>CM049306.1:91028641-91728641 GCA_026874595.1 Sipunculus nudus
TCTCCTCACAAATTAAAATTTGCTGCTAACGATCCATCCGTTGAATCAATTACCATCTGGTCAGGCTAATCAAGAGAGCATGCAATGCAGCACGCGGTGATAACCTGTTGTCAGTTTTCACGCCCCATTGATAATCTCAATGCAAACCCAACAGATTAATATGTTCAGGAACCGTTAAAACTTATCATACACCCCTCCCCCACACACACCCTCATAGAATAGGCCTATATAGGCCTTCCATGGGCCTACTATTTCGCTACTTCATTTGTTCAAAGAGTTTCAACTTATCTAATTAAATCTTATTGGGGATACAACAGAGACGGATCGAGGATTTAGGAAAAGGAGGACTTTCACAAGGAAGGGTTAAAAGCTATTCCAAAATATATGTCAGGGAAAGGGGAATAAGGTTGAGAGGTGGTCCAGGCAGGAAAAAAAAATATCTGAACTCCTGATAAAAAGGTTGCGATAGCTGAAAGGGGGGGGGGGGGACAACATCTTGGATCCATTCCCTGGCTCCGTAGCGAAGTGAAACAACTCTGTTGGTTAAAAATTAATGAACTACTTGACAGCTATAAAATCAAGAGCGTTATATGCATTCAGAATAGAGAGTCAGAGATCGCGGCTCCTGCTAAGAGTGATGTCACGTACAGGCCAGATTTAGAAATTACTTAAATCTAACAATAGGCCTAAATATATGTTTTTATTCTTCCCTAACATTGTAGGATAATTGTGTCAAAAAACTTAAACTTTGGATTGGATCTAGAATTTTAGTCATAGCGAGACTTACAGAGTTTTCCCCTGTTGACAGTGTTCATATATAGCCAATAAATTTGAACAATTAAATCATACAACCTCATTTTTTTGTGGAAAATAAATAGAATAAAAATATTTTTATCTCAAGACCTTTGGTTCAGTGTACGAAAAATCTGTATCCATAGTTTATTTCATAATCAATTGCGTTATATGAAAATCTTATGAGATTTTGGGGCACGAGGCCATGATCCCATGCGGAGGAACGAAACGACCAAGGTACGAAACAACCTGAGGCCACGACAGGTACGAAAGGACCACGGTAAGAAATGTCTTCATGGTAAGAAACGACGTCCAGTGTTCAGACCCGCTGTTGGGTACGAAACGAGTAGGGTAAGAAACGACTAGGTTACGAAATGACTTGGATTCGGCATGCTGTCCATGCTAATATAACACATTGAAGTTGGTGCATCACGATCAACTCTGTGTAGTTCCTATTTTATTCGAAATCGAACTCATGATATACATAACTACAGTGCCTGTATAACTGCATCACCATCATGAAAACTGGAAATACAGTAATAGTGGTGATAGTAAGATGTTTTAAGTTTTTGGTTGTTCAAGGCTCATTCTCAGGGTTGTATAAAAGATATAACATTTTTTATTACCCGATCTCACTTGCATGTAACCAAGTCAGGCTAACTTAATATAATGACAGCACAAAGTCTCAGACTGTTAAATATGTATTTTTATTTAGTAAAAATCTGGTTGCCATACATTTTTATATAGTTGCATCCTAATAATGAATGATATTATTCAACAATAAGTCATTTAAGAAATATATGAATATATACGTTAAGATATTTCTTGTGCAAAAAGCAAAATATAAACTGACATGAAGATTAAAATCTGTCCCAAAGGCCCATCATGTGGGATGATATAATGTATTATTAGTTAATATAATATAGTAACTTCACAGAGTCACAGACTGCTAAATATGTATTTTCATCTTAGTGCTAATCCTGTTGCCACTCGTTTTTCTATAATGAATGATATTATGCAACAATAAATCATCATAGAAATACATGTATATATGTTAAGATACTTCTTGTAAAGAAATACAAAATCTACCCTGACCTTAGGATTAAAATTGTTCCAAAGACACATTGTATGAGGATGATTGAATGTTTAAATTGCGAAAGCTGAAATAATATGTAGTAATATGTTATGGGCATGATGCAATATGTAACATGCCTGTACAGTTATCAAGGTTAAGGATATAGATAAGGTATAAAGTATCATTGATATTTAGTTTCCAACTGTTTCTATAATGTAGGAAGGGTATTCTTTGATGAAGGTAAGGTATCATCAGTCTTATGATAACTGATCTGATTTACAGCTGCTTCTGTGATTAGTTAAAATATCATTAAAGTTATGGTTATTAATTTCTGAACAACATCTGTGGCGTACTTCAGATATCATCAGAATGTTTCTATGATGCAAGCATGATATTCATATTTATAATAATTATTTCCGAATGCTTCTGTTGATGTGGGTAAGATGTCTTGAGAATTAAATTAATTGATTCGTTTATTTTAAGCCAAGGTGCCCCCAAAGTGTGTTGCCTATAACCTTATAAAATCTACATGTATTTTGCAGGAAATCAAACTTAGGTGAGATATTTAATTGATTAGCATTCCTGCTGCGTTAATACAAAGAAAAACTACCTAAATAGAATTAAAAAAAAGAAACATTAATCAAACTTGGGAGAGATAATCTGTTAGAAAGTATTTATGGTGAGTTTTGAAAAAAAAAATTAACAAAATCCATCAAAGCCCTGGTAATTTGTCACGGTGACACTAAAAGTTGACAATTGGACATAAATGCAGACAGGAAGTGGGTAAACCGCAATACTCTCATCATATTACTGGCATATGAGAACACCATATGTTTCCATTTAGTATGATTTTACTACATACATTACATCACTCATCAGTTCTCCACCTTCCCATAAAACTGATAAACCATAAGAAAGACTTTCCGAGAATTTAAGATTCTACCATAAGTTTTATTTCCATATCCCAGATGCCTGATTTTTTTTATATAAATTTACTGATGTAGTTTTTTTTAATATCCATATAAGATATGTACATTGCCTATATACAACATCAACGGCTCATGTGCATAAGTTGAGAACATTTCAGATTTCTGGTTTTCTGAAGACTATCAAGTTTAGACTTTTGGCGACTAACAAACAGAAAAATTCACACACCGAGACTACCAACACATCAGGTATAATTAATACATGTATGAAATTTACAACAAACGCACAATATCTTCAGGTAATGTCCGCACATGTTCATTATCAAAACTAACTTGAAATCCTCTGGTACCTACCAGGCGATGATGAGTAAAGTTTCTGTTCACTATTGATAGTCTCCAATATAGCCATGATAGATTTGACTCGTCATGAATTCCAGAATATAAGACGGGAGCCAGACTGTTCTTATTGTCAGTCTCCGCCCTGGTGACAAGTACTGGAAGTAGAGAGAATCCAGCGGGAGAACCACGTGCCATCTGTTGAAGGAAGAGGCTTAATTAGTGACAGCTGTGTTTGGCATAATCTGCCCATGTTGCGGTATATAGGCATCGTTGATAGGGAACTGTTTGCCCTTAATAATCAACCGGCCGTGCCAGAACCGTACTTTTTGTTTGTCCGTGAATGCCTGTCTGATTTGTGGCCCGGCTTTCTTCTTCAAATAATAATCTTCCCTGACCAAGTCTTCTACAAAGTGTGCAACGTTTCTGTCCTCTTGACCTCGTTTCTCTCTTTGCGTTTTTAGTAGCGTGTTTCGTACCGGTCTTGCATAGAATCTTGCTATAATATGTCTATGGCCCTCAGCTTTTTGTTTACCGGTTCTATGAGCGTTTTCAATAGCTTCCAGCACATTAATTATTTCAAAATCTGTATTCAGGAGTTTTTTGTCAACAATATGCTCTGCGACAATCTTTTACAGTCCTCCTGTTTTTTTTCTGCGACCCCAATGAGCCTAAAGTTATACTCCCGGCTATATCTTTCCGAGTCCAATAACTTTTCCTTCAATGAAGTAATCTGCTGATTTTTCTCAATATTTTCTGATGTTAGTTCACTTACTTCAGATTTCAGAGCTTTATTTTCTGCCTCAATTTTTGCCAATTTAGTCACTGTTGTTTGAAGCTCAGCCTGTGTAAATTCAAGACTTTTCACCACAGAGTCAACTTTTGAGTTCAGTGCAGCGTAATTAATTTCTGCTTTCTCTAGACCACTTCTAATATGGGAAATCTCTTCACAAAGTGATGTTTTAAAGTCATTCAGAGCAGTCTGCATTACCTCTTGAAGTTCCGTTCACTTAGCATCTACAACGTCCATTATGGAACCACTTGCCTGAGCGGACCCTGGTTCTCGCCGTCTTTCTGTAAAGGGGTGAACTTTTTATGCCCTTTTTCAAAATATTTCTCCATACTTGGTTGCTCCAAAGATGAAATATGACTTTTGCTTTTTGACCGTGCAGTAACAGTAATTTGAGACACCTGTGACATTATATCCCGTGAGATACTAATTTACTGAGAGAGCACATGAAAGTGTGTCCACTTATGCTTCCACATTGAACCGGAAGGACTTTTGTTAGCAATTCTTTAATATTCGGGGTTTTAGTGATAGTCAATATAAGCTTATTTAAGAACGCATGTAAACCGGAAATTATTGGTGAAGTACAGTATTTTACCGGCAATAGTCACCACTGAGCCTTATTACAAAATTAATATATACTTTACAAGACGATTATCCAACTGCAGGGAAGTCCGCACATTTATTGCAATTGGGCTCTACGTTTCATCACGGTGATATAGCAACAGGACTTTAAATCTCGTTGAAATAAGAATGGTGACTGGTTCTCCTAGGAACTCAGTTTCAAAATGGCCTATATCTACTGGTTCAGAGTGCTTGTCAAGAATTTAGGTGAGTCCAACTAACGGTCCTCCAGTAACACCTTTTACAGTGATGCAATATTTCGCGGTTACACAATATCGTTGTGTAACAGCTTTTACTTCTGAAAATTATCCTTGGTCAATGTGAAATTTTAATTCTTGCATAAAAGAACATGATGATATATAAAAACAATTTTTACGATATTATGCAAGCAAAATATATTCGCAAGCTTCTTCCCATTTCCTTGTGAGACAGTCCTAAGTCTATTGATAAGAAAGCTTGGTTCAAATATAGGATCATTTAAGATTATCTTACATTCGTAGTGCAGAAAGCTGATTTTGATAATCATCATCGAAGCTTAAATTTCTAAATGAAAACCATACTGGAATCATATAGTCTGAGGCATGCTGAATACTTCTTACTTATATCCATATACTTCATAAACAGGAGTCTCCGATGAAGATATGCCGGAAGAGGTGTTCATCAGACCCATGTCTATATACTCATAGCAGTTGTCTGCATTCAACGACTCTGAGTGTGTGGATTGAACAGAATCAGTGATTGTAGTGCCGGTATTCATATCCACACTCTGACTTATTTGTCTCTTAGTCCCCAAATAATTATATAAGAAAATGGCAAAAACAGCTGCAAGTGATGCACAAATGATGGTGGGTAATATAAGTAATAACAGTTTCGTAGAAGTAGCCTGTTTGCTGTCTGGGTAGGATTTCTCAGTATAACCCGATGAGTTATCCCATCCTTTAGTTTCCATGGTGTTGCTAGCACGGTTTATGTCTGTAGAAGAATGCTCAATATAGATCAAAACTATACTCTCTACACTTGTTCCAACGGCATTGGTAGCCCAGCAAGTGTAGTTACCTTTCTCCGATGGATTTACGTCCATAGTCGAATTCACTGGTATCGGCTTTTTCATTTCAAATATCTTTCCCCCTGGGCCATACATATTCATCTCTTCTATTAGGGGAACTCCGTTTACTGAACACTGAAGTGAACCGTGTGTTTCTATGAGAGACAATACAGGCACTTGACAAATAGGTCTCGCATTATAATTGTCCCAAAACCTTAAAGATAAAGATGTACAACTCTGAGCAACATCAGTTTCCATTGAAAATTCGTAACGATAAGAACAGATTACTGATGCTTGCTCTTCCATAATGGATGTGTCAGATGCACTACACGACCATTCTATACTGTTAGTGTTTCTGTAAACTCTCAGAAACGATTCAACTTTACAGTCACAATATATATCGTTCCCTATTAATGACAACATCAGAGGTGTATTGGCAGGTTGTGGAAACTGCATCGGTAGTTTTAATTTATTATCCCGAAGATCAAGCCAGCGCAAAACGACTCGGTAATTGTTCCAAGTCACACGGTTGATCTTATTATTCCTCAAAACTAGCAGTCTCAACTGCTTCAGGCTGGAGAAACACTCAAGATCAAGTGATGTTAACTTGTTGTAGGCTAAGTTAAGGCCTGTCAGTTTAGAAAGTTTATTAAAAGATGTATTTTTAACTTCGGATATACTGTTATTGCCCATGATCAATTTTTCTAGATTTTTCATATACGGAAATGAAAAATCTTTTGTTTCCCCTAGTTTGTTTCTTGAAACAAACAATGTTTTCAGCATCTGGTGAGGTATACCAGGAATTCTGTCGAACTGATTATCAGAAAGGTCCATGACTGACGCCTTTGGGAAGAAATAGAAAGCTCGATCAAAAGAACTTAATCTATTAAACGTCAGGTTAATACTTACAACAAAGTCTAGTGGTTCCGTCAAAGGGTAGTCGGAGAGGCTCCGGTTGGTACAATCAATAAAAGTGTTATTAATACATCTACAGTTAGGAATGACGCACCCATTGACAAAATTACCAGTTGAATCACTGACAAGACAGAAAAACACTATCAAATTTGTCTTCATGAAGTCCATATTTGGTCTCCTCAGTCAATTTCGTTAAGGCAATAGTTTTTTTTCTACTGTTGCGATTCCCGCGGATGAAATATACACTCTGTAGCTCTTTATTGAAAATAGAGTGAACTAAGCCAAACAATACATATTGTATTTTGTGATGCGCAATTTCATTAAACAGGGTGAATGGTCACAAGCAGGGTTATGTATGAGACCTATGTTAACTGTGTCTCATATAATGATTTAATGTATTAACGAGGTTAAATACTTCTGTTATAAAATTATTTGCAATGGTTTTGTGCCGAATGTATTTGAATGTGTTTATTGCCACTGCAGAACATAATTACGTGTGTTACCACCAGTGTGTATAACCACGGCGTGAAATGTACGAGTCACTTCCTTATAAAATGGAACAATACATGATTGGGAGTTTCAAAGTCTCACAACAGGGTTTAATAACATAATAAGAGATGGATTAAGGTTCGCCAATTATAATCTTACATTTGAATGGATGATGGTTCAAATGGTATGACTGCGGGCAGCACATTGATTATCTTGGTTACACCACAATTGAATATTGAACCTATAGTTTGATGTGTATTGAAGATATCAAACAAACAGAAAGAACAGTTGCACACATCTCAATAATCCACTGTAAAAAACGAAATATACGCTCGAAAGAAAATATATTCTCTATTAACCAATCTCTGTTGAAATCGGATATAATTCCTTTGTTATTTAGAAATGCTTGCAAATTTTGGAGCATCCTACAATAGGAACCTGCCAAATGCCGGAGGCTTATGTTTCTTAAAATATATATTTCTATTTTATTCATATTCCGAATCAGCAAGGATCGGATTTTTATATTGTTAAATATTCTAGTGTGATGATCCACATTCAATACCAAATATTTCAAGGATAGTTTCCCAATTAATTATACAAATTGCGTTAATATGTTTACCTATGTAAGTATACATTCACCAAGCAACGTCTGGCAAAGTATATCCTGGTGATAACGGCGGTGACATTTTAATTATTCGATTGTTAAAAACAGATAGAGAGATTGTGGAATGGCTAGCACAAATAGCAAACTTATGTTTCTTGTTTCATGCTCCTTCAAAATAATATGAGTGTTGTTAAAATAAACCACCAAGAAATGTTATAATAAAGGAGCAATATACATAAAGAACGGTTGTGGTTTTGTGTGTACTGACCCGATATGCAAATATCATTGCTTCAAAAGCCTCATTTGTATCAATAGAACTTATTACACCTGTTTGTTGATCATGTCTAACTATTTATTTTTCTTAATAATTTTAAATCAGTTTTATTATCTTAAATATATATTCTGTTCTCTTTAAGTTGAATGACCAAACAAGATTTCTCATATTTCATAAGTCTGTTGCTCATTTTTACCGTTTATTGCTGAAATATAAATGCATGGCTAGTGAGTCATTGAATCCCCTGCTTGGAAAATCAACATCACCGCAAACAGCATTAAAATGCTTCAAATGATAATGTTTCTCTTTAATTTTTTCAACTTACGAGCGAAACTGTGCGATATCACAAGAAAGAGCGTTTGTAAATATCGTTCGTTCGCGCCATCTCAGATGGTTAGAGAAGTAACATGAACAATTTAAAAAATGATACTAAATGATTGCAGTGAATGAAGCAGTTCAAATAATTAATGTTGATAAATTACTAAAGTTTTGTTTTATTCTTCTGACAAATAATAAAAGAGTAGTTGATTTTTTTTTTGTATTTCAGAATGGTATAGCTACCGGAGTATCAAAACAGATAAGATTAATCAGAAAGAAACACAAAGAATACTTGATATTTAAATATTAACAAGTTATTTGGTGTAATATATGAGGATAACATGCTTAAAAAGCTAAGATTTTGATGAAGAAAGACGGAGGCCTCTCCTTCAATAGATACTCTGAACTTCTACCATAAGGAAAGAGATTACGGGGCACAGCATGAAAATCCAAGAGCCATACAGATTATTTTGTGCCATAAGTATTCATATTTTGCAACATTTATATGACCTTTGTGGGTAACAATAAATCTAGTATTCATTTCATTATGATGTTTTATCCATCTTTTATTTGCATATGATATTGATATTTATTTAACTAGATAAAAAAGTCATATATATTCTTATATATGTCTTATACATTTTCTTTTTAAAAATAGCATCTTGTAAACCTAAGTCACTTCTTAGTGTTAGTCTGACGAAAGGTCGGTTGTATTATGTAGTTTGGCCATCATAAAAACATTTCTTAGTCTTACTTACATGTTTTATTATTACACATAACCCAGCCTATACATGTATTGTAATGGTATGTTGTTACCTTTATGCATGCATGTGAGAGTATTGTATCATTACTTGTATTAATCTGAAGCAGACTCTTCTTATAGTCCTATATATAACTTCTTCTTTAAAAAGGTACTATTCTTAGTTTAATAAATTTTACCTTCAAAATACCTTTTATCGAATAGATTGGCGTGTCAACACCACCCGATTCCCTGTATATCTTATGCGCAGAAAAACGTAATATCGCTGAATTCGCTCTTAATGGACATACACTAATACAAAGATATCATTTATATGTTTCCGGATCGCACATTTGTAATTATAAGTTAAATGATTGAAGAAGTGCATATGTGTCTGATTAGCAACAGTCAATGTATAAGGTATCATTGATTTAGTTACTACTTTTGATGATTCAATATAGTATAGGGCGACCCTAACTATAATCACGAAACAAATCCGAATAAATGACTGACCTCAGGACACTTTCGTGAAAAAATAGTGTATTAGAGATATCCTTGTTTATTTTTTGTTTGAAATATTGAATCAGTTATGGAAATTTTCAAGTAAAATTGAATATTAATTTAATATTAGATCATGTTTGCTCGCATATCTTATTAATACACAGCATGTAGTCTCACTGGCCTAATGTACTTCGTAATGTTACCAGTTATTCGCAAGTCACTTTAAAAGACGAACAACAAATGAAGTGCCTGGAGTGGAACAGTTGGGCTTACTTAATGATGTTACTCGAAAAAAGCATTTGGAAATGGCTGATGAGCTCGATCTAATAAAGTTAAGTTGTATGCCATTATAATGATTTTACCGATTTAGATTGTGCTTACCCATTGAGGAATAATGTCGGTGAGGGTGTTTATGTTAAGCTCAGAACAATACAAACAGAACTTTGCGGATGGCACAGAGGAGGGAAGTGACTGTAATGTGAGGTGACAATCGAAATAGCTTCTTATTTATTTAGCCTTATATTGGATACAATGATGTATCACAGTTTTACACTGTTCTTCAATAAAGGTTCTACTTAAATCCTGTACGAGCTTGTGCTTCGTTCGTAGTAAACTCAACAGGTGCCTATTATTGTGTCCCTTAAGGTGAAACACCAGGGGCTCTTGCTGAATGCAAAAATTGTGTCATGGCATTAATCCTGCTTTACAACACATACAATATTGAGCTCGGTTGTCGACCTCACTATATTTACCTAGTGTAAATAAATGTGGAACGCGTGACCTTGTTAATGTTACTTGTTTGCTTGAAGACGCTTTAGTTTTGCAAATATATAACCACATCAGACCAAAGCAATACAGTACGATAATTGTTTTAAACAGTAGTTCAATATTTGTATATCATTAATATTTGTGTAAACAAGTAAACCATTGACCAGATACATAGTCGTATTTGACACCTCAAAAGATTTACACGTATTTCATGGTTATGGATATAAATAAAGAAAACCCAAGTAATTAAAATACTGGGTAACCTATACAGCCACAACTTCCATCGATGCATCAAGTTTATATTTATTGTAAATCACGTATATATATATATAAAATATATCATTGCAAACTCAAAAATAGAACCAAACTCTTTAAATCTAATTATTAATAATATCTTTTCCAATGTATAAATATTATTCACTAAATATCAGGGAGTGGTGACATTGACTTTCTCTCTAAATCGACTCGATAAATTTTCGATATCAGATTTACCAATGCACATCTTCCCACTTCTCGATTATCGCTCAAGATAATCTCATCATTGCGATCTGCTACTGTTTTGTTTTTTTGTATGCCGTAAAAGTCTGATGATCAATTATATTTCAGTCGACTGGTATAATTTATCGGTCAAAAATATTTAAAACGGATAAAAATAAAACCTCGGCAAATATGGTGGAAAATCACTGCCGATGAATCAATGAATAAAATTGGGTGTACCTGTAAATATCAAGTATTACTGAGTGCGCTTGACGTTATATGGCGTCAGTCAAAATGTATAGTATTCATTCCTGTCTTCTTTCATTTCCCCTTTATCTTAATACACTGTCTTACCTATCACTTTTGTCTTGCCGAAGGAGAGCCAATGACAGTGGCGTGAATTTTGCATGAAAGGTGGATATATATATATATATATATATATATATATATATAAATATATATGTATTTTTGTTTATCTGACCCATTTTTAATACAGTACATTTAAGTATAAGGTTTTATGTCTATAATTCTAATTATCAATATATTTTCATCAAGGGAAATGATAACATTGACTAACCACTCTGCCCCTAGCCCTCAACCCTCCCCCGCCCACCCGCTCCCCCCCCCCCCCCCCCCACGACGCAACTGGCCAGTGATCACGCCCAAAGTATTAATTTTAATTATTTTAAATTAATTAACAATGATGGATGAAGGTAATACGATAGATATTCACAGAAGGTGAACTCTGATCCAAACTAAGTAAACAAGATCAGCCCACTATGTCGCACCGTTTGGCTTACTACACGATTTTGCTAAACGCACGTTGAAATTGCCCGATTTTTTTTTAATTGTCAGACTTTAGGCGACGGCGATTTTTCACGCCGACGCCGACAAAATAACGTCGTTTGGGCTGTCACGATACACGATAATATACCCGTGTCGGTACACAGTCGCTCGATCCTATGAATTGACCGATAAAGTTATGTAGTTAGCCAATGGCTTTAAGGTGCGGTTTTCATGGGGCACGCGAACGAAAAAATGACAAAGTCCAAGATTCGTAGATGTTTTTCTCCAAATGTTTTGCAATAATCAAATCAAACCATTCTTGGGCTGTTTGTGCTTAGTCTTAGCGAATGTCGTGTGTAATGTTGTGGAACATGGCAGGCCTAAATACACGAAAAACATGTGACTAAAATGCGAGCAAGAAGAATGTCACACGAATCTCACACGAAACATACACAATTTTTTGCGCATATTTCACGAATAACGAACGTCCTGCGACATTTCTGCGACCCCGGCACATACATCGCACATATGTCGCACGAATATCTTGCGATCCGAGATCCAACAGATAATTCGGCAGTTATAAGTGCATTGATAGCATGAGTTCTTCCCCAGAGGTCGATAATAACCAGAATATATATGGACCAACAGGCTCTCGGACCTGACCTGACTAGCCATGCATGTATGCAGAGAAAGCTTTTAATAATGAATGTCGCGCGGTTATCTTGCGACCAAATTGAAATGCTCGCATTTGTATCCCAAGCAACGATACCTGTTCTCAAGAAAAACGCGAACAGATCGTAAATAGGTTAAGAACTGATATGATGGACTTCAGTGTTTTCACGAGACAATCTTCAAACTGTCTGAATTTGTTTACCTTGTCACGAAGAATTTGCGAACATATCGCACGTCGTGAGAATGTGGAGCGCATATGACGAGGGTTTTAAGACATTTTTGAGAGCAAAGCACGCACAAATCAGTACCCGGAATGCGGGAGACTTTCACAAGAACTTTTTTTGCGTTTTTTCAATTTCCTCCGAACAAAATGCGACTCACGCGAACAATGCTTCCGAACAATGTTTGCCGGAGGTTTGAAGACTAAAATAAGAATGCTGGACTTTGCCATATTTCGACATTCGCATCCTTTCAAAATTGTTCGTGTGCCCCGTGAAAACAACACTTAACCCTTGGTTTATGTCTAACTAGTCGCCAACAATCACTGCCCAGTGACATAATGGGTTTAATCATGAACGTCATTCTTTGGATAATCATCTTGGTCGTCAAACTTCACGTTGGCAGGATAAGTAACTGTCACAAAAGAAGCTGACAACGCCGTCCTATACCAAAATAAATAATTATATGGGAGTTCTTAAGAATCTACCAGGCGGCTTCTGGGGTGAATGCTATATATGTATATTTATTAAAAAAATTTGGCGGAGGTAACCGCCTCCATTTTTTATACTCCTAAACTATGTACTATGACTTCATCCGCAGAGATCCCTATAATTCTGGTTTCGGACCAAGTGACAGGGGCTTATATTGGATTATTCTGCTGCCAACTAGGCTGGGTGTACAACTACTGCAGGTCCTGGGCTCCTCGGCTTAATTTCGATCTCCCGGCTTTGAGTCCTTTCCTCTTCCCCTGAGCCACAACGATAGATCTTGATTTCATTTTGGTGCCACTGTCCATTGAATGAAGTAACCGTATGATAATGATGATTTGTTTTTAATTAAGCCATCATGATTTCGAATTATACATTACGGGGCAAAGAATAATGTCTTTTAGACATTAGAGTAAATCTCTGATATTCTATTTATTTAGATTTTATCAATTCGCCTTTGAATCATAAGTTATATGAAAGGACAGCAGCGTAACAGTAAAAAGGTTTGAATACTATTTAATTTACAAAGACTCACTACAGGCATCACTTTGACAGATAGCAGACACCGCACAATAGAAGAGCACGTACGATTTATTTCCCACATATACATGTATAGTCAATGTGCATATATCTAATATCGTTTCTTTAGACCATTTATAATAAGGAAAAGTCATATCTACATAGCCTTGTCACTATAAATGCCTGATGCAAAATCAATGACCATTCACCCTATGCTAAAAAATATGTTGAACATGTTATTGTTCTTTCATAGATAGGTTCACTGAGCAAGCAGTTAATATACCTTCAGTAGAAAAGTCAATGATCTTTTATCTTTTACAAATATAATATGTAGAAATTTTTTTTTTCTCTTTTCATATCCGTTCTCTATGGTCAATACTGTGGTTGGTTGTTTCTTCGCGAGGGTTCAAATTCGAGATCTTCGCGTAAAAAAACATAATATATTGGCGTGGATAACACGCCTGTTCTACTTTTACTTTACCTATAACTCAAAGACTAATATCATAAATAGGCCTTTTATAATGTTTGCTGCTAATTAAGAAGAATTTTCACTCGTTTGAAGTTTCGTTAGCCGCCAGTCAAACCATTAAGATTCGCAATTATATTAAATGGTTGATACAATAATGGGAAATTTATTGAATTTCAAGATCGCGACAATAGAGACCTCGCAAATCAGTGAACAGGTGAAAAAAAAATAACCCCGCGAATATGGCGTGAACCACAGTATTCGGCGGTACCAGTGTCACTGATTACACCAATATGACACTGATGAGCAGGCAGCCAATCATTGACACAGCAGTGGCGACGGCCTGCGTCCCACCGGAAGTACTATCCAGCACAGCCCGGAATAGCGCGTATATACCTTCTTTGTATTCAACTGGGTATTCTATTCCAGGCTCATTAGCTGTATCGCCCAGGCACTCCCCTTTCATCGGCGTCCCTGATGCAAAGAGCCCGTATGTGTCTGACTGGACAAAAACAATTGATAAAAATCAATACAAATTCAAACCGGCAATTTTTATTATTATTATTATTATTATTATTATTATTATTATTATTATTATTATTATTATTATTATTATTATTTTACCATTAAACGAAATCAACCATTCCAGACAGAACTTAATTATTCAATTGAATTATGTTTTATATTCATAACGAATTAAATATCTGCAATTAATTTTATTCAATTGAATTATGTTATATATTCATTACGATTTTACTATCTGCATCATCTTAATCTCCCTCCTTCTTTTATTTTATCAGAGTTATTATAATATTTATACCAAATATATATACTTCAGATTTCTGCACTTATGTGCTTCAAACAATATCGCCGTCTGGTGGGTAAGCGGGAAACAGTTTTGCTGGAAGACGCTCACACAAACGTTTATAATTACCCTTAAAAATATGTCAGTTATAAACCAAGAAAGCACGAAGTAACCATACAAAAATATACACCTATACACACATAATTGAGTTAAAAAGTGTATATATGCTACGCTTCATGCAGGGAAAAAATCATGCTAGTCTCGGTCCTGAAGCCGAGCGCGGTCATGCATGCATTGATTCCTGAGCCAGGTGGGAACGCTCTCATCGTGTGGATGTGTGTGTGTGTGTGTGTTTGTGCGATTGTTCACAACACAACTCACAAAATCATGAACGGAATTGAAATTTTATAGAAATTTCGGGAATGGAACAATGAAGGATCGTTAAGATATTGGTGTCGATACAGAACATGATCAACGTTCAGGAACTTCATCATTCCCTTACAAATGAAGAGATACCTATTAACGAATGAACCTGGGAATATGGGCCGAACATGTGAATGCAAACATGGCGCAGGCTTACATTCTATGGATTTCTAGATTGAACATCGAATATTGTGAGGCCAGTCCTACAATTCCTCATGCAACACCATCAATTGTTTCGCCAATTGTTAGAGACAACAGACCCAGGAAGGAGACCAATTTCACGACTTCTAAAGTCGACATGCTCAGCCTTACACAAGCTTCTGCGAGTAGGCGCTTATATAGTCATTAACCGCTCGAATTCGAAGTTCACTCACTGCAACAGAACAGACCTACTAAGGAGCTAACTGTGTCAGGACTATTTGTTGATAGCAACCCCGTTTGTTTGGTTCAAACATATAATAAAATAGAGTAGATGAACAAATGAATCATGCATTTTCAAGAAAGTTCTTAAAACGCTGACGTGATCACATGAGGCCGGTCCTGGGTTGTAAAAAGTAAGCACTAAATGCAAGTTCATGGCTCCGCACTGTATCCTTCACTCATCCGCAGTGACATCCAGTTAAAGACGTTAATCATATGTCTCCGTTGTCACATGAAAAAAGAGAGAGACTTTAATTAACGTCTCGTGGACAAATTTTACTGCACTTACCTAAATCGGTCCACCAAGCTCGGGCTTATACCGTATAATCCACTGATATTTAGTGACATAGAGAGCTGAAGCGTCAATCAGGGTTACGTAAACGTTACATGAGGCGAACCAGATAAATTTTATGTTACAATAAATCATTACTACTAACGGCAGCTACATTTCAACCTGTGCTGCTCTGTTTAGCTCAATGTTATGAGTATGCGGACTTGTATTGTTTTATTTCTTTGTGCCACACGACTCACCATCATTCATACAACTCAAACCTCTATATTGGAATTAATAGTGATTGTATTTAACCTTTGTCACTCAAATCTTATGTGGCCGCTTCTCAGAGGGGGTCCTCGGTATTTTCGCATAATTCCTGGGGAATTTTGCGTTAATTCGCAAAGGAGTTTTTGGACCGCCATCTATGAGACACTATTTAAACTGAGTGGAATGAATTTACGGATAATATGCCTATGCATTATAATAACATTTAAGTTATTTTATTACTTGAATACATTTCAGTTCATTTTTACATTGTACTTTCCTTTTACACTTATTTATACAGTGTCAGATAATACGTTCCATCCTTTCCCTTCCACCTGATTTTTTTTCTATGAAAATTTTTATTATTTACATTTCAGGAATAAAAATTGTAGAAGATTAAAACATAATTTTAAACATGGTGAATAAATTCCCGAGTTACACTTTATTTAAGAAAATAATTTAAAACTATGAGAAATCAGGGTCAATGACATTTTGGTCGTCATTGTCATTGATCACATGCAAACAGGATAAATTGACATCTGCTGATTGGACGATATCATGTGAAAAGGAATTAATCGATCAGTCAAAATTAAGATGGCTTCTCATGCAGGGACCCATATCTGAGCTGTTAGAGCATTATGAAGGGGAAAATGCAGCTGTGGAACAAAACCTTAGGATTTATTTCAAATCCTGAATTGTCACAATAGGGCGTCACTGTTACATGCAGCTTTCTGGGGATTATTGAAAAATATACATTTTTAAGAAACAAAAAGTTGGACACCGGTACGGATTTATATAAGGGACAAACGCATACCTCAGTGGTGCAAGTGAAAAAAGTCAGCTACTTCAAAAATCTTCATCAATACTTATATTTTTTGTTTTTATTGTAATATATCGCCTGCAGTGTTGACACAGCTGGTTACAGGTCAATGCGCAGGAAGATAGTCCCGCCTTGTATGTTTTGTTCAGATGCATACCTCACAAGAGATTGTATCGCTTACAATATATGAATATTTTGATTCAGCTGTAGCCTGTGGAGCACACCTATGTGAACAATCCGTAATTATATATTAGATTTAACATTTGATTTCATGGACACTGGTTTTTAACTATGATATTTTAAGGTTATTTCAAACAACGCACTTATGTCTTGAATGTAACACGCCTATACTTTTCTTCAATGTACAGTGAAACATGTGTCATGGGACCACTTGTGGGACTAGCTAAAGAGGTCTTAATTTTAGCAATTTTTAATTCAGCGACTGAGAGTCATCTGAACTATAGCGATCACTCTTTCTTCGTCGTCCGTCTGTCTGTCCGTCCGTTAACAGGGCACAAATCGTAAGCACTGTACCTAGAATCTTTTAACTTGACATCACAAGGAGCAGCAGGAAGTTTCTCCTTAGAAACCATAAATTAGGTCTCTGTTACATATATCACCCGCAATATGGGTCTCTAAAATACCCCCCCCCTGAATAATTAAAAATTTGAACAAAAGCTCCAAGATATGAAGAACTAATACATTGATCACCATACCTCTTTGCAGGCATTTCGACCATAGAGAGTTTCATCATTTCCTGTAGATTGATGGCGCCACCTGTTTTATTTTCATGTTTTTACACATTTTTCTGCAATTTTTGAGACCTTCAAAGCAGTAGTTGTCGGTTAACCAGGCGAAAATTGTAACCATCGGATCTAGAATCTTTTCATTTCACATCCAGGGAGTTCCATGGAAAATCTACCTGGACACATGAAATGAGGTCTCTGTTAATCATATCCTACGAGCTATAGGGCTCCTATTTACCCCCCCCCCCCCACCGCCCGAATAATAATGAAATATTTGATACAAAAGCTCCAATATTTGAACAACTGATGCACTGATCACAATAAGTCTTTGCATGCAAATTCATCACGAAGTGTTTTATCAGTTCCTGCAGGCTAGTGGCGCAATATGGATTTATTTTTCACTTTTACACATTTTGTCTCTATATTTGAGACTTTCAATGTTGTGGTTGTCCGTTAACCAGGCACAAATCTATAATCTTATAGCTTGGCATCCAGGGAGGTCCATGAAAAACTCCTAAAATACCTTTAATTCGGTCTGTGTTACCCAAGTTCTCCAAGCTAAGCTTTAGTTAAATTGGGATACCACATACAATATTTCAGATGATAAAATTCGTTGTATGAATGTCTTCTTAGTCAGCTGAGCGTCATGACCCATGATTCACTTGTTCTTATTAGACAGGTCAATCATAACCAATGTTTATGCTTTCGGATCAACGAAGGGTCGTCTTAAGAGATAAGTGGACTTATAGGGCAGATAGTCTCTCACACAGGATCTACTGTTAACCCAAATATAGATAGCACCGCTAAAACCTTTTATGATGTCATGATTGTTATTCAATTCCAGTATGACATACCTAATTATTTTCGGTGTCACATTACATCTAAAGAGGACAATTAAAAAGCAAATTTTATCCCAGAGACACATATCGTATTTGTCATACTTATGGAATCACTAAGTCTGTAAATGTACTATTTTATACAATAATAATCTTGAAAAAAATACCAATATATACATGTGATTAAGTGCCAATAACATACGTAATTAGTGAATAAGGGAGCAAAAACTACACCACTTAACTGTTTATTCCACGCGCAAAAGATATAATTAGGGCAGCAGAATGTATATCGTTGACTGAATTAATTCACGTCTGCTTAATATGGAGTATTGATGGGGGTTGGCATCTGTGACCCAATGTTTCCAGCCATGTGAACATTCTTGGAAATTTGATATTTTTGCTAAATAGCGAAAAACACAGCCGAAATTTGCGTCTCATCACAGAATGCACCATTGCCCCCTAAGATATTTAAAGGTTATATTTACTTTAATTCCTATTTGGTCCTTCGTCGCTACTTGGCCCTTGCTATTTCTTACATTTTCAATTGCGTTATTGGTGTACACATTAATCCGGCAAAATTTTTAACCGGGGAACAGATCGCACGTGTCTTGTTTATCACGATGAACCTCTATACAATCTTAACAGGACTGATAAGATGAAGAAGAGAAAGTAGCCTACTTGGCCTACTGTGCAGGTGCGTGTTTGTTTCGCATGAAAATAAGTCTATGGTTGCTTTAGGTCGAGGTTTAGTGTGGGGTCATGAAGAAAGGAAATGCTTCTTAAACATGAGTCATAGACAGGAGTTTCCGAAGGTTGGGAACTGTCTGGCACAGCTGCTTTCTCTCTCTCCCTCTCTCTCTCTCTCTACACACACACATATATATATATATATAGAGAGAGAGAGAGAGAGAGAGAGAGAGAGAAAGAGAGAGAGAGAAAGACTTGTGTATTATGCTTGTAAGATCAAGTATTAACAGTTGTTCCAGTTAAATTTTAAGTTAAATATAGTGAAATATCTAAATATATACTTTTTGTCGAATTAATCACCTTATCTCTAACGTTGTATATAAAAGTCTTCTGATATGATTATTATCTCAATCTGCAAATTAAAAAAAATGTCAAATATAGTTGAATAAATATTTGAATGTTTTATTTTAAGTGTGCTTATCTGATCCTTTCCTTTTTGTTACATGGAACCTGGCCATCAAATAATTAAAATACTAGTTCATCAGATATTACGGGGCATTGTGGAACACCATTGGTAAAAAAATAAATAAATTTGGTTAAACCTATATGTGTCTTACCTGAAAATGTTGATACGGTACTCGACAGAAATTATGATAAACTACGTGTAAACTAAGATTTATGAATAAAGTTATGCTCACACCACCGGAGATAACTGTCAAAACGGTCACTTACTTGCCCGCTAACCACAAATCCTTTGCATTGAAAGGCCGCATCTTATAACAGGTATGAATCGAGGTCATCTGCATATATATATTGAACTGAATGCGGTGTCTGACACTCGGTTACGAAAAACTGGTACAGCGCCTGGCACATAATAAAAATCTCTTCATTCAATATTAGGGTGTTTATAACATGATTTTGCGTAAGTCTAGCACATTATTCTTCGTCAAAGGAATGATATAGATATTGGTGATTTTAAGCAAATTTACAGTTAACAAACCAATATATCACAAAAACAACTCCCAATATTTGGTCCCTGCACTGCTTTCATGAGGCAATAACTAGAATACAGCAGAGATATAAGAATCCAGTCATTTAGCAATAACAAGTCCATTAACGTTTATCAGATTAATGACTGTGAGAGCATGTAATATCATATAATAGGGAGGAATAGGGATTATCTATATTTTGCAGGCTCAAAACCAGACAGATTGCTTTCTGTTAGCCCTATCTGCATTAAAAGCAGTATTTCTCATCCGACCAAATTATGTCTCACTGGGAAAAGATACACATGTATTGTGTTTTATTTCTCTGAATCAAGATTGATCTTTGTGACTCAGAATTTTACAGAAGTTTTAACAAGTAGCCCATGGGCTATGAAGCCCAGCTATAAATGACTGATGCTCATTTCTTTTATTAATGTTATATATCTGTGAGCTTAGCCTATGGCTTATGTAAGGATATTGAAAAAATCGACACAAAATAAAATATCCAAGATTCATACGAGACCTGCCGAGGACCCCCCCCCCTAGATTTCACATAAGAGGATTCCTAGGAAAATGGATACAATTTGTATCCTGTCTGTCTGGGTGCTCAAAATAATGTTTCTGGTCCATAGCTCGCAGACTATGGGTCACCATGACCTAATTTCAGGTTTCCCAGGAGAATTACCAATGACTTCCCTAAATGTCATGTTAAAAGAGTTAAAGGCTAGAAGATACAATTTGTGCCCTGTCTGACTGCTCAAAATCATGCTTCTGAGCAGTAGCTTGCAGAAAATGTGTTACCTTGAACTTAGTTTAAATTCAAAGGAGATTTGCCCAGGGCCTGGGCCTAATGCAAACCATGTGTACCCATCTGACGTAAAAGGTACTCATATCATGTGTTGGGCCTGTCAGGTGTAGGTTTCAAGTGGGTTTTGCCAAAATCTCCCAAGATGCTGTGATGGATAATTTTAAGGCTTCAGGATACAAGTTGTGCCCTCTCTGACTGTATTTGACATGTATTATAAGAATAAAGTTACCTTATTTCAGGATTCAAAGAAGATCTCCATAGACTTTTCAATCTAAGGTTCTAAAGAAGAAAGATGCAATTTTTTCTTGGTTTGTCTTTTTTGTCTATGTTGCAAAATATAGGTCACCATGACCTTAATTAAGGTTTCCAAAGAGATATACCTGGAATCTTCCTGGAAATTTAGAAAAGTTTTTTTGTAAGACGATTTTGGTTCTAACAGATACGGTTTGTGCCAATTTGACATTCATGTTGCTCATATGCCATCATTTCTCTAAAGATTACAGAATAAAGGCCACCATTATCAAATTTTCATTTTTAAGGACCTTTCCATAGGACCTCCCTGAATGTAACGTTTCATGATTCTAAGCCGCGTATTGGATACTATTTGTGAATCGTAAAACTGTTTGGTACTCATAACCATTTTTCAGCCCATAGATCACATAATATCGGACACATGACCTAATTTCAGGTTTCCAAGGACATTTGCCTTTGATCTCCCTGAATTTAATGTTGGAAGATTCTAGGTCTAATGGATACAATTTGTGCCCCGTCTGATTGTCTGGGTGTTTATACCACATCTTTTCCTATAGCTCGCAAAATACAGGTCATGGTGACCTTATTTAATTTTTTTTAAGGACATTTGCAAAGGACGTCTCTGAATGTTACATAAGAAGTTGTCTGACTTTCTGGATGCTAAAAAATCATGTTTTCGGCCCGTATGTCACAAAATATAGGTCAACCTGACCTTATTTCAGGTTTTTCAAATATATTTGCCTAGAAAAATCCAGGATATTGTGTTAGAAGCTTTTAGTGCTGATATGACGTCTCTTCCCTAGGTCGCAGAATATTGGATACAGTGACCTTATTTCAGGTTTATAAGGTTATTTTCCTACAACCTCCCTAAATGTCACGTTAGAGGATTCTGGGCCTAATGGGAAAAATATGTGCTCCGTCTGACTCTCTGGGTGCTTAAAACATGTTTTCGGCTCGTAGGTCAGAAAATTTAGGTCACCGTGACCTAATTTCAGGTTTCCAATGAAATTTGCCTAGGGCCTCCCTGTATTGAAGAGTTAGACGTTTCTAGGTCTAACGGTTACGGACGGACAGCCGGACGGTCGGACAACCGGTCGGACGCCAGACAAAGGGTGATCACTATAGCTCAGATAACTTACAGTCAGCTGAGCTCAAAAGGAGAAAACTAGGGACCATGTGGAATGTTTCTGATAAAAGGGTGGATTTATAGGTTGGTCTGGACCTTAAACAATGTTTAGCACACCGCATGAATAAGAATGCTTTCCTTAGAGTTTATTCTTAGCGTTCAAATCATTTTCAGTTAATGTGACATGTGACGGGTGGTTAAAAGAACAAACAATAATGTAATATAACAGTTGTCCGAGGTCTGTTTGTAACTCCTCATTAGTGTTCAATGGAGTTAATTTGGATTTTAAAACAAATTTCCCGGTAGGTAGCCCATCGTCCAATTTCAAATTTCGTAGGGACGATACATCTGATCAAAAGGTTGATTTTACTGCCTACCTTCTTGTTGATGTGCTCTCTCTGAGTGATTTATTTTAACTTTGTGCTGAATCACAGTTACAAATATGTGTTGTAAATATTCAATGATATAATGAGCACCCTATATGATGTGGTTTTGATTTTGTATGATAGCAGTGTCAGATGAGTAGCTTTGAGACACCGCACACATGTAAACACGCGCTGAAGAATATGGAGTGTTGATCAATCTATATATTTTGCACCTTGTTGTTCAATATTTTTTTTTATCAAAGTTGATGTTTTCAACTGAAATAGATAATAAAATTATCATTGAATATTTTAGTACATAATTGGTACATTGAACCAATTTTTGTGCACAATTCCATTATTTCAGAAATTCTTCACATCAGTGTACGTAAAAATGGAATCTTTCTGTGAATGATTGTGTAGAGGGAAATAAGTTATCATTTGTGATGTGAAGTAATTTTTATTAATGCTGATCTAATCTGAAAATCCTATTATGAAACTGAGAAAATGTTATCTGAAAATTAAACAGCTGAAGGTTACTTTTTCTAGTTTCTATTATCAACCTGTCATTATGCAGATGATGCTTCAGACACTGAATATTGGGACAATAAATGAATAAAGACCTCCACTTTATAAATGCTTCTAGATATGTCAAAAACTTATATAATGTTTAATGTATAAAAATATAACATAAGATAAGTGAACATGATGTATCTAGTGAAACAGTGTGGGAATTTGTATGCATGATAGCTATTAAGGATTACTTGCATGAAAACGATAATCGGACTACCGAGTACTTTTATTCTAGCTTTGTTAAATGGACTGGACTAAATTGCTGACTAGAAGCATGTTAATATAGGTCTCTACAAGTTGAAAGGTATATATATTCTACAAATCAAATCCATGTTTGACTGTACCATCAATATAAGAACGCTTTACTTGTGCTTTCGTCGCCCCTTTAAAATTTCATTGGGCGTTACCGGTCTGCCCTCAACTCGTATATATTACATAATTTTGTTGCAGAAATATAATGGGCATTTTAGAACAATGACTATTGTATCATTAATCAGACGAAATTAATTCCTATAAGGTTATACCAAAGCTCAATTATTATTGATTGATTATAATTGCTGACCCATTGTTTACATATAAATATTAGTAATTTAATTCACAGTGGCAGATAATTGTATTTGTTTACGATTATTAACCTTATTAATCTGCAATTTTCCCCATTGAACATGACATTAAACATTAATTTGAATGTTTCTTGAACCTTGTATCTCAAACATTGGCCAATGTCTTTTGTTATTGTAAATAAGCATGTAACACGAAGTTACATTAGTTGTTGCATTTGTTATATTCAACCGCACAATAGCGTATTTTATTAAATCAAATTAAGCCTTGTGGTTATTTAACAAGCAATATACAGTTGTCTGTTACTTTACAACACATTTTAAAACATGAAATTGATGTTGATAGGAAATTCAATACATTTTATTCCAACATCAGTTATTACCTTGAGTTTTGACGAGCAACATTGGTTTTCTTATATTAATATAAAAGAATACATATTGTCATCTTATACCCCAAAATATGGGAAATATGATACGATTGATAAATGAAAAGTCCATTGCTTCAGTTTGTTGTATAATGCGACTTTTAAGAACGACCTGACTTATAATTGGTTTTGCAAAGTTCGTTGCTAGAGGTATTATACTAAGCTGCGTGACATGGCAGTAACAAACGTTTCCTCTCATTTATAACCAGGTGTTCCGTTATTTGAGGTTATTAAAAAACACAGTCGCTTGAACATTTACAAAAAATAGAAAGTGCCAATCCTGTGATAAACAGGTTATCCGTTTTATTTCAATTTGATAATAACCTGGGGACCCCGCAAAACGGCCCCCGATTTTAATCCAAACACATCCACAAAATAACATGAAAATCAGATGAACGAGAAGTTTGCAAATGACTAAATATAGCATTGATCCACATGCCGTATACATGTGAGCAATCTATTATCTCAAGTCACACGGCTTTCCTGTTTCTGAACATTGGCACGTGGTTCATATTAATAAATGTTTGTAAAGAAAACATACATATTATACAAGTGAGCGTTATATGAGCTTTATTTAACAGGTAATGCCTACAATTCACTAAAATTTATTCATAATTCTAAAAATAAGCATTTTTTTCACATTTGTAAGAGACACAGATGTTTCATATTAAGCCTGCATAGAGACCCCTCTTGGACCGACCCTATCAACTCTTACCAAAGGACCCCCTTATATATCCTCAGCTGGGGTAGCTTAATTGTAAAAGCGCTTTCGTTAGCAATGTTTTTATATTCGCGGTTTCAGTAAGATTATTACTTAAATTAAGAACCAATGTTAATTCATGGTCACCCTTACAAGCCGTTGAGGTTAACTATACTACCATCAGACGCCGTAACTGTGCCTCAATACAAGTATATATGTACTTTACAGACAATAAGCCAAACTCCCTAACTACATGAATAGAGCTGTATTTAGTTTGCTTGATAAATTAGGAAGTTGTACTATGATATATATATATATATATATATATATATATATATATATATATATATAGAGAGAGAGAGAGAGAGAGAGAGACAGACAGACAGAAGCTGAGGTCCTGACACGTTTGAAAGAGAAAATAAATGTCGATTATAAAAGTCATACGCAGATCAATAATAGCACGTAACTGTATACTTCATTTAGTGTATACCCGTATACCTGTTGTCCAACGAGTATAGCCCTTACATTTAAAAATAATGCATTTACAGCATGTAAATGATTAACATATCACTTCAGGTCACCAAAGATCATGAACATGATGCGAAATAGTATATCAATGACCCCAAAGAACTTTCATTAAAATCGACGTCAGCGATGATTATATTTCGCCTATGGCTGTTTGTTCTTATGAATTCAATTGAAGTAACATTGTAGTTTCTTTGTATTTTGTAGACTAGTCTTTTCAAAGCATGAGAAACTAATATGTTAAACACTCCCAGGACACAGCAATCAGCTGACTGGGAATGTAGTTTTTTTTCTATTTTGGTTATTCGTCCTCTTCAGAAAGGCAACATGAATCTGAAGAAGTGCATGGTGGGGAAGCAGCCTGGGTACTGGATACTTTTAATAATCTGTGTTGAGAAAGAGCAAGTAAATAAATTAACCAGTGCTTGGAAATGCTAAATTCTAGCTAACAATTAAAGTTCTAAGCTAAGAGTAATGAAAAATTAATTTAATCCAAACTCTTTACGAAACAGATAAGAAAATGTGTGGGTTCAATTTAATATTTAGAGACATTTAAGGGCATAATCTTTTTGACACCACTATATCATTTATATCTCAAACATGCGTGTCCGTATTAGCACGCTACTACATTTCCCTATCTGCGGTCTATTACTTTGTCAGAAGTGGTGTACTAACTACCTGCAGATATCCGAAGGCCCGATGAGGTTAAGAACAAGCAATTTTTTTGGAGATTAATTTGAAATCCAGGAGTCGCGTGATTCAATGCTTTGCAAAAATTAAAATGTGTGGACGATAATTATAAATACATGTGTTAATAAAACATAAGGAAATACGAAGCTATGCGTTTTATCGTTAAACATCACATATTACTGTTGATTGATCTGAGATCCTTTTTTTTTGTTATTGTATGTTTACATAAGTGTAAAGGGTTTAAAATCATACCATTACAGTCATCCTTTGATTGCAGAATGTGGTTAGTAATGAAAAAAATGTATTATGAAACAAATATATCATATCTGTCTGTCATTTGAAGGCTCCCCTAAATGTTATTTTTATTTTTAAAAGCATCGTCTGATTATTACATTGAGTTTTCACGACCTACAAGAGGGAGTGTTATCTGTAATATTTCAGAATGAAAATCTTCAAGTGAACAAAGATTACCAAATTAATGATATACTGAAGAAGAAAAAAAATTTATCACATGTGACTATATTGTTGATATATAGGAGGCTCTCCTACGTTGGATAAAGAATGTGGCAAGGAGCAGTACACAGAGAGATGTTAAATTTTCGGGGAACTATGTCAAAGCATTCATAGTGCAATTTATTGTCCGCAGCTGCCGGACCCGAGCATTTCCTCCGAGTCCGAGTCATCGTAACCGTGCGGCGACACGTCTATTACAAGACGAAAAATGTTTTCGTCAGCATAATAAATACACGAACACTACACGGATTGTTACAAGAGCCGTTGAAATGAAGAACACTTTAATTGATGTGAACTATATGCCCTTTTGAATTGAAACTTATAATATTGTTCCAATAGACATCCCGTGTCATTGTCCCCAGTGGCGGATCTAGCAATTCGTGAACAGGGGGGGGGGGGGGGATGGGGCGCTTATACTGGGCTAGGGGTCTTTGGTATTAAGAAAAAAGTTCTTAAACTGTGAATATATTTTTTTTGTTTATATGTTATTATCATTACGTAATATATTTCAGCCCATGAAAGATAGGCTGATGTGATGTCAAACAGATCGCCTCTCTTCGTAGAATAATATTTCAGTGCTATCATTATTGATTGAGTTAATCACAGAGAATCACAGAAAATAATAAACTGGATAACTAAACAATCTTATTTCTAGGGAATGAAAAGGTATATGAAAAAATACGAAAAACGAATAATTTGGAAAATAATTAGACGAGGACACCCTTTGCAAAACATCGCAGTATAGCATCTTTTTGAACAAAGGACACGTTTGCTGTTGCACAAATTGGCCTTTTATCATATTTGTCCCAGACGGTTGTAGCCACAAATGTACAGCGCATAGTCATATCAGCTCTTATCAACGATTCTTAAGATGGGAACAATTTTCATTCATTAGACCTGCCATCATGGATGATTGCTCAAATAAACCACATGAATATTCTATACTATTAGTGTTTCAGTATGAAAAAGGTTTAACTTTACAGGTACAGAATTAATCACACCCCACCAAGAACATAAGCGTTGACACATTTTGTGAAATCTGGATTGGTAGGTTTATTGTATTGTTTCGAAGATCTAACCAGTGCAAAACAACCGTATATTTTATTCCATCGGACTCGACTGATCTTGTTGTTTCTTAACACCAGATATCCTATCGGCCCTCATACTTGAGAAACTGTCTCGATCCAACAACGTTAGCCTGTTGTGTGCATGGTGAAGACCTCGGAGTTCAGGAAATTTGTTTACCGATGATTTTTTAACTTCTGATCCCAATTTTACCGCTATAAGGTAATCTAGTTTTTGCATGGATGGAAATGAAAAGTATTTTGATTTTCCAAAGTTTTGGAGTGTCTATAACCTGTTCCATGACATGTTTATGATTTTTACCATGTCTAGAGGTTTCGCCAGAGAAAACTCAAACATTCCAAGGTCTTTCCAAGCAAAATTGCGTTCGGTTTGTACACCTACACTTGGAAACGATGCTTCCTTTCATTTGATTTTCTTTACTACAAATACAAACCTTGACAGCAGTATCCAACATGTATTAATCGAATCAATGTTGAATTGTACCACTCAATATAAGTTCACTTATATTTTTTCGGTTGCTCCTTTACAGTGAAGTGTGCCTTGATGGTCACTTTTCGCTAACTCGTATGTATAACGTACATTATTGTGTTGCTGGATTGTAATAATCAGTTCAGTTGTGTCTTGAATCAGAAGAAATAAATAATTGCATGGTTACACAAAAGCTCATAATTGCTGTCACATTATATATATATATATTAATATTAGTAATTGATTTGACAGTGAAGGACAACTGTTATTATTATAAATGGTAGCTTTTAATTATTTGCAGTTTTTAATGAAACCTTTTCTCTGCAATATTGGGTAATGATCATCGGGCTTACCATCAATAACCACGGAACAAAAGCAATATTAATCATTGTATTTATTGTTCTTCAACAGCCACCCCCCTCCCCGAATAAAAATCACGGTTTTCATATTAGGTTTAGCACTATGGTTATAAAAAAACATAATAAATCATATTGTATAATACATTGTAAAGCATTTTTAATTACGAAATTGATTTTAAAGGGAAATGGTCTTCCTTTTAATCCGTATTCAGTTATTAACATGAGTTTGATCAGCATCCTTGGTTGAGTGTAATATTTACATGAAGGAATGCATCTTATACTGCAAAAATGCTAAAAATACGAAACTCTGGATACTTAATGATTAATAAAAGAAAAGGTCCATTGAATCAGGTTGTAGGATAATTTAAAATTCTAGAAAGATTTTGGTTCTGCAAGGTTTCCTTTGTTAGAGTGCAAACGCTTGCTCTAGTATATATTATGGTGTTCAGTGTGCGTTTAGTTTGATTGACGCCTTTGTTTTACACGTTTGATATTTTGAACTTTATACTGTCCGTGTTGCTTATTTCTAAATGACGCACAGCGTGTAGATACATTCTTTTACATTATTCAAGGGGGCGTTAAAGGAGTTTTTAACATGCTTTGCCTGCAGTTGTTTAGTAAGTCTGGAATCCCATAAATTTTATAAATAAGCAGTTGTATCGTTTGTGTGTTGCGCATGGTCTTCGACTAAGCCAACTGAACGGTCACTTTGGTAGGACCGACCCCTGAAAAATCTTACTTCGGGACTCCCCTAGGACATTACGGTAACTTGATGTTGATTGATGCGCTTTTGTTAGCAATGCTTTAAAATTCGCTGTTTTAGTGATAGCCTATAATAAGCTAATTTAAGAACGCGTGTTACCGAGTTCCGGTGAAGTTAAGTATTTTACCGGTAGGTTTCACCATGGAGCCTTACTGCAAATCAAATATACATAACACGACAATAACCATGCCGAAGGGGAGTCCGCGCATTTATTTTAATATTGCTTTACGTTACATGTCAGCGTCCAATCGGTGATATAGCAAGAAGACTTTAAATCTCTTTGAAAGAAGTATGGTGACTGGTTGCCTTAGGAACCCATGATTAGGATAGGACAGTTAAAAGTTGTCTGTATCTACTGGTCTACACTCCTTGTCAACAATTTAGGTGAGTCCCCATATCGGTCCTCCAGTAACATCTTTTTAGGTGACGCAATATTTCGCAGTTTCTGAGTTTCCTCCGATCATAAATGTCCAGACCAATATCGTTATGTAACAGCTTTTACTTGTGCAAATTTTCCCTACTTAATGTGAAATTCTTACTTTAGTTAAGGATCTTGATGATATCCAACAAACAAGGTTATGTTATTATTTAAGCAAAATATATACGCAAGCTGATTTCCATTTCCTTGCGAGAAAGTCCTTTATCTATTGATAGGGAAGCTTTGTTCAAAATATAAGATCATCTAACATTATCTTACAAACGTAGCGCAGAAATGTTGTTTTTTACAGTATCACCATCGAAGATAAAATTTCCAAATGAAAACCATACTGGAAAAGCCCTACAGTCTGAGACATGCTGAACTCCTTACTTAAATCCATAAACTTTATAAACAGGAGTCCCGGTGAAGATATGTCGGATGAGGTGTGCGGAGCAGAGTAGTACACAGACAAAGCTTAAGTTGGATAGGAACAATCAACCATCACATTCATGTCTATATACCCATAGCAGGTGTCTGCATTCACCGACTCTGAGTGTGTTGATTGAACATATTCATATACAAGCCTGACTTACTTGTCTCCTAGTCACCACAATAATTATATAAAAAAAATCCAAAAAACAATTGCAATTGATGCACAAAGGACGGTGGGTAAAATTGGTAATAAAAGTTTTGTAGAAGTAGCCTGTTTGCTGTCTGGGTAAGATTTCTCATTATTACTCGATGAGATACTCAATTCAGTGGTCCAACGGTGGTGCTAGCGTGGTTTCTGTCTGTAGAAGAATGCTTAATATAGATAAAAACGATACTCGCTACACTTGTTCCCACTGCATTGGTAGCCGAGCAAGTGTAATTACCATTCTCCGAGGGATACGCGTTGACAGTCGTATTCACTGGTATCGGATTTTGCATTACCAATATCTTTCCCCCTGGGCCATACATATTTATCTTTTCTTTCAGTGGAACTCCGTTTACTGAACACTGAAGTGAACCGTGTGTTTCTATAAGAGATACGTCAGGCAATTGACAAGTTGATCTCGCATCATATCTGTCCCAAAACTTTAGAGATGAAGATGCACAACTCTGAGGAACATCGGTATCCTATGAAAATTCGTGACAATAAGAACGGTTTGCCGATGCTTGCACTTCAATTATGGATGGGTCAGATGCACTACATGACCATTCTACACTATTAGTGTTTCTGTAAACTCTCAGAAAAGATTGAACTTTACAGTCACAATATATATCGTTCCCTATTAATGACAACATCAGAGGTGTATTGGCAGGTTGTGGAAACTGCATTGGTAGATTTAATTTATTATCCCGAAGATCAAGCCAGCGCAAAACGACTCGGTAATTGTTCCAAGTCACACGGCTGATCTGATTATTCCTCAAAACTAGCAGTCTCAACTGCTTCAGGCTGGAGAAACACTCAAGATCAAGTGACGTCAACTTGTTGTAGGCCAAGTTAAGGCCTGTCAATTTAGAAAGTTTAGTAAAAGATGTATTTTTAATTTCGGATATACTGTTATTGCCCATGATCATTTTTTCTAGATTTTTCATGTACGGAAATGAAAAACCTTTTGTTTCCCCTAGTTTGTTTCTTGAAACAAACAATGTTTTCAGCATCTGGTGAGGAATACCAGGAATTCTTTCGAACTGATTATCAGAAAGGTCCATGACTGACGCCTTTGGGAAGAAATAGAAAGCTCGATCAAAAGAACTTAATCTATTAAACGTCAGGTTAATGCTTACAACAAAGTCTAGTGGTTCCGTCAAAGGGTAGTCGGACAGGCTCCGGTTGGTACAATCAATAAAACTGTTATTAATACATCTACAGTTAGGAATGACGCACCCATTGACAAAATTACCAGTTGAATCACTGACAAGACAGAAAAACACTATCAAATTTGTCTTCATGAAGTCCATATTTGGTCTCCCTTGTCAATTCCGTTAAGGCAATAGTTTTTTTTTCTATTGTTGCGATTCCCGCGGATGAAATATATACTCTGTAGCTCTTTATTGAAAATAGAGTGAACTAAGCCAAACAACACATATTGTATTTTGTGATGCGCAATTTCATTAAACAGGGTGAATGGTCACATACCGGGTTATGTATGAGACCTATGTTAACTGTGTCTCATATAATGATGATTTAATGTATTTACGAGGTTAAATACTTCGGTTAAAAATTATTTGCAATGGTTTTGTGCCGAATGTATTTGAATATGTTTATTGCCACTGCAGAACACCATTACGTGTGTTACCAACAGGTGTGTATAACCACGGCGTGAAAGGTACGAGTCACTTCCTTATAAAATGGAACAATACATGATTGGGAGTTTCAAAGTTTCACAACAGGGTTTAATAACATAATAAGAGATGGATTAAGGTTTCGCCAATTATAATCTTACATTTGAAAGGATGATGGTTCAAATGGTATGACTGTTGGCAGCACAATGATTATCTTGGTTACACCCCAATTGAATATTGAACCTATAGTTTGATGTGTATTGAAGATATCAAACAAACAGAAAGAACAGTTGCACACATCTCAATAATAAACTGTAAAACAAATGAAATACACGTTCGATGGAAAATATATTCTCTATTAACCAATCTCTGTTGAAATCGGATATAAATGACCGTTCTGATAACCCTGAATATGCCTGCTGGATTTCGAATTTTCTTCTGAATAAAGGTGTTTGTTCCTTTGTTATTTAGAAATGCTTTCAAATTTTGGAGCATCCTACAATTGGGACCTGCCAAATGCCGGACGCTTATGTTTCTTAAAATATATATTTCTATTTTATTAATATTCCGAATAAGCAAGGATCGGAATTTTTATATTGTCAAATATTCTAGTGTGATGATCCACATTCAATACCAAATATTTCAAGGATAGTTTACCGATTAATTATACAAATTGCGTTAATTTGTTTACCTATGTAAGTATACATTCATCAAGCAACGTCTGGCAAAGTATATACTGGGGATTGCGGCGGTGACATTTTAATTAATCGATTGCTAAAAACAGATAGAGAGATTGTGGAATGGCTAGCACAAATGGCAAACTTATGTTTCTTGTTTCATGCTCCTTCAAACTTATGTGAGTGTCGCTGAAATAAACCACCAAGAAATGTTATAATAAAGGAGCAATATACATAAAGAACGGTTGTGGTTTTGTGTGTACTGACCCGATATGCAAATATCATTGCTTCAAAAGCCTCATTTGTATCAATAGAACTTATTACACCTGTTTGTTGACTATGTCTAACTATTTATTTTTCTTAATAATTTTAAATAATTTTATTATCTTAAATATATATTCTGTTCTCTTATTTTTAAGATGAATGACCAAACGAGATATTTTATATTCCATATTTCAAGTATCTACTGATGACACAATGGAATTATATCCTCGCTACACATCTTGTGCGTGGTGTGTTAGGTGTAAGGTTAACAAATTATATAAATGCGCGGTTATCATTAAAACGTAAAAAAGCACTATCCCTGAATTCGCTCTAAATAGACATACAATAATACAAAGATATCATTAATATGTTTCTGTATCGCACATTTGTAATTATGGGTAAAATGATTAAAGAAGTGTGTATGTGTCTGATTAGCAACAGTCAATGTATAAGGTATAATTTAGTTAGTTACTGGTTTTGATGATTCAATATAGTATAGGGCGACCCTATGACTATAATCACGAAACGAATCCGAATCAGTGACTGACCTCAGGACACTTTCGTGAAAAAATAATGCATTAGAGATATTCTTGTTTATTTTTTGTTGAATCATTTATGGAAATTTAAAGTTAAATTGTATTTAAAATTAACATAAGATCATGTGTGCACGCATATTATATTAATACACAGCATGTAGTCTCACTGGCCTAATGTACTTCGTAATGTTACCAGTTATTCCTAAGTCATTGTGAAAGACGAGCAACAAATGAAGTGCCTGAAGTGGAACAGTTGGGGTAACCTTAATGATGTTGCTCGAAAAGTCCATGGACAAAGCATTTGGAAATGGCTGATGAGCTCGATCTAATAAAGTTAAGTTGTATGCCATTATAATGATTTTACTGATTTTAGATTGTGCTTACCCATTGAGGAATAATGTCGCTGACGGTGTTTATGTTAAGCTCAGAGCAATACAAACAGAACTTTGCAGAGGGCACAGAAAAGGGAAGTGACTTCTTATTTATTTAGCCTCATATTGGATACAACGATGTATCACAGTTTTGTATTGTTCTTCAATGAAGGTTCTACTTAAATCCTGTACGAGCTTTTGCTTCGTTTGTAGTAAACTCAACAGGTGCCTATAATTGTGTCCCTTAAGGTGAAACACCAGGGGCTCTTGTTGAATGCAAAAATTGTGTTATGGCATTAATCCTGTTGCACAACACATACAATATGGAGCTCGGTCGTCAACCTTACTATATTTACCTAGTGTAAATGCATGTGGAACACGTGACCTTGTTAATGTTACTTGTTTGCTGAAAGACGGTTTAGTTTTGCAAATATATAACCGCATGAGACCAAAGCAATACAGTACTATAATTGTTTTAAACTGTAGTTTAATATTTGTTAATCAATAACATTCGTCTAAACAAGTATACCCTGGATCAGATACACAGTCGTATTTGGCACCTCTAAAAATTTACACGCATTTCATGGTTATGGATATAAATAAAGAAAACCCGACGTTACAATCGAAATGAAAATACTGAGTAACCTATACAGCCGCAACTTCCATCGATGCATCAGGTTTATGCCTATTGTAAATCACGTTTAGATATATAATATTTCATTGCAAACTCAAAAAGTAGAACCAAACTCTTTTAATCTATTTATTGATATATATCTTTTCCAATTGAAAATATTATTCCCTATACATCAGGGAGTGGTGACATTGACTATCCCCCCCTTGCTAAAAGGTTGCGGGTGGTATATACCCCGATCCCCCTGTATTGACGCCCCTGCGATCAAAATATCTTGTGAAATTATTTCTCTTTTGCAAAAAGTGTCCAAAAACAATCGTATATATTTTTATGTCTGCGGTCGGGTATTTCAGAAGTAGCTTTAACTGCAAATTCTGTACCAATTAACTGACAAGCAACACAGTTAACATATAGTTTCACCTTATTTGTTAAATCCCTATACTTAATAGTAATGTATTCGAAATATGTCACAGGGACAATATATATATATATATATATATATATATATATATATATATATATATATATATATATATATATATATATATATACCATTCTTGGGCTGTTTGTGATTAGTTCTCCCATCATTTGTGCGAATGTCGTGTGTAACGTTGCCGAACGTGGCCGGCTTACTTACACGAAGAACATGTGACTAAAATGCGAGCAACAAGAATGTCACACGAATCTCACACGAAACATATACAATTTTTTGCGCATCTTTCACGACTAACGAACGTTCTACGACATTTCCACGACCATCGCACATATTTCGCACGAATATCTTGCGACCCAAGATCGAACAGATACTTGGGCAGTTATATGTGCATTGGCAGCATGAGTTCTTGTCCAAAGGTCTGTAATGATCAGAATATGGACCAACAGGCTCTCAGACCTGACCTGACTGGCCATGCATGTATGCAGAGTAAGCTTTTAATATCGAATGTCGCGTTGTTATCTTGCGACCAACGTGACATGCTCGCGTTTGCTTCCCAAGCGACGATACCTGTTCTCAAGAAGTACGCGAACAGGTCGTAAATAGGTTGGGAACTGATAGGAGGACCTTCAGTGTTTTCACGAGACAATCTTCAAACTGCCGAATGTGTTTACGGTGTCATGTAAAATTCGCGAACATCACGCACGTCGAGAGAATGTCGAGCGCATATGAGGAAGGTTTTCAGACATTTTTGAGAGCATAGCACGCACAAATCAGGACCCGGAATGCGGGAAACGCTCGCAACAATTTTTTTTACGTTTTTTTCAATTCCCTCCGAACAAAATGCGACTCACGCGAACAATTAACAATGCTTCCGAACCCCCACTCATGTTTGCCGGAAGTTTGAAGACAAAAATAAGAATGCTGGACTTTGCCATTTTTTGACATTCACATCCTTTCCAAATTGTTCGTGTGCCCCGTGAAAACACCACTTACCTCTTGGTTAATCTTTGATTACTCGCCAACAATCACAGCCCCGTGACATACTGGATTTAATCATGAACGTCATTCTTTGGATAATCGTCTTGGTCGTCAAACTTCAAACTTGTTTGATCAGCATCCTTGGTCGAGTGTAATATTTACATGAAGGAATGCATCTTATACTGCAAAAATGCTCAAAATACCAAAATCTGGATACTTGATGATTAATAAAAGAAAAGGTCCATTGAATCAGGTTGTAGGATAATGTAAGATTCGAGAAAGATTTTGGTTCTGCAAGGTTTTCTTTGTTAGAGTGCAAACGCTTGCTCTTGTATATATCCTGGTGTTCAGTGTGCATTTAGTTTGATAGACACCTTTGTTTTACACGTTTGATATTTTGAACTTTATACTAGAAAGGGCAAATCCCCCACAGGCTGTCCCTGTTGCTTAATTCTAAATGATGATTACATGGAGCCCCGATGAAATGTCTACAACCGTACTCCAGACACATTAATAGTATCACGGCAAATAAACGAACCAGAGGTTTCCAAATGACTAGATAGGACACGTTGTAACCACCAACAATATTAAGGAAAACAGCACAAACGGAATCGATTCTCTCTAGTCGCACGACTTTCGAGATTGTCAACATGGGGAGGTGGTTCGTGTTAACACGACAATAACCATGCTGCACGGGAGTCCGCGCATTTATTTTTATATGGCTTTAAGTTTCATGTCAGCGTCCCATCACGGTGATATAGCAAGAAGACTTCAAATCTCTTTGAAAGAAGTATGGTGACTGGTTGCCGTGGGAACCCATGATTACGATAGGGCAGTTAAAATTGCCTGTATCTACTGGTCCAGACTCCTTATCAACAATTAAGGTCAGTCCCCCCATCGGTCCTCCAGTAATATCTTTTTATGTGACTTAATATTTCGCGGTTTCTTGGATTCGTCCGATCATAAGTGTCCAGACCAATATCGTTATGTAACAGCTTTTACTTTTGGAAATTTTCCCTGCTTAATGTGAAAATCTTACTTTAATTAAAGATCATGAAGATATCCAACAAACAAGGTTATGATATTATGCAAGCAAAATATATACGCAAGCTGATTTCCATTTCCTTGTGAGAAAGTCCTTTATCTGTTGATAGGGAAGCTTTGTTCAAATATAAGATCATCTAACATTATCTTACAATCTTAGTGCAGAAATGTTGATTTTACAGTATCACCATCGAAGCTAAAATTTCGCCTTACTTAAATCCATAAACTTCATAAACAGGAGTCCCGGGTGAAGATATGTCGGATGAGGTGTGCGGAGCAGAGTAGTACACGGACAAATCTTAAGAGTGATCTGAACAATCAACCAGCACTTTCATGTCTATATACCCATAAGCAGGTGTCTGACTCTGAGTGTGTGGATTGAACATAATCAGTGATTGTAGTGCGGCTATTCATATACAAGCCTGACTTACTTGTTTCCTAGTCACCACAATAATTATATAAGAAAATGGCAAAAACGACTGCAAGTGATGCACAAAGGATGGTTGATAATATTGGTAATAACAGTTTTGTAGAAGTAGCCTGTTTGCTGTCTGGGTAAGATTTCCCAGTATTACTCGATGAGATACTCCATTCACTGGTTCCCACGGTGGTGCTAGCTTGGTTTCCGTCTGTCGAAGAATGCTCAATATTAATAAAAACGATACTCGCTACACTTGTTCCCACTGCATTGGTAGCCGAGCAAGTGTAGTTACCATTCTCCGAGGGATACACGTTGACGGTCGTATTCACTGGTATCGGATTTTGCATAACCAATATCTTTCCCCCTGGGCCATACATATTTATCTTTTCTATCAGGGGAACTCCGCTTACTGAACACTGAAGTGAACCGTTCGTTTCTATGAGAGATACGTCAGGCACTTGACAAGTTGGTCTTGCATCATATCTGTCCCAAAACTTTAGAGATGAAGATGCACAACTCTGAGGAACATCGGTTTTCAATGAAAATTCGTGACGATAAGAACAGGTTGCCGATGATTGCACTTCCATTATTGATGGGTCAGATGCACTACATGACCATTCTATACTATAAGTTTTTCTGTAAACTCTCAGAAAAGATTCAACTTTACAGTCACAATCTATATCGTTCCCGATTAATGACAACATCAGAGGTGTATCGGCAGGTTATGGAAACTGCATCGGTAGTTTTAGTTTATTGTCCCGAAGATCAAGCCAGCGCAAAATAACTGGATAATTGTTCCAAGTCACACTGTTGATCTGATTATTCCTCAAAACTAGCAGTCTCAACTGCTTCAGGCTGGAGAAACACTCAAGATCAAGTGACGTCAACTTGTTGTAGGCCAAGTTAAGGCCTGTCAATTTAGAAAGTTTATTGAAAGATGTATTTTGAACTTCGGATATATTGTTATTGTCCATGATCAATTTGTCTAGATTCTTCATGTACGGGAATGAAAAACCTTTTGTTTTCCCTAGTCTGTTGCTAGAAACAAACAATGTATTCAGCCTCTGGTGAGGAATTCTTGGAATACTGTCGATCTCATTATCTGAAAAGTCTATGACTGACGCCTTTGGGAAGAAATTGAAAGCTGGATCCAAAGAACTCAATTTGTTATTCGTCATGTTAATGCTTACCACAGAGTCTAGTCGTTCCGTCAAAGGATAGTCGGACAGGCTCCGGTTGGAACAATCAATAAAACTGTTGTTAATACAGCTACAGTTAGGAATGACGCACCCATTAACGAAATTACCAGTTGGATCACTGAAAAGGCAGAAAAACACTATCAAGTTTGTCTTCATGAATTCCATATTTGCTCTCCCCCGTCCATTCAGGTAAGGCGAGAGTTTTCTTCTATAGTGGCACTGCCCATGGATGAAATCCACCCACTATAGCATTAACGTGTGTATTGATAATGGAGTGAACTCAGAAAAACAATATAAATATAGAAGGATGGTTATGACCTATGGTGGTTGTTTCTCCTGAAATGATGATTTAATGTAATTACGAGGTTTAATACTTCAATAATAAATATATTTGCAACGGTTTTGTGCCGAATGTATTTGAATACATTTATTGACACTCAAATTTTCAAAGCCATTACGTTTGTAACCACCATGTTTGTATAACCATGCCGTGAAAGGTACCAGTCACTCCCTTATAAAAGCAAACAATACATGATAGGGAGTTTCAACACGTCTCACAACAGGATTTTATAACTTAATAAAATATGGATTAGAGTAAGGTTGAATGATTGCAAATATCTTACATTTTAATGTATGCCGATTCATATGGCACGACTGCGGGCATTACATGGAATATCTTGGTTACACCACAACTGGCTTGGAGTCAATATTGAAACTATAGCTTGATGTGTATAGAAGCTATCAAACAAACAGAATAGAAAACAGCCTGACACATCTAAAAAATCAACTGTAAACAATTTGAAATATACGTTCGAAAGAAAATATATTCTCTATTTTCCACTCTCTTGGATAAAATCGGATAAAAATGACCGTTCTAATAAACCTGACACGCCTACACAAATGGCAAACTTATGTTTCTTGTTTCATTTTACTTCAAACTAATGTTAGTGTTGCATGGCAAGTAAGTGTCATTTTTTACCCCTGCTTGGAAAAGCAATATCACCGCTAACAACATGAAAATACTTCAAATGGTAATGTATATCTGTACTTTCTTGAATTAACGAACGAAAATGTGCGAATTCACAAGAAAAGGCAAATATTATTGGTTCGCACCACCTCAGATGTTAGATAAATTACCTGAACAAAAAAAACCCAAATATTACCAAAAGATTGCAGTGACTGAAGAAGTTAACATAATTAATGTTGATCAATTACTAATGTTTCTTTTTATTCTTCTGAAAAATAAGAGAGTAGAAGATTTTAGTATTTCCAAATGGAATAACTACGGAGAGTGAAATCAGATCAGATCATTCAGAAAGAGACAGAGGGAATACTTAATGTTTATATATTAACCAGTAACTTAGTGAAATACATGGTGATAGCATGCTTATAAAATTAAGAGTATGATAAAATATGAAGGCCGCTGCTTAAATAGGGACTCTACGATAAGAAGGAGGTTACGGGGCACAACATGTAAAGCAAAGAGCCATGGAGTCTTTTGTGTCATACTTATCTTTATTTTGCAATAGTTATATGGACTTTGTGGGTGACAATAAATCTAGTCATTATTTCTTCTAAAATATACATTCATGCATTTCACCATGTTTTATCCATTTTTAATATGCATATGCTCTTGATATTTCTTAATCAAGATTAAAAAGCCATATATATTATTATATGTGTCTTATATATAAGCTTATTGTATAGTAGCTTGAAAGCTTAAGCCATTTGACAGTGTAAGTCTGTCGAAAGGTCGATTGTATGATGCAGTTTTGACATGATCAAAACATTTCATAGTCTTATCTACATATGTTTTATTTTTACTGTTAACCCAGCTTATCCGTGTGTCGTAATAGTATGTTATCTTTATGCATGAATGCAAATGTATTATATCATTACTTGTATTAATCTGAAGCTGACTTTCCTTGTAGTCCTATATATTACTTCTAAATTATAAAGGTACATTTCTTAGTTTAATACATTTTACCATTAATATACCTTTTATCGAATAGAATCGCGTGTCAGCAGCACACGACTCCCTGTACATTTCATACGCAGAAAAATGTATTAGGTTATACAAAAAACTTCATGCTGCAGCGGAGGATTGTATAACCATGCGTGTCAACAATCTGAGGACAAAGTTTATGTTAATTTTGTCTTTGTCATGTTGCGAAGTTTATACTTAAGAAAACTGAGAAACATGTCTAGTATCTACAGATGACACAATAAAATTATATCCTGGCTACATATCTTGTGCTCGGTGTGAAAGGTTAACAAATTATATAATTATGCGGTTATAATAAAAACCCTAAACAACCACCATCGGTGAAGTTGCTCTAAATAGACATACACTAATACAAAGATATCATTAATATGTATTCGTGGCGCACATGTCATTTAAAATTATATGATTAAATAAGTGTGTATGTGTCTGTTTATCAACAGTCAATGTATAAGGTATCATTTAGTTAGTTACTGCTTTTGATGAACCAATTTAGAAGAATAGTTCAACCCTAACTATAATCACAAAACGAATCCGTATAAATGACTGTCCTCGGGACACTTGCGTGAAAATATACTGTATTACATATATCCTTGTTCCTTTTTTGTTTAAAATTTTGGATCAATAATGGCAATTTTTTTAATAAATTGTATTTTAATTTAATACTATATAATGTGTGCACATATATCATATCAATAAACAGTATGTGTATGATTCTCTGGCCCAATGTACTTCGTAATGTTATACCAGTTATTTCCAGATTATTGTAAAAGAAAAGCATCAAGTGAGGTGCCTGATGTTGCGCAGTTTGGGTATCCTAAATGATGTTACTCGAAGAGTCCATGGTCAAAGCATTTGGAAATAGTTTAAGAGCCCGATTTAATAAAGTTAAGTTGTATGCCATTATAATGATTTATGCCGATTTGAGATTGTGCTTGCATATTGAGGAATAATGTCGGTGAGGGTGTTGATGTTAAGCTCAGAACAATACAAACAGAACCTTGCGGATGGCACAGAAGTGGTAAGTGACTGTGACGGTAGGAGACAACAATGGGTTTGTTATTTATTTAGCCTCATATTGGATACACTGCTGTATGTTCTTCCACAGTTTCACCATTGTTCTTCAATAGAGGTTCTACTTAAATCCTGTCCGAGCTTCTACTTCGTTGCTAGTAAACTCAACAAGTGCGTACTATTGTGTCTCTTAAGGTGAAACTTCAGGGGCTCTTGCTGAATGCAACGATTGTGTCATGGCAGTTATATTGTTGCAGAAAATAAACAATATGGAGCTTGGTCTTCGATCTTATTATATTTACCTAAGGTAGATAAATATGGAACACGTGACCTTGTTAATGTTACTTTGTTTGCTAAAAGACACTTGTAGTTACGCGTATATATAACCACATTGGACCAAAGCAATACAGTACGATAATTGTTTTAAGGACTTGTTCAATATTTTTATGTCATTAACATTTGTCTAAACAAGTAAACCCTGGACCAGATACATAGACGTAATTGACATTTATCAAAATATATTGGGAGCAGTGCACGCATATTATGGCTACGGATATAAATAAAGCAGTAACAATCGAAATGCAAATATGGAGTAACCTTTACAACCACAACTTTCATTGATGGCGGTGGTCATACTTAGCTTGTGTTTTTTAATGTTGCTTGACCTGGGTGAGTTTAACTATACTTGCCCATGTTCAAAGTGTTAATGCGAAGAAGACGTTATTGACTGTTCAAACAAGAAAGTATCTAGTCTTGCCCATGAGAGATATTGATACCTCATTTCGTGTGAAAGAGGTCAACCTGGCACATAATTCAATAAGATATCTGGAGCAAGTTTTTCATGCATTCACGGGTGTTGAGAACATCAACTGCTCGAACAAAAAAGATAGAGAGAATGCCATCTTGAACTCACGAGAGTCTGCGTTCTATGGATTTGTCATACAACATGTTTGTAAATGTGGTGAACTACATCCTGCCTCCCTCACTGATGAACCTCATTCTTATGTACAATAAATTATGCGTCGTACACAGTTCTTCTTTCCGAGGACTCCCTAAGCTTGCTCGCCTTAACTTAGCTTACAACTGTTTGGAATATATTAAACTTGATTATTTCTCCAGCCAGAAGTCAATTAGATATCTAGTGTTGATAAATAATTTCATCAGTATGGTCACAAAAACCTAGAGAACCCGATGGTTTGATAAGCTTCATTGGTGGGATTTAACGCATTATCGATTATTGCTGCCCTTGGATTATCCGCACGAGATCCCTCTTCCGACTATCATGTCATTCGCGGGCAATGCTCTTTATTGCGGCTGCAAAATTACTTCATCTGTACGGGCGTCAAAGAGAAATAAAAACACAGAAGGAGCTTGCAGTCTGCGCAGTTTTCCCTGGAAAAGTTCGTCTGCCCACCGGAGAGTTGTAAACTGTAATTACCGCTAAGAGGCTAATATACGAGCAGATATGGGGCACAGCTGTGAGCAAGATAAATACTGGACAGATGAGCTCAGGCAAAGGTATGCACGTCTCCGAGGATAACAAGGTCCAGTTATCTTCATGCAATATCTCTTAGAAGTTAACCTCCTGAGATGTTCAGCAACTGGTGCTCCGAGTATTGCGATATATTTACCAAACCCGGAGGGCAAGACATATTCAGTAAAAGCGGTGTTCATTGCCAAAGGAACGTCAGTTACAGCAAGAGCTTCACAGATAGGCAACTACATGTGTACTGCGATAAATGCAATAGGCATTAATTCTGAGTTGTTCTTTGTCAATGTTACGGGATATTCGGAAACAGACTGATTTTCTCCATTCATTTTCTACCTTGTTAGTCTTATCGGCTCCTGTGTATTTTGTTATTTTGAGTTGTTGTTCATTGTATTTTCTGTTTAGTTTGGAAGTTGCAACTAACACGTAACCCTAATGCCTATCCCTGAGAGTCTAACGGCAGGATAAAGGGATGCCCCCCCAAACTTTTTTTATGTACACACACACACACACACACACACACACACACACACATATATATATATATATATATATATATATATATATATATAAATGTAGCTTATACATATTTTAGATTCAAAATTTAAATACATCGACACATTGTAGTAAACATTTAAGAAAGAATACACTCACTTGCTGTACATAAGTCAAAAAATCGTTTTTCGACTGTTTTTGTTTGACATTATTCAAAGATGATATGAGATATACAAGCTTTTTAACTGTACATAACAAAATACAGCGTCAAGGAAACAGTTACACTTGTATTTAATGATGTGTCCAACTATAAGAAGTACATGGTTAACATAACGTGCTTGGTATCAATGCATTATTAATCAAGACGTTAAACGGCAAGTTGAGACTAATTACATCACCTTTAACAAAATTACACTTTTACAGATTACGCATAAAAATGAAACATATCACATTATTAGAAAACAAACGTTTGAACAGGACTTTACAGGACTAATTATTAAAAACACACGGTTAATCCAGGAAGGCGAAACTGATTAGCTTATTCCAGAAACCAATGAAAAATTTAAAAAATTCGCTTTCCTCCTGATTTCGAAGTGATACTGTTCCAAAGGCACTATTAAATACCTCGTTAACCCCGTGCTCGGCAAATGGCACAGAAGAAGAAAAACTGAGAGGGATTTATGTTTTGTACAGAAAGTATGATAGAATTTTTATATGCGCTTGCCGATATCTTTGAGAAGGTAGTCATACAATAACTTGTCAGACGAAACATTAAGCTTTCAACACATCCAATCGATGTTTTTGTCTTGTTCGCCAGAAGTCACTGTGATATTCTCTGGTCATTATAAATCAAAGCGCTGCCCAGGTCATTTGGACAAAAATTAGCTTTTTTGACAGTAACTGTTTAATTTTGCAAGTACACACCTCAGGCAGTGAATATTCACTGTAGTTGATCTGTATCTCGTTCGCCTTAACAGCTGCGTTGGATAGCAACATCCTCCGCGTTTTACAACAAGGTGATCACACCAATCTGAGCATGGTATCCCATTTTCCATCCATCTCCAAGTTTAAAACCTGCGACACAAGCTACCTTTATTCAAAATCTAAGCCCACTGTCGGCCCTGGTGTTCAGACGCCAAGAAACTTGAGGGAAAAAAGCAGCGGTTAAAGCAAAGGAGTTCTAGAATAGCTGCGCAAGGAGAGGTTCGGTATCTTCTGCTCAAATGCTTTTATCTTCATATTTAAAAATGCAACATTGACACAAATGCCTGTGTAGTTGCTCAAAACATGGATTAATGTAAAATCGTTGTTCCTCCGTTTCAAAAGGAAATGACATCAAATCATTAACAAAAAAAGCGTACGTCCATTATATTACTTTAAATTCGATTAAAAAATGGCTCCTTTCAGACTTTTCAAACTTTTAAATATCTTTACAATTATAACACTAATAATATTTCGCCAATGAATAAATATGTAAACTGTTTTTTGTATAAAAGTAAATTGGCACACAATATAAGAATTTGAAGTCAAGCTATTTGTAAAATACCCGACCGCAGTCATAAAATGCAATACGTTTGTTGGTTGGACACTTTTTGCGAAAGAAAATCATAAGAGAGATTGATCGCAGGGGCGTCAAAACATGGGGATGGGGAATATACCGCCCTCCACACTTTTTAGCAAAGTCATTAACCCCCCCTTGATATTTAGAGAAACATATTAATACATTGGAAATTATATATACATTAATAATAAGAATTAATGAGTTTGGTTGCATTGCTGAGTTAACTATGAAATATTACACATGTAACACGTATATACCAGTATGTTCTAGCCCATTTCAGCCAAGACAGCATTACCTGACGAGTGCAACAACATGTTGCACGAAACTACGTAGTAGTAAAATGTCTGAAAATACTTGACTCGTCTTCATTTTGTATAATTAAAAAGCTCTGGCGAAATGCCATAGAGCACTCTAGTAGTTGTTGCTTGCAGAAAATTGCAAATCTATATATATATATATATATATATATATATATATATATGCGTAGTTGAGGACCTTTTCCTGAATCAAAGGTCCGCTGATCGGCATGTTGACTATACGGGCTTGCTGGAACCACTCACATACCGGGAAGTTGAGCTCCTCGTGCATTTTTTACTCCTGGAGCAGAACCGCTTTCTGTCACCGGCAGCATTTTCAGTAAGCGACTAGATGGTCAAATTTGCGTTTCACAACCTTCGCAACTTGTGATTATCCATACTGAAACTGATCTGCCATTACTCGTACACCTTTCTTTGAAATTCCACTGGGACGGATGAGTTTCACTTTCTCCGACAAAGTGAGCTCCCGCCTGAGAGTACGATTGCTAGCTCCTCGTGGCATTTTTCTGGTATTATTCCTACCGTCGTTCGTTTGCGTTAAATTAAATGACGATGTCAATGCACAAAAGGCAAGGGTTGTAATGGCAGCTAAATATAAGTGAATATAGTTTTCGGTGTTAAATAAACTTTCTTCGATTAATGAGCTTGTTTGAGCATTTTTTTCTTTTACTTACAATGGGATTGAGATTAAAAGGGGGTTTGTCGGCCCTTGTGATCAAACTGTGAACCGTAATTGGCGTAAACAAAAACAATCAGTGCAACCAACGATGGCTTTATTTGACCCGGATTATCAGTTTGACTTATCATGACTAGGATCCCTTTATATAGACCAGGCTTGGCACAAAGATGGCCTTGTTTGCATTCATTTATTGCGTGGTGATCACTAATGCAGGAAGCCTTTGCCTTGACATCGTGAACTGTGAAAAATCACTGCGTGAATTGTTTACTGGCCTTTCCCGGTCTGCGCTTGGTAGCACATCAATGCGTGACGTGAGCAAAGAAAAGTAGACAAAGAACATTTTGACAGGAAAACACTCGGATTCTTTATTGTTGTTGCGGACAAGAGACCAAAATGTTTGGCCTGCCTCGCCTGCGGATACTCGACTGCTGACCGTGTCCGTATTTACCAGGTTGATTTACCGTGAAAACACTGGCTTGTGCCAGCAACAGCTATGTATATATGTATTTATGTATGTATGTATAAATTTATCCCTTCTTTGATGTTCCTCCAAGGCCTAGTTGTCATAAAATGTTGCCACTGTTTCATCCGACCTAAAAGGATCTTCCTCATACATTTAATGCCTAACATTCTCTGCTGCTCTACAATATTTAATGCCTACTCACTCTTGACGCCACAAAATGGGCCGACCTTGACCGGACCTGGAAATAGGTCCCTCAACCTACATATATACCCCAACCTTACCCGAATTATTGTTTTAAGTATATCCAAAAAGTCCTCACTTGTTCGAGCAAAAAAAATGTTCGGGACCAAAACCACATATTTTAGTTCCCCCGTGAGTCTGACAAAGTATCGGCCCATACCGGGTGATTATACGACCATTTCTGCTTCATGGAACCAGGCCCTCTGCTATTGTATTATATTAAATTTTTTTACACATCCTACTGGCTTTTGTTTTTAATTATTCAAGTAAGATATGATTTTATTTGAAAGGATGGGGACGCTTTTTAAGAGGTGGGGGGTTACAAAATGTGTCGGGGTTTAAAGTGTGATAGTGCGTGTGGGGGTGGGAGGGGGCCGGCTTTTTGTGTGTAAGTGTGTAGGGGAGGGGCCTTGTTGCGCCAGGTGTTTATTTTTGGCGATAACAGGGGTATCCGTGATTTAAATTCTTGTTATATTGAAAATGTTTTGGTAAAAAATTTTATTTTAACATATTATGTATATTTCATTCTGACATAAATGTAAAGTTTGTTAGTAAGTTTCGGTTTTCTTTGCATTCTGTTGCGTTTTTTATCAGATTTGTAAAGAGACTACTGCCTTTCCCAAAATTCACATACAGGTTAGAGGGACGAATTTCAAAGCCATATATAATATCATATAAGGTGCACATGTCGGGTGCACTGGAAAAGTTTTTTCCTATCGAGTGTTTGGCATCATGTTATACATCAAACATAAGATGAACACCTGAAACTTTTTTTTATTCAGAAAAACAGGGGGTTTAGTATCTCGTTTTTTTCAGCTAGAGACCATGCAGCTTCTTAAGTTTACTAAAGTGCACCATAGCTGTCGACACCTGCCGAGTCATGCCCACACCAGCAGCACTGACACATTCAATCTCCTCAAAAAGTACAATAATTATGACTACATAATTCCCACCCTTCCTTCAGAGATCGTTTCTTCTCAAAACGAATCTCTCCTATTTTGGCACTGTGGGAAGGACCGAACTACTTGATAAGTGTAGCCTTCTAAATTCCCTTAAATAATTAAACTGGTAATTAAAAGACGGACAGACGATAAACCATAGCTACAGCACATATACCAGATAACTTATCAGCTTAAAGTCAGACGTCAGCTGTGCTAAAATTGTAGGTCCCCTTTATTTTTTGAGGTTCAGCTCCGTAGCCTATATAATATGCACCTATATAGTTCGTCACAGTACCCATGTCCACATGTTTTTGTGAGATAATTTTTCATACAAGTTAAGCTTTGTCAACCTTTTTTGTCTAAAGGTTGCAGGAGCTATTTCGCCGACTACATGCGTAAAAAGTCATGCCTTACCTTGCTTTTATTTTGTATGAGACAAATAATCCAAAACATGACAAAACAAATTACAGCGTTTACGATTTATTCCTTGCCTGAGAACTGATAATAAACAAGACAGTCATAATTATGACGTCACTCAATTGAAGGTGACGCGCAACCGATCACTGTGACGTCTTTGTGACGTCAATGTTGTCTAACAAACACAAAACGCAGCCATAGACAAGGAAAGTGTATCATGGAGGAATGTACTGTCCAGCAGTGCCGAAAAGACGCCATCCACGGTATTTCAGCATAAATAACGCAAAAGAGTCGCAAAGCAAATACGTTTTACATGATATAAAACTACTTTACGAAAATCCGCGGAATATCTGCATGTTTATCAGTTTCAGGGTAAAGGGCATTTTTAAAGAATATTCTTAAAATAATTATCGCGAAAAAACATGCTTAACAGGATTTTTGGTCGGACCAACGATCTATACCAAATTTTATAAGCATTACCCCCGTGCTACTGCTAAATCGTTTATTTATTGATTTAATTGGTTCAATTACTAGTCATAATGATGTATCTATCCTACTGGCATGATTCGGATCCACGGAGAGAGAAACATTTTTTTACATAGAATCAGCTGTTCAACCAAAACAAATGCACGTGCACCGGCATCCCTGTACTGTATACCCAATATTTGTCAAAAGTGTAAATGGACCGGTACAAATATCATGCTATCAAATGACACATACCACATCTATTCCTTTACTCATAAAATCATTAATTCCCCATGAAACATTTGCATTGTTGGAGTCAAATTTTGACTCCAACAGTCCCCTGACAGCAGTGTCGTACTCTTAAGAGTCCGAGTCTGCGCAGTGTGCTTAAGTCCCTTCCCCTCTGTGTATTTGCAAACTTTTATAGGAACCGGCAAAGTGATGTCACGGTAGTGACGCCATAGTCTCACCCACTACATGTGGCGGAATTTTTCCTTGCATGCAGCAGGGAGAAATAATGGCCTCATATGGTGTACTGCATATTTTATATATAGATGTATGAATAGCCATGCTGGTTCATTGTTTATTTTTTACTTTGCTGGTTCAAATCTTGACTCCAACAGTCCCCTGACAGCAGTGTCGTACTCTTGAGAGTCCGAGTCTGCACAGTGTGCTTAAGTCCCTTCCCCTCTGTGTATTTGCACACTTTTATAGGAAACAGCGAAGTGACGTGACGGTAGTGACGTCATATATAGTCTCAACCACCACATGTGTCAGCACTGCGACTTTGCATGAAGCATGGAGAACCTAAGGCCTAATATGGTGTGCTGCATATATTATATATAGATGTATGAATAGCCATGCTGGGTCATTGTTTATAAATGGATATGGTATACACAGAAACGTCGGTTCACTGACAGTGGTAATCGAACCCATGATCTTCCGATTTCCGGTTGGTTGCCTGACCATTTGGCTACGCCAGATTCATTTCCCCACTGTGCTAACGTTACTACACATTTAGTGTAATACACATGCCGACATATGTAGTGGGTGTGACTATGACTCACTACCGGGACGTCACTTCGCTGGTCATTATAAAAGTGTGCAAGTACACCCTTATATATTATTCTCTGGATATCCAGGGGAATGGTCATATATTGATTATCCACCCTTGCTAAAAGTGTGTGTTGGGGGGGGGGGGACCCCCATTCCCAACATGTATCCCCCTCCCGCAACAGGTGGTAAATAGGCCGAGAAATGATCGGATGAACTTTATTGTATTCGGGATCCAATCTCAAAACTGTCCGAATCTGGTCATGGTTTTACGTAGATTTAGCAAACATCGCGCTCGTTGTGAGAATGCCGAGTGTATATGACAAAGGTATCAAGGCAAGGAGAGCAAAGCACGAACAAATCACGACCCGGGATGCGGGAAATGTTCGCAAGAAATTTTAAACTTTTTTTAAATTACCGCCGAACCAAATGTGACTCCCGCGAACAATTGATGTTTCCGAACTCCCGCGCATGGTATCCAAAAGACTGGAGACTAAATTGCAAAAGCTTCGACATTTGCATCCTTTGCAAACTGTTCGTGTGCCCCGTGAAAACACCACTAAACTATTGTTTTATCACTGACTAGTCGCCAACTGTAACAGCCCAGTGAGATAACGGCTTTCGTCATAAACCTGCGGATTACCATCTTGCTCATATAAGATACTGTCACAAAGTAGCTGACCTCACCGTCCTACAAAATAACTGGTAAATAATCGTATGGGAATACTCTAGAATCAACCAGGCAGCTTCAGGGGTGAATGCTATATATTAATGGATATATTTATTCAGAGAGTTTTTGGTTGAGTTAACCGCCTCCATTTTTAATGCTCCTAAACTATGTTCGATGAGTACACATGCAGAGATCAGTTCTGGTTTCGGACCAAGTGACAGGGGTTTTATACGATCATGGTGCCAACTAGGCTTCGTATACCACTCCTACGGGTCCTTGGTGTTTGTCATCCGCATTGCTGGGTTAATGACCGAGGAACCCCCACTCATTTGTTAGTAAAACACGAATGTGATGCACAGTCTCCCCAATAAGTCTGCAGAGCATGGGGGCCGACCGTGAAAAATCACACCGCCTCGGCTGAAATACGATCACCCGGCTTTGAGCGTTTGCTCTACCCCTGAGCATCACAAGTGTGTAATTTACCAATTTGCCTTTAAATCATTAGCAGGCTGAGAGGACAGCTGCATAACAGCAAAATAGGCTTGAATACTATTGATTTACAAACAGTCACTACAGGCAAACACTTTGACAGGTAGCAGACACCGCACAATAGAAGAGAAAATAAGATTTATTTCGTACTTATATACATGTGAAGACATAGATAATATGCATAAAACTGATGTCGTCTCCTTGGACCTTTTATAATATAGAAAAGTCATATCTAAAAAGCGTTGTCACTATAAATGCCTTCTGCAAAATCAATGACCATTCACCTTATACAGAAGCAATATGCAGAAAATGTTACTCTTTCTTTTATAAATGGGTTCACTGAGTAGGCAGTTTATATACCTTCAGTAGAAAAGTAAATGTAAGCCTTTTATCTAATACAAATATAATATGTAGAAAATATTATTCCTCTTTTCATAACTGTTCTCATATGGTCAATATACTGATGTAGGGTTAAAAAAATACATTGGCGTGAATAAGACCTTTGTGAAAAAGACGCATCTTCTACTTAAGTGAACAAGTTTGGCATCTTGTTAACGTTATTCATATCTGAGGTGTCGGAAAATAAATATGAAACTAATTATAATAACAAATTTTACTTTATCTATATATCAAGGATTGATACAAAAAATTGGCTTTTTTATATTTTGTGTGCTTATGATTAAGAAGCATTTGCACTCGTTCGAACTTTTCTTAGCCCCTCGTCAAAACATTAAGATTAGCGAGTATGTTAAATGGTTGATTCTAATATGGAAAATTCATTGTTGTTTATTAAATTTCACGACCGCGATAATGGAGACCTCGGGACGAGTGAACATGTAAGAAATATAACTCAGCGAATATGGCGCCAACCACAGTATTACCAGTGTCCCTGATTACACCAAGATGACACTGACGAGCAAGCAGGCAACTATGGACTCAGCAGTGACGACGGCCTGCGTCCCACCGGAAGTACGATCAAGCACAGCTCGGAAGAGGGCGTATATATCTTCCTTGTATTCAGCTGGGTATTCTATTCCCAGCTCATTAGCGCGCTTTATCGCCCAGACACTCCCCTTCTTCCTGGCAGTCCCTGACGCCAAGAGCCCATATATGGCTGTCGAGACAAAAAGAAATTGATCAAAATCAATGAAAATTCAAACCGGCAGTCGCCAAGATTGATGTGGTTTTTACTTTAGTTATTGTTTATAAGTATTATAAATGCTGATGCTATTATTATTATTATTATTATTATCATTATTATTTATATCATTATTATTATTATTATTATTATTATTATTGTTATTGTTATTTTGATCATAATCATTATAATTTTTTTTTTACCATAAAAGGGAATCTACCATTCAAGTCAGAATTTTATATATTCAATTAAATTATGTTTATTATATTTATTACGATTTAAATATCTTCAATTTAATTTATTTAATTGAATTACGTTTTATATTCACTACGGTTTTACTATCTGTATTCTCTTAATCTCTCTCCTTCTTTTCTTATTATCAGAGTAATTATAAAATTAATACCAAATGTATAAAATTCAGATTTCTGCATGTGCTTCAAACAATATCGCAGTTTAGTTGGCAAGCGGTAAACAGTTTTGCTGGATAACGGGCATATAAACGCTTCCCCTGGAATGAATCAATTCAGTTATAAACCAACAACGCACGAAATAACCATACATACAGGCTAACACAGATACACCTACACACATACAATCGAGTTCAAAAGTTAATACATGCTATGCTTCAAGCAGGAAAAAAAATCATTCTGGTCTGGGTCCTGAAGCCGATCGCACCAGGAGGGTATGCTATCATCGTGTGTATATATTTGTGCATTGTTCACATCATAACTCACAAAATCATGATTAGAAATGGAATTTTGCTGAAAATGGACCAATGAAGAATCGATAAGATGTTGGTGTCGATTCGGAACATGAACTAGATTCAGGAAGTTCATTAAGAAATATTCACAAATGAAGAAGCACTTATGAACGAATGAACCTGGGATTATGGACAGAATATCTGAATAAAACATGGCGCAGGCTTGCGTTCCTTTTCTTGTTTAAACATCGACTTTGTAAGGCCCGTCCTACAAGTCCGCAAGCCCTTCAATTGTTGCGCACATCTGTTAATTGCTATCTATACCAAACAACCGTGCATTATTCATGAAAATATATAGGTCTATAATGACAAAGTTATTACCGGTTAGATCAAAGGAAAAGCTCCGAAATTTCGAAAGTTTCTTTTGTCCACTTCTATACTAAGCATTGATAGTCTGACCATATTATTTAGACGTAAGACAGTTTTTTCTGATGGTGTGTTGTTCCTTCACCTTTTTTGGCCTCAAGTTTCTGATCGGGCGAGAGTCGAAACAAGAAAACTTCAATAACGAATTCAACAACTTAATCATAAACCACGGCTTGCTCCTGGAATTGGAAGATTTTTGTTTAGAATATTATGGTCAAACGTAGAGAACAGTTATCTGTCATATTATTGTACAAAAGATCATCTATAAACATTTTTTTTCTTGTTACACTGTGAAACTCAGCCCTTATATGTTTATATTTGATGGTCAGACGCAAATAGCACGCGTGTCACATTCATGTGTATACATTGCAGGTTCCCCTAAAATTTTAACCATACGGAAGGGGATTGCCAACTGAACTCCTAAAAATCCTAAGATTTAATGAAGCATAACATAATAACATTACTGTTTCAAAACAGTCGCCTGGGATTGACAAACTTGCACTGCCTGTTATATTGCCTTTGTAATATTAAAAAAAAAAGAAGAAAAGATGGTACTTATCAATCTTTAAATCTACTTCTTACAAGTATTTTCAACTGCCGGGTATCTTGACGAATGGGTAAGCCCTTTTTTTTACACTAGCTGTTAACTTACATCCGCGGGTACCGCTTCCGCAGTGAACTAACACAGGTCCTTTCCTGCCGGCGGCTAGGATTTTGTCTTTGTATCGCTCCCACGTCTCTACGTTATATCTCGTTGAACCTCCTGTAAAAAAGGTAATTTTTCATTAAGACTGCTATACCTGATATTTAATATCATTTCCCAATGGAGAGTATTAAAATGATGCTTCCTTAGCTATAAACATCACTAATTTTTCATTAAGACTGTTACACCTAAAATATAATTTCCCAATGGAGAGTATTAAAATGATGCTTCCTTAGCTATAAACTTGGATTATACTTTTTAAACATGTTATATTTTTCAAAAATATTATTACACACTTTTCATATAGCGGCCGAAGGGATATGAAGGGATACGTTTGACAACCATCATGTCAGACAATGAAGCTACCAAATAACAAATCCTTACCCTCCCCCCGCCCCCCAAAAAACTTAATCTTTTAAGAAGTTTAAATATATAAATTAATATTTATTACACTCTAAATTTGTTTTATGACCGAAAATATTATATGAACACTTAATAATCAAACAGGGCTCTTTTTTCATTAGGTCGTGGTATATTTTGAAGATGGTGAGTTTCAACAAATAATCATACAATACCTATTGGCGTGTGCAAGTAATCAAGGCCGTCAATTTTGTCGAAAGCTGCCCTTTCTCTCACTTCACTGTAGCCAATATCATCACCAAATGACAGAGGGTTGCGTATCGCATAATTTCGAGAGGAGTTTTCGCTTATATAGGCGGTAGTTATGACGGGGTCAATCCTCGTCGCTCTTAGGCGAACCTGGCTCTGTCTGCCTTCCCCAGTGTAGGTTCCGGTGTTATCTTTTATGTTTAATAGTACAACTTCCTCCTGGGCAGGTTTATCTTCAAAAATAAGTCCCTGGCGAAGGTTAATAACAGTTTTGATTCCCGCTTCTTTCAGTAGGCCCAAGTGGTTAGATTGAATCTGACCGGCGATAAACCAGTCCTTAATAAGTGGCGTCATCAACCAAAATTTGTGCCAGTTTTTCAGCGAAATGTCAGGTTTACTGACAATGTCTGGGCTGTTTTGTCCCGTAATGCTTTGAATGACATACTTCGTCTTCCAATTCTCATAAAAGTCATGTCCCAGCAGCGCTGCCCTTGAGAAAAATTCACCAATATCTATCATAGGCTTGGCGGCAGGTTCATGACGACTCACATTGGCAAGATGTGATAATGCCACAAAGGACGCCGATCGTACAGACATGCCATACACGAGCACTGGTTTTTGGGCAGATTGGTAATACTCGCCAAACTTCTGGACCGTCTCTATTGTATAAGGGTCTCCCCCCGGCTGTAAAATGGAATAAAACTTGACGCCAGCTAGTTGTGTGGCGATCTCCATGGCTTTCCTTGTCGTTGGAAGGCGTTCCTCTCCGATGTAGTCATATGTTGTAGGGTGAGCAACTGATATAATGGTATTGAAGCCAACCTCGGAAACGTATTTAATCTGTGCTTCAGTCAAACGACCAGCAGCATACAAGTCCTTGGTGATCCATTTAAACCACCATCCTTTAGGGGCTGGCAGAAAGCTGTCGGGAGCGGTTTGGGCCCCAGGAGAAAACAGACCCAGGAAAAAGACTAAATTCACAACTTCTACCGTCGACATGCTTAGTCGTATATAAGATTCTGTTAGTAAGCATTTATATAGTCATTAACCGCTCAACTTTGATGTTAGCTCACTGCAACTGAACATAACCACCCAGTATCATGACAATATATTTGTTGAAACCAACCCGTTTGTTTGGATCACACATATAATAAAATAGAATAAAATAAACGTATGAATCATGCACTTCCGAGAAAGTTCTTACAACGCTGATTTGATCACATGAAGCCGTTCTTGGGCTGTAAAAAGTTAGCACCACATGCCAGTAAATGACTTCGCACTGTATCTTTAACTCATTCGCAGTGACATCAAGGTAAAGGTCGTTAATCATATGCCTCCTTTGTCACCTGAAATACGAGAGAGACTTTAATTAACGACTCTTGAAAGAACGTTCACTGCACGCACCTAAAAGGGTCCGCCCAGCTGGGAGTTATACCGTATCACCCACTGATATTTAGTGACATATGCGTCAACCAGGGTTACATGAAATTAACATGAAGCAAACAAGCTTTTTTTCAAATAACAATAAATTATAACTACTAACGGCAGCTACATGTCATCATTTGCTGCCCCGGTTAGCTGACTGTTATGCGAATGCGGACTTGTATCGTTGTATTCCTCCGTGCCACCCGGCTCACAATCGTTCATACAACTCAAACCTCTATATTAGAAACGATATAATTGCATTCAACCTCTGTCACGCAACGCTTTTGTGTGATAAGTAGGGGAACGCTAATAAGGCTGACGTTAGAGGTCCTCAGTATTTTCCCATAATTTCTGGAAAATTTGACGTTATTTAGCGAAGGAGCGACAACAAACAGAAACTATATGAACTTTGTAAAAAGAATTTACGGATAATATGCCAATGTATTATGCTATTATTTAAGTTGTTTACTTGATTACTTAAATACTTTTCAGTTCATATTGATGGTGTTCTTTTCTTTTTCACTTATTTTACAATCGTACAGTATCAGATAATCGGCCGTTCCATACCTTCACGTCCACCTGATTTTTTTCTATGAAAATTGTTAATATTTACATTTCAAGAGTAAAAATTGGAAAAAAAAATTAAAAGAAATAATTTTCAACATGGTTAAAACATTCCTGAATTACACTTTATTTCAGGAAAGAATAATTAAAAATATGAGAAATTGGCAAAAGGATAATCAGTCTTAATAAGGTTGGCTTCTCATACAGGAACCCATATCTGATCTATTAGAGCATTGTGAAGGGAAAAACCGTTGTGAACTTAAACCTGAGATGTATTTCAAATCCTGGTTTGTCACATTAGGACGTCACTCCTACATGCAGCTTTTTGGGGATTATTGAAAAATATGCCTTTTTAAGAAAACAAAGAGGTGGACTCCGGTACGAACTTATATTAGGAACATACGCATACCTCATTGGTGCAATCAAAAATAGTCAGCTTTATCCAAAAGGTTCATTGTCATTGGGAAAATGAACACGCACGACATGTTGAAAATATAAACGTTTTATTATTAAATTCAAATTAACAATTGCAATGATACACTATGTACTTATGTTTCAAACGGTCATAGATACGTGTCAAGGTGCAGCAAATAATATTGATATGAATTTTATAAAGTCTTTTGAATATTCCTGAATCCTGATTAAGCGATGGTTCTACACTTGAAGTTTTCTAAAGCGAGTAGTGGATTGGTTGTCAGTGTCCAGAGCCAGACGACGAGCGCCTCTCCATGATACCATCAGTGATCGGACCTCACACTCAAAGAATGGGTACAAGAACGACGAAACCCTGTGGATAAATATTATGTCACTTAGCTAGCGACGCAATTATATATCTATATATATATTGTGTAAGCCATTCATTGGTTCATCGATAGGCATTACATACGTCGTTCCAATTATTTATACTCAAATAATGAGTATATCGCAACAGTATGTACACTATAGTCGTGGTTTCTGCCAGATACTGACCGTAAATGGCGTACTCATATTTGGCTTTCGCTTATACAAATAACATATAATCTTTTTAACAATCATATTTTGCGTGATTAGGAGTTATCATTTACACATTTACACGTTTTAATGCTAAAACATGCTAACTGTACTGCGAAAGTCATAATTACTATTTAAAACATAGTTGTACATACCTTCTGACAAGGTTATTCGAATGATATATGAGAGACTACTGAGACAATATCTCGACATGGTATTCTGTGTTGCTCGGTTCTAAAGGCTGGAAACACCCTTTCTTATATGAGGCATGGTTTGTTACTTCGGAATGTAGTGTTTTGATTATGCACAATTTGCGAAAAAAACAAAGGTTTTCGTGACAATAATAATTCACTATGAATATCATACAAAGCAACATTAATGTATCTCATAGCATTACATCATCTTCATAATAAAAATATCAGTGGTTAACAAGTAACATTATTATCAGTATATCTTACCACCATTGAAAAATAATATATTTACATGTGGCTTTCCCAGCTGAGGCATTCGGCTGTCCCGTTATCTTACGGCTACCAACCGGAACAGAACTCCTACAGAACCATAGCCCATCTAATGATTCATTTGTTAACTGTTTTCTTTTCATTTATATGGACAAGAGTATAATGGTCTGTATGCATTTCAAATGATCGTCCATACACGAAAAACAATAGCAAGACATTCTCACTCAATAACTGCATAAGTTCTTTCTCTTGGCAAAAGCCTTTTGCTTGCATAAGCGATTGGAAAGTACTTACCATCAATGTTCTGTATAAATACCGCCCCTAATCCGGTATCGGATCCGGTTCTGTCAACATTGAAGTCTTGATAAAATTAGTAAAATGAAGGATAGGAGGATTATTCAGACAATGCTTAAATTGGATAAAAGCTTTTTCTTGTGCTTCCTCTCATTTTATTTGACTGGACTTCCTTTGCTAGTAAGCACTGTCAAACGTAATGATCTATCTGCTTGGTTTGATATTAAGTCCAAAAAGAAACCTGTGAGACCCAAGATTAATCTGACTTGCTTCTTTGGCAAGGGTCTTGCGGAATTGGCTATTTACTTCCTCAGGGTGGGATTTGTCCACATTACCCCTTCTCCTACCTCACGGCCTAGAAATTGCCAATACCCTTTCGTAAGACCAATCTATGTGCTTTTTCTACTGGATCTTAGAGAAGCAAATATTTCTTGGGAGTTTTGTATTGGTTCAGGATCAAACACAGTGATTTTGTTAGCTTCCTAAAGTCAATACAAAATCCATTACTGTCGTCTGGCATCTTAACAATCACCATAGGGTGGCCAAAAAATAGAGTGACTCTATAATCCCCAGTTTAAGCATATTATCCACCTCTAGCTCTATGTTTTCTCTAGTTGCTTGTGCACTGGATAAAGGCATGACCTCACTGGTTTTTCAGTTTTCAGTAAGATTTTGCATTTCAAACCGGATATTTTTTTTTGTACATCTATGAAAATATCCTGATATTTACATAACAGTACTTTCACCTCATCTTCATGAACCGTTTCTAATCTTGATTTATGTTAACATGTTCTATATAGGCTTTCCTCACTGATTTGATCTCTATCACAGTTTTACTACTTACCTTCTATGCTTTTGTCTAGTTCAGGATTCTCTATCACCTCGAAACATCATGCTACCAGATGATCTTGTTTTTTATGTTCAAAGTGACGTTTTAAAAAGAATTTTGTGAAACAGCCTATGTGACCCATTGATATCAATCACATTAGGATCATTCGGATCTCTAGCTCCTTTCACATTGCCTATCACTACTTCACATAACGGGTTTGTAATGGTTAAAGCGTTCACCTGTCGTGATAAGTGTAGTGAGTCGATATTGATATTGACTACAGGAAGATCTTCTAATGTGCAATCATTGAGAGTCACTGATTGAACCCTGTCAGTCTTTTGATCTTCTTTCCCCAAGATCTGATCTGATTACACAATTACTACATCCGTAATCTCTCTCTACTGCTACTTGGATATTATCTGACATAATTCTTCCAGACACTATGTTTTTGAACAAAGCCCCTACTTTCTCATAAGCCATTCCAAAGTTATGCACATTTTCATCTATTCTGGTTTTCTCAGGTATATCCACAAATTCTCAGAGCATCCCGTGCTATTTCTTAACAGGCAGCTAATCTATCTGAAGTATCAGCTGCACTGGCATAACTCAGATAAAACTCATGTTCCTTTTCTAACTTTAACCTTTTTAAGTTCAAATTGTCTTTCGGTCTCAGCTTCTTGAGTTTTTCAAATTTCCTCTGCCTTCTCAGGTGGGGCTTTTCTTTTTAAGGTGCCTCTGCATTTTGGGCTTTTCTAATTGCCTCAGCTTCCTTATTTTTATTGCCTCTGCCTACTGAGCATTTCTGTCCCTCACGTTCTTTTTTAGCTTCTTCTGCTTCAGCTTTGACTGCTTCAACCTCAACTTTAGCATAAGCGATGGCACCATCTATAAAATCAGCTCCCTTAATTCCAATCCCTTCTTTCTAAATGATATCACATTTGTTTTGTTCTGTTTCGAAAAAAATCAGAGTGTCAATGGAACTACGACTGCTTACAGAGTCTATTACTTGCGGCTAGAATCTATCTTAACACTGATGGAAACAACCTAACCCTGCACGACAATGTACGGGAATTGAAATATATGTATACCAATTCCAAATCCAAGTTCAATAAAAAACTTGTAATTTATACTTTCTATAAAAGTATCACTCAGTTTGTCAAACAAACTAACGTTTTCTGTCCGAACATCTTTGGTTAAGGTTAACAGCGAGAGCTCCATACCCAGGTATCTACGTTTTATCGGGAACGTTTTACCCGTGTAAATCGACCAACCACTACCACACGTGCGTGCACATTAAACGCAATGTATAATTCGAAACGTATCTAAAAAAACCAAGCTAACATCAAAATGTCAGCTTTAATGGTCTTACTGACGCCACCACATTGTACGTCTCCGTGTGATCCTGATTGGCGCAGTTTATATCCCTGCAACCGGCCTCACACAACAATCCTATACAATGTTTCATAAACTTACCGTGTTACACTGATTATCGTAGCAACAATTACTACCATCGGCCTCACACTTAATCAATTGTAAAGACCAAATATACAGTTGACAATGAATCCAGTCTTTTACGCGAGTATAGTTATAAGCTAGAAGGATTAAACCAATATGGATTTATTCTAACTGCCAGCTACCTATTAAAGAGAGTTACAAAGTTAAGAGAAAAGAATGTTCTACCTGCCCTTCATTACATTCGTACAGCAAAGGACAACTAAACGACTCAGGATGAGACTTCCAGTCACCGGTCCTGATTAGTCTCAAGACTTTCCTGTGTAAGCCTCTGGCTTGTAGCGCTACAAAAACACACATACACACACACAACGACTGACGTGATATACAGCTGTACTCAGCAAAATGCTGTGAAAAATATTAATAATAGTTTGATAAAAATACCTCTTTCAAATTAATGCAATTACATAAATGATTTATAACTTGAAATAATTATACCATTTCAGTCATAAATGAAATATAAAAAGTGTTTTATATATTAAGAGTATGTTATTTTAATAATAATTTCCCCCATTTACCGCATTAAAAGATCTCCGGAAATTGAAATATGCACTAACGACTTTTTTCAAAATATAAACATTTAATAATTAAATTCAAATTAACAATTGTAATGAAACACTATGTACATATGTTTCAAATTACCATGGGTACTTGTCAAGGTACACCGAATAAAGTTTACATATTTATTAAAAAGTCTTTTGAATATTCCTGAGTCGTTTTAAGGCTGCCCTCGGTACTACACTCGAAGTTTTCTTAAGCGAGTATTGGATTGGAGATCGGTTTCAAGGCCTAGGCGACTAGCGCCTCTCTCTGATATGATCAGTGATCGGGCCTTACACTCAAGATATATATATATATATATATATATATATATATATATATATATATATATATATTTATATATATATATATATATATATATACATACATATATATATATATATATATATATTTATGTGTATGTGTGTGTAGTATAAGTCTTACACCGATTCATCGAAAGGCATAAGATACGTCGTTCGAATAATTTATATTCATAAATTTTGTACGCTTATAATAACATATACGCTATAGTCGTGGTTTCTCTCAGATACTGAACTCAATAGACACAGTCATATTTGGCTTTCGCACAAATTTTCACATTCCTCGTACATTACACGTCCGTTCACTACAGCTCGGACCTATTACCCGTTTATTCAATATGGTTGTGGTTTATGAGTTCACATGCAATCATGATATATATGCATACTTATATGTTTGCTTTTATTGTAACTATATCGGCTGCAGTGTTGACAAAGCTCGTCACGGGTCACTGCGCAGGATGACAGTCTCGTCTTATATGTTTTGATCATTTGCACGCCTCACAAGTGATCGTATCCTTTACGCCTTTATATTTTGATTAAGCTATTGCCTGTAGGAAACACATATATATCGGAACCCCCTTCAATCCGTGTTTATATACCAGATTTAAGGTATGATTCCATGGACACTGTTTTTTCACAGGATCTTAGATAATTAAAGGTCATTACAAACCACACACATATGTCTTGAATGTTACCCGCCTCTGCTCTTCTTCTATGTACAGTGAAACATGAGTAATAAGACCACTTGTGGGACTGGCCAAAAGAGGTCTTAAATTTAGCAGTTTTTACCTCAGCTGACTGAAAGTCATATGAGCTATAGAAATCACTCTTTGTCCGTCGTCCGTCTGTATGTCCGTACGTTAGCAGGGCACAAATCGTAACCACTGAACCTAGAATCCTCTAAATTGACTTTCAAGAAGAAACAGGAAAATCCCTTTGGAAACTAGAAATTAGGTCTATGTTACCCATATCTTCAGAGAAATTGGACTCTTAAATACCCCCTCCCCCGAATAATCAATAAATGAATACAAAAGCTTCAAATATCTTAAGAACTGATTCATTGATCACCACAATTCTTTGCATGCATATTGGTCACGGAGTGTTTCACAATTTCGTGTAGACTGGTGGCGTCGTTTTTTTTTTTTTTAATTTTACGCATTTTTTTTCAATTCCTTCAAAGCAGCAGTTGCCCGTTAAGCAGGCACAAATCGTAACCACTAGAACTAGAAACTTTTTACTTCACATGCTGGGGTCTGTTATAAATGTCATAGGAAACCTGAAATAAGGTCTCTGTCACCCATATTCTACGAGCTATTGGGCTAAGAAATATTCCCCCAGAATGATGAAAAATTTGAAACATAAGCTCTAGTATCTAAAAAACTATTGCATTTATCACCATTATTTTTTTTGCATGGATATTCATCATAGAGTGTTTCATCAGGTCCTGCAGACTGGTGGCGCCACCTGAACTTTTTTTTTCAAAATTTACACATTTTTTCTTTTTTTTTGAGACCTTTAAAGATGTTTGTGTCAGTTAACCAGGAACAAATCTTAACCACTGGAATTAGAATCTTCTATCTTGACATCAAGAGAGTTCCATCAACAATCTCCTCAGAAACTTTAAATAAGGTTTCTGTTCCAATATCCTCCAAGTTTATCTTCCGTTGAATGGGGATAAATGATAAAATTTGTTTTGTGAATGTCTTCTTAGTTAGCTTAACGCATGGGTCACTTGTTCTTATTAGACAGGTCAATCACTACCAATGTTAACGCCAATGTCTTTCATACAGGTTGTCCTATATACCTAAATATAGATAGAACCGCTAAAACCTTATATGATGTCATGACTGTTTCACAAATCCAGTATGACTTTCCTAATATTCAGGTATCTAATTACATCTAATAAGGACAGTTTAAAACCAAATTTTATCACAAAGATATTTCTCGTAATCACTAATGAAATCACTAAATACTGTAAATGTACTTTTAAATACCATAATAATCTTGAAATATATGCTTCGCATTCACATGTGATTTAATTTTATGCTTAATTAAAGAATTAGGATGAAAAAAAACTGTATCCATTAACTGTTGATTCCACATGCAAAAGATATGAGTGCAGGAGAACGTATATCGTTGAGTGAATTAAGATTAATTTAATTCCCGTATATATATATATATATATATATATATATATATATATATATATATATATATATATATGTATGTATATATATTCATTATCATTGAAAAATGTTCTGGTTAGTTCTACTAAAAATAGACTATCATGTATATGATTAGCAAATATTGTAAGCAAATCCAGGCCAAGAATAAGGAACAAATGAAGCAGGAACTCCCATTAATCTGTAATTAAGCATAGAGCAGGTCCGTTAGCATATCACAAGAAGTAAAACAAAACTTAATGTTAGATAATGTTGACATAAATTACATATGTTCCGTAATTGCATAAATTGAACGTACCGGTTGGTGGGCTTTTACGGCGCAATAATAAGGCTACTAAATGGAACTAAAATAAACTGCACGTTTAAAAAAATAGCAAAGTCGAGGCCGGAAAAGAAAGATGATTCATACCAATCGGTGTTAACACAACAAATTCAGAAAGTTTAAGTCTGTTCGAAGACCTGCTGTGGGTCTTAGTATGGGGTCATGCAGAAAGGAAATGCTTCTTAAACACGAGCCATAGGCAGGAGTTACCGAAGGGCATATATATATATATATATATATATTTTCCGAATTAACCACCTTATCTCTTTGGTTTTATTAACTGAAGTGCTACTTATATGATATTTGTCTCCATTTGCAAATAAAAAAAAATGTCAAATATATTTAAAGTGTGCTATTCTGAGCGTTTCCTTTTCGTTTCTTGCAATTTGACCATGTAAATAATAATTTAAATACTAGTCTATCAGATATAAAGGGCAATTGTGGAAAACCTCGGTAAAAATAATTAAATTTAGTTGAACATGTGTCCTACCTGAAAATGTTGATACGGTTCTCCATAGAAATGATGATAAACCACGAGTAATCAAAGCTTTATGAGTCACGTTTTGGCAAAGAGCGGTGTGATAGTTCACGCCGTCTGGGATATTTGCGAAAGCGGCCACTCACCCGCCAGCTAACAAAGAATGCTATGCACATGGAGGTTCCATCTTATAAAAGGTATGACGCGAGTTCATCTAGATACATATGCGCCTTTATGTTGCTCTTGTATGTTTTATGTTGCACGTTATAAATAAACACATACTTAAACTTAACTGAATGTTTGATACTCAGGTAACGAAAACCTGATACAGAGACCGGCAGACATTAAACATCTCTTCATTCCATGTTAAGGTTTTTATAACATTATTTTGTTGTTAGTCTCGCACATTATTCTTCGTCCAGACACAGAGACCAATTTGTATAAGCAAATTTACAATTAACAAACAAGTATATCACAAAAAGCAACTCCCAATATTTGGTCCCTGTACTGCTTTCATGAGTCAATAACTAGTATATTCACTAGAAATATTAGTATCCAATCATTCACCCATAACAAGTCAATAAATGTTTATCAGATAGTTGACTGTTAGATCATATAATATCATGTAATAGAGAGGAATAGGGAATATCTATATTTTGGAGGCTTAAAACCTGACAGGATGCTTTCCGTAAGGCATACCTACATTTAAAGCAGTATTTCCGACGACATTTTTTTCACACTAGGAAAATATATATATATATGTGTGTTTTTTTTTATTTTCGGAATCAAGATCGATCTTTGGGACTCAGAATTTTTAACAAGTTTTAACAAAAGCATTTTCTGGTCAATAGCTCGCGGTATATGGGTCACCATGACCCAATTTCAGTTTCCCCCGGAGAAATGCGAAGGTCTTCATTTAATATCATGATAAATGAATCTAAAGATAGTGTCTGTCTCCTCAAAACCATTCTGCTGGTCACTTTAATGCATAATTTTATAGGACACGATAACATTTTTTATAAATTTAAAAGGAGATTTGCCCACGACCAAGGCCTTAATCGTACAATTTCTACCCATTTGACATTAAGAAACTAAAATCATATGTTTGGCCTGTCACGTGCAGGTGGGATTTGCCAAGATCTCCATGGATATTGTGCTGGAAGATTTTCGGGCTTAAATATACATTTTGTACCTTACCTTACTGTATTCGTCATGCATTATAAGACTAAGTAACTTTATTTCAGGATTCAAAGAATACTTGCCAGTCGGCTAAGCTAAACAGAAGAAACTAAAGGGTATTGTGGAAAGTTTCCGATTAAAAAGGTTGGTTCCAAGGTTAATATGGAAATTTTATCAATGTTAAGCATACCGCAGGAATTAGAATGCATCTCTCACAGTTTATTCTGAGAATTAACATAATCTTATGTTAATGTGTCATGTTGGGGTTGTTTAAAGAACAAACAATAATTTATTATAACAGTTTTCGGAGGTCTGTTTGTCATTCTGTCGATATTAGTGCTAAATGGGTGTAAATTTTAGTTTTATTTAAATTTCCTGGTAGGTGGCCCATCGTCCTATTTCTTATTTCGTCGTGACGATCCACCTGATTGAAAGATAGTTCTTATTGCGGCGAATCCTTTTTTTGGTGAGGTGATCTAGGCTCTCTCGAAGGTATTTACTTTTAACTTGGTACTGAATCACAGTTCCAAATTTGTATCATTTGTATCGCAAGTTCATACACCAATACATGAGTCATGGAAAAGCTGATTCATGACGCTAATGACTTAGCTCACGGAAACCTACCTACAAAAAGATATATCATATAAAACGGCATGCAGATCAATTATAAACAAATACAAAATACACCTGCTACGTTACATAAACAGTGGCATCGCAAAGCGGAGTGTCCCCTAACAGGGGCATAATTAGAATGGTGTATTACATAGAGTGAAAATGACGAGGGCAGCACTTTGGCCAGACCTTTGCTCCTGTGACTTCGAAATAAATAGGGTTCTCCGTCCATGGGTGATTGAGCCATATAAGCAAGATGACACTGACAATAGTTAGTCAAATGGTTTTGCCTAAAATGTGGTCCACAAGCTTTGCAAAAATTGAGCGCTGTGGCCGTGACCGTTGACTTTGTGACCTCAAAATCAATACGGTTTTTTATCTAAAATCGGGGGAGCCATATATACAAGATGAATGTTTTTATCTTACGGTTTTGCTTAAATGTGTCAACAAGCTTTTTCCAGAAGAGGGCCTTGTGGCCGAGACCTTTGATCCTGTGACCTCAAAATCGATAGGGTTCTCCGTCCATGGGTGAGTAAGCCATATGAGCAGGATGACACTGAAACGTGTTATTCATATGGCTTTGCCTCAAATAGTCCCACAAGCTTTGCACAAATTGAGCGCTGTGGCCGTGGCCTTTGACCTCATGACCTCAAAATCGATACTTTTTTATCTAAATTCGGGGGAGCCATATTTGCAAGATGAAATGTTTTGGTCAAACGATTTGGCTTTAAATGGGTTCGCAAGCTTTTCCAATAAGTGGGCCCTGCTGCCGTGAATTTTGATTCTTAGACCTCTAAATCGATAGGGGTTTTCACCTATAAATGGAAAAGCCATATTTGCAGGGTGAAAAGTTTGGGTTCAACGGTTTGGCTTTCAATGGGTCCACAATATTTTTTCAAGAAGTGGGCCCTGTGGCTGTTATCTTTGACCCATTTGACCCCTTAATCGAAAGGATTCCGGATCAATGGGGGGATGAGCCATATTGCCAGATGAAATGTTTTGGTCAAACAGTTTCGCTTTAAATAGGTCAACACCTTTTTCAGGAAGCGGGACCTGTGGCTGTTACCTTTGACCCCTTGACCCCAAAATCGATAGGTTTCCTCATCCATTGGTGGGTGAGCCTTATTGCAAGATGAACGGTTTTGGTCAAACCGTTTGCTTTAAAATGGGTAAACAAAATTTTTCAAGAAGTAGGTCCTGTGGCCGTGACCTTTGACCTCATGACATCAACATCGATAGGGTTCTTCATCTATGGGTTATGAGCCATATTTGCAAGGTGAAAGGTTTGGGTCCAACGGGTTGGCTTTCAATGGGTCCACAACATTTTTTCAGGAAGTGGGCCCTGTGACTGTGACCTTTGATCCCGTGTCCTCAAAATTTGATAGGGGTCTTTATTCAGGGGTAGCTGAGCCACATGTACAACATGAAACGTTTTAGGCAAACGGTATGGCTTTAAATGGGTCCACAAACTTTTTCAGGAAGCGGCTCCTGTGACCCTCTTGACCCCAAAATCGATAGGTTTTTCATGTATGGATGGGTGGGCCATATGTGCAAGATCAAAGGTTTTGGTCAAGCCAATTCCTGACGAACAGACGTACAGACGGACGCACGAACGGAGGCGTTACAGTATCCCTAAGTTGCGAGGGCATAATAACAAAGTTGAGGGGTCATTCTGTCTTGCTAGGAGTCCTATAAATGTACAAGCACGCATGTAAATGTGTGAATGTATAAATGTCAGTCAACAAATACCTCTGGGTGTATGCAAATCTGTGTCATATTATACTCGTAGCCAAGAGCAACCATTTATAACTAGATTGCGTAATATCCCCGAGTGAGATGAGGTGAATATTGGCTCTGTGAAGCTGCACTCTCTCGTTTACTCCGATCAGTAAATGTGGCGACCCACTAACGTCAGTGCTAAACCCCTTGACGTATACGCCAAGCACACAACAGCTTTGATTCATGAGTGTACGAGTGTCACATAGAAGTACACTACCACGCAACTTAAAGGAAAGTTTATTTATACGGTATCAGCTACTAGGAACAATTTTTTTACAATATTGAGTGTATCATTTGTCACCGTTGGAGTAAGTTTACATTAAACCACCGCCAACCCAACAAACCAATCAAACGACCAACCAACGGAAATAGATGATTTTACTCCTGTTGTCTTAAAAAACTGTATAAATACTTAATACATTAACATAATTCCGTTCCCCTGTTCCTCTAACATAATATTTCCCTGTATTTGCTTTATTTGTTTTATATTTTTTTTCGTTTTATTCATTATAAATCTGGTGGAAAACCGAAGATAGCCTGACTTGTAAAAAATTGTTTTCAAATGCACTGATCCACCTGACTAAAGAATTCATCCACTTAATATGGATCTTATTGTGGGTGTTGCTATGCGCTCTCTGAGTGAATTTATTTTAACATGGTGCTTAATCACAGTTCCCAAAATGTATTATTTGTATCGCAAGTCCATATTGCATTGCATGCGTTATGGCTGAGTAAGTAAGAAAAGCTTATTCATGACGCTGATTACTGGGCTCAAGAAAACCTAGTAACACTAAAAAGAATATATATCATAGTGAATAACATGCTGGTCAGATATAAGCAAATACAAAAGGCATCTGCTATGTTGCATTGATAACCGAGTTTAGGGATTTCTTATGGTTTGCTAGGAGTCCTATATGTGATGTGTACATGCACGATAGAAAAAAGCAGATCCGGTTATCCTGACACCGAAATTGGGATATATATGCGAGTTGAGCCTCAGATAAATCTTCAGGTTTTCAACATCAGACAAATGGTTTCATAACGAACCCTAATAGATAAGATTTCCATTAAAAAATGTTTACCATGTATACTCAATAAACCTAGATATACCTTCTACAATTTATCATAAACCCTGATAGGACACTGTCAGACCCCATTAAAGATCAAGCATGTCAGCTATTATTTAGCGCGCTGACAAACGACAGTGACCGGGATTTAATTATGCTAAATATACCAGAAAGTGAAATCCTCGAACTGTTTAAGTGATGATATCATGGCATCCACTGAATTCATGTGTACCAATTGGACATTTCACGTTAAAGTCCAATCAAGCATATTGTTATAATATGAATTGTCATCCAAACTATTTCAATGACATGGGTCCCATTACTTTAGCAGTATCTCAGACAGTTGTGTGAACATTACTTATTTCAACTCTCTTAAGGGAGAAATCGACAAGACCACCTGCAAGGAAGGCACAGCTTTGGAAATATTCAAAGGCTGCAGATGGCTGAATGCATATTGGCAGCTTGTCCCTGCTTTTTAGTGGTTGAAAAGTTTAATGTTTGTTTTTTTTACTATTACATTTTTATTCCTTATATCTTGAGATAGAAAATGGAAATATAGAATAATATTATTAAGAATATAATTTACACCTTATCAGGAAATTATTTAACAAAAAAGATAAATCAGTCTTCATTTTAAAATCTGTCAACCCTGCTTATGGTGGTTAAGGTCATTGCTCAAATGTTCAGCCTTGACAGTTGCTTATTGGATCATGTTATGTGAAACGCACTAAACATATGACGCCCGTGGGAATGTGACAACAAATAGAGCTCTATTATCTATAGGTATATATCTATCGTGGTCAGGGATGAATGGGTATAATTGTTCAAGCACTTGCAAACTGGATAAAAGTCCTTGTACCCTGGTTTAAAGCATTCCCGTCTCGTTACCAGAAATAAATGTAAATTCTGACCAAGTGCCAAAAATACCCGGCTCACTGAGGTCATCACTTTATTTTGTTTGAGTCATGCAGACTTCAATATGAGTTTATGCAAACACGAGGGATAAAGCTGGCTGCCTGACCACCTATGTTAATTTAACGGGGCATTTAGAAAAACTTAGTACATACTAAGGGCTTATCCTGATGACTTACACTTAAGTAGCTATATCGTGCTGAATCTGCATCAGCTGATGGTGAAGTGACGATTGCTTCATATGGCACTGTTTTTCATTCTGTCTGGCATTATTACCTCCTCTTACATTAGGAAAGGTCCGGGTTTATTCGGAACGGGTTGAAGTGATATGGTCGAGTTGATTTGGTTCAAGTTTACTGGTGAAGTTATTTATAGATAGCGACACGACAAAACAATTATGAAATATAATCAAAATGATTATTTTTCGGGGAACATTTGGTACATTGCCCCCTTAGTAAATATTGGGCATCGTTACCCACACTTCAAGACAAAAATTAAGAAAAGGGCGTTCCCAACTTTGGTCAATAAGGAGTTACATGACAAAGAGTGCCACCAACGGTATTTATAATAAGGACTTCATATGAAATTCATGACTTTGCCGTGTTCATGGTACCTAACTATTTAGAGCGAATTGGATATATTTAGTAACTGCCATATGTTAATTATGAGGTGTAACTACATCTATGTAAAGTCAGCTCCCGGATGGAATTTTATCGGGGGGGGGGGAGGCAGATGAAGGTTATGAAGCATGGACTCAGGATCTAATATTCCAACGGCCCTAAGCAAGGCAATAAGAAATAGAAATTTGGGATTATTTTCATAAACTCGACACACAAATTCCTGAAAAAAATCGGAGGAGCCATTATTTGGCTTTATCGACTAGAATGAAAAAAAATCCCCTTGAAAATAATATAGCAATGTAATTAATCTATTACAAATAACACAGTCTATTTCTTACCACGTACCACGTATACGTCTGGTCATATCACTATATTAACAGCCATGGTTGGCAAAATGTCACACATGTACAGTCTTATGCTTCAGGAGAACCGGGAGGTTGGACAAAATCAATTGTGCGTTTTATCATTGATTCTATTTTTCAATCTATTAAAATAATTGGCTCCTTCATCCACTTATGTATCAAACTGTGCGATCATATGAAAGTTTTCTAGAGAATATCCAGCAAATTTAAATGGAGACTAGGAAAAAAAACTTTTATAGGGTTATATGGAAGTTTTACGGAAGGATATATTTGATAAATGAAAAAATGTGTAGGTGTAATTGATAATCAAAAACTAATTATTTAACAGCTAAAGATTAAATTCCAGGAAAGTGTGCCCAGTATTCTTGAATGAGAATACCAATGGTATGCATCGTAAGGCCTAGTATGCCTTCAGAGATTCTACACACGTTACAGCCATACATCGCTTTTTGACACAATTAAATTTGTACTTTATTCAATGTACCCCCTCGTGATACAATGCAAAATCCAAAAAAAAACCAAAAAAACAGAAAGGCCAAGCATAAGAATGAACTAGAATACGGGTAGTCGACAAGCGACTACGTGTATCCGCCCAAATCAGATTGGAACGGGTGAAGTGAGGCATCAATTGAGTGGCAAGGGGAAATAGAGTGAGGTGTGTTGCATATTAGCATGGATGTCTGCAGCCGAAATGTGTATGTAGGTTGTGCCACCTACAACGAATCCAGAAAGCTGTCCAAGCTGTATACATATGCAAGATTTTAGGCAAATATCAAACCACTACATGTATATGAGTGATTTTATCCCACAGCAGAAGGACTTGTGCAAAAATGGTGGCAGTTGGCGCCAATTTTGTGTATGATTACGAGCTATGTGAGATCTATACACATGCAAAATTTCTGGGGGATATGTCCAACCAGTCCTGAGATATTAGCCTGATGTCTGCAGCGTTAACATATATGTTGTTGGCGCCACCTGCCAAATAATTCGAGAAAGCTATCCAAGATGTATACACACGAAAAATTTTTAGGCATATAAGTCAAACCACCATAGAGATATGAGTGATTTTAGCCCACGGCAGACAAACAGACGCTGTGCTAAAATGTTTGCAGGTGGCCCTTCAGAGTTGTGTATTATAAAGAGCTATGTGAGATCTATACACACGCATAATTTTGGCCCAATCGATCAAACTATTCTCGAGATATGAGCTTGGATGTCTGCAGCGTGAATGTGAATGTAGGTGGCGCCACCTGCCAAAAAAAAAATCGAAAAAGCTCTCCAAGATGTATACACACGCAGACTTTTTAGGCAGATAAGTCAAACCACTACAGAGATATGAATGATTTTAGCCCACGGCAGACAAACAGACTGACGCTGCGCTAAAATGTTTGCAGGTGGCCCTTCAGGTTTGAGTATGATAAAGAGCTATGTGAGATCTATACACATGCAAAATTTTGGCCCAATTGGTCAAACGGTTGGGATATGAGCTAGGATGTCTGCAGCGTGAATGTGAATGTAGGTGGCGCCACCTATCATAAAATCAAGAAACATATCCAAGATGTACACTTATGCCGAATTTCATGTGAATTAGTCAAACCACTGCAGAGTGATTTTATCCTAAGGCAGATGAACAGATGGACACTGTGCAAACATGGTTGCAGGTGGCGTACATTTTTTTTTCCTGATCGGTCAAACGGTTCCCGAGATATGGTGGTTTATGTATGGAAACATACGCATACATGGACGCTGGGCAGAGAGAAAAGGTCAGAGGTCAAAACAAAATCGGGGCGCAGCATGTGACCCTAACATAATCCCAGGTTTCGTAAAATTCCGCTCAGCGGTTACGCAGGAGTTCTCCGGACACCTACGCGGCGGCGGCGGCGGCCGGCTGAAAACATAGTATCCGCGAAACCCTGTTTTGGCGGATACAGTTAGATAGAAAAAATTATAACATTAATCTAGTTCTAGTTTATACATCCTGTCAGAGGGAAACCTAGCTATGCACGGCCAGTGGAGCAATGTAAAACAGATTACATAAAACAGGTGAGGGCTGCATCACCCACAACACACCACTGTCATTAAGGGCTGGATTGATGTAAACAATGCTTGACATGGTGTCTGAAAACTTGAATAAAAGCTCCTCTTTTCGCTCAATTCCTTTGAAATTTTAGATTTTAAAAGAATAATTTAAAATTCATGTAAATATGCTGAGAAAATATAATCAATAGTGCGTACAGGGGAGAAATGTGTCATGTGAAAGTTTGGCAAAATTTAAGGTATTATTTTTATTTTTATGCTATTAAATTAAATATATTCTAACTCTTATTTCCGGTATACAGTTAAACGTTTATTAAATAAAGCTACATGCTTAAAAAGGGCTGTCTAGCTTTCAAAAGTAAGTATGTAAGAAGTTTAAATATCTTTCCTGATAATTTTCATAATGTACACTATGTTTGGGCCCATATCTCCTACAAATTACAGAATAAAGACCTTTTCTCTACGAAATTTATAGGAAACATATTGAGAAAAAGTTATATAAAATATAACTAAAATAACACCATTGGTTAGGATATTAGGCAGTCTAAAGGGTAATTTTAATGGAAAAATGGAGGTTTTTCCTAGAAAAAAAAAACAGTTTGGAAAAAAAACAAAGGACATGACATGTCCCCGCGTGAAGGAGCTTCAACATCTTATAATGTCTGCTAACATTATTTCTAGTCTTTGCGGTATTTCTTTCAACAAGCTTTCACACTGTTGATCTGATTGTTCCTCAAAACTAGCAGTCTCATTTGCTTCAGGCTGGATAAATACTCAAGATCAAGTGACGTCAGCTTGTTGTAGGCCATATTAAGGCCCGTCAGTTAAGGAAGTTTATTGAAAGATATAAAACCATGATCAATTTTTCTAGATTCTTCATGTAAGGAAATAAAACACCTTTTGTTTTACCTAGTCTGTTGCTTGAAACAAACAATGTATCCAGAGTCTGGTGAGGAATGCTTGGAATTCTGTTGAACTCATTTTCCGAAAGGTCCATGACTGACGCCTTTGGGAACTAATGGAAAGCTGCATCCAAAGCACATAATTTTTATCCGTCATGTTTATGCATACCACAGAGTCTAGTGGTAGTCGGTAGTATAGAGTCAAAGGGTAGTCGGACAGGATCTGGTATGTACAATCAATAAAAGTGTTGTTTGTACATCTGCAGTTAGGAATGACGCACCCATTACCGAAATTACCGATTGGTCACTGACAAGACGATAAATACCATAAAATTTGCCTTTATGAGTTCCATATTTTGTCGCCCCTGTCCGCACCGATAAGGCGATAGTTTTCTCTATTTTGGCACTGCCAATGGATAAAATCTACTCTCTATAGCATTTACCGGTTTATTGAAACACAGCCAAGCAATATATATAAATATAAAAGCATGGTAATGTTTGAGGCCTATGGTAATTGTTTCTCCTATTTGCCGAATGTATTTGAATGCTATTATTGCAACTGCAATACTGCAATACTGTATAAGAGATATCCTTGTTTATTTTTTGTTTGAAAAACCTGAGAGTGGTGAAATGTAATTACCGATTAATTTAACAAACCCGGAGGGCAAGACACGTTCAGTTAAAGCAGTGTTCACTACCAAAGGAGCGTCAGTTAAAGTAAGAGCTTTTAAGAAAGGTAACTATACGTGTACTGCGATTAACGATTTTCGCATTAATTCTGAGTTGTTCTATGTCAATATTACAGGATATTCAGAAAGGGGCCAATATTTCCCATTAATTTTCTCGGCTCCTGTGTATCTTGTCTTTTTGAGTTGCTGTTCATAGTGTTTTCTTTTAAGTTTGTAAGTTACAAATAAAAGGTAACCATTTGGAGCCGAACGGCAAAGCTAAGGAATGCCCACCTTCCAATTTTTGTATGAACATATATATATATATATATATATATATATATATATATATATACACATATATATATATATATATATATATATATATATATATATATATATATAGATGGAAAGGGTATACACAGAAAAATGGTTCACTGCCAGTGAACCACTTTTCTGTGTATACCCTTTTCATCTATAAAAACAATGAACCAGCATGGCTATTCATACATCTATATATATATATATATATATATATATATATATATATATATCTTATACCTTTTTTTATATTCAACATTTAAATACATCAATCGATTGAAGTAAACATTTAAGAAAGAAGGCACGTACTTCTTGCATTTTATAAGATGATGAATACACAAGTCAATAAATCGTTTGCGACCAATTGTTTTTTATTATTATAAGATAATGGATATATGAAATACATTAGCTTTGTGGATGTACATAAAAATATACAGCGTCAAGAAAACAGTTACACTTTATTAAAATATGGGTCCCAGGATAAGAAGAATATGGTAAACCTTACTAGCTTGGTATCAATGCATTATTTCTCAAGATGTTATACGGCAAGTTAAGACTGAATACATCACCTTTAACAAAATTACACTTGAACAGAAGACACTTTAAAAATAAAACAAATCATTATATCATAAGAAAACAAACGCTGGTACAGGACTTTACAGGACTTATTATTAAAACTCACGGTAAATCCGGGTAGGCTAGATTTATAAGCTTTATCCAGAAACTACTGAACTTTTTTTTTTTAAATTTGCTTCACTCCTTATTTAGAAGGGGTACTGTTCACAAGGGGCTTTTCTCCGCCTTCGTTAACCCAGTGTTCCACAAACAGCACTGAAGAACAGCAAAAAATCATACATCTTTTTCTAAAATAAGAAATTTGAATTCTTAACTCACAGGGATTATAGTTTTTTACAGAAAATCGGAACTTTTATTACAAATTATAAGCTTGGCAATATCTAAGTGAAGGTACTCATAAAGTAACTTGTCACACTGAACAATGATCTCTGGACAAATATAATCAATGTTTTTGCCTTTCCTCTGGCAGAGGTCACTCTGATATTTTCTAGTTATTATGAATCAGAGCGCCGCTTTCAATGATTATTTACCTTCAATATACATTTATGGCCTAGACATTTGGACAAAAGTTCGCCTTTTAGACAGTAACTGTTAAACTTTGCAGGTATTCACCTCAGGCAGTGGTTATTCACTGAAGTTGATCTGTATCTCCTTCGCTTTAACAGCTGCTTGGGATCGCTACATTCTCCGGGTTTCACCACAAGGGCTGGCGTGGTATCGCATTTTGCATCAAATTCAAAATTTTATAAAATCCTAGTTCCTCCTTTTCAAAAGGAAATGACATAACATCAATAACAAAAAAGTGTACTTTCAATATATTACTATAGAGTCGATAAAAAATGGCTCCTTTTCAGATGACAGTTCATTTTATTCAATTAGTGTCTGTTATTTCATGTCATATTATGTTAAGAAAAACAACATATATTAAAACAACATTAAATATATCAATAATTAAAATTTAAGAGTTTGGTTCTATTGTTGCGTTTACTTTGAAATATTATATATCTAAACATTGTATAAAATAACCATAAACTTGAAATATACCTCATTTTCAAAATAACTATACTTAATTGTAATGTATTCGAAATGAGTCTCAGGGACAATAATATATATAATATATATAAATATATATATAAATTATCCCCAGTTTGATTATCCTCCGAAGACTGTCATCCCCCCTCCTTGAAAATTAAATTCATGTGAAATTCGTTCATATGTACCCATGATATCTTGCGACTGACGTGAAATGCTCGGGTTTGCCTACCTGGCAACTCTTCTTAAGAGGTACGCGGTCAGGTCGTAAATAGGTCGAGAAACAATCGGATGAACTTCAGTGTTTTTGCGAGACAAACTCCAAACTGTCGAACGCTGATGACGGCTTTACGATGATTTTGCAAACATCACGCACGTCGTGTGAATGTCATGCGTGTATGCCAAAGGTTTTAAGACATTTTGTAGAGCAAAGCACGAACAGATCACAAGCCGTGATGCGGGAAACGTTTAGAAGAAATTCCATACATTTTCAAATTCTCGTCGAACAAAATGGACTCCAGCGAACAATTGACGACGCTTCCGAATCTTCGCGCATGTTTGCCAAAGGTGTACAGACTTAAATACAAATGCTGAAATTTGCCATTTTTTCGACATGTGCATCCTTTGCAAATTATGCGTGTGCCTCGTGGTTTATCTCTGAACTAGTCGCCAACAGTAACAGCCTAGTGAGATAATGGCTCAGGTCATAAATGTAAATCTTTGGATTTCCATCTTGATCGTGGACCTTCATGATGGCAGGATGAAATACTTTTACAAAAGTAGCCGACCTCGCCGTCCTACAAAAATAACTTGTAAATAATCGTATTGGAATTCTCCAGAATCTACACGGCAGCTTTAGGGGTGAATGCTATATATTAAAGGATATATCTATTTAAAGATGTTTTGACTGAGGTAACCGGCTTCATTTTTAATGCTCCTAAACTATGTCCTTATGTACTGTTTTCGGACCAAGTGATAGGGGCTCATATTCGATTATCATGCTGTCAACCAGGCTTGGTGTACCACTCCTGCGTGTCCTGGGTGTGGGTGTCATCCCCATAGCTGGGTCATAACACCGAGGACCCTCGAAGGGCGCACTCATTTGTTAGTGTATCACGACTGTGGGTTCCATTCTTCCTAATAAGCCTGCACAGCGCTCAACATGTATGGGGGCCGACCGTTAAAATTCAAAGAGCCCCGTCTGAAATTCGATCTCCCGACTTTGAGTCATATGCTCTACCCCTGAGCCACAGAAGCGTGTAAAGGATTTATCTTTATGGCCTGTTGGTGGCACTGTCTATTGAATGAACTGATTCTGTGATAATGATTATATGTTTTTAATTGAGCCACCTGGATTTCAGGTTATACATTAAGGGGCCAGGAATAATGTCATTAAGACAGAGTTAATCTCTGATATTCTTTTTATTAGGGTTTTACCTATTTGCCTTTGAATCATAAGGGGGGTTAGAGGACAGCAGCGTAACAGTACAAATGGCTAGAATACTATTTGATTTACACACAGACACTGCAGGCAAGCACTTTGGCAGGTAGCAGACACTGCACAACAGAAAAGCACATAAGATTTATTTCGTACATATACATATATAAACATAGAAAATGTGCATACATGTGCTTATAACTTAAATCCTTTTCCTAGACATGTATAATACAGAAGGGTCATAACTACAAAGCCATGTCACTATAAATGCCTTTTGAATAATCAATGACCATCCACCCTATACAGAAGCAATATGTAGAAAATGTTACACTTTTTTATAGATAAGTTCACTGAGCATGCAGTTAGTATACTTTAAATAGAAAAGTAATTACCTTTCATCTTATACAAATATAATATGTAGAAAATATTATTACTCTTTTAATATCCGTTCTCATGTGGCAATATACTGTGGTTAAATATTTGATCGCCAGAGTTCAAAATCGCAATCTTCACGAAAAAAAAAAAAAAAAAACATTGGCGTTGATAAGACAGGCGTGAATAAGACGCCTTTTCTCTTCAAGTGAACAGTTATTGGCATCTCGTTTACATTATTCATATCTGCAGCGTCGAAAAATAAAATATGAAACTATATATAATAAGAAATCTTAACTGAACCTATAAATCAAGGATTGATACCAAAAATGGGCCTTTTTATATTATTTGCTGATGATTAAGAAGAATTTGCACTCGTTTGAATTTCCTTAGCCCCTCGTCAAACATTAAGATTCACGAGTATGTTAATTGGTTGATACATAAATGGAAAATTCATTGTAAGTAATTCAATTTCAAGATCGCGATAATGGAGACCTCACGAAACAGATTACAGATTAAAAATATAACCCCAAGAATATGGCGCCATCAACAGAATTTGTTAGTACTAGTGTCACTAATTACACAAAGATGACACTGATGAGCAAGCAGGCACCCATGGACACAGCAGTGGCGACGGCCTGCGTCGCACCGGAAGTACCATCCCCCAGCACAACTCGGAAGAGGGCGTATATATCTTCTTTGTATTCAGCTGGGTATTCTATTCCCAGCTCATTAGCGCGCTGTATCGCCCAGGCACTCCCCTTCCCGTTGGCTATCCCTGACGCCAAGAGCCCGTATGTGGCTGACGAGACAAAAACATTTGATAACAATCATTAACAGTCAAACCGCTATTCGTATTGAACAAACTATTCACAAACATATGTATAAGCAGTCGCCACAATTGATGAGGTTTTGCTTTAATTATTGTTTAGAAGTATCTTTTATGCTGATTTTTTTTGTCAATTTATTATTATTATTATTATTATTATTATTATTATTATTATTATTATTTAACCATTAAACGGAATCTACCATTCCAGACAGAATTTGATTTATTCAATTGAATTATGTTTTATTTTCATTACGATTTTAATATCTGCATCCTCTTTATCTTAATCCTTCGTATAATATTATCAGAGGAATTATAAATTAATACCAAATGAATATAATTAAGATTTCTGCATTTATGTGCTTCCAACAATATCGCAAGCGGTTAACAGATTTGCTGAAAGACGCGCACACAAACGTTTACCCTTGAATGAACCAGAGCAAATCAAATCAGTTATAAACGCACGAAGTAACCATACATAAAACTACATACACATATACCTTCAAACACATAATAGAGTTAAAAAGATTATATATGTTGCGCTTCACGCACGGAAAAAAATATGCTGGTCTGGGTCCTGAGGCCTGGCGCGGTCATGCATGCATTGTTGCCCACGCTAGGATTGTATGCTTTCATCGCGCGTATGTTTATGTGCATTTTTTCACAACATAACTCACCAAATCATGAGCAGAGATGAAATGTTCTGGAAATTTCGGGAATGTACCAATGAAGGACCGATAAGATGTTCATGTCGATTTGGAACATGATCCAGAATAAGGAACTTTATCAAGGAATATTCACGAATGAAGAATAACTTATTCACGAATGAACCTGGGAATTTCGTAAGTCCCGTCCTATATGTCCTCAAGTCCATCAACTGATTCGCCCATGTGTTGGGTCTTAATTGTTATCTCTTCCCCGAAACTTCGGATTATTCTTGAAAATATATAGGTCTATAATTACAAAGTTTTTACCGTATATATAAAAAAAAGCTCCAAAGTCTCAAAAGGAATAGGAATTATATCTAAGACATTGTCTATTGCATTAGAATGAATTAACCATTTATTATAAAAAAATGTATATATAATTTTGGTCAAATTCTACAATGAGCATTTATGGGCACGGTGTAAGGGAAAGTATGACCATATTATATAGACGTTAGACCAATTATCTAGTGCTGTGTTCAGCCTTCATCTTTTAGACTTGAAGGCTTTGGCCGGGCGGGAGTAAAAACGGAAATCTTCAATAACGAATTCAAACCCCTAAATCATCAAACCACATGTAACTCCTAGAAATGTAAGCTTTTCGTTTTGCATATAAGGGTCGAATGCAGAGAACTGTCGACTGTCACATTGTTGTACAAAAGACCATCTATAAATAGTTTTCTTTTAGTAACACATTGTAGTAAATGATCAGATGCAAATAGCACGCGTGTCATATTCAGGTGTATACCTTCCAGGTGCCCTAAACTTTTTACCAAACGGAAGGGGATTGTTAACTGAACTTCTGAAAATCCTAAGATTTACTGAAGCATTACATAGTTACTTTCTGTCAAAGTAAATGGATCATGCCAACGAGTGCATCTCAAATTTTTGGTATCATCGGACGCCACCCTAGGTCTCTGTAGTGGGTTATAGCAGGAGATGTAGTTTAAGATGAAGCTTTTGATTGCATAAATCAGGTAGAACTGAACCATAATAAATGGGATACCGTCCCAAAAGTAGTTTATATTAACAAATATTACCGTTTCAAAACAGTTGGACGGGTTTGACAAACCTCAATTGTCTGTTATGTTGCATTTTTGATTTTTTCAAAAAATGGGAAAACGTTTCGAAAAGTGCTAATCGATATATTTATATCTACTTCTTACAAGTATGTTCAACTGCCGTGTGTCTTGACTAATAGGTCGACCCTTTTGTTACTCCAGCTGCTAACTTACATCCGCGGGTAGCGCTTCCGCAGTGGACTAACACAGGTCCTTTCTTGCCGGCGGCCAGGAATTTGTCTTTGTATCGCTCCCAAGTCTCTACACTGTATCTTGTTGACCCTCCTGTAAAAGAGGTAATTTTTCATTAAGACTGTTATACGTGATATTTTATATCATTTCCCAATCGAGGGTGTTAAAAATGATGCTCCCTTATCTGTGACCCAAGATTATGCTTTTTAAACATTTCAAAAATATTAAAACACATTAATATAATTGCTGCCAAAGGGATATGAAGGGATAAGGTTTACTACCATTATGTCAGACAATGGAGCGGCCCAAATACAAATCCTCACCCCAAGCCTAACCATCCCCTCCCCAAGAACAACAACAAAACATAATTCTTACAGTTTTTAAAGAAATACATATAAACATTTATAAATATATATACATATACATATTTATGTAGTACACTTTAAATCTATTTTTATACTGAATATACTATATGGACAATTAATAATGAAACAGAGCTCTGTATACAAAAGGTCATGGTATATTTTGAGGAAGGTGAAAGTTTCCACAAATAACCATACATTACCTATTGGTGTGTGCAAGTAATCAAGGCCGTCAATCCTGTCGAAAGCTGCCTTTTGTCTCTTTTCACTGTAGCCAATATCATCACCAAATGACAGAAGGTTGCGTGACGCATAATTTCGAGAGGAGTTTTCGCTTATATAGGCGGTAGTCTTGACGGGGTCAATCCTCGTTTCCTCCAGACGAGCCTGGCTCTGTCTCCCGTCCCCAGTGTAAGTTCCGGTTTTATCTTTGATGTTCAAAAGCACAACTTCCTCCTGGGCAGGTTTATCTTCAAAAATATGTCCCTGACGAACGTTAACAACAGTCTTGATTCCCGCATCTTTCAGTAGGCCCAGGTGGTTAGATTGTATCTGACCGGCGATAAACCAGTCCTTGATAAGTGGCGTCATCAACCAAAATTTCTGCCAGTTTTTCAGCGAAATGTCGGGTTTACTCACAATGGCTGGGCTGTTCTGTCCCGTTATGGTTTGGATCACAGTCCTGGTTTGCCAATCCTCGTGAAAGTCATGTCCCAACAGCGCTCCCCTTGAAAAGAATTCACCAATATCAATCATGGGCTTGGCGGCAGGATCCTGGCGACTCACATTGGCAAGGTATGATAATGCCACAAAGGATGCCGATCGTGCAGACATGCAATACAAGAGCACTGGTTTTTGGGCAGTTTGGTAATACTCGCCAAACTTCTGGACCGTCTTTATTGTATAAGGGTCTCCCCCCGGTTGTAGAATAGAATGAAACTTGACGCCTGCTAGTTGTGTTGCGATCATCTTGGCTTTCTGTGTCGCTGGAAGACTTTCCCCTCCAATGTTGCTAGATGTTGTAAGGTGAGTAACTGAAATAATAGTCCTGAAGCCTACCTCCGAAGCGTATTTAATCTGTGTTTCAGTCAAACGACCAGCAGCATACAAATCCTGTGTAATCCATTTTATCCACCATCCTTTAGGGGCTGGCAAAAGGCTGTCAGGGTAGGCTTGGACCCAAGGAGGCAAAAGACCCAGGAAAAAGACCAATTTCAAAACATCTACCGTCGACATTCTTGGTCTTATACAAGGTTCTGCTAGTATGCGCTAATATAGTCATCAACTGTTCGACTTGACTCACTGCAACTGAACAAACCCACCCAGTAATTAACTGTGTCAGGACTATATTTAATGAAAGCAACCCTGTGTGATTGGTTCAAACATATAATAAAATAGTATAAAATGAACGTATGAATCATGCACCTTCGAGAAAGTTCTTACAAGAGCCAGTCCTAGGCTGTAAAAAGTTAGCACCGACTGCCAGTTAATGGCTTCGCACTGTATCCTTCACACATCCGCAATAACATCCAGGTAAAGGTCATTAATTATATGACTCCGTTGGCACCTGAAATAAGTATGAGACTTTAATTAATGTCCCGTGAACAACGTTCACTGCACGGGTCCAATGGTTCCACCCAGCTCGGAGTTATAACTTTTCATCCTCTGATATTTAGTGAAATATAGAAGTGAAGCGTCAATCAGGGTAAGGTGAATGTAACATGAAGCAAACAAGCTTAATTTTATATAACAATAAATTATTATCACTAACGGCAGCTACATTTTAACCTGTGCTGCCCTGGTTAGTTAATTGTTATGCGAATGCAGACTTTTATTGTTGAATTCCGAAGGAATTATTAGAGCGCCATCTGATATGAACTTTGTAAAAAGAATTTACGGATAATATGCCAATGCATTAAAATAATCTTTATGCTGTTTACAGGATTGCTTGAATACTTTTCTGTTCATATTTATGCTGTACTTATCCTTTACACTTATTTATCGTACAGTTTAATAAAATCCGTATCATCCCTTCAAGTCTACCCGATTTTTTTTTATGAAAAATGTTATTTTCATTTCAAGAATAAAACTTGTAGAAGATTAAATACCGTATTTTCAACATGGTAAATAAAATCCCGACTTACACTTTATTTAAGGGAAGATTATTTAAAAATATGAGAAATTAGGTTAACTTCATTTTGGTGGTCAACGTCATTTGCACAAGCAAAACAGGATTAATTGAAATCTGCTTATTGGACGATATCATGTAAAAAGGAAGTATTCAGTCAAAGTAAAGATGGCTTCTCATGCTAGGACCCATATATATGACCTGTAAGAGCATTGTAAAGGAAAAACAGTTGTAGAACATAAACTTGAGATTTATTTCAAATCCTGATTTTCACATTATGACGTCACTGCTAAATGCAGCTTTCTGGGGATTATTGAAAAGTATACATTTTTAAGAAAACAGGTGGACACCGGTACGAACTAATATCAGGGACATACGCATACCTCGCTGGTGCAAGTAAAGATAGTCAGCTTCGATTAAAAGCTGCATTGTCATGGGGAAATGAGCATGAACGACTTGTTGAAAATTAAATTAAAATTAACAATTGCAATGATTCACTTTGTATATATGATTCGAATGGCCATATAGATACGTGTCAAGGTGCACCGAATACTTTTTATGTGTATAATAGGAAGTCTTTGGATCTTCCTGAATCCTGGTTAGGCTGTCCTTGGAACGACCCTTGAAGTTTCCTTCAGCGAGTATTGGATTGGTTGTCAGTGTCCAGGCCCAGACGTCAAGCGCCTCTCCATGAAACCATCAGTGATCGGGCCAAACACACAAAGAATTGGTACAAGAACGACGAACTCCTGTTGACAATTAGTATATCACTTTTTTAAGTGAGGCAGTTATATATATATAAATATATATATATATATATATATATATATATATCATTCATTGCTTCATCGATAGGCATTATGTACGTTGTTCCAATTATTTATACTCGTATAATGAGTATATTGTAAGATAACTTATCCTTAACGATTATAACAACATGTACACTATAGTCGTGGTTTCTGTCAGTTACTGACCTTAATAGTCATACTCATATTTGACTTTCGCTTATACAAATAACATATATTCTCTTTAGAATCATATTTCATGTGTTTAGGAGTTATCATTTACATATCATTTTATCATAATTACTATACCCCGAAAGTCATATTTACAATTTAAAACAAAGTAGTACATGCATAGACCAGATTATTTGAACGACACATGAAAGACTACTGACACAATGTATCGACACGATATTCCATTTACCTCTGATCTTAAGGCTAGCAAAACCTTTTTTTTATATATGAAACGTGGTTTGTAACTTGAGAACGGAGTCATGTCATCATGCGCAGTTTGAAACTTCGCGGTTGAATACAGGAACTCTCGGCCCCAGAGACACTCGTCCCAGAGACACTCGGCCCCAGCGACTCTCGGCCCCGGAAGGCACTCGGCCCCTGAGACGCTCGGCCCCAGAGACACTCGGCCCCTAGTCAGCAGGACCCAGCGACACTCGGCCCCGTCCGGTCGCCGCCCCCAGAGACACTCGGCCCAGGGCATCGGGTCCGATACTGGCCTCGCGAAACCCCTCAGAAAACAACCTTCCCGTAGTTATCTCTTCCTGATTGTTATCCCCTCACTTGATGAGCCATTCGAATTGGAGAAGTTCCTTAGTTAAAGTTAAATTTTCCATAAAATAAAAAATATAGCACATACAATATATATATATATATATATATATATATATATATATTGGTGTATATAAAAATTAAAACCATGCTTATTTCTATATAAATCTATTACAATATCTGTATAAAAATCCATAAGATTTTTTATCATATTCCACAAATTAAATGTATTTTACACACAATAGAAAATGCATGGCCAGGTGTTATGCCTCCTCTTAAATTATTAGTTTTCGTAAGCTTATGTGTTCGTTCATTTCAACTGTTTCCTGAAGGCCGCATTAACATACCCCCAAAAAAAATATTGGGGCCAGGCCTCGGCACGGACCGTCCTTTCTTGTGAAACATATCTTCGTGTAGCCCTGATATCATAAAATTATCTTGGTATATGACTTATAAAAAAATTATAGATGGTTAAATAAAAGGTGCTGAACCATTATCCTGTGGTGGTCACGCCAAATAAATGGATGCAATAAACGTTGTAGGAGCCAAATATAATCGGTGTTCATATTTTTTTTATAATACGCTGTAGTATTTATATAAATGAATCAAGAAATAACTGATATAAAATGAGAAATTGTCTCAGTTAAATTTACCTCGGTATTGATCCGTTTGTCTCGGTATTGATCAAAGTCTAATTGCCGTCTTTGTGATCTTGTTGGCTGTGATTACTGCCGTCATAACAATGACATTTTGTAACATTCTTGCCCTTTGACTTGGCTAGGGTGGGGCATCAACACTGATTGACAGTCAATATAGAGATGCCCCATAGCCAATCACAGGCAGCTAGGGACTTCCCCTCTGGGATAAAACCCCCTTGCCCTGGCAATTCCAGCGCTCTCTTAGATCATCGAGCAGTGGACCCCTATGCCTGCCCTCTGTGGCAGGCAGAGGGTATATGGCTTCTTTTTCACCTTGGGGTTGGTTTTACGACAATGTCGGCTACCCAGGTGAAGAGCCAACCACTACCAAAGAGCAGTCCTTTTATCTAGTCTGGTAAGTATCTTTCTGTTTCATTTATAAGTCTAGATAATAATATGCAGTCGTGATATTTTGAAGGTTTAGGCTCTAAATTTTATTCCAGTAAAAAGTGTTATTTTATCTCTTTAAATTCTGCGAGTGTATGTTGCCCAAGCCCAAATGTCCTCCCAGAATAAATAAGCAGCTACATCTGGCGAGCATGTCATCGGTTGTTACTAACAGCTAGGAGAAGAATTCTGGTAAATAAATTGCTTATTTTGAGTTAATTCTGGGTTTTTTAGCATCAGTATATACTTAAGGGGCTTAGGTTGTAAAATTCTGCTAAATTAGCGATCTATTAAAAGGAAACATAGTACCAGCTTTAAAAATGCCTGACTTTCATTTCTTAAGGAAATTCCTTTTATTTAGTGCATCTTTTTGAACTAGAATAGGGGCTTTTTATAAATGTAGGCCCGTCTCTGTTTAAAGAACAATGCGCATTATTTTATTTGGAAAGGGTTGTACTACATTAGATTCCTATTGATAAACCATAATAGTAATTTGCCTTTCTTTGGCTATGAAACGGCGTATACATTAGAAAACAGTGTATGCTTCAATAATCATCTTCTAAATTCAAAATCATTGGTAGGTGTATACAGTAATCCCACAGTACTGAACCTTTATCTGTACAATTTACAGTCAATACTACGGTTATTGGGAATTTTCATTGTGGATAAACCAGCATATTAGTTTTACATTCTTATAAAATGAAAGCCGTAATATCATTATATTTCTAATTACCTCAGTCCTTGTTTGAAATTAAATCCCTCAGTGTTACACTTGAATTGCGTGTTCTCACTAGGTTATAGAACAAAAAAAAATAATAAAAAAAGTGTATAATAATTATTTATATACAAAAATGTGTGACTTTATTAGATGTAAAAGCAAGAGAAATAACAGGTGCTGTATGTACCATTATGTGATGTGTGAAAAAACTGTGACACGCATCTTCTTATTACATTGGGAATAAGCGTAATCCGCAAATATTTAATGCCCCCCATGCAAACAGCCAGGCAACTTGTGCCTGCAATTGTATATATGTCAAATTTTATTTATAATAAATGACCCTTTCTTTGCAAAATTAATGTGTTGATCAGATGTTATGTATATAAAACTTTCAGGACTTGATCTAAATTAGCTGGATTCTATTGAAATAAGAGTAACAGCTCAACCTTTTATTATTCGTAGCTGTCTCTTGAATAGAAGTAACATAGCTTCTCTTTTGTACATATATGTATAGATGCTGTAGAATGGAAATATTTAAACTGTTATGTTATGCATGTACATATTGAATGAATACCACTGAAGTGGTTATTGTGAATGTATTTCGATGGAAACATCAAGTAAATATCTTATTATTCCAATCTGGACTGTCAGTTCAAAATATTTTATAATCCTGATATACATTCAAATGTTTTTTTATAAAAACATGAAATTCAGTGATCTTTATGTTTAAACCAAATGGGTTTCTTGAATAAAGATATTTAGCCTACATGCTGTTCTTTAAACCAAAGCTTTAAATCTTAAATTACCGTACCAGGTGGTCTATTGTTTGGCCAATTTTAAATTACAGAAAGGGCACAAACTTCAGCATCCACCGCCTGGTAGATACATTTTAGTGTGTCATTCAAACAAACTGACCCGTAGTCAAATTTCATCTCCTGGTCACAGGTTATTGCATAATCCCCAGGTGTGTAAACATCACCCTTGGGTTTCAAAGTTAGCTGTGTCTCCCAGGGCCTGCTTGTAATTCTCAAACAAACTGACCCGTAGTCAAATTTCATCTCCTGGTCACAGGTTATTGCATAATCCCCAGGTGTGTAAACATCACCCTTGGGTTTCAAAGTTAGCTGTGTCTCCCAGGGCCTGCTTGTAATCCTCTTATCTGGCAGGTCAGATTAATAATCCAGGTACATTCAGTGCCCCATATGGGGTTATATCATACTGAGTAGGATAAGTTGAGATTTGCTATCAACACTAAAACTCTGTCAAAGGAGCCCAGACAAGTTACCTAACACACCACCCGTATTTGGATACACCTGTTACCTGGTGTAATGTCATGTGAACCTTTGTCATGTGTCATGTACCTTATACCCATCCTGAAAATTTGTACCTTTAACATGCTTTCATGTGCTGGTAACCCACTTTAAATTATAATAATAATAAATAAATAACACTAGAAAACTAATTTCACCAATAAAAATAACATTTTAATAAAATATTATTAAATGATTGGACTTATCTTTCTGTTGGTGTATCTTATATGTCCAACTGATACAAGCAGATACTTTTAAGGTGTTTAGCCCTTGCCTTTAGATAATCCTAATAACTTGTTACAATTAATAATGAATTATGATGTTAAAAATATAACAATAAAAATAGATCAGTACTTTATAATCTAGATCAATCTTTAAATAAATATTTAGTAATTCTTAGAGAAATACCTCTCAGGCATGCTCATATTTTATTTACGCTTTTTCTAAATTCATTTGATGATTTTTAGCATTTAATTTTTATACAAATGTAGACTATTATCTCAAAGCTAGTTACAGTGTTCATATACATTTATTTCTTAATTTCTTTTTCTAAAATGAAACTTTTAAAAACTTAGTTATTTCCAATGATGATTAACATTTATAACTCAACTTAATTAGACAAATTCAGAAGTAAATAGTATGGTACTTATAAATTTAATTAAAAGGCATTTTATTCTGCCTCACATACTGCTGGACTAGATATGCATGAGTATTACTTTGAATTTCTCTGGTGAAATTAACTACCTATAGGCTGGATGTAACATGTCTGACACACCTGGAAGGTTTTTAATTGGTATCCTATTTGCCTAGATCTCTGAGTATCTGGCATAGTACCATTTATTCTGCCTCAACCTTGAGAGTTTTACTAGTCCCGGCATAGTATGTGCTTTTCCTGGTTGAGTTTTTATTTAGTTTAGCATATAAGGGCATAAAATATATACCAATTGCCTTGGGTGATACCCGGCGTGGTTGTCCCTTCTATGCAGTGTTTTGTGCTGGCAAAGTTCCCAGTCGCTTTTTAGGAGATGTTCTCCGGAATGGAAACAATTTTTGCCTAGTGATATAGGTGTCTGACATGGCTGCATGTCTGCCCTGTGGGTTTTGCGTATCGCCTAGAGAGTTCTCGATTGTGGCAGGGTACCACCTTTCACCTAGAGTATTTTGTATCTCGTATGGTGGCACCACTTGCATACGATTGTACCTGCTATCATATCTAAACCTAGCTATAACATCAACCAGCACAAATTTGTTTCTCTTAAGTATTGGGAGTAATTAAAATATATAAGACCAGTGTGCATACTTAACACACCAGTTAAACTGGCATCACTCATTTAGAAGCTTAACTTGTTTAATTAGGTTAATTTCAGTGAAATCCTATCAATAATAATAATCGGCGAGCAACACACCAAAATACTAAATAAGTTGAATAAATACACAAATAAAATGAATAAACAAGCTGACTTCAAGTTCATGTCCACTCTATATTGCATTTGACAGTAACGATATTTAAAATAAATAACAAACCACATATACATTGCTGGATGGGTAGAACATTTTTTTTGTCACTAAAATACATATTTCACTGAGGATTCGAGTGAAGAAATGTTAACGTCGTGGTATAAATCTGAGAACTTCAAACTAAATTAGCCAATACACATATTATGAATCTACAGAGCTTAATAAAAAGGAAATAAATAATGATAATAATCAGAAAGATAATATTGTTGATAATAAAATAATGATGTATTAAAATATAAAGAGTAAACGGTAAATGGTAAGGCAAATTAAAGAAGGAAATTCTCATTATTCAAATAAATTAATTAATAGGTAACTAACCCTGATATCTAATTTTAATGTTATATTCATAGATACTTGTAGGGTAATAAATAACTCTGATTTAAAAAATTCTTGGGCAGCATTGCTTACCATTTTCCCTCAATTAAAGTCATGTATAGGTGTATATTACAGCTAGACTTTCTTTAACTGATTAAAACTACTGTGCAATCTTTGAATTATCTGGTAATATTATTTGATGTATTACTATGCTTAAGTTCACATGTAAATATATAAGGAGATCTTACATTTAGCGAGAAATCTCGTTGTTATTTGATTATTATTACTTGGTCAGTTGTAGTTCGTATTTTAGCCCAGTGAGAGGGCATATTTCAGCCGAGCGGGGCTTAAAAAACCGTCTAGATTTTGAGGCCAAACAGGGCACAGAATAAATACTGTTTATGAAAAGCTTACCTGAGGGTAACGCATATACGTCGAAACACTGATCAGATGATGATACAGTGTGCGAGTGAATCTCGCTAGATAAGTCGACCAATGGTCTTATTACTTCACCCCAGTGAGAGGGCATGTTTCGGCCGTGCGGGGCCTAAAATACCGTCTGTATTTTGAGGCCAAACAGGGCACAGAATAAATACTGTTTATGAAAAGCTTACCCGAGGGTAAAGCATATACGTCTAAACACTGATCAGATGATGATACAGTATGCGAGCGAATCTCGCTGTATAAGTAGACCAGTGGTCGAAATATTAATTAGCCCAATGAGGGGGCATGTTTCAGCCAGACTGGGCTCTAAATAAATTCCGTTACAGTCGTGAGGCCTGACAGGTTCAAAGAAAATACTGTCCATTAAATCTGATACGTTGGTTACTTTTGCCAATCTTGTATCTTCGGGCTATACAACTTTTGGGGACCATAGTTACCCCTAGTTTTATATACTCCATATAAAACAGAATGAGCCCAGATAATGCCTATTGGAGGGTCCCTTTATGTAACCGCTGTAATTTATGTAATTTTATTTAATAATGTAAAGTTGAAAACTTAGATCAAGTGTTTAACTGTTTTAATGTTTTACCAAGGGGCCGCTTATCATCATTCTTTATGTTTGATTATGTATAATTTTTTGTGAGAGCTATTTTTTTTAAATAGTCATGTCTAGGTTATTGCCGCAAAATATTAAACTTGTGTCATAAGGACAGATACTGCCGCTCTTGTATTTTATTTTCAAAGGCTCCATTTTCACATGAACCAGTTGTCAGCCATCAGTGCAGCCTTCCCAGTGTGGTCCGGCTCAGCTCTTCTGCTACAGCAAGCTGCAACCTGAGCCAACATTCCACTACAGCCAGATATTGGACGCTTTTACAAATGCAGCACTCCTTGAGTAAATACTGAGGCCTGTGGCGCCACCATCTGGACTGATATTTTATTAAATCCTTTATGGCCACCAGGCTCACTAATGGACTGTAACATCTAATAACTTATTGTACCTGGTGCATGTTGAATTTCAATGATATCTTTGAATATTTTATATTGTTTTTTAATGTTCAATAAAAATTACACAATCCCTGAACCTTCAAAACAAATATCAGACTGCAAAATCCCTAATCACTGGAGGTACTGTGTGGGGAGAGAACACTCCCTACCCGCTGTTGTAGCATTGGATAAACCTACCTCCCCCCTCCCAACATGGGAGTTAGGGGTTGGGTAGCCGGCTAACAGCCTATACACAGCCTGCCAGCCATGTTTTGGTCATATAAGAAACAAACAAAAACAAATTCTCCTCTCCACAGGCTAGATATCATGACTGCTATCGCAAAATTTTCCACTGTAGTGTAACATTTTCCCTATAGGGGGGAAGGATGTAACATTCTTGCCCTTTGACTTGGCTAGGGTGGGGCATCAACACTGATTGACAGTCAATATAGAGATGCCCCATAGCCAATCACAGGCAGCTAGGGACTTCCCCTCTGGGATAAAACCCCCTTGCCCTGGCAATTCCAGCGCTCTCTTGGATCATCGAGCAGTGGACCCCTATGCCTGCCCTCTGTGGCAGGCAGAGGGTATATGGCTTCTTTTTCACCTTCGGGTTGGTTTTACGACAATGTCGGCTACCCAGGTGAAGAGCCAACCACTACCAAAGAGCAGTCCTTTTATCCAGTCTGGTAAGTATCTTTCTGTTTCATTTATAAGTATAGATAATAATATGCAGTCGTGATATTTTGAAGGTTTAGGCTCTAAATTTTATTCTAGTAAAAAGTGTTATTTTATCTCTTTAAATTCTGCGAGTGCATGTTGCCCAAGCCCAAATTTCCTCCCAGAATAAATAAGCAGCTACACTTTGATTGCATAGTAAGTTCGGTAAACCCCTGATTGAGCATATCCATAATCAACTAACCATGAAGTTATTCACAAGCCAGGTGGACAGAATGGCTGAATGAACGAAAGAAAAGAAGAGGGAGAAATCAGAACAATATATATATATATATATATATATATATATATATATATATATATATATATATATATATATATATATATACATATATATATAAATTTCGGTATTGATCCGTTTATCTCGGTATTGATCAAAGTTAAATTGCCGTCTTTGTGATCTTGTTGGCTGTGATTACACTATTTATCTTATTTTTATCTTTATTATTATCAGGGTGGCACAACCACATGAACAGCCGGATGGGCCCCACGCACGGGGAACTAAACCTCTACGTGCTTGTTCCTCTTCTCCATTCCGAGGCCAAGGGGGTGACCGTTCAACATAAGCTCATGTCCGACGGGAAACTGAAGAGACAGCAGCGCCAGAGTACCCGGGCCCTACAAGGAAAGCTCTTCAGTCTGTGGGACAGATATGTGGATGGCGACCTGTCCGTGGGAGAACTGGTCAAGGAGGTGGTCGACGTGTACAACCCACCTGCATATTTCACCAGAGTTTGAAATGTAGCGTACACAGTGGAACTTTGATGTGTGCTTGATGTAGGCTCTATGGCCTTTGGAATACTTCATATCTTTTATGTATATATGCGGAAACAGTCATAAATTACCGTTCCTAATAGTCGTAAATTACAGTTTCTTTATGATTTTTGGCTTTGTATATATATGAATTTTGTATACATATTAATCCCATTACAGAAGAGTTCTTATACCATTGCTTTTTTACGTACGCTCTGTCATTAGTTAAAACATTAACGATATTTGATGTGTATATGTGGAAATAGTCATAATTTACCGTTTCTTTAAGATTTTGGCATTGTGTGTGTATTCTTGCTTCTTTGTGTACGCTCTGTCACTAGTTAGAACATTAACGTTAGTTAACATTAGTTAGAAATTAGAAGTAGAAAACACGAAGAAGAAAACACTTTCTACTTTGATTTGTTTTATATATGTGTGTAAATTGACAGTAAACTTGTATATAAGCCTACTTTTTAATTTGTAATTTGGTGACTTTACGGGTAACTTTCATATACTTTATTCATACTGTGATATTTGGAACGTTTTCTATTTCGGTTTGTGTATATATTGGCTATTATCATAATCAGGAACTACATATTTAACATTAAACACTCTTTTCAATTAATAAATACGTTTTACTTTCACTTTCTCTCGTTTTTGTTTTGACTCATTAAACCCTTCCATAATGAACCTAAGACGGTAAAAAACGGGCTTCCATTCTCCGACTTCCGACTCAGTATATCTACGGGAAGGTTGTTTTCTGAGGTTTTTTTTCTAAGCTAGTATAAGACGGGGAGCTAGTATCAGACCTCTGGCCCGGAAGGGATAACTACGGGAAGGTTTTCTGAGGGGTTTCCCGAGGCTAGACCCCTGGGCCGAGTGTCTCTGGGGGCGGCGACCGGACGGGGCCGAGTGTCGCTGGGTCCTGCTGACTATAGGGGCCGAGTGTCTCTGGGGCCGAGTGTCTCTTGGGCCGAGAGTCGCTGGGGCCGAGTGTCTCTGGGACGAGTGTCTCTGGGGCCGAGAGTTCCCGTTACCTCGCGGTTATACCGGTGCGACAAAGAACAAAGATTTTCGTGTCAATAATTATTCACTACGACTCGCGTACACCAGTTAAACGTTCATTATAGCTCGGGCTTATTACCTCTACATTACTCGTTCGTTTCTCCACAGGTTGGACCTATTACCCGTAGTCAGTATGGTTGGGGTTAACATGCACTCCTGACTTACATCCATACTTACATTTTTGCTTTTATTGTTAATTCATTGGCTTCAGTGTTGACAAAGCTCGGTACAGGTCACTGCGCAGGAAGATAGTCCCGCCTTGTATATTTTGTTCTTTTGCATAGCTCACAAATGATCGTATCCCTTACGCCTTTATATTTTGTTTAAGCTTTTACCTGTAGTTAACACATCTATGCGAAACCCCTTCAATCCGTGAATAAAATATCAGACTTAAAATTTGATTTCAGGAACACTGGTTTTTCACAAAATTTTTCTCTTAGACATTTAAAGGTTATTACAAACCACATATATATGTTTAGAATGTAACACACCTCTGCACTTCTTCAATGGAGAGTGAAATATGTGGCCAAAAGAGTTCTTGATTTTAGCAGACTGAAAGTCATCTGATCTGTAGCGATCACTCTTTGTCCGTCGTCCGTCTGTCTGTCCGTATGTCTGTCTGTCCGTCTGTTAAAAAGACACTGATTCTGTGAGCTATTGGGCTCGAAAGTACTCCCCCCCCCCTCCAGAATGATGAAAAATTTGATACAAAAGCTCCAGTATCTGAATAACAAATGCATTGATCACCATAATTCTTGCAAGCATATTGATCAAGGCGTGTTTCATCAGTAAATGCAGACTGGTTGCGCCACCTGTAATATCGCAATTTTTACGATTTTTTCTCTATTATGAGACCTTTAAAGATGTTACTGTCTGTTAACAGGGTAAAATCACTAGACCTAAAATCTTCCAACTTCACATCCAGTGATGTCCCTGAAAATTCTCCCCGGAAACCTAAAAATAGGTCTCTGTTATCCATATCCTCCGAGCTATTGGACACAGGAATACCCCCCCCCCCCCGAATAATTAAAAATTGGATACAATGCTCTGGTATCTTAACAACTGATGCATTGATCGAAATGATTCTTTGCATGCATATTCATCATGAAGAGTTTCATCAGTTCCTGCACACTGGTGGCGCCATCTGGATTTTTTTTCAAATTTTACACATTTTTGCTCTTTTTCAAGACTTTCAAAGATATGATTGTCCGTTATCCAGGCACATATCGTAACTACTGGGCCTAGAATCTTAAATAAGGTCTTAAAAACCTTAAATAAGGTGTCTGTTACCCATATCCTAAAAAAAACCTTTAGTTGAATTTGGATACCACCGACAATATTTGGGATTCAGATGATAAAATTAGTGAATGTCTTCTTAAAAAGCTGATCGTCATGACCCAGGGGTCACTTGTTCTTATTAAACAGGTCAATCATAACCAATGTTAATGCCTTCGTATCACCGACTGGTCGTCTTAAGAGACAGGAGGTTATATAAGACAGATAGTCTTTCAGACAGGTTCCACTGTACACAAACATATAGATAGAACCGCTAAAACCTTATATGATGTCATGACGGTTGCACAATTCCATTATGACTTACTTAATTATTTTCAGGTATCTAATTACATCTAAAGAGGACAGTTTAAAACCAAATTTAATCACAAAGACATATGTCGTATATAGCCAGGGGGACAAACTCTGTACTGTGCAAAAATAGGGTTGTACCTTACAGCCTCAGATATAACATGGGATTTTCTATAAATGCATGGCTATTCTTACTGAAATCTTCATGCTTCCTTCAATTTTGGTTCAAATAAGAAAATTGTTTGTCTGATTGTAAGTTTCAGCACGTCAGCGCCTTTGCTGGTTATATTCAGGACAACCTCTACCGAGAGTCTAAGACAATACATGTATGCTTCGACAAAGCCAGACCTCAGAGCACTACCTCCGACAGAGGATGCGTGCAGATTTCATGTACTCAGGGCTTTGTACTAACTATATATCTATAGCACTTCACAAAAGAGCAGAACGAAGTCTTCCAGATCTGCCACCACCAACAGAGTTTGGCCGAACCATATATAAAGGAAAACTTTAACCAGTAATGATGTCCAAATCAGCAAAGCCAGACATTAACAAAACTATACCATGTATATGTAGGGCATCAAAATGTTTAAAAGGATGTTCCTGCATTCGTAATACAGAAACTGTATACTATACAATTATTTTATATTTCTAATTCAACACAAGCCTTTTTGCTCTCCTTTAATATACATATATATATATATATATATATATATATATATATATATATATATATATATATTTATATATATATATATGTGTCTGTGTGTGTGTATGTGTATATATATATATATATATATATATATATATATTACTGCATGCAAAAAAAAACAAATTGAGGTAATTGGCATCACGTACAAGCTTCAACATGCAGTACATCGCAATTTCGAGAAATGTAGAAATCTTTCCTAAACTCAACTAGGATGTTTAAAGTAAATCCATGTAACTTCTGTTTGGAAAATGGTTTTTGTGCGAATTTTAATCCAAGGTTGATCAATTATACTGGAATGTTTCTGACTGACATTTTTTATTCATATTTGTGGTCTGATGCAAAATATAAAATGACTGTAGAATGGTTGATATATTTACAATTTTCAAAATTACTATTGAGCTTGCATTATTTTTCTATTTAATGGTCGTCATCATTTTCTTTCATAGGATAAACTGGAATCAAGATCTATTTTTTAGTCAATTCCAGGTCAATTCATGCTACCTATATTAGGAACCCATTTAATAAGAAATGTTAAAAAGGAATAGACCTATAGCCCAAAGTGGACAATCCAATGCGAAATTTTACAACTCTTGATAAATATTGTAAAGAGAGGGTTGCCTTGAATTTATTCAAACTTCATTTTTATGACCCATTGCAAAATATTGAAAGGCTGAAAGTAAACTTTAAAGAAATATTTGCCAAACTCAATTGACAATAACTTAAAAAAGAAGTATAAATATACAAAAAAGCCCAAAGAATCAAATTCCTCAACTGATCAGCATAAACTGATCGTAGAAATCCAAACCCCTCTGAGAGATGGACATAATGACGTTGGCGGGCAGAATGGAAGAATTCTGTTAAAGGAAACTTAAAAGTTATTTCGAAAAATTACAGAAATGCTTTTAAGAGTTCCGTAAATTTATTAAGATATGGTCCGACTGACATTTATTATTGCACGGTGTAAAAGATGTAGAGAAAGATGATGATGTAATATTATTCTGAAAGTAGGGTTGCAAAATTCTTTGTAACATTTCATGACGGAAATACTTGTTTAAATGCGGCCAATTATCTCCAATATAGAATCAAGAAGTACCTATTAGCATCTCATTGAATGTTTGTTTGACCAGAATATTCTTGGTCTTGAAGATATCGTTTTTATTAAACCTGCGAATATTTTTTTATATTATTTTATACGTATAATTCATACACAAATAAATGAAACCACACTTCTGTATATATGTGACTCGCTCCTGCCAGCGAGGAGGTTATGTTTTCAGCTCTGTATGATTATTGGTCGCTGGAATATTGGAATCGGCCGGCCTATGGTAAAGATGACTCAATTTCGTATGTACGTTTCTATTTTTTTTGTCTGTTTGCTTATCTATACACACTCTACAGATCACATACTTTTGATATTAATCAAATGTTTATATCGGTTAACCATCGATGCCGTTTATTTCTAAGAAAGTTCATCTGGGATGTATATAACTAAACCTCGCACGGGTAAGCGCTGGGCTTTTGTTCCTCTTCTTAGTAGCTTCATCACCAGGACCATCCATAAAATAGACTGAACTGATTTTCACGAAACTTTGTTAGGTTGCAGGGTAGAAATATTTTTTTAAAAAGTATTGAAAATTGGTGCTAAAAGCGCATTACGGATCCAGTGGGTTGTTTTGCATAGGAGGAGGTATTCGACCTTCATGTTAAAAGATTTCCCAAGATTACTTATATGTATTTTCTGAATCGGTCCTGAATTAAAAATAAGATGAGTCTAAAAACACAGCAAAAACGATTTTCGTTATTAACCAATTAGCTTCCACATCAATTACCCAACCAAATAAATGTACATAATTAATCAATCGGTCTCTTCACTCTATTCGAGGGAATTTATGTGGCAATTATTAACAAATAGGGTAATTTGAAGGGAATACGTTGAATATTAAGTGAGTTAGGGACATTTAAGTGACCCTACCCCCTTATCTGTGACAGTTCGGGTGTATATTCCTGTGCCCAAACATATACGATTTACCAAAACACGCCCTCACTTTTCACATGGGCATGAGGCAGATTCTTAAACTAGAGACCCATACGAACCTGTTCATGCCAATTTTCCTGTGTACATATTTCAGTGCGACTATCTCCTTAAATATGGCCTTTTCAAAGGTTCCCTAAAGCACTATTGGGGAAAAAGAGTGCGTATGGAACATTCGAGTCTGGTGACTAATCTTCTGATGATGAAACATGATGTGTCCTTTCTGAACAGCATATGTTTCATGACAACAGCCATTTATAAATTGCAACGAAGATGAACATATGAACATTTTTATGGCTGAATACGTTTACTTTGCTACCTGAATTATTTTTTTTTAATGTAAAATGGTACATGTGATTTTCTGGTTTTATTTTTGCTTGAAAATATATGTCGGGCTTCAACTTTGTGTGGTGTCAATGCTGAATTCTTGTTTTGTAGGCTACCTTCTGAATAAGGGAAAAGGGTGTATAAAGAATACTCTTAAAACAGAATAGCTCTTACTTTATTAGTTCAGGTGAAGTCATGCAAAAACACTGTAAACAGTTTAAACATGAACCACGTTCTAGTTTTTTTCTCATTCATTGGATGATTTTAGCACATCTCCGTTCAGATAAAGTTGTATTCAAATCAACCTAGACGAAAAAACTGATCTTGGTAGAGTGATTCTGAATTTTTGATGAGTAATTTTATGCTAACAAATGAAATAAGTTTCGTATAGGTATATTTTAAGTAAATTTCCATGTTGTCTGTTGTTTCCTGTTCAAGCGATCATTTTCATGAATAAGGGAGTAGAGGTAAAAGGCGTTGCTACATATCTGTCTTACACCTTAACAACTTATGCATGTTACTTAAAGATAGAGGAATAATCTTATAAAATTTTAATGCTTTAATAAGGTCATTGTGCATAAGCATACAGAAACTGTGTTCATTTTGTGAGGTTGCTCAAAAGAAATTTGGTTGTATTTTTGTTCTTGTAAGCCATAATTTCTACATATATGAGTGAAGGATTTTTAAAATCAATTTGTGTATCTTATTATGTTTGTGCATATAAAAACCTGCATAAGATATAACATGCATAATATTTAAGATATAACATGCGGTTTTAATCAATTTCGGGACTCGGAGAGCCCAATTTGGCTAATCACAGAAAAAAAATACAGCTCGTACAAAAGAAATGCTCATTGCGAGATTGTCCTGATTGCCAACAATGGTTTTCTGATTCCCAAGATGTCTACCTCTACGAAAAGTAAAGTGAAAAATTTTATATCAGCCCGGGCAATTTTTTTTTTCAAAATTACTTGCGTTGGCCCCCTGACTAATATTTCATTCTAATGAAATCACTAAGTACTGTAAATGTGCTATTATATATCATAATAAACTGGAAATAAATGGCTCATATTAACATGTGATTAAATGCCAATAAGGTGCGTAATTGGAGAATTAGGAAGAAAATACTGTATCCCATAACTGTTGATTCCACATGCAAATAAAATATGAGTGCTGCAAAACGTATACCTCAAGTGAAGTAAGATAAATATTATATATATATATAATATAAAGTCATAAATATATATATATATATATATATATATATATATATATATATATATATATATATATATATATAATTTATACATGTGGGGGAGAGAGATAAATGCGAATATTATGCTTTGTAAGCCCAAGCGTTAACTGTTGTTCATGTTAAATGTTAAATTAAATAAAATGATGTATCTTAATATAGAATAATCTTTTGCCTAGTTAATCATCTCATCTCTTACTTTGTATAAAATGTATGCAAAGGGCTTCAGGTATGATTATTATCTCCATCTGCATATAAAAAATATCAAATATAGTAAAATATATTGATGAATGTCTTTTTTTAAGTGTGCTTATTTGATCGTTTCCTTTTTGTTACTTGGATTCTGTCCCTCAAAATAATTAAAATACTAGTCCATCAGATATTACGGGGGATACAAAAATGTCTTATCTGAAACTTTTGTTACGGTACTCCATAGAAAATATGATAAACCACGAGTAATTAAAGCTTTATGAGTCAAGTTATGGCATAGAACGGTGTGATTGTGCACACCGTCGGGTATTCTGCCAAAACGGACACTTACCCGCCAGCTCACCAAGAATGCTATGTCTCATCTTATAATAGGTATGAAGCGAAGTCATCTGCATATATATGCGCATTTATGTTGCTCTGGTATGTGTTTGTTGCACGTTATAAAAAACCCTAACTTAAACTGAACTGAATGTTGTGCCTGACACTCCGGTAACGAAAACCTGATACAGCGCCCAGCAGACATTAAACATCTCTTCATTCCACGTTTAGGTTTTTATAACCTTATTGATGTTAGTCTCGCATATTATTCTTCATCAACGGAATGTTTAGGTATTGGTGATTATAAGCAAATTTACATGTAACAAACGAATATATCACAAAAAGCATCTTCCAATAGTTGGTCCCTGTATTGCTTTCATGTGTCAATAACTAATATATTCACTAGAGATATTAGTATCCAGTCATTCACCCATAACAAGTCCATCAACGTTTATGAGAAAGATGACTTTGAGATCATATGAGATAATATAATATAGAGGAATAGGGAATATCTATATTTTGAAGGCTAATCAGAACCACAGAGTTTGCTTTCTGTAAGCCATATCTGCTTTAAAGCAGTTATTCTCTTCCGGCGAAATTTGTCGGACTAGGAAAAGATACATATGTTTTATTTTATTTTTCTGAATCAAAATCGATCTGTGGGACTCAGAACTGCTGACAAGAGGTCCATGGGCCAGGGCGCTCAGCTTAATTTGACTGAGTGCTAATTTCTTTTCTTAAAGAAATATATTGTCTGTGAACATAGCCTATGGCTAATGTAACTATGTAAAAATGGACAGAAACTAAAAATTTCATGTTTCATAGGAGACATGCCTAGGACCCCCCTGTATTTCACAATAGAGAGTTCAAAGGAAAATGGAAACAATTTGTTCCCTGTCTGTCTTGGTGCTCAAAATTATGTTTCTTGTCCATAGCTCGCAGAATATAGGTCACCATGACCAAATATCAGGTTTCCAAGGAGAAATACCAAGAACTTCATTGAAGGTTAACTTAAAAGAGTCTAGAGCTAATAGATACAATTTGTGCTGTGTCTGACTCCTCAAAACCATGCTTCTATTCAGTAGCTTGCAGAATATTTTAGGTCACGATAACCTTATTTTAAACTTGAAAGGAGATTTGCCCAAGTCTTAGGCCATATGCAAACTAGTTGTACCCATCTGACGTTAAAGGTACTCAAATCATGTTTAGTCCTGTCACGTGCAGGTGTCCAGTGGGATTTGCCAGGATATCCCTACATGTTGTGTTTGAAGATTTTAGGGCTTATGTATACATTTTGTGCCCTTCCTTACTGTATTTGACATGTATTATAAGAATAAATTAAGTTACCTTATTTCAGGATTGAAAAAAAAGACATCCATAGCACCTCCTAAGACTTTTCAATATAGATTTAAAAGAAAATAGATATAATATGTGCTTTTTTTGTCCGGATGCATAAATTTGGTTTTTTTTTTGGCTCATAAATCATTGATTATAGCCTGGGCACCACGACACAATTTCTGATTTCCAAAGTGATTTGTCTAAAACCTCCCTTGATTTTTTAAAAAAATTCTAGGCCTGATGCTCACAATTTGTGCCCATCTGACATTCAGGGTGCACATTTGACAACTTTTCCCCTGCAGGTTGCAGAATATAGGTCACGGTGACCCAATGTCACAACCCTTTTCAAGAATAGGGCCTTGTGGCCGTGAACTTTGACCCGCGACCTTAAAATCGAAAGGGGTCTTCATCCATGGATGGGTGAGCTATATTTGCAAGATGAAAGGTTAAATTGTTCACAAACTTTTTCAAGGTAGGCGGTGTGGCCGTGAACTTTGACCCCGTGACCTCAAAACCGATATGGTATTCATCCATAGGTGTGTGAGCCATATTTGCAGGAGGAAAGGTTTTGGTCAAAGGGTTAGGCTTTAAGTGGGTCCACAAGCCTTTTAAAAGAAGGGGGCCCTATGGCCGTGACCGTTGATCCCGTGACCTCAAGTCGATAGGGTTCTTTATTCATTAGAGGTTGAGCCATATTTTGCAAGATGAAAGGTTTTGTTGAACGGTTTAGCTTTAAATGGTTCGCAAGCTTTTTCAAGAAGTGGGCCTTGTGGCAGTATCCCTTGATCCTGTGACATTTAATCAATACGGTTACTCATCCATTGGTGGGTGAACTATATCTGCCAAATGAAAATATACAAATTCCTTTAAATAATCGGAGGAGCAATTTGGCAAAGGCCTTTTCAAATAGAATGGAATAAAAATACCCCGTGAAACTAATATAGCAATGAAATATATCTATAACAATTAAAACAGTCTATTTCTTACTACGCATCAACCCCTTTGGTGAAGATAAAGGTCACTGGTCATAGGACTATTTTAACAGCTGTTATTCGTAAGTTGAATATTACAGAGTAAAGGTAACTATTAAAATGATGGTAACAACCCATGGTTGGCAACATTTCACACATTTACAGCCTCAAGCTTCAGGAGAAACAGAAGTTTGGCGCAAAAATTAATTTTTGCGTTTTTCCATAAATTTTATTTTTCAATCCTATAAAATCGTTGGCTCCCTTATCCACTTATGTATCAAACTGTACGATCATATGAATTTTTTTATTAGAATATAGATAATTTTTATTAATGGAGTATACATGAAGAACCGTTGTGTCTTTATGAGTACTGAACCCTATATGCAAATATCATTGCCTTAAGAACCTTATTTGTATCAACTATTTGGAGACAATTCCTAACTATGTATTTTTTTGTCAGAATTTAAATCAGTTTTATTATCTTAAATATATTCTGGTCTCTTTTCATTTGAAATTGAATGACCAAAGGAGACTTTTTTTTATATTTAAGAGTTTTGGTGCTTCTTATATTTTTTCTTTTACATTGTTTTGCTGAAAAATTATACACGGGGATAACAGGCTGAAAAGCTAAGAGTGTGATGAAAGATGAAGCCCTCAGCTTGAATAGGTACTCTGAACTTCTACCATTAGGAAGGAGTTAACGGGGCATAGCATGGAAAGCCATAGCCATGGAGAGTCTTTCGTGCCATATATTATATTGTGCAAGAGTTATATGACCTTAATGGGTGACAATAAACCTTGTCATTCTTTATATTATGATGTTTAATCAATTTCTATTTTGCATATAATGTTGATTTTCCATGACTAAAAAATAAAAGTCATATTTATTCTTCTATATATCCTATACATGTTCCCTTTGGATAGTATCTTGAAAACTTAGTCACTTCACAGTGTTGGTTTGTCGAAAGGTCGGTTGTAGTTTTGACATCATCAAAACATCACTTAGTCTTACATATGTATGTTTTATTTTTATTTTTAACTAGCCTATTCGTGTATTGTAATGGTATGTTTTTATGTTCACGAATGAATGAGAGAATTTGTCATTACTTGTATTAATCTGAAGCTGACTCTCCTTATAGTCTTATATAATACCTCTTAATTATTAAGGTAAATATTCTTAGTTTAATACATTGTATCATTAATATACCTCGAAAAGAAAGGCATTTAAATACCACACAACTCCCGGTATATCGTATGCGCAGAATAATGTAATATGTTAAACAAAGAGCTGCAGCAGAGGATTGTGTAACCATGCGTGTTAATAATCTGAGCACAAAGGTTATGTTAATTTTGTCTTTTTCATGCTGCAAAGTTTATAATAAAGATAACAGAAATATATCAAGTATCTACTGATGACACAATGAATTTATATCGTGGCTGCACGTCCTGTGCGTGGTGCGTTAGGTGTAAGTTGAATAAAGTATAAAATCACGCCGTTATAATAAAAAAACTAAACAACCACCATCCTTGAATTTGCTCTGAATAGGAATACACTATTACAGAGATATCATTAACATGTATCGGGGGCGCACATGTGTCATTTTTAAATATATGATTAAATAAGTGTGTGTCTGTTTATCAACAGTCAATGCATAAGGTGTCATTAAAATATTTACTGTTTTTGATAAAACAATAAAGAAGTGTAGGGCAACCCTAAGCATGATCACGAAACGAATCCGTTTAAATTACTGACCTGGCACACTTTCGTGAAAACATACTGTATTAGAGATATTATTCTTGTCTGATTTTTGTTTGAAATTTTTCGATCAATTATGGAAAGTTTTAAATAAAACTGTATTCTAATTTAATATTAGATAGTGTGTGCACGAATATCCTGTTTATACACAGTGTGTGGCCTCATTGGCCCAATGTACTCCGTAATGTAACCAGTTAATCCTAGATTATTGTAAAAGACGAGCATCAAGTGAAGTGCCTGGTGTGGAACAGTTGGGGTATACCTGATGATGTTGCTCTAAAAATCCATGAACCTAAATGAAAATGCTGGGTAACCTATACGACAACAACTTCCATCGATGGCGGTGGTCATACTACGTTTGTGTTTTTTAATGTTGTTTGAACTGGGTGTGTTAAACTGCCAAAGCGTTAATGCTAAGAAGACTTTATTGACTGTTCAAACAAGAAAGTATCTAGTCTCCGCACATGGTAAACGCAGATACATCATTCAAGGGTGAAAGAGGTCAAACTGGCACATAATCCAATCAGTTATCTGGAGCAAGTTTATCATGCATTCACGGATGTTGAGAACATCAGCTGCTCAAACACAGGATGAACACAATGCCATCTATAACTCACGAGATTCTTCTTTCTATGGATTTGTCATACAACATGTTAGGAAATATGGTGAACTACAATATGCCTTCCTCCTTGATGAACCCCATTCTTGTTTACAATAACATATGCGTCGTAGACAGTTCCTCTTTTCGAGAACTCCCTAAGCTAGCTCGCCTAAACTAGCGTACAATTGTTTGGAATATGTTTACCTTGATTATTTCTCCAGCCAGAATTCACATATATCTAATGTTGATGAATAATTCGGCATAACTTGACCATAAGGTCACATAACCTGGAGAACTCAGTGGTTGGACAGGCTTCATTGGTTGGATTTGAGGAATAATCGATTATTGCTGCCCTTGAATCATCCGCATGAGATCCTTCCTCCGACATTTACTTTTGAAGCGCTGTTCGTCGCCTTCGTTCACCCCGTGTTCCCCAAGCAGCACAGAAGCAGAAAAAAAATCATAAATTTTTTTCTAAAATGAGAACTTTTAATAACATGTTATACGCTATGTGATATATTTGTCAAGGTAGTCATAGAGTAACTTGTCAGACTGAACATTCACCCAATCAATTTATTTTGTCTTGCCTCCGCCAGAGGTCACCCTGATATTCTCTAGTTATTATGAATCAAAGCGCTGCTTTTAGTGATAATTTAACTTCCATATTTATTGTTTGGGCCAGTCATTTGGAAAAAAAGTTAGCCTTTTTTTAAAGTAGCTGTATAACTTTGAAAATGCACACCTAAGGCAGTGGTAATTCACTTAAGTTGATCTGTATCTCTTTCGCCTTAACAGATGCGATGGATAGCAACATTCTCAGGGTTATACAACAAGGGCAGGCACTGAGCAATCAATTGTAATCAAACCAGTCTGAGCCTGGTATCACATTTTGCATCCAACTCCAAGTTTTAAACCCCTTTACCCAGAATCTTGGCCCACTGTCGACCCTTGTGTTGAGGCCCCGAGAAACTTGTGGGACAAAATAGCGTTTAAATCGAGGGTCCTGGAAGAGCTGCGTAAGGAGAAGTTGGTCATTTTTAGCTCCAATACTTTAATCTTCATAATTAAAACTGCGACATGGACACAAACGCCTGTGTAGTTACTCAGAACATGGATCAATGTAAAATCATAGTTGCTCCGTTTCAAAAGTAATGATATCACATCATTAACAAAAAAGGTACTTTCATTATATTACATTAGAGTCGATTAAAAAATGGCTCCTTTTCAGACGATCTTCATTTTAATCACTCTCTATTATTTCATGTCATTATTATATTTAAAAAAAAACTTAACAATTATAACACTAATAAAATTCCGCCAGCGAATATACCTATCAAAACTATATGTTGTTTATCAGTTAATTGGAACACAATGTAAGAATTTGCAGTTTTAGCTACCTCTCAAATATCCTACCGCAGTCATAAAACTCAATACGATTAATGTTTGGACACTTTTTGCGAAAAAAAATAATTTTATCAAAGAGATTGATCGCAGGGGCATCAAAACAGGGAGGGGGGAATATCAGCCCCCCCCCCCCAACTTCTTAACAAGAGGGGGGGGGTCAATATCGTCACCCCCCCCCCCCCGATTTTTAGAGATTTATAATTATACATTGGAAATTATATACATTAATAATTAGAATTAAAGATTTTTGTTCCATTTCTGAGTTAACTATGAAATATCACACATCTTAACCTGCTTTACAAAAAACATTAAATATACCTTTTTTGTTAAATTCCTATACTTAATCGAATGTATTCGAAACGGCTAACAGAGACAGTAATATACAGTAAAACCTGTCTTATGCGGACAGTCAAGGGACTGACATATTTTGTGATTAACAGCCAGGTGTCCTTATTAGGCAGTTTGAAATTAAATGTCATGGAGAAAAACATTCATTTCAGAACATGTGTTTATCAGCATGTATTGCCCAATATATATATATATATATATATATATATATATATATACACATATATATATGCGTAGTTTAGGGCTATTTCCTGAATCAAAGGTCCAATAATCGGAATGCTGGCTGTACGTGCTTGCTGGAACCATTTCTACACTGTGAAGTTGAGCTCCTCGTGCATTTTTTACTGCTGGTGCAGAAACGCTTTCTGTCACCGGCAGCATTTTCCTCGAAAGCGCCTAGATGGTCGGCTTTGCCCTTCAGAACATTCGCAATATGTGTCTATCCATACTTAAACTGGTCTGCCGATACTCGCACACCTTTCTTTGAAATTTCACCGGCACGGACGTGTTTTACTTTCTCCGACAACGTGAGCTCCCGTCTGAGAGTACGGTTTCTAGCTCCTCGTGGCATTTTCCGGTACTATTCTTGCGTCGTTCGTTTGCGTTAGTCTCAATGACGATGTAAATTCAAAAAAAGGCAAGAGTTGTAATGACAGCTAAATATATAGGTGAACGTAGTTTTCGGTGTTAAATAAACTTTCTTTGAATAATGAGCTTGTTAAAGCTTGCTTTCTTTTACGTACGATGGTTATGAGATTAAAGGGGGTTTGTCGGCCCTTGTCGGCCCTTGTAATCAAACTGCGAAATCAAACCAATCAGGGCAGCGAAGGCTTTAATTGACTCGGATTATCAGTTTGACTTATCATGACTATGATCCCTTCATTAAGTCCGGGCTGGGCACAAAGAAAGGCTTTGTTTGCATTCATTTATTGCGTGATGATCACTTATGCGGGAAGCCGTTGCCTCGACATCGTCACTGCGTGAATTATTCACTGGCCATTCGCGGTCTACGCTTGGTAGCACATCAAAGCGTGACATGAACAAAGAAAAGTAGGCCAAGAATGTTTGACAGGAAAACACTCGTAATCTTTGTTGTAGTTGCGGACCAGAGATCAAAGTTTTTATCGGGCCTGGCCGGCGGACACTCGACCGCTGACCGTGTCCGTATTTACCAGGTTGATCAACCGTAAAAACACTGGCTTGCGCCAGCATCAGCTATGTATGTATGTATGTATGAATATATATATATATATATATATATATATATATATATATATATATATATATATATAAATGTGTCCCTTCTTTGATTATCCTCCAACCCCCCCCCCTCCTCCCCCCTTGAAGATAAATTGACGCCACTAACTCATCCGACCTACAGGGATCTTCACATCAGCTGTTCATCAACCCGTACGGGGTCGTTTGTTTTTAAGGATAGCTCAATGGTCTGTTGGTGTTATTGTCTTTAAATGAGGATGAGGGTATTCATACGATAAAAATGATCTGTTATATATATATATATATATATATATATATATATATATATATATATATATATATATATATACCTTCTAGATTTCAGTTGTTATTTGCTCGGGGTTTATAGGAATAGTCATAACCTGTGGGAAATAAGGGTGAATCACTGAGGTTCTAACCAGATGTTACCATTGTACCATCGAGGGATCGGTATGTCGGGACCGGGGACATTCAGCTCTGAAGTACAACTCCTTAAGCCGGGTGCTCACTACCCGATTTTATCAAGCGACATTTTCGAACAATTTTTTTCGGCAGATTTTCTCAAAACCGACTCGATTAAGTTCGCCGATTTTGGGTCAAGATAATCTCATCATTTCGTTCTGCTTCTCCAAACTGTTCGAATCTGTTTACCGTTTTACGTAGATTTTGCAAACATCACGCACGTCGTGAGAATGTCGAGCGTATATGACAAAGGTTTTAAGACATTTTCGAGAGGAAAGCACGCACAAATGACGACCCGGGCTGCGGGAAACGTTCGTAAGAAATTTCATACCTTTTTTTTCAATTACCGCCGTACAAAATGCGACTCCCGAAAACAATTGCGGACGCTTCCGGACCCCCGCGCATGTTAGCCGAAAGTTTGGAGACTGAATTACGAATGCTGGACTTTGCCATTGTTTGCAAATTGTTTGTGTGCCCCGTGAAAACACCACTTAACTGTTGTTTTATCTCTGACTAGTCGGCAACAGTCACAGCCCAGTTAGATAATGGTTTTCGTAAAAAAATGCCAGTCTTCGGATTATCATCTTGGTCGGTAAGATACTGTCACAAAAGAAGCTAACCTGGCCCTCGTACCAAAAAACATGGTAAATAATCGTATGGGAATACTCAAGAATCGATCAGATAGCTTTAGGGATGAACGCTATATATTAAAGGATATATTTTTTAAAGATTTTTTTTTGGCTGAGGTAATTATAACCTCCTCCATTTTTAATGCTTCTAAACTATGTACTATGAATGCATCTGCAGAGATCCATTCTGGTTTCGGATCAAGTGACAGGGGTTTATATTCGATTATCCTTGTTAACCACTCCTGCGGGTCCTTGGTGTGTATCAGTCCAATTGCTGGGTCATTACACCGAGGAACCCCCGAAAGGCGCACTCATTTGTTAGTGAAACACGACTGTGGGGCACAGTCTCACCAACAAACCTGCAGAGCGCTCACCCTGAATTGGGACCGACGGTGAAAAATCACACTGCCTCGGCTGAAATCCGATCTCCCTGCTTTGAGTCCTATGCTCTACCCCTGAGCCACAGAAGCGTGTAAAGGATATATCCTGATAGACTTGATGGACTGTGGCTCTGTCTATCGAATGAAGTAACCGTATGATAATGATTATATGTTTTCAGTTAAGCCATCTGGATTTCAAGTAATACATTACGGGCCAGGAATAATGTCGTTAAGATATTAGGGTTAATCTCTGATATTCTACTCATAAAGATTTTACCAATTTGCTTTGAATCATAAGCAGAGTGAGAGGACAGCAGCGTTAAAGTAAAACAAAAGGCTTGAATACTCTTTGATTTTGACACAGTCACTGCAGGCAAGAATTTTGACAGGTAGCAGACACCGCAAAATAGAAAAGATAAGATTTATTTCGAACATATACGCGTATAGACATAGATAATTTGCATATAACTAATATCGTTTCCTTAGACCATTTATAATAGACAAAGTCTCATCTACAAGGCGCTGTCACTATAAATGCCTGTTGCATTATATATGACCATTCACCCTATACAGAAGTAATATGTAGAAAATGTTACAATTTTTATATAAAGGTCCACTGAGCAAGCATTTAATATACCTTCAGTAGAAAAGTCAATAGCGTTGCCAATAAAAAAGTTAATATACAAATATAATGTGTAGAAAATATCAATCATCTTTTCATATCCGTTCTCATGTGGTCAAAATACTGTGGTTGGATATTTTTTTCGCTAGGGTTCAAATTCAAGATCTTCGCGAAAAAAAATATATTAGCGTGGATAAGACCTTCGGAAATAATTTGAAAGTCATTGGCATCTTTTTTACGTTATTTAAATGTTGCAGCGTCAGATATTAAATATAAAAATATATATAATAACAATTTTTTAACTTTACCTATAAATCAAAGATGGATACCGTAAATTGGCCTTTTTATATTGTTTGCTGATAATTAAGAAGAATTTACACTTGTTCGAAGATTCCTTAGCCCCTCGTCAAAACATTACGATTCCCGAGTATGTTTCATGTTTGATACAATAATGGAAATTTCATTGTAGGTTATAAAATTTCAAGATCGCGATAATCGAGATCTCGCGAAACAGGGAACAGGTTAAAAATATAACCCCGCGAATATGGCGTCAACCACAGTATTCGTTAGTACTAGTGTCACTGATTACACAAAGATGACACTGAAGAGCAAGCAGGCAACCATGGACACAGCAGTGACGACGACCTGCGTCCCACCGGAAGTACCATCCCCCATCACAGCTCGGAAGAGGGCGTATATATCTTCTTTGTATTCAGCTGGGTATTTCATTCCTAGCTCATTAGCGCGCTGTATCGCCCAGGCACTCCCCTTCCCGTTGGCGATCCCTGACGCCAAGAGCCCGTAGGTGGCTGAGGAGACAAAAACAGTTGTTCTAAATCAATAAAAATTCAAACCGGCAATCGTATTACACGGGTATTAGCATGTATATGATGGATGAGGTTTCTACTTTAATTATTGTTTATAGGTATTATAAATGCTGATGTAATTATTATTATTATTATTATTATTATTACTTTCTATATAATTAATACTTAGTTGTTTTTTTTTCTAGACCACGTTTCACCTGCTTCCGTTCTGATTTGACTCTTCAAATTCGGCAGACGTATCAGTGGTGCACTCTTCTAGGACAAGTTTGTTTTATTTGGCGGGATAATTTCCTATTTAGCTGAATAATTAATAATTTTAATATTTCCCCATAAGGTGCCCCTTTTTCTTTTGTGGTGCAAGGTCCATGCCTTTGACGCTTTTTCAGGAGGCGCCTCGGGGATTTTCACTGGGCCAGAGCGCATGTCCTGCCCAAAAGGCATTTCCGTGAGATACGCGGTCACGCGGGTCCAGTGTAATCCCCATTGATCCCCATATTCATTGTAACGCCTCTAATGGATTTTTTTTCTCTCTCAAAAGAAAGTAAAGGTTTTTTAATCAAGGGTTTTTTAGTCAGCACTGAGTCCAGTGATGTGACTACCGTTTGACACGTCTCTTATGGGTTACAGGTATGTTGATTTTTATACATTCAAAGATATCTTTCCATGATAACCATGGTTTCAAAAGTTCGGCCAAGTCATATGTTTTATGATTTTTTTGTTCAAAAAGAAGCCCCACAACTTAATTATCATTCGGGTTGGGTGGGGTTGGGTGGTGGAGGGGTCACATATTTATGTTAAGATCCGGTGTTTGTAGGGACGGCGAAACATCGAAAAATATCACAAATACATCTTTAAATTGAAAGCAAACTAGAATCTGTAGTCAGGGCGTACAGACCTCCACCAGAATCTCTTTTAATATCAGTAATGTGTTCATGTGTATGCGTTTCATGTGTGAATTGCAGAAGCGGATCCAGGGTGGTGTATGCGTTTCATGTGTGAACACTGCAGAAGCGGATCCGGGGGGGGGGGGGGGGGTGGTCCAGGCAGTCCGGACCCCCCCCCCCCCTTCTTCACCCGAAGCAACCTTTTTTAAGAATTTTAAACGAAATGTTGCGGCCTGGACCCCCCTCCCGTTTTTCGGACCTGATTACCTTTTTTTAGGAGTTTCATTAGTCCTCCTCCTCGGTTGAATCCCCCCTTTTCCTAAATCTAGGATCCGCCCCTGCACTATCATGCTTGAGTAACACGAGTTCACCTATATCTACGATATTTCCGGAGCACTGAAGCTGTCGGACCTATGCTGTTTATCGAAAAAAAATACTTTTCAATTAAAAATTCGAACACCCTATACATGCCTCACATCTCTTCTAAAAATTGATTTTTTGGTGCGATTTATGAAATTTTTTCTTTCTTTGTTGATATTTTGAGGATGTTCCTGGAGAATTCTAGCAGAAGTAAACCTTATATCATACAAGTGAAACACATGACAAATGTTCCTGCAAAATCTTGGGATTAAAATATGCTTCGTTTAGTACCTATCAGCTCATTACATAATATGTATCAGATAGAGCCGTGGATTTTCCACGGGTGCAGCCAGTTATTATTATTATTATAATTATTATTTTAATTTACCATATAACGGAATCTTACATACCAGACAGAACTTAGTTATTCAATTGAATCATGTTTTCTTTTCATTACGATTTTAATATCTGCAATTTAATGTAATCAGTTGTATTATAAAGATATTTTTCTATCTGCATCCTCTTATTCTCCCGCCTTCTTATATTATTACAGAGTGACTATAAAATTAATTCTAATAAAGACCAAATGTATACAATTTAGATTTCTGCACTTATGTGCTTTAAACTATATCGCCGTCTTTTGGGAAGCGGTAAACAGTTTTCCTGGAAGACGCACACACAAACGCTTACACTTGGATGGATAAAATCGAATTAAAACCCCTAAATCATCAAACTACGTCTTACTCCTGGAACTGGAAGCTTTTCGTATTGGATATTAGGGTCGAACGAAGCGAACAGTCGTCTATCATATTTTTGTACAAAAGACCATCCATGAATAGCTTTCTACTAGTTACACTGCGTAACTCAGTCCTAACATGTTTAAATTGGATGGTAAGACGCAAATAGCACGCGTCATATTCAGATGTAACATTGCAGGTGCCCTTTCAATCAAACGGAAAGGGGTTGTCAACTGAACTTCTAAAAAATCCCCAGATTTAATGGAGCAGTACACACTTACTTTCTGTCAAAGAAAATAGATGATGCCAACGAGTACATCTAAAAATTATGGTATCAGGGGACGCCACTAGATGTCTCTGTAGTGTGTTATAGCTGGAATTGCAGTTACAGGTGAGGTATTTGCTTGCATGAATCAGGTAGAACTAAACGAATAGACGGGATAAGGTCCCAAAAGTAGTTTATATTTACAATTATTACCGTTTCAAAACATTCGAATGGGTTTGACAAATTGTCAATTATATTGTAGTATATATTATTTGTGATATTTAAGAGAAAAATTTAGCAGATGGTACTAATTGATAAATTTAAATCTACTTCTTGAAAGTATTTTCAACTGCCGGGTGTCTTGACTAATGGGTCAGCTCTTTTGTTAATGTAGCTGTTAACTTACATCCGCGGGTAGCGCTTCCACAGTGGACTAACACAGGTCCTTTCCTGCCGGCGGCCAGGATTTTGTCTTTGTATTGCTCCCACATCTTTACGCTGTATCTCGTTGACCCACCTGTAAAAGAGGTTATAATTCATTATGACTGATATTTAATATAATTTCCCAATGAAAAGTGTAAAAAATGATGCTTCCTTTGCTGTGAACTTAGATTATGCCTTTGAAACATGTTATATTTTTCAAATATATTATTACACACTGATCCGACTGCGGCCGAGGGGATATGAAGGGATCCGTTTTACAACCAACATATCAGACAATGAAGCCGCCCCATTGCTAATCCTCACTCCCCCCCCCCAGAAAAAAACTTTAGTCTGACTAATTTTAAAGTAATACATTTATATATATATATATATATATATATATATATATATATATATAAATATATATATATATATATATATATATATATATACAGTAAAACCCCGCTAACGCGACTACTTGCGGGACGATGCAAAGTGGTTGTGTTAGCAGGGTGGCCGTGTTAGCGGGATGCTTGTACATTAATCTGCAAATATTAACGCAGGCGATCATTTGGGTATTTTAAGTAAATGTTAAGTTGCTGTCTCTGTTTAATTTAAAATTTAAAATATAAAGAAAAATAAATAACAAACATGAATATTCAAAAGTGTTTTTCCCATAGAAATAAAACAATCAAATGAAACAAATAGATTGACTAAGCCATAATACAAATCAATGGGCATTGTATAAGATGTACAATCTACACTCGATAACAGAATGAACACATCAAATCTAAGTGTTATTTATATGGTTCCTGCTTGTTCATTGAAATGTGATTTGTCACAGTTTAACTCACCTGAATTAATGCGTGTGGTGTCAGTTATGTTTGATAAACTCCTTTTTTGATCAGTAGTTTAATGCTAATCTAACACCCGTACTCAACACACGATGTAACGGACCATGGAATACAATATCTATTGATGCGTATAATATGGCTATGGTTGGGCGGCTTTATAATAAAGCTTACTATGGCTGGGCAGATGAAACCGGACTTTCCCATGTGCCCGACTATAATCTATGTCAAAGCGGGGCGATTAGCGTATCACCTGCTCAACAGGCCGCGGTCGCCACGGGCCATTGGTTGTGATTTGGCTAATTAATTACGGGCTATTATCTAAATCCGAGCTGGGCGATGAGCGTGTCATCTGCTCAACCGGCAGCGGTTGGCACGGGCAGTGGTCGTGATACGGGGGTTCTTCTAAAGGTCGGGACCAAAAAAGGTGGTCGTTGGTCGTGATAGCGGGGTGGTCGTGTTACCGAGTTTTTTATACGATAATTAATATTTGACAATTCTGGGACTAAGTAAAGTGGTCGTGTTAACGGGGTGGTCGTCTTGCGGGAGTTCACTGTATATATATATATATATATATATATATATATATATATATATATATATAACACTTTAAATTTATTTTTATACCGAAAATATTATATGACCACTTGCTAATTAAACAGGGCTCTGTAATCATTAGGTCATGGTATATTTTGAAGATGATGAAAGTTTCCACAAATAATCATACATTACCTATTGGCGTGTGCAAGTAGTCAAGGCCCTCAATTTTGTCGAAAGCTGCCCTTTGTTGCCTTTCACTGTAACCAATGTCATCACCAAATGATAGAGGGTTGCGTGACGCATAATTTACAGAGGAGTTCGCGCTGATATAGGCGTTAGTCTTGCCGCGGTCAATCCTCGTCGCTTCCAGGCGAGTCCGGTTCTGTCTGCCTCCCTCAGCGTAGGTTCCGGTTTTATCTTTGATGTTCAATAGCACAACTTCCTCCTGAGCAGGTTTACCTTCAAATGTATGTCCCTGGCGAACGTTAACAACAGTCTTGATTCCCGCTTCTTTCAGTAGCCCCAAGTGGTTAGATTGAATCTGACCGGCGATAAACCAGTCATTAATGACTGGCGTCATCAACCAAAACTTCTCCCAGTTTTCCAGCGAAACATCAGGTTTACTCACAATGGCTGGGCTGTTCTGTCCCGTTATAGTTTCGATGACAGACCTAGTTTTCCAATCCCCGTGAAAGTCATGTCCCAACAGCACTGCCATTGAGAAGAATTCACCAATATCAACCTTTGGCTCGGCGGCAGAAACTTTACTACTCGGATGGGCAAGGTATGATAATGCCACAAAGGACGCTGATCGCACAGACATGCAATACACAAGCACTGGTTTTTCGGCAGATTGGTAATACTCGCCAAACTTCTCGACCGTCTCTTGTGTATAAGGGTCTTCTCCCGGTTGTAGAATAGAATAAAACTTGACGCCAGCCAGTTGTGTTGCGATCTCCCTGGCCTTCTGGGTCGTTGGAAGAATTTCCTCTCCGATTTTGCCAGATGTTGTAGGGTGAGCAACTGATATAATGGTCTTGAAGCCAACCTCGGAAGCGTATTTAATCTGTGTTTCAGTCAAACGACCAGCAGCATACAAGTCTTCTGTGATCCATCTAAGCCACCATCCTTTAGGGGCTGGCAGTAAGCTGTCAGAGAAGGATGGGGTCCCTGGAGACAACAGACCCAGGAAAAAGACTAATTTCACAACTTCTAACGTGGACATACTTAGTTTTATACAAGCTTCTCCTAGGCTTATATAGTTATTAACCGCTGGAGTTTGGTGTTCACTCACTGCAACTGAACAGACCCACCCATTAGCTAACTGTGTCAGGACTATATTTGTTGAAACCAACCACGTTTGTGTCATTCGAATATGTTTTAATATAGAGTAAATGAACGTATGAATCATGCACTTTCGAAAAAGTTCTTACAACGCTGATGTGATCACATGGACTGTAAAAAGTTAGTACCAACTGCCAGTTTATGGCTTTGCACTGTATCCTTCACTCATCCGCAGTGACATCCATGGAAAGGTCGTTAATCATGTTTCCGTTGTCACCTGAAATAATATTCAGGTCTAACGGCAGCTACATTTCAATCTGTACTGCACTGATTAGCTTACTGTTATGCGAATGTGGAATTGTATCGTTCTATTCCTCGGTGCCACTCGGCTTACCATCGTTCATGTAACAAATCTCTAGATTAGAACTAAAGGAGATTGCATTCAACCTTTGTCACGCAACGCTAATGTGGCCACTTCTAGGAAATGTCCATTTATGTGATAAGTGCGGGATGCTAATAAAGCTGACGTAAAGGGGTCCTTAGTATGTTTGCATAATACCTTGGGAATTTACCGTTTTTTCGCGGAGATATTGGACCGCCATCTATCAGAAACTATGTGAACTTTGTAAAAAGAATTAACGGATAATATGCCTATGGATTTTTATAATCTTGAAGTTGTACATTTGATTACTTGAATACATTTCAATTCATTTTTATGTTGTACTTTCCTTTACACTTTTTTTATCGTACAGTTTCAGATGATCCGTTCCATTCCTTCACGTCCACCTGATTTTTTAATGAAACAGTTAATATTTACATTTCAAGAATATAAGTTATAGAAGATGAAAAAAAAATACAAAGTGGTAAATATATATTTCATTGTGAAGAGAAAAACAGTTGTGGAACATAAACTTGAGATTTATTTCAAATCCTGATTTGTCAATAGGACGTCACTGCTACATCCAGCTTTCTGGGGATTAAAGAAAAATATACATTTTTAAGAAAACAAAAAGGTCTACACCGGTACGGACTTAATGGGACATAATCATACCTCAGTGGTGCAAGTGAAAACCGTCAGCTACGTCTAAAAGCTGCATCCATACTTATATATTTGCTTTTATTGTAACTACATCAGCTGCAGTGTTTACAGAGCTGGTAACAGGTCACCGCGCAGGAAGATAGTCCCGCCTCTTTTGTTTTGTTCATATGCATACCTAAAAGAGATCGTACCGCTTACGCCTTTATATTTTAATTAAGCTGTTGCCTGTGGGAAACACAGCTAATGAAAAAACAGTACAAATTATATATTGTTTTAAATGTTTGACTTCATGGATACTGGTTTCTCGCAGGATTGTTTCTTAGATATTTAAAGGTTATTGAAAAACAACTCATATATGTTTTGAACGTAACACGTCTCTGCTCATCTTCAATGTACAGTGGAACATGTGTCATAAGACCACCTGTGGGACTCGCCAAAAAAGATCTTAAGTTTAGCAGTTTTAAGCTCAGCTGACTGAAAGTCATCTGAGATATAGCAATCACTCTTTGTCCGTCGGCCGTCTGTCTGTCCGTCTGTCTGTCTGTCTGTCCGTCCGTTAACAGGCGCCAAATCGTAAACACTCGAACTAGAATCTTCTAACTTGACATCCAAGGAGAACCGACACAAATCCCAGTGGAGGCCAGAAATTTGGTCTCTGTTACCTATATATTCCGAGATATGGGACTCTAAAATACCCCCCCCCCCAAAAAAAAATAAATAAAAAAAATTTGAAACGAAAGCTCAAATATCTGGAGAACTAATTTTTTACGCATTTATTCTCATTTTTTAGACCTTCAAAGCAGAAGTTGTACGTAAACCATGAAGGCACATATCATAACCACTGGACCTAGAATCTTCAAATTCACATCCATGGAGGTCCATGAAAAATATCCTTGGAAACCTGAAATTAGGTCTCTATTAACCATTTCCCTTGAGCTATTGGGCGCGAAAGTTACCCCCCCCCCCCCAACGACTAATAGCTCGATTACAAAAGCTCCAGTATCTGAATAACTAATGCATTGATCATCATAATGTTTTGCATGCATAATGATCATGAAGTATTTCATCAGTTAATGCAGACTGGTAACGCCATCTGGATTTTCGCAATTTTTACAATTTGTTTTCTCTATTTTTAAGATCTTCAAAGCAGCTGTGTACGTTAACCATGCAGGCACATATCGTAACCACTGGACCTAGTATCTTCTAACTTCACATCCCGGGAGGTCCCTAGAAAATCTCTCTGGAAACCTGAAATTAGGTCTCTGCTACTCATAGCCTCCGAGCTATCAGGCACTAGAAGTATCCCGTTCCTCCAAGAATAATTACAAATTTGAACAAAATCTCCAGTATCTAAACAATTAATGCAATGATTACCATGACTCTTTGCATGCATATTCATCATTCAGTGTTTTATCGTTTCCTGTAGACTGGTGCCACCACCTGTGTTGTTTTCAATTTTAACGCATTTTTTCTATATTTTAGAGACCTTCGAAGTTGTGGTTGTATGTTAACAGGGCACAAATCGAAACGATTGGACCTGGAATCTTCCAGGGAGGTCCATGAAAAATCTCATTCAGATGATAAATTTCGTTTTGTGAATGGCTTCTTAGTCAGCTGAGCGTCAGACAGGTAAATCATAACCAATGTTAATGCTTTCGGCTCGCTAGGTGGACAGATAGTCTTTCCGACAGGTCAACTATGCAACCAACTATAGATAGAACCGCTAATTTTATTGTCTTGACTGTTTCAATTCCAGCATAACTTCCCTAATTATTTTCAGGTATCTAATTACATCTAAAGAGGACGGTTTAAAACCAAATTTTATCACAGGACATATGTCGTTTATCCCATGCTAATGAAATCACCAAGTACTGTAAATGTACTATTATTAACCATAATACTCTTGAAATAAATGGCGCATATCAAAATGTGTTTTAATACCAATAAGGTCCGTAATCAGGGAATATAGGAAGCAAAACTGTACCCCTAACTGTTGATTCCACATGTAAAAGATATTGAGTGCAGCAGAACGTATATTGTTTACTGAATTAAAATAAATTTAATTCACGTCTGCATAATATGGAATCCTGATGGGGTTGGCTTCAATGACCCAAGTCTTCTATTTGAACATTCTAGGAAATTTAATATTCATGCTTAATAGCGAAAAACAGAGGCCAAAATTTGCGTCTCATCACAGAATGCACCATTACCCCGTCAGATATTTAAAGGTTATATTTACTTTAATTCCCCCTTGGCCCTTAGACGTTGCTTGTCCTTAGCTATTTCTTACATTTTCAATGGCGTTATTGAAAATTATTTATATATATGGGGAGGGAGAGAAAGAGAAACACGTCTAATTTGCTTGAAAGGTCAAGTATTAAAAGTTAAATGTTACGTTTAATAAAATGAAGTATCTTAATATATACTTTTGCCGAATTAATCAACGAATCTCTTTCTTTGAATAAACTGTATGCAAAGGGCTTCAGATATGATTATTATCTCCATCTGCTAATAAAAAAATTGTCAAATAAATTTAAACAAATTTATGAATGTCTTATATCTTATATGCTTGTGGCCTTTTGTTACTTGGAATCTGTCCATCAAAATTATTAAAATACCAGTCCATCATATATATTAGCATATTTACAATTAACAAACCAATATATCACAAAAAGCAATTCCCAATATTTGGTCCCTGTACAGCTCTCATGAGTCAATAACTAATATATTCACTAGAGATATTAGCATCCAGTCATTAAGCCATAATAAGTCCATGAACGTTTATCAGATAGATGACTGTGAGATCATATTAGAGAGATTAGGGAATATATATATTTTGGAGGCTCAGAACCAAACGGAATGCTTCATGTAAGACTACAAAACAAGTGCAAGATGTAATCATGACATAGTCGCCAGTGTTTGCCAAGAACCGTGACCTTGCCCTTGGACCGATCAAGGCCAAAAGCAATAGGCTCCGAGGGATACCGATTTAACACTTGACCTATAAGTTTCAAAGCGGCTGATGCAAAATTGCGACCTGTAGCGTGCGGACAAACAGACAAACAAACAAACTAGACGACCATAGGTCGGGACTTGCCGGAAGTAGAAATTAGAAAGTCAAACTAACAGACAACAAACAGTAGAAAGGCAAAAAACATTTGGAACAGGTCAAATGACCAACCCCTATTGTTTGGAAAACATAAGCACATCTTTATGTGGTTTTACTGATTTTCAAAAGTCGCAGACGAGTAGACAGACAAACAGACAGACAGACAGAAAAAAACTCCAGGTGAAGGTCGTGTACTCATGCCATACAAAATTGAAAGCATGAATAAAATAACACAGTCTATTCGAATAATTCTTCATACTTTGAATTTCGTGAATTGTAACCTTCATAAGGTCACTATGGTAAGGGAAGAATATGAAAGAGTAACCAAGAGGATAAACGCATTAAATCTAGTTTCAGATGCTACAATCAAAGTTGTGACACAGTTTATAGTTTTGGAGATATGGTACAATAATGATTACTGCAGCGGCATCTGGGTGGTAATTTTCCAAAATGATAAAAGTAAGCTTCGCGAAATTTAATTTGTATGTTATTATTATTATTATTATTATTATTATTATTATTATTATATGATGTATAATTTATATTTAACCCCTACCCCTAATTGCAATCCGGATATCCGTCCCTGATTTGACACACCCAACTGCAAATCGGGGATCCGTCCCTGATATTATAGTTGTGATTGTGCTTACCAGCAACACTATCTCTGCATTCCGTAACATTTCGGGGAGCCTCTCTCTTTGTTTTTTTTTTTTTTGTTTTTTTTTTTAAGGGATTATCCTTTACAATAGGTCATTAAGCTTTCAATGCATTGAAATCCTCAAAGTGCGGCCATACAAAGAATGAAAAGAGGCCACCACCAAAAGCACAGGTGGGATCAATCCGGATTGTGACTTTTCATGGACCATCGCACATCCATAGAACAAAGCTTAAACTGTCAAATGTAATGCCCCTGCCGACATTTACTATTACATACTGCCATCGCTTATGGTCATGGCAATTGGATGTACTTTTTTATTTGAAGAAAAACGATGCAAGATTCGAAGAAACTTACAATATAATCATATAATGTGACCGAGAATGTTAGACGCTATCAAATGCTGAAAACTATAAGTCTTCCACATAAAAATAACACAATTAAAGGCGTTTCCTTGAATGGTCCCATGTTCTCGTTTGACAAGAAATGGTGCGAGATATGACGAGATATTCACTTTTATCACTTAAAACTAGTCAAATGATTCTTAAACAATAGAAAAATAAAATATCTAGCATGAAAATGACCGACATAAAGACATTTGTTTGAAATCTATAATATTCTCGTTTGGCAGGAGATGACACGAGATGTGGCGAGATTTGCAGTTTTATCATGTCCAGCTTCTGAAATACTACCAAATGCTGAAAACTACTCCATTTTAGCATTAACCGTGATCAAGTTATAAGCATTTCTGTGAAATCTCGTAATTTCTCGTTTGGCAATAAACCGAGCGAGATTTGACGAGAATTGCAATGGAATAGCTTAAACCCAAAAGAAAGCAGCCTTATGCTAAAAACTAGACCCTTAAAGCATAAATATCAACCGAGATAGAAGCCAAAAACTACATATTTTCAGATCGTCAAGTTTAACCCCAAAATTTGGTAACCATGGTAACGGCAGCACAAGGCTATATATAGGAAGGAATAAGGCAATGATCCTAGTTTTAGATGCGACAAAGAAAATTGTTATATGCTTAATATTTTTTTTAGATATTGCGGAAAAATGAAAAGTTGTAGTGTTTCCGGTACCACGCCCCCTGGTGGCTATTTTCGAAAAATGAAAAAACAAGTTCGAGATAATACAGAAAAACAGAAAATATGTCACTTTTAGAACGTTAGCTGTAAAACTGCCACCTCAAAATCGTATTTAATGAAATCTCGAAAAATCTCGTTTGACGAAAAATGGCAGGAGATTTTGCGAGACTTGCATTAATTTTCCATAGAGCATATTAAATGCTACACAATGCAAAAAACTAGACCTCTCTAACTTAAAAAATGAGAAATTTGGAGTCAAATTTTCGAATTTTTAGATTTTCTCCCAAAAATACGTTACCATGGTAACAATTGACCGGAAAAATTTGATAGCAATTGGAAAGCTAACATAAAGAGGAGTAAAATGAGCTACAGATTATGCGGCTACGATTATTATTGACGAAGATATGAAGAAAATAAAAATTTTAAGTCTTTTGGTGACACTGACCTTGACCTTTCACCGATCATGACCAAAAACAATAGGCTCCGAGGAGAACCGATCTTACACTATATCTATAAGTTTCAGAGCGATCGGTGAAAAATTGTGGCCTGTAGAGCACAGACAGACAGACAGACAAACAGACAAACAGACAAACAGACAAACAGACAAACAGACAAACAGACAAACAAACATACGCAAGTGATCAACATACTTGCCGAATCTTTGATTCCGGCAAGTAACAAACAAACAGACACGACGATTAGCCTATAGTCGCCAGACCTAGGCTGGCGACTATAAAAATATATGATATTCTTTCGTCCATCCTGTAAAATGCGTCAATATCGGACTGTTCGCAGTAGTTCGAGCTCTCGAAATATCGCAAGACGGTATTCATGGCTCGGCGGTCTTCGGCGGATGACAGAGGTAGGAGAACTATTTCCTCAGGATGACAGGTTGGACTGGCTGTATCATCACTACCTCTCACCGTTTCCACGATTTCTTGATCGCTCAAAGGCTGTGCCGTTCCGATGTCCTGATCAGCATTGACGAATTCCTGAGGAGACATACGTGCACTATGGTCAGTCCCGGGGCTATCCGTAACTCTTTGTAGAAGCGGAAGGATACCGATGCTTCTGGACCGTCCTGCCGATCTGTTACCTTTGGTTGATCACCCCTTGGTATAACGCCTTAATTGCTTCAAACTACTCATGTGGTTTACCTCATTAAATGACACTTACCCAAACAACTCTAGGTGTATAATCAACACCGGTCACTCAGCTGATGACTGCTGTCACCAAACAAGGGTGTTAAGTCATTAATTAATTATTGGACCGGGTACTTGATCCATAAGCAGTGAGGCGTGACATGTTTTAAACAGAGACGCGGCCAGGTCAGCTGAGCCCGAGCGATAACACATCGGCTCATGAAATATTCCCGACTTGTCTTAAATTGGAATCGGAAAGTTGGCGAATGATCAAGGGAATGTGGCACATTGGGGTAAAAAACACCTGGTGGATAGCGAGGCTGGCAAATGAACGAGGTAAATTACTTGTAAGGAAATCGGGACTTTGTCATTTGTAGGCGGTAGGCGAGGTTGGCGGATAAACAAGGGGCGAATGAAAGAGGTTAGAGTGTACACATGTATTTTATTTTATTTTTCTAAATCAAGATCGATCTGTTGGCTCAAAATTTTTAAAAAGTGACCCATGGCCGGGCCATGACGCTCAGCGAAATAAGACTGGGTGCTCATTTATGTTATTAAAGTTATACATTGTATGTGAGCATAGCCTATAGCTTATGTTACTATATTGAAAATGGACAGAAAATGAAAATTCAGGATTCATAGGAGACCTGCCCAGGATTCCCCTGGATTTCACAATAGAGGGTTCCAAGGAAAATGGATACAATATGCACCCTGTCTGTCTGGATGCTCAAAATCATGTTCCTGGTCCTTAGCTCGCAGAATATAGGCCACCGTGACCCAGTTTCAGGTTTCCAAGGAGAATTACCAAGGACTTCCCTGAATGTCATGTTAAAAGTGTCTAGGGCTAAAGGATACAATATGTGCCCTGTCTGACTGCCCAAAATCATGCTTCTGACCAGTAGCGTGCAGAATATAGGTCACCATGACCTATTTTTAAATTTCAAAGGAGATTTGCACAGGACCTAAGCCAAATGCATACAATTTGTACCCATATGACGTTTTAGGGACTCAAATCATGTTATTGACCTGTCATGTGCCGGTTTCCATAGGGATTTGCCAAGATCCCCTGGATGTTGTGTTAGAAGAATTTAAGGCTTAAGGGTACAATTTGTGCCCTACCTAATTGTATTTGACATGTATTTTAAGAATTAAGTTCCCTTATTTTTAGGATTCAAAGAAGACCTGCCAAAGACCTCCCTAGACTTTTCAATATAAGGTTCAAAGGAAAATAGATACAATTTGTACCTTGTTTGTCTGGATGCTCATTTTTTTTTCCTTTTTTTTTGACTCAAAAGGCATAGTAGCTTGCGCACCATGATATGATTTCTGGTTTCCAAAGAGATGTGCCTATAACCTCCCTGGATGTTGTTTAAGAAGATTCTTGGCCTAATGCCTACAATTTGTGCCCATCTGAATTTCAGGGTGCTCGTATGACACCCTTTTCCCAGCAAGTTGCACAATATAGGTTACAGTGACCCACTTTTATGTTTCCTGAAACATCCCTTAACGTTACGTTAGAACATTCTAGGCCTAATGGATACAATTTGTGCCCCGCTAAAAAAACTTTTTTTCTGCCTAAGTAGCAAAATATAGGTCACCATGACCTTATTTAAGATTTCCAAAGAAAGTGCCTAGGACCTCCCTTGCTTTATGTTAGAAGATTTTTAAACAGACTCGATTTGTGCCTATCAGACTACATGGTACTCATATGAGATATTTTTCTTATAGGTTGCAGAATCTAGGTCACCATGATCTTATGTAATGATCTAGGTGTCCTAGGACATTTGCCTAGGACCTCCTTGAATGTTACGTTAGAAAATTCTAGGCCTAATGGATAAAATGTGTGCCTCGTCTAACTGTCTGGGTGCCCAGTACCATTTTCAGCCCATAGGTCACAGAATATAGGTCACCATTACCTAGTTTCAGGTTTCCAAGGACATTTGCCCAAGACCTCCCCGAATATTATGTTAGAAGATACTAGGCCTTATGAATACAATTTGTTAGAAGTTTCTAGGTCTAACGGTTACGATTTGTGCCCTGTTTACGGACGGACGGCCGGCAGGCCAGACGGTCACAAAGTCGGACAACCGGGCAAAGGGTGATCGCTATAGCTCAGATGACTTACAGTCAACTAAGCTAAACAGGAGAAAATAAGGGGCCAAGTGGAATGTTTCCGATATTAAAAGGGCCGGTTGTTAGGTTGGTCTAGACCTTTTAACAATGTTAAGCTCAAGGCATAAATTAGAATGCATCACTCGCAGTTTATTCTAAGAATTCCCATCATATTAAGTTGTGACATGTGGCATGTGAAGTGCTGTTTAAAGAACAAACAAAAATTTATTTTAATATTTGTCCAAGGTCTGTTTGTCACACTGTCCACATTAGAGCTCAACGGATTTTAATTTTAATTTCAAATCAATTTCCTGGTGGGTAGCCCATCGTCCAATTTCAAATTTCGTCGGGACGATCCACATGATTAAAAGGCGGATCTTATTGCGGTCCTTATTGTTGGTGAGGTGAGGCTATGTTCTCTCTGAGTTATTTACTATAAAATTTGGTGCTGAATCACAGTTTCAAATATGTATTTTTTTTTATCGCAAATTCATTTACATGAGTCATGGCTGAAATAGTAAAACAAGATCATTCATGACGCTAATTACTGAGCTCACGAAAACCTACCTACAAAAAGATCATATTAAACGGCATGCTGGTCAAGTATAAGTAAACACAAAAGGCTTCCTCTATGTTACATAAATAGCCGAGTTTAGGGCGTCGTTATGGCTTGCTAGGAGCCCTATATGTGTACTAGCACGCATGAATATGTGTAAATGTATAATTGTAAATGCGCAAGTACCATTGGATGTATGTAAATATGTGTCATATTATACTCGTGACCCGGAGCAATTTTTATTAGTACTTTGCGAACTGACCCCGAGAGAGATGAGATGAATATGGGCTCCGTGAACCTGCACTTTCTCGTTAACTCCCCTCAGCGAATGTGACGACCCACTTAGGTCGGTGTTCACACCTTGACGTTTACGCCAAGTGCACAACAGCTATATATATATATCTGATTCATGAGTGTGTAGGTATCACATAGGCGTACACTGTCACGTAGACGAAATTTGATTTATACGGTATCAGCTATTGAGAAAAATGTTGACACCGCACATATTAAGGGATTCATTAGTTACCATTGGAGTATGTTTACATTAAACCACCGCCAACCCAACATAACCGACCAACCGACCAACCAAAGGAAACACGTGATTTTACTCGTGTTGTCTTTAAAAAACACAATTAAAATACTTAAGATTACATTTACATAAATTCTGTTCCCCTGTTCCTCTAACATTATATACCCCTGTATTTGCAATTTGTTCCTGCAGTTCATTTAAAACAAAAGAGTACAACTGCATGGCAAGGAAGGTTAAGTCGCCCTTGTGCTATACAAATATTTGTTATATTTTTATTTTGTTGTTGCGTTTTATTCATTACAGATCTGGTGGAAAACCTGAGATACTCTTACTTGTAAAAGATTGTTTTCAAAAGCACTGATCCACCTAATAAAAGGTGAATCTTAATGTGGATCATATTGTTGACGAGGCTACGCGTTCTCTGAGTGAGTCCTATATGCGTTGTCTGAGCGAGTCCTATATGTGCCAATGCACGGTAGAAGAGAACAGAACCGGTTTTCCTGAAACTGAAACTGGTTTCATATTTTCGAATGGGCCCTTAGAGTCCCCTTCGGGTTTTAATATACAACATAAAACAAATGGTTTCAGAACGAATCCAAACAGATAAAATTTCATACCCATATCTAGGGACCAATGGGTCTCGACGCTCAGCTGAATTTGATAGTAAGGATGTTCTTCAAAATGTGGTTCAGGTGATCTAACTAATGACCTTGTGACAAACAATTTAGAAGTTACTATCCTTGAACGTACAAAATTTATATTATCTTAACAATCTTTGAAAAAAAAATTATGTTGCTTTAATGGTGGCCAAAACAAAAGTCAAGTTTGAAATCCATCTGTCAATCCAACCTGAAGTTATTATGAGGAAACGTATAAAATGTGTAGGGAGGGATTGACAGCCAGGCATATAGACGGACGGACAGGGTGATGACTATTGAGCATGCAATTCCGATCAAATGAACAAACCAGGTTAGTGATCATAGAGGAAATCACAGTTGAGAATTTGACATGATTCTTGTCATTTCACACAGTCTCAAAGATGATAGGTTTTTTCCTGGTTAATTGTGGCAAAAGAAGTAGCTAAAATACTGGCATGGGTGCACACAACTTAGAAATGATTGGCTTTATCAATCTTATCTGCCCAAAATTAAATTGCATGATATATGCTATAACCATTCCTTTTTATATCATTGTTGACAGTACAATGGACAATGGACGATGCCACACCATCACATACGATTACAGGAGAGCCAAAATATGTGGTACCACGAGTCCTCAGGATCAATAAATGCATTACTAGATAACATCACCTCTGAATATTGACATTGCTATGATTGGATGGGAGAAAAAAAATACAGTAGTCATCATCAATCTTCTGCAACTAAAGGAATTAGTCATGTTCTATAAACATCCCTGGTTTTTGGACACCAGGTGAAATCGAAGCTGAGAAACTGGCATGACTGCTGTCTTTTGACTGTCCTAAAAAGAGCAAAATTTCTTTTAAAAAAGGAAACAAATGCAGGTGGCGCCACAATTTTCCTGAACGTTCAAAATTAGTCATGATCAATATTTAAGGCAACATTTGTGGAAATCCGTGCATTATTATCAAAATACTGGAGGTTTTGTATCAAACTTTTTAATTATTCCGGAGGGCATTTACAAGCCAAAACACTGCTAGAATACAGGTCGCATTTCCTAATTTCATATTTCCAAGGTGTTTTTTTTATTAACCTAAATGGATAATTACTAAGAAGTTTCTAGGTCCAGGGATTACAATCTGTGCACTAACAGTAGTTACTACAGCACATATAGTGGTCACTTAATGCCTGATCCACAGGCTGTGTGCGCTGCAGTGGTAACTGATATACCCAGCTACTGGCGGGATGTAGTTGCCTGGCAACCACGGAGCCTCGTGGGTAGCGGAATGATGGCTCTTCTGGCAAAATTGCTTGATTTGACCAGTACAGATACCATTTGTCCACTTATCCCGATCTTATCAACAACCTCATTAATCAACCTGTCAAGATATGAATCTGATTGCCCAGTAACACAGTAATTATATGTGCCACAATACAGGCATGATGGTGGGGCTCACAACACATGGTAGCGACCAGGGTACCAGGTTAATGTGACATTTTTAACTGACTTACTTTTTTCTAATCCAATTTTAACCACAACATAATTTTTTTCTGCATTACTAGACATGTTTGGCTCTGTATTTCAAGAAAAGTTTGGTTGTTTTCATTTTTTTACAATCAGCGTAACACCCTTAATTCATTGTGTCAGGAAATTATAGCCTACACTTGAGCACTTCAATGCTCATAATAGACTGTATAGGTGGGTATACTGTGCTGGTTGACCGTTTTTATCACACTTTATATAACTGACATTTTAACAGGTGCCTAATTATTTTATTAATATAAATTGTACACTGACTTGACGACAGGAAAATGTTATTTAATATAAATAGCGAGCCGCACAGGAACCTGACATGTTACTATTATATGATCCAATAATATTCCTTCCTGAGAGTATTATTAACTGAATATTCTAACTTTGTGACGTTAGTAAACGTGATCCATGATGTCACATATGAAACATATGGCATTGATATAGGAACAGATATTACAGATATCCATCCTACAAAGCTCTAAATAGATGTTATCTGAAACAGTTCAATTTGAAAAGAAATTCATCTGATAAATATGTTAATTTGTTGAAAATTTAATAAGAAAGGGCACAATCAATAATGTGTAGTGGAAGGCCCATAGGAGAAATGCAGCACTTTTGGAATGTTTTGCCTGTCACTCGTACAGTCGGGAAACACAAACTGGATGCAGGAATAATCCTAAAAAGCGTCGACCAAAATTTTTTTTCCAGATAATCTGCAGTTCAACCATACAATGCTTGATAAATTTGACTTCTCAAATGGAACAGGTCTATATGACGTTGATGTGAGCTGCTATATAATTGCCGAAATATATGATACCCACAGAAAAATGAATATTTGTGTAATATGTATATGTTAACATATTCAGTTTCAATTCTGTTAAAACACAGTGTGACCATTACTTCTGTGCCACTTGTCTTAGTCAGAGGTTAAAAGCAGATCTATCCAACACTATCACCTGTCCAACCTGCAATACATAGGTAACTTTTCAATCAGTAATGAAAGTCGACAGGAGGTTTCGTGATCAATAAGCACACTTAAATTTTCTGTGTAAAACATGTTCAACAGTGGCTTCTCTCGTATAACTAGCATAACTGTGCAAGCAACAGCAATTTGGGAGAGGGAATGGGTGAAATGACTATTATTGATTCAGAATCTGCAGAAATATCTAGCCAAGAACACATGTCATCTTCCGGTACCTTGTCAACGCCCCACTTGCCAAAAATAACTAGAACACAATGGCTATTTTCATCAGTAGAGATTCAGACCTCTCCTAGTATTATGCCTGAAACTGTTATGACCACATTGAGAAAGCCAGAAACGGAAGCACCGTAAAATATGAATTGAGTGTTTCATGGTAATAATCGGTACATTCAGACCAGGGACTTTAATGAGAATAGACCTTGGGTATGGGTTTATGCTAACCAACAGGAGGAGGTTTGAATGAAAAACTGAAATCAAACAGGTGTTGGTGGCCTCAGCTGCAGAAAGACATAAAGAATAAGTCCGGAAAATGGTTGCTGTAAAAATGTGATTTAATGAGTAATACCAGGTTTTATTCTGTAATACACCGTTTCTCACAGTGACCGGGGGCTTATTATGCAAATTATGACAAGTAAGTGAATACCTCGAACTTTTTGTGTGATCAAAATTATTGCATATTGCATCCATTAAATACATATGGACATTTCACGTAAAAGACTGCATATTGTAAAATGCGATTTGTCAGCCAAACTATTTCAATTATTCAGGAGAAGTCGACAAGACGTGAAAGGTACAGGCTTGGGAAAGATACAAAGGCTGCAGATGGCTGCATGCAAAAAAGGCCGTTCCCTCATCGCTTGCCTATCTGTTTTTGTCTTATTTTTTTTACTGTGACATTTTTATTTATTATATTTTGAAATAGAAAATGGTTATGCAGTGTACAAATTAGAGACCTAATTTTCAAGGAGGTAAAGAAGCACCTACCTTACACCTTTCTAGGAACCAATTATTTAAAAATAAAGATAAACCTGCCTTCATTTTACAACCCATCAGCCCTGCTTATGGCGATCCAGGTCATTGGTCAAGTGAAAAACAGCCTTTTGCTGTTGTTGAGAAGTTGCTGAGAGGATCATATTATGTGAAACGCACTAAAAATATGACACCCGATGGCTTGTGACAAAAAATGGGGCTCAATTATCAAAAGTATATCTGGAGTGTCACGGGTTAGTGGGTGCAAGTGTACAGGCCCTAGTACAATGGATTAAAGCCAGCCCGTCTCGTTACAAGAAAAAATGTATATTCTGACCCAGTGCAAAAATACCCGGATCACTGGGGTCATCACTTTGTGCCACCAGAGTCATGCAGACGTTAATATGAGTCAGCAAAAATAGGTCTTAGCATACATCAGGGGTAATTTACTAAAGCTGACCGCCTGACCACCCATGTTTATTTCACACGGCAATTTAGAAAAAATCAGTACATACGAAGGGCTTATCCTGATGACTCAATCTAAAATAGCTTTATCGGGTTGAATCTGCAGCAGTTGGTGGTGATGTTGACGATAGATTTAGAGATCCTGCTTTATATCTTACTGGCGTCATTACCCCCTCCTAAATTAGGACAGGTCGGCCGGTTTTGTTCTGAAAGGCTTGACAGTGGGTCGAATTCACTAAGTTCGAGTTCACTGGTGTAGTTACTGATAGATGGCAACACGACATAAGCATCATGAAGTATAATCAAAACAGTAATGTTAAGGGGGAAATTTGGAACATCGCCCCCTTAGGACATATTTGGCATCGTTCCCGACACTTCAAGACAAGAATAAAAAACAGGGCATTCCCAACTGTGGTTACAGAGATGTTCCATGACAACCAGTGTCACCACCGGTATTTATAATATAGACTCCATGGAAAATTCTTGACTATGCCGGGTTCATGGATCTTTAACTATACAGAGCGATTTGATATTATTTAGTAACTGGCTTATTTTAATTATGAAGTATAATTATATCTTGAACTATGATTGAACTATGGACTCAAAATGTATTATTCCAACACCTGTTATTCGTAGGTTGAATATTATATAGTAAAGGTACCTAATATAATTAGGATTAAAAACCCATGGTTGGCAAAATGTGGCTCATGTACAGCCTCAAGCTACAGTCGAACCAGAAGGTTGAAGCAAAATCAATTTTGCGTTTTGTCATAAATTTTATTTTTTCAATCTAATATAATCGTTGGCTCCCTTATCCACTTATGTATCAAACTGTGCGATCATATGAAAGTTTTAAGAGAATTTCTAGCGAATTTAAATGGAGCCTTCCTTGTGAGTACACCGTGAGTAGCCAGCTGAGACGCAGAGTTCATACCACTGTTTACAGCCTTAATGCTCAATTCCGTTGAAACACATATTTTACTCAAGTTCACATAATATATATATATACCTCTGTCACAAGCACAATGATTTTCTTGTACGATTTTCCACGGAAAAGGAAATACTGGTGTTTCTTAAGGCCTGCTCTGAATTTATTGGTATTGTATCAGAAGCCTATTCATTAAAACTTCCTCTTTTTATAAATATGACGTATGTATACAGTTATGACCATCTACCAATTAAACGTTATTTCTTTAAACATGATTTAATTTCTGCCATAATTTAGGCATAACCTACGGGCCAGAATAAACATTATAATTAATGTCTTGTGTCATCCCCACCTTGAAATGGAATCGTCTATATCGCACTGAAAGTGCAACCGGAAAGGTCAGCAGTTGGGAGAATATTCCGACCAGTTCATTATAAGTGAGGGTGGCAAGAAACCAGTACATGAGTGAGGCCACTGAAAATGTCCCAGAACCTTATAGTATGTCTCAACCTTTAATACCAACGGCTCTCAACTGAGCTGTGATGATTTTCTATACTCATGTGAATAAGCTGAAAAAAATCCTACACGATAATTTTTTAATGTTGAAAAATATTTTTTTCATCTGCTTAGGCATCTGCTAAGGCGAAGAATAATAAGAAAAATAGTGATTTTGCCTATTTACTGGGTGTCCCCATTTGAGGTTATGTTTCCATGTGAGCTACCGGTACATATACAATTTTACTAACCATTTATTTCTAGATATAATAAAAAACAAAGTAACCCATGAGAGTACTTTGCGGAATAAGTAGTTTTGGTGTAATAAACCCACCTTGCCGTCGGCATATTATATGAAAAAAAAAATGTAAAAAAATACACATTTTTCGATATCCAATGTTTTCTTGTGAAAATGGAAATTTATATTCCTACTGTGTAAAGGAAATAAACAAAACAGGGTTTCATGTGGCTAAATAGTGTGCAAAATGAAATTTAAAACAAAAGCCAAATCTAGAGTAGCTTAACATTTGAGCCTTTACCGCAGATTGTCTATTGCATGTATTTGATTATACCGGTTTTTTACTTGGGTAGACAAGAGATCTAATTTAAAGAGTCCTAAATATTTTGAGGGTACAAATATATATGTTGTATCTGCATCTATTTTGATCACTGGATGGTGCCATTTTCAGTGGCCTGACCCATATATATATATATATATATATATATATATATATATATACATACATACAGGTTTCACGGACTCATGAAACCTTTGTGTAAATGTGACAAGAAAAGTTGGGTTTTTTTTTACAAATTTTAACAGATTCACACCTGTTGTGAATATAAAACTTGATACGTCCGCCGCATATCTCTACACAGTTCAAGTGTTGAACAGCACTAATGAAACTATGAAGTGATAAAAATGAAGCCCGACATCCTTATTCTGTACATGAACGAACGAAACATGTGTACCACCAAATCCTGTTCGTCAAGCTTTACTGGGAGGAAAATTAGTAACATTTTCATAAAACAATGGGTTAAGATGCGTCAACCCAATTTTATACATGGGCACAATGACAGAAAAAATATTGGCTATGTATAATCAAACGATCGAGCCTCAAAGGTCAAAGTTTCAGCTCGGCAAGAACAGCCCAATATTTGAAAAAGGGGTTTGACACATTGATATATTATATATGTACCAGTTCTTTTGAACTTTGTTGATAAACATTTGGAGTATTTATGATGAAATCATTATTTATTTCGTGACTTTAATACCATGACTTAACCGGACGATAGTCTTTCATTTTATAAATTTGCAATCCTTGCTTTGTTACCTACAGTTTGTGCTGCCATGGAGCCATGATTCCCGCATCGCCCCACATGACAGGGTTTTGCCCGCGTGTATTACAAGTTGACAAAATATATTTACTCATCTTAAGCAGCGTTTCCATGTGCGCGTATATGCGTATGTGTTATGTGTGTGAAAATAGATGTGTTTCCATGTGCGCGTATATGCGTATATGCGTGAACTGGCAAACGTATATATTTGTACAGGGGATCAAACAGACCTTCCACAAAAAGATGGTGAACTGAAGTCATTTAACCCTGAATCCCTGATTTCACGCACACCTTATGCGTTAAATCGCTCCAATGGCGTTTTCACGCATATACGCTGACGGACATATGGAAACATCCCAGTTACAAAATCATATGATCGAATTTTTACGCCTATACGCATATACGCGCACATGAAAACGCTGCTTTAGAACAGGATTCCCAGCATTGCAAAACACTTTGGTTTTAAGTTGATTTACCCAAGGTAAAAAAAAATCTAAAAAACACAAAATCTAAAGCAGTAATGATTCTCATTATGAGAGCGATATCTTAAAAACTGTATTGATAGTAAATTAATAACACAAATTGGAATGTTTAACACAGTAATCTTGACCAATCTTTAATACACTAATGTTGATACACATGTATTCTGTGAGCAAACCCCCTTGTAGACGTCTTCTTCTATATATATATAGATGTAACGGCTCCGATAACACGTATTATATTATCAGGTATAACTGAATTGCCTGGCAGGTATCATATTATCAACTTGGCCTAACTGGTCAATGAATTGCCCCGCAGTTGGCTTGGTTGCCTTGTTTGCTTGGTTCCTCATTACTCAACCGGTTAACCGTTGTTCCTATTGCTTTCATTCGGACAATGACACGGACCGCGACGCGAACCCTGCCAAGCCTCAGTCTCGTGACATAGAGAACTTGTCAGTATTCGTTCTCTGCTTGGCAGGTAAGGACCGTTTTTACTAAACTCTTAAACTGCGATAAACTCTATCATTTAGCCAATTCATTACTTTCAGTATATCACGTACGTACTATCATGTAAACTGTATATTCCATATTCTAATTGCACACGTTACTGGTAAATTCATACTTGTTGTACGCATGGATATTTGTATTTATGGTAATATGCAACGATATCTTAAAATGTGGTTCCTAAATATATAGGCTCATTTGAATAATATGTAATGTGTTTTCTTGTGTAATGAATACCAAGAAATGTGCAAATGTATATTCTGTATATTCATGCCATTTATTGTATTTTTGCACCATATAGAAATGTTTATATGATATGTTTAATGAGAGTATTCGTTCTCTGCTTGGCAGGGACTCCGGCTTGGAGGACTCCAGATTTGTATATATATACGGCTGAATAAACACTTTTATATATATACATTGCCTTGCCTCGCTTTCCACTCACGCCGGGTGACTTTGGCTCTTGCCAGGAACACCCGTTACATTATGGTGCCCCGAGTGAGGACCATCTCTACTGTGGATCGATGTCCGTGTGTGCGTCTCGACGACTCGATGTCCGTCTGTGCGTCTCGACGACGATATCACAGGAGATGATTATTCTCTGAACTTCCATTCCACCGGTGGATATTATTTAATTGGTGTCTGTGCACAACACCATAACACAGGGCCAGAGTGGACTTTTCGCGGGCTCGCTTGGACACAGATTTTGCATGCATGAGTGTTCGTCGCTTCGCTTCGCTTCAGTGCCTTGCACTGTAAACTCTGCTTCGCCATTGTGTTCTTCGCTCGTGCATTCCTGGACTATTGTCACGCTTTTCGCCGTACACGGAGACTTCGTTTATAGGGCCCAGACGAACGTCACTCTCTTTGGAGAAGATAAACGGTAATTGTTTGACATTTTCCTTGTACTGCATGAACTTTTCTTTTAGTATTTGCTATTGTCAACATGGCTATGGACTTTGTGAGTAATTGTGTATAATATTGTTGCATGTTTTGTAATTGAAGTGATCATTTTTTTTTATATGTTAGCTGTAAATTATTTTTGCAGTTTATTATGGAGAATTTTATGCATGTAAAGGGTAATAGCTTTGGCACGGTTTGAGGTTATCGTGATTGGTCACGTGATGTTCCATTGTCTAATGCCAATTGGTTTTGTGGTCTGTGTTATGTAAACAGTAGCATTGCAACTGAATACTAACATTTGCCCTTAAACCTGCTGGTATTTGACCATTGACAGATGACTTAAGACAACATTCATCATTTCTTTATTGTCTTTAAAGATCACATTTTATCTCCTCTATTCATACATTCACATTAAAGAGAGATGGAGGGTAAATCAGTTGACATAACACGGGTCGTCTCCATACATGGACTCCCTTCTGATGTCAACGAATCTGAGATTATTTAACACTTCTCACAAATTGAAACTCCTACTCATGTTTTGTTTGTTCGAGAAGCACATACTGGTCGTTGCACTGGCCGCGGGTTTATAGTTTTTGAGACTAAAGACACTGCCAAAAAGGCCATAGATAAGATATCAGGTAGCTCTTTAGAAAGGGATTCAAGCATCAAAATCTCTCTTGAACATGCTAGGGCTTTCTCCATCACTGAGGTGTCTCATCTGATTTCAAATAAGTTGCTCGATTCGTTAAATCCTTCTTCCTTTCAGGTACCCGAAGGTAGACGTATCTCAGAGATAGTAACTAAGTTCGATTTTCTTTCAGATTTCGAGGTAAATCAGATGTTTGTGGAGTTTAAACACCGAAGGGGTGATGTTATACAGGGGCCATCTGGGGCTACTGGTTACAGTGTTATCTCTCCAAAACTGCCCCCATTTTCAGGGAATCAAGATAAAACCGGGAGCTACGAACAATGGCGTTCCCATCTCAAATCTATGATAAAAGATGGCGTAACACCAGAGCCTCAGATTTTGTCAGCGATTCATCGGTCTGTTAGGGGGACAGCAGGAAATGTTCTTTTACATATGCCCGATGAGTCCACTCCCACAGATATACTGAATAAATTTCACAGATACTATGGTAATGTGCTCCCCACAGAGGTTCTTATACAGCAGTTTCACTCATGTAAACAAGATCCTAAAGAGGATATTGTCAACTGGAGCTGCAGGCTTACTAGACAGTTAGACCTCATAAACCAGAGAAATCCTACTCCTCATAGGGAATATGAGCGACTTCTTCGGTCTAGATTCTGGAATGGGTTGTATTCTAAGTACATTAAGGAGGCTATAAGACACAGATATTATAATGGGGAAGAACAGGATGAACTCTTTGCAGCAGCACGAGCCTAAGAGTCAGAACTTGTACTACACTCACATATAAGTGACAAGAAAGTTGCTTCATCCAACCAAATTTCTCAACAAGGGGTTAAAACTTTGTCTTCTGAAAACTCTGTGCTTGAGCAGATAAATAACAAACTGTCAATCCTAGAGAATCGCTTATCGAAACTTGAACGATCTCAAATGTCCAAACCAAACAAACCATCACAAACTCAGGCTGAAGTTCGTAACAGTAATACTGTCTCGGACGAAGTCTTTTGCTCTCGTTGCCTTCGTCACACCCACACTGTTGACAAATGCCATGCCAAACGAGACAAAAACGGGAAAATCCTAAAAAAACTTAGAGTCGCCCGTGATCATTCGTGGGAGAACACGGGGTCAGGTTATAAAATTCCCACAACAAACGTATGTACTGATAATGTCCCTCTTGTAGGTGAAACACAGGTTGTTGACATGTTTGCAGATGGTATTAACTGCCAGGGTCTTTTAGATACAGGTTCCCAGGTCTCTACCATTGCTCAATGGTTTTATGAAAAACACCTCAACCCGTCAGACTTAGTCCCTGTGGAGGAGATGATGGATCTCCGGCAACTGGACGGCCAGCAGGTAGAGTACTGTGGTATCATCGCTGTTGACCTTAAATTTCCTGAAATAAATTCATCTCAGACATTCTCTGTGCCAGTATTGGTAATGAAAAACACCCATTTCAATGCCAGTGTTCCATTTTTAATTGGTACGAATGTGCTAAACTCTTGTTTAAATTTTCTTCAGACAAATGCTGGTCCAAATTTTATTCAAAGTTTACACATGCCCCACTCATGGAATATTGCATTTAAATGTTTGACAAACAGGGAAAAGAAATCAGTGAATAAAGGAGGTTATGTATTATCCACCAAGTCTACAGTTATACCTGCCCACAGTGATGTTACTATAAATGGTTTAAAAAGAGGTTGTACAACAGGCAAGACCCTTGTTATAACTGATGTGAATGTTCTCCACAGGTTACCAACTGGATTGGTTCTACTTCCTTGTGTCCAAGAGCTTGATTTGTCGGTAGGTACAAGTCACAGAATTCCAGTACAGGTCAGGAACTTAACATCACATTCCATCATTATTCCATCAAAAATGATACTCTGTAACATACAAGAAGCTAGCCTCGTAACCTAACTGACACAATCACCTGACCCATCTGATCAACAATTCTTAAACATGTTCAAATTTGGTCAAGATTTGTCACAATCTGAATCTGAACAACTACAACTTCTGTTGCTTAAATGGAAACACATATTTTCCTTAAGTAATACAGACATTGGTCACACCAGTATAGAAAAACACCGTATCGTGTTGACTAAAGATGAACCATTTAGAGAGCGATATCGTCGCATCCCTCCACAATTATATGATGAGGTAAAACAACATCTGAAAGAAATGCTAGAGTCAAAAGTAATTAAGGAGAGCAAAAGTCCGTTTGTTAGTCCAGTAGTCCTTGTCAGAAAACCTGACGGAACTCTTCGTTTCTGTATTGATTATAGAACCCTGAATAGCAGAACTGTTAGAGACGCTCATTCCTTACCAAGAATCGATGAAACCTTAGATTCTTTGATTGGCGCTCGTTACTTTTCCTCTCTAGTTGTGAAGTCTGGTTACTGGCAGGTTGAGTTAGCCGAAGAAGATAAAGATAAAACAGGTTTACAGTAGGTCCTCTCGGTTTTTATCAATGGGAAACCATGCCATTCGGCTTGGTGAACGCCCCTGCCTGCTTCCAAAGACTGATGCAGAAGACTATGGGTGATCTCCATTTAAAAGAATGTCTTCTCTATCTTTACGATATAATCGTATTCTCTACCTCCTTTGAAGAACACCTAAAACGCTTGAATAACATCTTTCAGCGTCTGCATGACGCAGGCCTAAAACTAAAACCTTCAAAGTGCCAGCGGATGCAAGATAAAGTAAAATACCTAGGACATATAGTCTCAAAAGAAGGTATACATACTGACCAGAGTAAAATCAGCGCTCTTAAAGAATGGCCTATACCTAAGTGTGTCAGTGATGTACGCCGTTTCTTGGGCTTTGCGAGTTTCTATGGTAGATTTGTCCCTGGATTTGCTAAAATCGCAAAACCATTACATGACTTACTGAAAGGCCACCATATTCAGAATCAAACAAAAACCAGTAATCGTACCAGAAAGAAAGTTCCATCTCAAACAATCTTTAACTGGTCAAATAACCACCAACTAGCATTTGATCAATTAATAGGACTACTATCTTCTGCTCCTGTACTAGCGTTGCAGATTTCTCTCGTCCGTTTATTGTTCATACTGATGCAAGTTTTGATGGGATCTCTGGTATTCTGTACCAAGATCAAGATGGCCAGAAAGACCAATAGCTTATGCGAGCCGAAGCCTAACACCATCAGAGTCTCGGTACCCTATTCATAAGTTAGAGTTCTTAGCTTTAAAGTGGTGTGTAACCGATAAATTTAAAGAATATCTGTATGGATCACGGTTCACAGTGTTCACTGATAACAATCCTCTAACTTACATAATGTCCTCCGCAAAATTAGATGCAACAGGTCAAAGATGGATATCTGAATTGGCTAATTACGACTTTAATATTCAATATAAAGCCGGCAAGCATAACATCGACGCCGATGCACTTTCGAGAATCCCTCGGCTTCTAGCAGAAATGAAAAACCACAATCAATGTATTACCAATGATGTAGTAAAAGCTGTTTGTCAATCAGTGACCATACCATCACCTGTAATATGTAGTCTTTCTCTTGACCAATCCAAAGCTGTTCCATCCAAGGATCCTGTCAATTTGCTCGGACAAACACGATTAAACGTTGCAAAGGAACAACTTCTTGATTCGAATCTGAACCCATTCATTGTCCATTTCAGAGACGGTAAGGTCATAAACAAGAAAGACTTGACTCATCCTGATCAAATAATCCTTTCAGATGTATAGATAGCCTTGTCTGCGGGATGGCATACTCTATCGAAAACGAACACTGAACGGCAAAATTCAGTATCAAATGGTAATACCTAGCAGTTTGCGACAAGTCGCTTTGTCTGGTATTCATGACGATGTTGGGCATCTAGGTCGTAATCGGTCTGTCCATCTAGCCCATGACCGATTTTACTGGCCAAAAATGTCTAAAGACATAGATTCATACATTAAGAATTGTCCACGCTGTATAAGGCGGAAGTCCCCTCCAGCAAAAGCTCCTTTAGTACCTATAACATCCACACAACCAATGGAGCTCCTATGTGTCGATTATCTTAGCCTTGAGCCATCTACAGGTGGAATTGAAAATATTCTGGTCATGACCGATAATTTCACACGCTACGCTATGGCAGTTCCTTGTCGCAATACTACGGCAAAGACTACAGCTAAAATACTATTTGACACATTTGTCCAACATTATGGCTTTCCAGCCCGCATCCACAGTGATCAGGGCAGACAATTTGAATCTAAAATCATCAAAGAACTATGCAGACTAGCTGGTATCCATAAATCACGATGTACACCGTACCATCCAATGGGGAATGGGCAAACCGAAAGGTTTAACCGTAGTTTAATCAGTATGTTGGGTACTGTTGAGGAAGAGAAAAAGAAAAACTGGAAAGAATACGTCAGTGCTTTAACTCATGCCTATAATTGTACGAAAAATGATGCAACCGGTTATACACCTTTCTATTTAATGTTCGGTCGACATCCACGCCTCCCTATTGATCTAGTACTTGGGACCAACAACAATCCTAACCATCAAAATTACAACACATATGTTTCCGATCTAAAAGCCCAACTTTCTTCTGCCTATGATATTGCTCAACGTGTCTCTTTATCATCCAGGTATCACCACAAACGATTGTATGATAAACGTGCTCGCAATGCGGTGCTGGATATTGGTGATCACCACTTAGTACGAAAGGTAGGGATCATTGGGAAACAGAAACTGGTCGATAAATGGGAAAAGCAGGTGTATGAGGTATTGGAACAACCCAATAAGGATATTCCAGTATATGTTGTTTGCCCCTTGGGTGATAAAAAGCGTACTCGCACTCTGCATCGCAATCTGATCCTTCCATATACAGGATTGCCCGTCGACCCTACACAAAAACCAGTTTCCACAACACACAAACCAATTATTACATCATCAGTGTCAGGGTCGGAAGACTCATCAACAGATGACGACCCCATTTTCACTATAACTCCAAATAATCGTCCCCACATGAGTAGTTCTGAGGATGTGAGCGAGTTGCATTTAGAACTTGAATTATCGGATGATACAGATGATGATGCAATTGCGTCTGATCACTCTAATACATTCCTGATAAATGGTTCTACTGATGATTGCAATGCAAATGTTGATACCGTGAATACTACAGGTCTTGGTGATGACGTCACTGGTGTGTTAAACGATGACGCCAAAGGTGATAATGACAATATATCACAACTATACGATGACCATGACGTCATCTCAAGTCATGATCATAATAATGATGGTAATAGCGCCCCAATATCTGATCAGAGTGGGGATCCGGATGTTAATCCAGTACGTAGATCTACCCGAGAACGACGTATGCCAGAACGTTTTGGGGACTATGTACTTAACGGGTGATAATATTTTTAAACAAGTGCATGTGTTAACATAAGTATGTTTAGGATAAGTTCCTTGCGTAAGCTACATGACTCGTTCTGAGATTTGACGAGTCAGTGATATCATTATACGATTGTTTTTTTTTTTTTTTTGCGTATGCTGACTTTCTCCACTGCCACCAGTTTCTGGGTTTTTCACTTTCATATATGTATACCTCATGTGAACATAATGTTCCAATATAAACATCTATCCGAAATCCTACTAGAGGCCGTCCACTGCTAATGCTGTCATGCGCGACCTATCATTCTTTGCAGTTAGTGTCGGGACGCCACTTCTCTACTGGGGGAGCGTTTGGTATATGGTGTGGATGATGTGCTGTTGGTATGGTGTGGTGGATCTGATATATATATATTTTTTTTTTACCTAACTTTTCTCGTACATTAATGTCGGGTCGACATTTTTTTTCAAATAGGGGGAGGATGTAACGGCTCCGATAACACGTATTATATTATCAGGTATAACTGAATTGCCTGGCAGGTATCATATTATCAGCTTGGCCTAACTGGTCAATGAATTGCCTCGCAGTTGCCTTGGTTGCCTTGTTTGCTTGGTTCCTCATTACTCAACCGGTTTTCCGTTGTTCCTATTGTTTTCATTCGGACAATGACACGGACCGCGACGCGAACCCTGCCAAGCCTCAGTCTCGTGACATAGAGAACTTGTCAGTATTCGTTCTCTGCTTGGCAGGTAAGGACCGTTTTTACTAAACTCTTAAACTGCGATAAACTCTATCATTTAGCCAATTCATTACTTTCAGTATATCACGTACGTACTATCATGTAAACTGTATATTCCATATTCTAATTGCACATGTTACTGGTAAATTCATACTTGTTGTACGCATGGATATTTGTATTCATGGTAATATGCAACGATATCTTAAAATGTGGTTCCTAAATATATAGGCTCATTTGTATAATATGTAATGGGTTTTCTTGTGTAATGAATACCAAGAAATGTGCAAATATATATTCTGTATATTCATGCCATTTATTGTATTTTTGCACCATATAGAAATGTTTATATGATATGTTTAATGAGAGTATTCGTTCTCTGCTTGGCAGGGACTCCGGCTTGGAGGACTTCAGATTTGTATATATATACGGCTGAATAAACACTTTTATATATATATACATCGCCTTGCCTCGCTTTCCACTCACGCCGGGTGACTTTGGCTCTTGCCAGGAACACCCGTTACATATATATATATATATATATATATATATGTATATATATATATATATATATATATATATATATATTTGTATTTGGTATACTTCCCTGCAAAAGGGAAAAGCTAAAGCACAAGCATGTTATCACACAAGCAGAATGCAGCATAATGTCTGATACATTTAAAAACAGTTTACAATCATTGGTATTGAAGAAACTTCTTATCCGGTAAATGCTGTTTTGCTTATTTCTATATAGATGTTTTCCAAACACATGTACGACGGAAAATGAGAAAAAACACCACATTTCTACATACCAACTATAGTCATGACGAATCTCGCATATGCGCAATCAACTCCGGTCATACGGCGTTCACGTTTGTCAACATGGCAACGTTCTTCGTTGTACTAAAAGCGTGATGTTAAATAAGCTTATACATTCTTCACGGGTGTGTAAATAGAGCTTTGTTTTACTCGAGTTGCGTTTAATTCCTTAATATCTACTCTGGGTAACCAAGAAAATCTCATCGTTGTTTTTCAATAGAGATTTTACTAAAATCATGTACGACGAGCTTGAGCTTCGTTCCTAATATACTCAACACGAACGTACTATTGTGTCCCTATAGGTGAAACTCCAGGTGCTCTTGCTGAATGCAACAAAGTAAATATGACAGTAATCCTGTTGCACAACATAGACAATATGGAGTTCGGTCGTCGATCTAACTATATTTACTTAGTGTAGATAAATGTGGAACGCGTGAACTTGTTAATGTTACTTTAATTGGTGAAGGACGCTTGTAGTTACGCGTATAATCAACCACATTGGACGAAAGCAATACAGTACGATAATTGTTATAAACAATTGTTCAATAGTTTAACATTCGTCTAAACAAGTAAACCCTGGACCTGATACATAGTGGTATTTTACACTTATCAAAATATATCGGGGACAGAACACGCAAATCATGGCTACGCGGTAATAAATAAAGAAAACTGTACGTAACAATGGGAATGCGAATACACGGTAGTCTGTTCAGCCACAACTTTCATCGACGGCGATGTTCATACTAAGCTTGTGTCTTTTTAATGCTGTTTGAACTTGGTGCGTCTCACTATACTTGCCCATTGGAAGAAGTTGGTACCTCATCCGGTCGAAAGCGGTCAACCTGGCATAAAAATCCAATCAAATATCTGGAACCAGTGTTTCATGCATTCACGGATGTTGAGAACATTAACTGCTCGAACAACAAGATCGACAGAATTCCATCTATAACTCACGAGTTTCTGCTTTCTATGGATTTGTCATACAACGTGTTAGGAAATATGGTGAACTACAATCTGCCTCCCTCGTTGATGTACCTCATTCTAATGTACAATAATATGTGCGCTGTAGACAGCTCCTCTTTTCGTCTTAACTAAGCGTACAAATGTTTGAACTATATCAACCTTGCTTTATTACCTTGACAACTTAGATATCTTGTGTTGATAAATAATTTCAGCCGTACAGTCACAATTTCCCGAAGAACTCCGTGGTTGGACAGGCTTCATTGGTTGGATTTAAGAAATGATCGATAATTGCTGCCCTTCGATTAACCGCACGAGATCCCTCCTCCGACTATCATGTCACTCGCGGGCAACGATCTTCATTGCGGCTGCAAAATAACGTCATTCTTACGGGCGTCTCAGGGATATAAAAACACAAAATGGGCTTGCTGTCTGCGCAGATTTCCCAGGATAAGTCGCGTCACTCATTCCAGTTCATCTCTCCACCAGAGGATGGTGAACTGTAATTACCGCCACGAGACTAATACACGAGCATGTATAGGACACAGCTTTGAGCAGGATCAATACCGGACAGAGGAGTTCTGGCGAAGGTTTACAAGTCAACCAGAATGTCAACGTCCGGTTATCTTCATAGAATATCTCTAAGAAGAAAACCTTCTGGGATGTTTAGCAACTGGTGCTCCGAGTATCGGGTTTAATTTAACAAAACCCGGAAGGCAAGACTCGTTCAGTTAATGCAGTGTTCACTGCCAAAGGAGCGTCATTTACAGTCAGAGCTTCACTGAAAGACAACTATACGTAAAACGGGCAGTATAAAGGGATGCCAATTCTCCAACTTTTTGTGTACATATATATATATATATATATATATATATATATATATATATATATGTATATATGTATGTATGTATATATATCTTATACATTTTTATATTCAACATTGTAATACAACAATCGATTGTAATAAACATTTTAGACAGAAGGTTCGTACGTTACGCTATTTATTAGTTGCTGTACATAAGTCAATAAGTCGTTTTGCGACTAATTGTTCTTGTTTGACATACATAATGACGATATGAGATATACTAGCTTCTTAGCTGTACTTAACAATATACAGCTTGAAACAGTTACACTTTTATTTATTTATGTGTCCAACTAAAAGACGTATATGGTAAACCTAATTAGCTTGGTATCAATGCAATATTATTCAAGACGTTAACGGCAACGTAAGACTAAATACATCATCTTTAACAAAATTACACTTTTACAGAAGAAACTTTAAAAATGAACAAAAAAAATATATTATTAGGAAACAAACGTTTGTACAGGACTTTACAGGACTAATTATTAAAACATACGGTTAATCCGGGTAGGCGAAACTAATTTGCTTCCTTCAGATTTCTCATTTTAGAAAAAAATGTATGATGTTTTTCTTTTTCTGTGCTGTTTAAGGAACATGGGGTAAAGAAGCGCTTATCTTTGCCTTCGTTCACCCCATGTTCCCCAAACAGTGCAGTAAAAGAAAAAAATCATACATTTTTACTCAAATGAGAAATTTGAGTTCGGAACTAATTGGGATTATAGTTTTTACAGACAGTCTGATCTTTTAATTACATGGTATACGCTTGGCGATATATATTTCAAGGTAGTCATACAGTATTATGTCAGACTAAACATTAATTTCAGGACCCATCCAATCAATTTTGCCTTGCCTCCGCCAGAGGTCACTCTGATATTCTCTAGTTATTATGAATCAAAGCGCTGCTTTAATAATTATTTAAATTCCATATTTATTGTTTGGTCCAGTCATTTAGAAAAAGGTTCTCCTTTTTACAGTAATTTTTAACTATACAAGTACACAGTTCAGGCAGTGGTTATTCACTTAAGTTGATATGTATCTCCTGTATATATATATATATATATATATATATATATATATATATATATATATATATATATATATATATATATATATGCGTAGTTGAGGGCCTTTTCCTAAATCAAAGTTCCGCAAATCGAAATATTGGCTGTACGGGCTTTCTGGAACCACTCCCATACCAGGAAGTTGAGCTTCTCGTGCAATTTTTACTTCTGGAGCAAAACCGCTTTCTGTCACTGGCAGCATTTTCCCCGAAAGCGACAAGATGGTCGACCTGCGTTTCAGAACACTGGTCTGCCGATACTCGCACAGCTTTCTTCAAAGTTTCACTGGCATGGATGAGCTTCAATTTCACCGACAACGTGAGCTCCCGCCTAAGAGTACGGTTGCTGGCTCCTCGTGGCATTTCCCTATACTATTCTTGCGTCATTCGTTTGCGTTAATCTCAATGACAATGTCAATGCACAAAAGGCAAGGGTTGTAATAGAAGCTAAATAGAGGGAACGTAGTTTTCGGTGTTAAATAAACTTTCTTTGATTAATATGAGCTTGTTTTGAGCCTGTTATCTTTTACGTACAATGGGTCTGAGATTAAAAGGGGGTGTGTTGGCCCTTGTGATCAAACTGCGAACCGTAATTGGCGTAAACAAAAACAATCAGTGCAGCGACGGCTTTATTTGACTCGGATTACCAGTTTTACTTATTATGACTATGATCCCTTCATTATGTCCGTGCATAGCAAAAAGAAAGGCCTTCTTTGCATTCATTTATTGCGTGATGATCGTTGCCTCGACATCATCACTGCGAGAATTATTCACTGGCCTTTCCCGGTCTACGCTTGGGAGCACATCAAAGCGTGACATGACCAAAGAAAAGTAGGCCAAGAATGTTTGACAGGAAAACACTCGTAATCTTTGTTTTTGTTGTGGACAAGAGATCAAAGTTTTTATCGGGCCTCGCCGGCGGACACTCGACCGCTGACCGTGTCCGTATTTACCAGGTTGATCAACCGTGAAAACACTGGCTTGCGCTAGCATCAGCTATGTATGTATGTATATGTATATAACCTATATATAACCAACTCTTATAACCTATATATATATATATATGTGTCCCTTCTTTGATTATCCTCCAACGCCTAGCTGCCCCCCCCCCCACCTTTGAAGATAAATAAAAGCCACTAACTCATCCGACCTACGGGGATCTTCACATCAGCTGATAATCAACCCGTATGAGGTCGTTTGTTTTTTTAGGATAGCTCAATGGTCTGTTGGAGTTACTGTCTTTGAATGAGGATGAAGGTATTCATACGATAAAAATTATCTGTTTTATATATATATATATATATATATATATATATATATGTGCCTTTCCTATTTCAGTTTTTATTTGCTCGGGGTTTATAGGAATAGTCAAAACCTGTGATTTTAAAAGAAATGAGGGTGAATCACTGAGGTTCTAACCAGATTTTACCATTGTACCATTGAGGGATCGGTGTGTCGGGACCGGCGACATTCAGCTCTGAAGTACAACGCCTTAAGCCAGGTGCTCACTACCCGATTTTATCAAGCGACATTTTCGAACAATTTTTTTCGGCAGATTTTCTCAAAACAGACTTGATTAAGTTCGCCGATTTTGGGTCAAGATAATCTCATCATTTCGATCTGCTTCTGGTTATTTTTTATGCCGTAGAAGTGTGATGATCAATTATATTTCAGGCGACTCTTATAACCTTTGAGTTATAATATATTTAAAATGGATAAACGTACAACCTTGTGATCCGGTCGTATAAAAGGTCTCGGGTTCTCTTGTAAATATCAAGTTTTACTGAATGCGCTAGACTTTATATGACATCAGTCTTAATGTATAGTATTCGGCTATACATTTCTGTCTTCTCTCATTTTCCCTTTTTCTTTAAACACTGTCTTACCTGTCATATTTCGTTTTGCTGAAGGAGGGCCAGTGACAGTGGTCCCATCAAGGGTGGGGTATCTATCTAAATATAGAGATATATGGATATATATATATATATATATATATATATATATATATATATGGAAATGTTATCCACAGAAAAGTCGGTTCACTGACAGTGGTAATCGAACCCACGATCTTCCGATTTCTGGTCGGTGGCCTTATCACCTGGCTACGCCAGAATCCTTTCCCTTTTGTGCTAATACACATGTAGTATAATAAACATTCCGACACATGTAGTGGGTGAGACTATGACGTCACAACCGTTATGTCACTTCGCTGGTTCCTATAAAAGTGTGCAAATACACCACATATATTATTCTATATCAAGGGGAATGATTACATTGACTTTCCACCTTTGCTAAAAAGTGCGGGGGGGGGATACCCCCATCCCCCACATTTATCTCCCCCCCCGCCACAGGTCGTAAATAGGTCGAGAAATAATCGAATGAACTTCATTGCTTTCGCGAGACAATCTCCAAACTGTCCGAATCTGTTGACGGTTTTACGTAGAATTTCAAACATCATGCATATCGTGAGAATGTCGAGCGTATATGACGAAGGTTTTAAGACATTTTCGAGAGGAAAGCACGCACAAATGACAACCCGGGCTGCAGGAAATGTTCGTAAGAAATTTCAAACCTTTTTTTCTATTACCGCCGAACAAAATGCGACTCCCGCGAACAATTGCGGACGCTTCCGGACCCCCGCGCCTGTTAGCCGAAGTTTAGAGACTAAATTACGAATGCTGGACTTTGCCATTGTTTGCAAATTGTTTGTGTGCCCCGTGGAAACACCACTGAATTGCTGTTTTATCTCTGACTAGTCGGCAACAGTTACAGCCCAGTTAGATAATGGTTTTCGTCAAAAAATGCCAGTCTTCGGATTATCATCTTGATCGGTAAGATACTGTCACAAAAGAAGCTGACCTCGCCCTCGTACCAAAATAACTGGTAAATAATCGTATGGGAATACTCAAGAATCGATCAGATAGCTTTAGGGATGAACGCTATATATTAAAGGATATATTTTTTAAAGATTTCTTTTTGGCTGAGGTAATTATAATCTCCTTCATTTTTAATGCTCCTAAACTATGTACTATGAATGCATCTACAGAGATCTCTTCTGGTTTCGGATCAAGTAACAGTGGCTTATATTCGATTATCCTGGTGCCAAATAGGCTTTGTTTACCACTCCTGCGGGTCCTTGGTGTATATCATTCAAATTTGCTGGGTCTTATCACCGAGGAACCCCCGAAAGGCGCACTCATTTGTTACTGAAACACGACTGTGGGGTACAGTCTCACCTATAAGCCTGCAGGGCGCTCACCCTGAATTTGGGCCAACGGTAAAAAAATCACACTGCCTCAGCTGAAATTCGTTCTCCCGGCTTTGAGTCCTATGCTCTACCTATGAGCCACAGGTACGTGTAAAGGATATTTCTTGATGACCTGTTTGATTACATGTTTTTAATAAAGCCATCTGGATTTCAAGTTATACATTACGGGCCAGGAATAATGTCGTTAAGATATTAGATTTAATCTAATTCTGCTTATTAAGGTTTTGCCAATTCTTTTGAATCATAAGCAGAGAAGAAGGACAGCAGCGTTAAAGTAAAAAAAGACTTGAATACTATTTGATTTACACACAGACACTGCAGGCAAGCACTTAGACCGTTAGCAGACACCGCACAATAGAAGAGCACATAAGATGTATTTCGTACATATACACGTATAGACATAGCTAATTTGCATATAACTAATATCGTTTCCTTAGACCATTTATAATAGAGAAAAGTCATATCTACAAGCCGCTGTCACTATAAATGCCTGTTGCAAAATATATGACCCTATACAGAAGTAATATGTAGGAAATGTTACTATTTTTTATATATAGGTTCACTGAGCAATTAATATACCTTCAGTTGAAAAGTTATTAGCGTTGCCAAAAAAAAAAATCAATATACAAATATAATATGTAGAAAATATCAGTCATCTTTTCGTATCCATTCTCATGTGGTCAATATACTGTGGTTGGATATTTATTCACTTGGGTTCCAATTTCAAGATCTTCGCGAAAAAAATATATTGGCGTGGATAAGACCTTCGTGAATAATTTAACTGTCATTGGCATCTTGATTACGTTATTTAAATCTGCAGCGTTACATATTTAATAAAAAAAACTATATATATAACATTTTTACTTACCTATAATCAAGGATTGATATCATAAATTGGCCTTTTAATATGGTTTGCTGATAATTAAGAAAAATTTGCACTCGTTTGAATTTCCTAAGCCCCTCGACAAACATTAAGATTCACGAGTATGTTAATTGGTTGATACAAAAATGGAAAATTCATTGTAGGTTATTCAATTTCAAGATCGCGATAATGGAGACCTCGCGAAACAGGTTACAGGTTAAAAATATAACCCAAAGAATATGGCGCCAACCACAGTAATCGTTAGTACTAGTGTCACTGATTACACAAAGATGACACTGATGAGCAAGCAGGCAACCATGGACACAGCAGTGACGACGGCCTGCGTCCCACCGGAATTACCATCCCCCAGCACAGCTCGGAAGAGGGCGTATATATCTTCTTTGTATTCAGCTGGGTATTCTATTCCAAGCTCATTAGCGCGCTGTATCGCCCAGACACTCCCCTTCCCGTTGGCGATCCCTGACGCCAAGAGCCCGTATGTGGCTGAGGAGACAAAAACAATTGTTAAAAATCAATAAAAATTCAAACCTGCAATTGTATTACACGAACCATTCACAAACATAACTATTAGCAGTCGCCACGATTGATGAGGCTTTTACTTAAAATATTGTTTATAAGCATTATAAATACTGCTGTTATTATAATAATAATAAAAATTATAATTATTATTATTTTAATTTACCATATAACGGAATCATACATTCCAGACATAATTTAGTTATTCAATTGAATCATGTTTTCTATTCATTACGATTTTAATATCTGCAATTTAATGTATTCAATTGGATTATGTTGTATAATTATAAAAAAAAATTCCATCTGCATCCTCTTAACCTCCTACCTTCTTATATTATTACCAGAGTGATTATAAAATTAATACCAAATGTATACAATTTAGATTTCTGCACTTATGTGCTTTAAACTTTATCGCCGTCTTTTGGGGGAAGCGGTAAACATATTTGCTGGAAGACGCACACACAAACGCTTACACTTCGATGGACCAGATGAAATCAAATCAGTTATAAACCAACAACGCTCGAAGTAACTATACATAAAACAACACACATACACCAACACACACATAATCGATTTAAAACGTTTATATATGATACGCTTCACGCAGAGACAAAAATCATGCTAGTTTTGGCCCTGAAGCTGAGCCCGGACATGCACCCATTGTTGCCAGCGCCAGGAGGGTATACCTTCAACCTATGTATGTATGTGTCTGTTTGTGCGTTTGATCACAACATAAAAAACAAACAAAAATTGAACAGAAATTAAATGTTCTAGAAATTTTGGGTATGGTCCAATGACAGTCGATAAGATGAAGGTGTCGATTCGCAGATCTGGGAGCCGCCGCCGAATTGCACCAGTCGTCGCCGTTTATATTATAAGCAAGCCGCCGCCGATAGTTTTCTTGAGCCGCTGAATTGCGCCAGCCGCCGCCAATTATTTAACACAGGCTCAACCGCCGGTGAAATACTGATATGGTGATGAAAAAAGGGATATTCGCTTGCATATACTTCAGCTTGTTAATAGTTACTACATTAATATGTTAACACGAACCCGTCTTCAACAGATTAAGACAATTAGCAAGGTCCCCGCAAGCCCCTTTTTTCAGACCGGATAACTGGCATATTCCGCACTTGATCAAGGGCGTTTCTCTAACCCCGGTTGCTCAGAAATGAGTCTGACCATATTATTTAGACGTTAGACTGGTTAACTGATTGTGTTTAGCCTTTGGGCTTCAAGGTTCTGGCCGGGTGGGAGTCGAACAATAAAATCTTCAGTAACGAATTAAAACCCCTAAATCATCAAACCACGTCTTACTCCTGGAACTGGAAGCTTTTCGATTTGGATATTAGGGTCGAACGCAGCGAACAGTCGTCTATCATATTTTTGTACCAAAAAAAATCCATAAATAGTTTTCTACTAGTTACACTGTGTCACTAAGTCCTTATATGTTTATATTGGATGATAAGACGCAAATAGCACGCGTCATATTCAGATGTAACATTGCAGGTGCCCTTTCAATCAAACGGAAAGAGGTTGTCAACTGCACTCCTAAAAAATCTTATGATTTAATGGAGCAGTACATAGTTACTTTCTGTCAAAGAAAAATAGATCATGCCAACGAGTTTATCTAAAAATTATGGTATCAGGCGACGCCATCAGAGGTCTCTGTAGTGTGTTATGGCTAGAATTGCAGTTACAAGTGAGTGAGGTATTTGCTTGCATGAATCAGGTAGAACTAAACGAATAGATGGGATAAGGTCCCAGAGTAGGTAATATTTACAATTATTACCGTTTAAAAACAGTCGGAAGGGTTTGACAAACCTGAATTGTCTATTATATTGTGATCTATATTATTTGTGATATTTAAAAAAAAGAATCTAGCAGGTGGTACTAATTGATATATTTAAATCTACTTCTTACAAGTATTTTTAACTTGGGTGTCTTGGCTAACGGGTCAGCTCTTTTGGTAATCTAGCTGTTAACTTACATCCGCGGGTAGCGCTTCCACAGTGGACTAACACAGGTCCTATCTCATCGACCCACCTGAAAAAGAGGTTATAATTCATTATGACTGATATTTAATCTCATTTCCCAATGAAAAGCGTTAAAAATTATGCTTTCTTTGCTGTAAACTTAGATTATGCCTTTTAAACATATTATATTTTTCGAATATATTATTACCCACTGATCCGACTGCGGCCGAGGGGATATGAAGGGATCCGTTTTACAACCAACATATCAGACAATGAAGCCGCCCCATTGCAAATCCTCCCCCCCCCCCCCCAGAAAAAATTTTTATTCTGACTAATTTTAAAGTATATATATATATATATATATATATATATATATATATATATATATATATATATACAGTAAAACCCCGCTAACGCGACTACTTGCGAGACCAGGCAAAGTGGTTGTGTTAGCGGGGTGGCCGTGTTAGCGGGATGCTTGTACATTAATCTGCAAATATTAACGCAGGCGATAATATGGGTATTTTAAATAAATGTTAAGTTGCTGTCTCTGTTTAATTTAAAATTAAAAATATAAAGAAAAATAAATAACAAACATGAATATGATTCATGAATATGATTTTTCACATAGAAATAAAACAAACTAGACGACCATAGGTCGAACGCTTGCCGGGAATCGGAAGTGAAACACAGACGGACAGACAGAACATATTGTCGGTTTTCTATTAATGGAATGACTGTCAGGGACATTGCTGGAATATGTGGCCCGTAGAATGACATATGAGACAAAAGAACAGGCAAGTAGACAAAGCTGACAACAAAAGACGAACAGACAGACATACTGACTTTGTGAGACAAGATTGACACCAGATGACATAACCTGGTGATTGAGAAGATTGAAAGGAAGAAAATGAGTTATAATTTATGTAATTTAGATATATAATTTTGGAGGTATGGCGAATTAATGATATACTAGGGAGGCTCGACTGTAGCGCCCTCTAGCAGACATATTCCGAAGACGACAAATGCGTTTCGTATTATTAGTGTATACCATGAGATGTCTCATTTTCAAAAGGATTCCGTCAAAGCTGTGGCCCGTAGAATGCTATATGTAAGGCGTAAGAACCAGCAAGCAGGCAACTTTGAGGATAACGGACAAACAGATGGACACACTGACAAAGTGACAGAAGATTGAAACCAGATGCCTTAATCAGTTTATGGAGAAGACTCAAAGGAAGAAAATAAGCCAAAGTGTATGTAACTGAGGCTTTGGGTGTAGAGATATGGCCTATACAATGGTATGTGTGTGAGGGTCGTGTGCAGCGCCCACTAGTGGCCATATCCGGAAAATGAAAAAAATTATTTCTAGATATTAGTGTAAGACATAAGATGTAATAGTTTCAAAAGGATTCCGTCAAAACTGTGGCCTAAAGAATGCTATATGTGAGACGCAAGAGCCAACAAGCAGGCGTATTTGTGGACAACTGACAAACAGACGAAAACACTGACAAAGTGACTCAAAATTGAGTCCAGATGACTACTCCAGGTTATGGAGAAGACTCAAAGGAAGAAAAAAGCTACAGTTTATGTAACTGAGGTTTATAGTTTTGGAGATATTGCCAAAGCATAATATGTTGGGAGAGGTCCTAGCGGCCATATCCGGAAAATGAAAAATTGGTTTCGAGATATTAGTGTAAGACTTAAGATGTAATAGTTTAAAAAGGATTCTTTCAAAACTGTGCCCTTTAGAATGCTATATGTGAGACGCAAGAGCAAGCAGGCGAATTTGCGGACAACTGACAAACAGACAGACACACTGACAAAGTGTCACAAAATAGTGACCAGATGACTACACTAGGTTATGGAGAAAACTCAGAGGAAGAAAATAAGCTATAGTTTATGTAATTGAGGCTTATAATTTTGGAGATATGGCCAAAATATGATATGTTCGGGAGGTTCGCATCCAGCGCCCCCTAGCGGCCCTATTCAAAAAATGAAAAAACAATTTCGAGATACTAGTGTAATATTTCAGTTTCAGAAAGATTCCTGCAATAATGTGGCCTTTGGCGCAAGATGAATGAAATCTCGAAATATCTCTATTCACGAGATATTTTACGAGATACTGCAATACTTGTTATAAAATCTTGTAGTACTAGTTGAATGCTACCTGATGCAAAAAACTAGATCACACTAGCTTTAAAACTGACAAAGTTAGAAAAATAAGACTCCTTATATTCGAATATCATGACTATTCCCCCAAAATTTGTAACCATGGTTACGGCAAATTTGAGTCTGCTACACACCAGATGACAGGCCTTGGAATGACGATTAAAATGAGATATTGTTGAAGTAGATACGACTAATAGTCACAAAGATATGAAGAAAAAACCGTTTTGAGAATTTTTGACGACCTTGACCTTGACCTTTGACCTATTTTAACCAAAAACAATAGGGCACCTAGAAATTTAATTCTCCATCATCTCTGAAAGTTTTAAGGTGATTGTGGCAAAATTGTGGCCAGGAGAGTGCAGACAAACAAACAGACAGACAGACAGACAAACAGACAGACAAACAGACATACGCAACTGAGCAATATGCTTGCCGAAATCTTTGATTCCGGCAAGCAACAAATGAAACAAATAGATTGACTTAGCCACAATACAAGTCAATGGGCATTGTATAAGATGTACAATCTACACTCGAAAACAGAATGAACACATCAAATCTAAGTGTTATTTATATGGTTCCTGCTTGATCATTGAAATGTGATTTGTCACAGTTTAACTCACCTGAATGTATTCGTGTGGTTTCAGTTATGTTTGATAAACTCCTTTTTTGATCAGTCGTTTAATGCTAATCTAACACCCGTACCCAATACACAATGTAACGGACCATGAAGTACAATATCTATTGATGCGTATAATATGGCTATGGCTGGGCGGCTTGATAAACAAGCCTAACTATGGCTGGGCAGATGAAACCGGGCTGTCCCATGTGCCCGACTATTATCTATGTCCAAGCTGGGCGATTAGCGTGTCACCTGCTCAACGGACCGCGGTGCCACGGGCCATTGGTTGTGATTCGGCTAATTAATTACGGGCTATTATCTAAATCCGAGCTGGGCGATAAGCGTGTCATCTGCTCAACCGGCAGCGGTCGGCACGGGCCAGTGGTCGTGATACGGGGGTTCTTCTAAAGGTCGGGACCAAAAAGGGTGGTCGTTGGTCGTGATAGCGGGGTGGTCGTGTTACCGAGTTTTTTTTATATGATAATTTATATTTGACAATTCTGGGACTAATATGACTAAGCAAAGTGGTCGTGTTAACGGGATGGTCGTCTTGAGGGAGTTCACTGTATGTATATATATATATATATATATATATATATATATATATATATATATATATATATAAAACACTTTAAATTTATTTTTATACCGAAAATATTATATGACCAATTGATAATTAAACAGAGCTCTGTTATCATAAGGTCACGGTATATTTTGAAGATGATGAAAGTTTACACAAATAACCATACATTACCTATTGGCGTGTGCAAGTAGTTAAGGCCGTCAGTTTCGAAAGCTGACCTTTGTCGCCGTTCACTGTAACCAATGTCATCACCAAATGGTAGAGGATTGCGTGACGCATAATTTACAGAGGAGTTCGCGCTTATATAGGCGTTAGTCTTGCCGGGGTCAATCCTTGTCGCTTCCAGGCGAGTCCGGTTCTGTCTGCCTCCCTCAGCGTAGGTTCCGGTTTTATCTTTGATGTTAAATAGTACTACCTCCTCCTGAGCAGGTTTACCTTCAAATGTATGTCCAAGGCGAACGTTAACAACAGTCTTGATTCCCGCTTCTTTCAGTAGCCCCAAGTGGTTAGATTGAATCTGACCGGCGATAAACCAGTCATTAATAACTGGCGTCATCAACCAAAACTTCTGCCAGTTTTAAAGTGAAACATCAGGTTTACTCACAATGGCTGGGCTGTTCTGTCCCGTTATAGTTTGGATGACAGACCTAGTTTGCCAATCCCCGTGAAAGTCATGTCCCAACAGCACTGCCATTGAGAAGAATTCACCTATATCAACCTTTGGCTCGGCGGCAGGATCTTTACTACTCGTATGGGCAAGGTATGATAATGCCACAAAGGACGCTGATCGCACAGACATGCAATACACGAGCACTGGTTTTGGGCAGATTGGTAATATTCGCCAAACTTCTCGACAGTCTCTTGTGTATAAGGGTCTTCTCCCGGTTGTAGAATAGAATAAAACCTGACGCCAGCCAGTTCTGTTGCGATCTCCATGGCTTTCTGTGTTGTTGGAAGAAGTTCCTCTCCGATGTTGCCAGATGTCGTAGAGTGAGCAACTGATATAATGGTTTTGAAGCCAACCTCAGAAGCGTATTTAATCTGTGCTTCAGTCAAACGACCAGCAGCATACAAGTCTTCTGTGATCCATCTAAGCCACCATCCTTTAGGGGCTGGCAGTAAGCTGTCAGAGAAGGATGGGGTCCCTGGAGACAACAGACCCAGGAAAAAGACTAATTTCACAACTTCTAACGTGGACATACTTAGTTTTATACAAGCTTCTCCTAGGCTTATATAGTTATTAACCGCTGGAGTTTGGTGTTCACTCACTGCAACTGAACAGACCCACCCATTAGCTAACTGTGTCAGGACTATATTTGTTGAAACCAACCACGTTTGTGTCATTCGAATATGTTTTAATATAGAGTAAATGAACGTATGAATCATGCACTTTCGAAAAAGTTCTTACAACGCTGATGTGATCACATGGACTGTAAAAAGTTAGTACCAACTGCCAGTTTATGGCTTTGCACTGTATCCTTCACTCATCCGCAGTGACATCCATGGAAAGGTCGTTAATCATGTCTCCGTTGTCACCTGAAATAATATTCAGGTCTAACGGCAGCTACATTTCAATCTGTGCTGCTCTGATTAGCTTACTGTTATGCGAATGTGGAATTGTATCATTCTATTCCTCGGTGCCACTCGGCTTACCATCGTTCATGTAACAAATCTCTAGATTAGAACTAAAGGAGATTGCATTCAACCTTTGTCACGCAACGCTAATGTGGCCACTTCTAGGAAATGTCCATTTATGTGATAAGTGCGGGATGCTAATAAAGCTGACGTAAAGGGGTCCTTAGTATGTTTGCATAATACCTTGGGAATTTACCGTTTTTTCGCGGAGATATTGGACCGCCATCTATCAGAAACTATGTGAACTTTGTAAAAAGAATTAACGGATAATATGCCTATGGATTTTTATAATCTTGAAGTTGTACATTTGATTACTTGAATACATTTCAATTCATTTTTATGTTGTACTTTCCTTTACACTTTTTTTATCGTACAGTTTCAGATAATCCGTTCCATTCCTTCACGTCCACCTGATTTTTTAATGAAACAGTTAATATTTACATTTCAAGAATATAAGTTATAGAAGATGAAAAAAAAAAATACAAAGTGGTAAATATATATTTCATTGTGAAGAGAAAAACAGTTGTGGAACATAAACTTGAGATTTATTTCAAATCCTGATTTGTCAATAGGACGTCACTGCTACATCCAGCTTTCTGGGGATTAAAGAAAAATATACATTTTTAAGAAAACAAAAAGGTCTACACCGGTACGGACTTAATGGGACATAATCATACCTCAGTGGTGCAAGTGAAAACCGTCAGCTACGTCTAAAAGCTGCATCCATACTTATATATTTGCTTTTATTGTAACTACATCAGCTGCAGTGTTTACAGAGCTGGTAACAGGTCACCGCGCAGGAAGATAGTCCCGCCTCTTTTGTTTGTTCATATGCATACCTAAAAGAGATCGTACCGCTTACGCCTTTATATTTTAATTAAGCTGTTGCCTGTGGGAAACACAGCTAATGAAAAAACAGTACAAATTATATATTGTTTTAAATGTTTGACTTCATGGATACTGGTTTCTCGCAGGATTGTTTCTTAGATATTTAAAGGTTATTGAAAAACAACTCATATATATGTTTTGAACGTAACACGCCTCTGCTCATCTTCAATGTACAGTGGAACATGTGTCATAAGACCACCTGTGGGACTCGCCAAAAAAGATCTTAAGTTTAGCAGTTTTAAGCTCAGCTGACTGAAAGTCATCTGAGATATAGCAATCACTCTTTGTCCGTCGGCCGTCTGTCTGTCCGTCTGTCTGTCTGTCTGTCCGTCCGTTAACAGGCGCCAAATCGTAAACACTCGAACTAGAATCTTCTAACTTGACATCCAAGGAGAACCGACACGAATCCCAGTGGAGGCCAGAAATTTGGTCTCCGTTACCTATATATTCCGAGATATGGGACTCTAAAATACCCCCCCCCCCAAAAAAAAAAATAAATAAAAAAAATTTGAAACGAAAGCTCAAATATCTGGAGAACTAATTTTTTACGCATTTATTCTCATTTTTTAGACCTTCAAAGCAGAAGTTGTACGTAAACCATGAAGGCACATATCATAACCACTGGACCTAGAATCTTCCAATTCACATCCATGGAGGTCCATGAAAAATATCCTTGGAAACCTGAAATTAGGTCTCTATTAACCATTTCCCTTGAGCTATTGGGCGCGAAAGTTAACCCCCCCCCCCCCCAATGACTAATAGCTCGATTACAAAAGCTCCAGTATCTGAATAACTAATGCATTGATCATCATAATGTTTTGCATGCATAATGATCATGAAGTATTTCATCAGTTAATGCAGACTGGTAACGCCATCTGGATTTTCGCAATTTTTACAATTTGTTTTCTCTATTTTTAAGATCTTCAAAGCAGCTGTGTACGTTAACCATGCAGGCACATATCGTAACCACTGGACCTAGTATCTTCTAACTTCACATCCCGGGAGGTCCCTAGAAAATCTCTCTGGAAACCTGAAATTAGGTCTCTGCTACTCATAGCTTCCGAGCTATCAGGCACTAGAAGTATCCCGTTCCTCCAAGAATAATTACAAATTTGAACAAAATCTCCAGTATCTAAACAATTAATGCAATGATTACCATGACTCTTTGCATGCATATTCATCATTCAGTGTTTTATCGTTTCCTGTAGACTGGTGCCACCACCTGTGTTGTTTTCAATTTTAACGCATTTTTTCTATATTTTAGAGACCTTCGAAGTTGTGGTTGTATGTTAACAGGGCACAAATCGAAACGATTGGACCTGGAATCTTCCAGGGAGGTCCATGAAAAATCTCATTCAGATGATAAATTTCGTTTTGTGAACTGTTTCTCAGTCAGCTGAGCGTCAGACAGGTAAATCATAACCAATGTTAATGCTTTCGGCTCGCTAGGTGGACAGATAGTCTTTCCGACAGGTTCCACTATGCAACCAACTATAGATAGAACCGCTAATTTTATTGTCTTGACTGTTTACAATTCCAGCATAACTTCCCTAATTATTTTCAGGTATCTAATTACATCGAAAGAGGACGGTTTAAAACCAAATTTTATCACAGGACATATGTCGTTTATCCCATGCTAATGAAATCACCAAGTACTGTAAATGTACTATTATTAACCATAATACTCTTGAAATAAATAGCGCATATCAAAATGTGTTTTAATACCAATAAGGTCCGTAATCAGGGAATATAGGAAGCAAAACTGTACCCCTAACTGTTGATTCCACATGTAAAAGATATTGAGTGCAGCAGAACGTATATTGTTTACTGAATTAAAATAAATTTAATTCACGTCTGCATAATATGGAATCCTGATGGGGTTGGCTTCAATGACCCAAGTCTTCTATTTGAACATTCTAGGAAATTTAATATTCATGCTTAATAGCGAAAAACAGAGGCCAAAATTTGCGTCTCATCACAGAATGCACCATTACCCCGTCAGATATTTAAAGGTTATATTTACTTTAATTCCCCCTTGGCCCTTAGACGTTGCTTGTCCTTAGCTATTTCTTACATTTTCAATGGCGTTATTGAAAATTATTTATATATATGGGGAGGGAGAGAAAGAGAAACACGTCTAATTTGCTTGAAAGGTCAAGTATTAAAAGTTAAATGTTACGTTTAATAAAATGAAGTATCTTAATATATACTTTTGCCGAATTAATCAACGAATCTCTTTCTTTGAATAAACTGTATGCAAAGGGCTTCAGATATGATTATTATCTCCATCTGCTAATAAAAAAATTGTCAAATAAATTTAAACAAATTTATGAATGTCTTATATCTTATATGCTTGTGGCCTTTTGTTACTTGGAATCTGTCCATCAAAATTATTAAAATACCAGTCCATCATATATATTAGCATATTTACAATTAACAAACCAATATATCACAAAAAGCAATTCCCAATATTTGGTCCCTGTACAGCTCTCATGAGTCAATAACTAATATATTCACTAGAGATATTAGCATCCAGTCATTAAGCCATAATAAGTCCATGAACGTTTATCAGATAGATGACTGTGAGATCATATTAGAGAGATTAGGGAATATATATATTTTGGAGGCTCAGAACCAAACGGAATGCTTCATGTAAGACTACAAAAAAATATATGATATTCTTTCGTCCATCCTGTAAAATGCGTCAATATCGGACTGTTCGCTGTAGTTCGAGCTCTCGAAATATCGCAAGACGGTATTCATGGCTCGGCGGTCTTCGGCGGATGACAGAGGTAGGAGAACTATTTCCTCAGGATGACAGGTTGGACTGGCTGTATCATCACTACCTCTCACCGTTTCCACGATTTCTTGATCGCTCAAAGGCTGTGCCGTTCCGATGTCCTGATCAGCATTGACGAATTCCTGAGGAGACATACGTGCACTATGGTCAGTCCCGGGGCTATCCGTAACTCTTTGTAGAAGCGGAAGGATACCGATGCTTCTGGACCGTCCTGCCGATCTGTTACCTTTGGTTGATCACCCCTTGGTATAACGCCTTAATTGCTTCAAACTACTGATGTGGTTTACCTCATTAAATGACACTTACCCAAACAACTCTAGGTGTATAATCAACACCGGTCACTCAGCTGATGACTGCTGTCACCAAACAAGGGTGTTAAGTCATTAATTAATTATTGGACCGGGTACTTGATCCATAAGCAGTGAGGCGTGACATGTTTTAAACAGAGACGCGGCCAGGTCAGCTGAGCCCGAGCGATAACACATCGGCTCATGAAATATTCGCGACTTGTCTTAAATTGGAATCGGAAAGTTGGCGAATGATCAAGGGAATGTGGCACATTGGGGTAAAAAACACCTGGTGGATAGCGAGGCTGGCAAATGAACGAGGTAAATTACTTGTAAGGAAATCGGGACTTTGTCATTTGTAGGCGGTAGGCGAGGTTGGCGGATAAACAAGGGGCGAATGAAAGAGGTTAGATTGTACACATGTATTTTATTTTATTTTTCTAAATCAAGATCGATCTGTTGGCTCAAAATTTTTAAAAAGTGACCCATGGCCGGGCCATGACGCTCAGCGAAATAAGACTGGGTGCTCATTTATGTTATAAAAGTTATACATTGTATGTGAGCATAGCCTATAGCTTATGTTACTATATTGAAAATGGACAGAAACTAAAAATTCAGGATTCATAGGAGACCTGCCCAGGATTCCCCTGGATTTCACAATAGAGGGTTCCAAGGAAAATGGATACAATATGCACCCTGTCTGTCTGGATGCTCAAAATCATGTTCCTGGTCCTTAGCTCGCAGAATATAGGCCACCGTGACCCAGTTTCAGGTTTCCAAGGAGAATTATCAAGGACTTCCCTGAATGTCATGTTAAAAGTGTCTAGGGCTAAAGGATACAATATGTGCTCTGTCTGACTGCCCAAAATCATGCTTCTGACCAGTAGCGTGCAGAATATAGGTCACCATGACCTATTTTTAAATTTCAAAGGAGATTTGCACAGGACCTAAGCCAAATGCATACAATTTGTACCCATATGACGTTTTAGGGACTCAAATCATGTTATTGACCTGTCATGTGCCGGTTTCCATAGGGATTTGCCAAGATCCCCTGGATGTTGTGTTAGAAGAATTTAAGGCTTAAGGGTACAATTTGTGCCCTACCTAACTGTATTTGACATGTATTTTAAGAATTAAGTTCCCTTATTTTTAGGATTCAAAGAAGACCTGCCAAAGACCTCCCTAGACTTTTCAATATAAGGTTCAAAGGAAAATAGATACAATTTGTACCTTTTTTGTCTGGATGCTCAATTTTTTTTCCTGTTTTTTTTTACTCAAAAGGCAAAGTAGCCTGCGCACCATGATATGATTTCTGGTTTCCAAAGAGATGTGCCTATAACCTCCCTGGATGTTGTTTAAGAAGATTCTAGGCCTAATGCCTACAATTTGTGCCCATCTGAATTTCAGGGTGCACGTATGACACCCTTTTCCAAGCAAGTTGCACAATATAGGTTATAGTGACCCACTTTCATGTTTCCTGAAACATCCCTTAACGTTACGTTAGAACATTCTAGGCCTAATGGATACAATTTGTGCCCCGCTATAAAAACTTTTTTCTGCCTAAGTAGCAAAATATAGGTCACCATGACCTTATTTAAGATTTCCAAAGAAAGTGCCTAGGACCTCCCTTGCTTTATGTTAGAAGATTTTTAAACAGACTCGATTTGTGCCTATCAGACTACATGGTACTCATATGATATATTTTTCTTATAGGTTGCAGAATATAGGTCACCATGATCTTATGTAATGATCTAGGTGTCCTAGGACATTTGCCTAGGACCTCCTTGAATGTTACGTTAGAAAATTCTAGGCCTAATGGATAAAATGTGTGCCTCGTCTAACTGTCTGGGTGCCCAGTACCATTTTCAGCCCATAGGTCACAGAATATAGGTCATTATTACCTAGTTTCAGGTTTCCAAGGACATTTGCCCAAGACCTCCCCGAATATTATGTTAGAAGATACTAGGCCTTGAATACAATTTGTTAGAAGTTTCTAGGTCTAACGGTTACGATTTGTGCCCTGTTTACGGACGGACGGCCGGCAGGCCAGACGGTCACAAAGTCGGACAACCGGGCAAAGGGTGATCGCTATAGCTCAGATGACTTACAGTCAACTAAGCTAAACAGGAGAAAATAAGGGGCCAAGTGGAATGTTTCCGATATTAAAAGGGCCGGTTGTTAGGTTGGTCTAGACGTTTTAACAATGTTAAGCTCAAGGCATAAATTAGAATGCATCACTCGCAGTTTATTCTAAGAATTCCCATCATATTAAGTTGTGACATGTGGCATGTGAAGTGCTGTTTAAAGAACAAACAAAAATTTATTTTAATATTTGTCCAAGGTCTGTTTGTCACACTGTCCACATTAGAGCTCAACGGATTTTAATTTTAATTTCAAATAAATTTCCTGGTGGGTAGCCCATCGTCCAATTTCAAATTTCGTCGGGACGATCCACATGATTAAAAGGCGGATCTTATTGCGGTCCTTATTGTTGGTGAGGTGAGGCTATGTTCTCTCTGAGTTATTTACTATAAAATTTGGTGCTGAATCACAGTTTCAAATAAGTTTTTTTTTATCGCAAATTCATTTACATGAGTCATGGCTGAAATAGTAAAACAAGAACATTCATGACGCTAATTACTGAGCTCACGAAAACCTACCTACAAAAAGATCATATTAAACGGCATGCTGGTCAAGTATGAGTAAACACAAAAGGCTTCCTCTATGTTACATAAATAGCCGAGTTTAGGGCGTCGTTATGGCTTGCTAGGAGCCCTATATGTGTACTAGCACGCATGAATATGTGTAAATGTATAATTGTAAATGCGCAAGTACCACTGGATGTATGTAAATATGTGTCATATTATACTCGTGACCCGGAGCAATTTTTATTACTACTTTGCGAACTGACCCCGAGAGAGATGAGATGAATATGGGCTCCGTGAACCTGCACTTTCTCGTTAACTCCCCTCAGCGAATGTGACGACCCACTTAGGTCGGTGTTCACACCTTGACGTTTACGCCAAGTGCACAACAGCTATATATATATATGATTCATGAGTGTGTAGGTATCACATAGGCGTACACTGTCACGTAGACGAAATTTGATTTATACGGTATCAGCTATTGAGAAAAATGTTGACACCGCACATATTAAGGGATTCATTAGTTACCATTGGAGTATGTTTACATTAAACCACCGCCAACCAAACAAAACCAACCAACCGACCAACCAAAGGAAACACGTGATTTTACTCGTGTTGTCTTTAAAAAACACAATTAAAATACTTAAGATTACATTTACATAAATTCTGTTCCCCTGTTCCTCTAACATTATATACCCCTGTATTTGCAATTTGTTCCTGCAGTTCATTTAAAACAAAAGAGTTCAACTGCATGGCAAGGAAGGTTAAGTCGCCCTTGTGCTATGCAAATATTTGTTTTATTTTTATTTTGTTGTTGCGTTTTATTCATTATAAATCTGGTGGAAAACCTGAGATACTCTTACTTGTAAAAGATTGTTTTCAAAAGCACTGATCCACCTAATAAAAGGTGAATCTTAATGTGGATCATATTGTTGACGAGGCTACGCGTTCTCTGAGTGAGTCCTATATGCGTTGTCTGAGTGAGTCCTATATGTGCCAATGCACGGTAGAAGAGAACAGAACCGGTTTTCCTGAAACTGAAACTGGTTTCATATTTTCGAATGGGCCCTTAGAGTCCCCTTCGGGTTTTAATATACAACATAAAACAAATGGTTTCAGAACGAATCCAAACAGATAAAATTTCATACCCATATCTAGGGACCAATGGGTCTCGACGCTCAGCTGAATTTGATAGTAAGGATGTTCTTCAAAATGTGGTTCAGGTGATCTAACTAATGACCTTGTGACAAACAATTTAGAAGTTACTATCCTTGAACGTACAAAATTTATATTAATTTAACAATCTTTGAAAAAAAAAATTATGTTGCTTTAATGGTGGCCAATACAAAAGTCAAGTTTGAAATCCATCTGTCAATCCAACCTGAAGTTATTATGAGGAAACGTATAAAATGTGTAGGGAGGGATTGACAGCCAGGCATATAGACGGACGGACAGGGTGATGACTATTGAGCATGCAATTCCGATCAAATGAACAAACCAGGTTAGTGATCATAGAGGAAATCACAGTTGAGAATTTGACATGATTCTTGTCATTTCACACAGTCTCAAAGATGATAGGTTTTTTCCTGGTTAATTGTGGCAAAAGAAGTAGCTAAAATACTGGCATGGGGGCACACAACTTAGAAATGATTGGTTTTATCAATCTTATCTGCCCAAAATTAAATTGCATGATATATGCTATAACCATTCCTTTTTATATCATTGTTGACAGTACAATGGACAATGGACGATGCCACACCATCACATACGATTACAGGAGAGCCAAAATATGTGGTACCACGAGTCCTCAGGATCAATAAATGCATTACTAGATAACATCACCTCTGAATATTGACATTGCTATGATTGGATGGGAGAAAAAAAATACAGTAGTCATCATCAATCTTCTGCAACTAAAGGAATTAGTCATGTTCTATAAACATCCCTGGTTTTTGGACACCAGGTGAAATCGAAGCTGAGAAACTGGCATGACTGCTGTCTTTTGACTGTCCTAAAAAGAGCAAAATTTCTTTAAAAAAAGGAAACAAATGCAGGTGGCGCCACAATTTTCCTGAACGTTCAAAATTAGTCATGATCAATATTTAAGGCAACATTTGTGGAAATCCATGCATTATTATCAAGATACTGGAGGTTTTGTATCAAACTTTTTAATTATTCCGGAGGGCATTTAAAAGCCAAAACACTGCTAGAATACAGGTCGCATTTCCTAATTTCATATTTCCAAGGTGTTTTTTTTATTAACCTAAATGGATAATTACTAAGAAGTTTCTAGGTCCAGGGATTACAATCTGTGCACTAACAGTAGTTACTACAGCACATATAGTGGTCACTTAATGCCTGATCCACAGGCTGTGTGCGCTGCAGTGGTAACTGGTATACCCAGCTACTGGCGGGATGTAGTTGCCTGGCAACCACGGAGCCTCGTGGGTAGCGGAATGATGGCTCTTCTGGCAAAATTGCTTGATTTGACCAGTACAGATACCATTTGTCCACTTATCCCGATCTTATCAACAACCTCATTAATCAACCTGTCAAGATATGAATCTGATTGCCCAGTAACACAGTAATTATATGTGCCACAATACAGGCATGATGGTGGGGCTAACAACACATGGTAGCGACCAGGGTACCAGGTTAATGTGACATTTTTAACTGACTAACTTTTTTCTAATCCAATTTTAACCACAACATAATTTTTTTCTGCATTACTAGACATGTTTGGCTCTGTATTTCAAGAAAAGTTTGGTTGTTTTCATTTTTTTACAATCAGCGTAACACCCTTAATTCATTGTGTCAGGAAATTATAGCCTACACTTGAGCACTTCAATGCTCATAATAGACCTGTATAGGTGGGTATACTGTGCTGGTTGACCGTTTTTATCACACTTTATATAACTGACATTTTAACAGGTGCCTAATTATTTTATTAATATAAATTGTACACTGACTTGACGACAGGAAAATGTTATTTAATATAAATAGCGAGCCGCACAGGAACCTGACATGTTACTATTATATGATCCAATAATATTCCTTCCTGAGAGTATTATTAACTGAATATTCTAACTTTGTTAGTAAACGTGATCCATGATGTCACATATGAAACATATGGCATTGATATAGGAACAGATATTACAGATATCCATCCTACAAAGCTCTAAATAGATGTTATCTGAAACAGTTCAATTTGAAAAGAAATTAATCTGATAAATATGTTAATTTGTTGAAAATTTAATAAGAAAGGGCACAATCAATAATGTGTAGTGGAAGGCCCATAGGAGAAATGCAGCACTTTTGGAATGTTTTGCCTGTCACTCGTACAGTCGGGAAACACAAACTGGATGCAGGAATAATCCTAAAAAGCGTCGACCAAAATTTTTTTTCCAGATAATCTGCAGTTCAACCATACAATGCTTGATAAATTTGACTTCTCAAATGGAACAGGTCTATATGACGTTGATGTGAGCTGCTATATAATTGCCGAAATATATGATACCCACAGAAAAATGAATATTTGTGTAATATGTATATGTTAACATATTCAGTTTCAATTCTGTTAAAACACAGTGTGACCATTACTTCTGTGCCACTTGTCTTAGTCAGAGGTTAAAAGCAGATCTATCCAACACTATCACCTGTCCAACCTGCAATACATAGGTAACTTTTCAATCAGTAATGAAAGTCGACAGGAGGTTTCGTGATCAATAAGCACACTTAAATTTTCAGTGTAAAACATGTTCAACAGTGGCTTCTCTCGTATAACTAGCATAACTGTGCAAGCAACAGCAATTTGGGAGAGGGAATGGGTGAAATGACTATTATTGATTCAGAATCTGCAGAAATATCTAGCCAAGAACACATGTCATCTTCCGGTACCTTGTCAACGCCCCACTTGCCAAAAATAACTAGAACACAATGGCTATTTTCATCAGTAGAGATTCAGACCTCTCCTAATATTATGCCTGAAACTGTTATGACCACATTGAGAAAGCCAGAAACGGAAGCACCGTAAAATATGAATTGAGTGTTTCATGGTAATAATCGGTACATTCAGACCAGGGACTTTAATGAGAATAGACCTTGGGTATGGGTTTATGCTAACCAACAGGAGGAGGTTTGAATGAAAAACTGAAATCAAACAGGTGTTGGTGGCCTCAGCTGCAGAAAGACATAAAGAATAAGTCCGGAAAATGGTTGCTGTAAAAATGTGATTTAATGAGTAATACCAGGTTTTATTCTGTAATACACCGTTTCTCACAGTGACCGGGGGCTTATTATGCAAATTATGACAAGTAAGTGAATACCTCGAACTTTTTGTGTGATCAAAATTATTGCATATTGCATCCATTAAATACATATGGACATTTCACGTAAAAGACTGCATATTGTAAAATGCGATTTGTCAGCCAAACTATTTCAATTATTCAGGAGAAGTCGACAAGACGTGAAAGGTACAGGCTTGGGAAAGATACAAAGGCTGCAGATGGCTGCATGCAAAAAAGGCCGTTCCCTCATCGCTTGCCTATCTGTTTTTGTCTTATTTTTTTTACTGTGACATTTTTATTTATTATATTTTGAAATAGAAAATGGTTATGCAGTGTACAAATTAGAGACCTAATTTTCAAGGAGGTAAAGAAGCACCTACCTTACACCTTTCTAGGAACCAATTATTTAAAAATAAAGATAAACCTGCCTTCATTTTACAACCCATCAGCCCTGCTTATGGCGATCCAGGTCATTGGTCAAGTGAAAAACAGCCTTTTGCTGTTGTTGAGAAGTTGCTGAGAGGATCATATTATGTGAAACGCACTAAAAATATGACACCCGATGGATTGTGACAAAAAATGGGGCTCAATTATCAAAAGTATATCTGGAGTGTAACGGGTTAGTGGGTGCAAGTGTACAGGCCCTAGTACAATGGATTAAAGCCAGCCCGTCTCGTTACAAGAAAAAATGTATATTCTGACCCAGTGCAAAAATACCCGGATCACTGGGGTCATCACTTTGTGCCACCAGAGTCATGCAGACGTTAATATGAGTCAGCAAAAATAGGTCTTAGCATACATCAGGGGTAATTTACTAAAGCTGACCGCCTGACCACCCATGTTTATTTCACACGGCAATTTAGAAAAAATCAGTACATACGAAGGGCTTATCCTGATGACTCAATCTAAAATAGCTTTATCGGGCTGAATCTGCAGCAGTTGGTGGTGATGTTGACGATAGATTTAGAGATCCTGCTTTATATCTTACTGGCGTCATTACCCCCTCCTAAATTAGGACAGGTCGGCCGGTTTTGTTCTGAAAGGCTTGACAGTGGGTCGAATTCACTTAGTTCGAGTTCACTGGTGTAGTTACTGATAGATGGCAACACGACATAAGCATCATGAAGTATAATCAAAACAGTAATGTTAAGGGGGAAATTTGGAACATCGCCCCCTTAGGACATATTTGGCATCGTTCCCGACACTTCAAGACAAGAATAAAAAACAGGGCATTCCCAACTGTGGTTACAGAGATGTTCCATGACAACCAGTGTCACCACCGGTATTTATAATATAGACTCCATGGAAAATTCTTGACTATGCCGGGTTCATGGATCTTTAACTATACAGAGCGATTTGATATTATTTAGTAACTGGCTTATCATAATTATGAAGTATAATTATATCTTGAACTATGATTGAACTATGGACTCAAAATGTATTATTCCAACACCTGTTATTCGTAGGTTGAATATTATATAGTAAAGGTACCTAATATAATTAGGATTAAAAACCCATGGTTGGCAAAATGTGACTCATGTACAGCCTCAAGCTACAGTCGAACCAGAAGGTTGAAGCAAAATCAATTTTGCGTTTTGTCATAAATTTTATTTTTTCAATCTAATATAATCGTTGGCTCCCTTATCCACTTATGTATCAAACTGTGCGATCATATGAAAGTTTTTAGAGAATTTCTAGCGAATTTAAATGGAGCCTTCCTTGTGAGTACACCGTGAGTAGCCAGCTGAGACGCAGAGTTCATACCACTGTTTACAGCCTTAATGCTCAATTCCGTTGAAACACATATTTTACTCAAGTTCACATAATATATATATATATATACCTCTGTCACAAGCACAATGATTTTCTTGTACGATTTTCCACGGAAAAGGAAATACTGGTGTTTCTTAAGGCCTGCTCTGAATTTATTGGTATTGTATCAGAAGCCTATTCATTAAAACTTCCTCTTTTTATAAATATGACGTATGTATACAGTTATGACCATCTACCAATTAAACGTTATTTCTTTAAACATGATTTAATTTCTGCCATAATTTAGGCATAACCTACGGGCCAGAATAAACATTATAATTAATGTCTTGTGTCATCCCCACCTTGAAATGGAATCGTCTATATCGCACTGAAAGTGCAACCGGAAAGGTCAGCAGTTGGGAGAATATTCCGACCAGTTCATTATAAGTGAGGGTGGCAAGAAACCAGTACATGAGTGAGGCCACTGAAAATGTCCCAGAACCTTATAGTATGTCTCAACCTTTAATACCAACGGCTCTCAACTGAGCTGTGATGATTTTCTATACTCATGTGAATAAGCTGAAAAAAGCCTACACGATAATTTTTTAATGTTGAAAAATATTTTTTTCATCTGCTTAGGCATCTGCTAAGGCGAAGAATAATAAGAAAAATAGTGATTTTGCCTATTTACTGGGTGTCCCCATTTGAGGTTATGTTTCCATGTGAGCTACCGGTACATATACAATTTTACTAACCATTTATTTCTAGATATAATAAAAAACAAAGTAACCCATGAGAGTACTTTGCGGAATAAGTAGTTTTGGTGTAATAAACCCACCTTGCCGTCGGCATATTATATGAAAAAAAAAAAATGTAAAAAAATACACATTTTTCGATATCCAATGTTTTCTTGTGAAAATGGAAATTTATATTCCTACTGTGTAAAGGAAATAAACAAAACAGGGTTTCATGTGGCTAAATAGTGTGCAAAATGAAATTTAAAACAAAAGCCAAATCTAGAGTAGCTTAACATTTGAGCCTTTACCGCAGATTGTCTATTGCATGTATTTGATTATACCGGTTTTTTACTTGGGTAGACAAGAGATCTAATTTAAAGAGTCCTAAATATTTTGAGGGTACAAATATATATGTTGTATCTGCATCTATTTTGATCACTGGATGGTGCCATTTTCAGTGGCCTGACCCATATATATATATATATATATATATATATATATATATACATACATACAGGTTTCACGGACTCATGAAACCTTTGTGTAAATGTGACAAGAAAAGTTGGGTTTTTTTTTACAAATTTTAACAGATTCACACCTGTTGTGAATATAAAACTTGATACGTCCGCCGCATATCTCTACACAGTTCAAGTGTTGAACAGCACTAATGAAACTATGAAGTGATAAAAATGAAGCCCGACATCCTTATTCTGTACATGAACGAACGAAACATGTGTACCACCAAATCCTGTTCGTCAAGCTTTACTGGGAGGAAAATTAGTAACATTTTCATAAAACAATGGGTTAAGATGCGTCAACCCAATTTTATACATGGGCACAATGACAGAAAAAATATTGGCTATGTATAATCAAACGATCGAGCCTCAAAGGTCAAAGTTTCAGCTCGGCAAGAACAGCCCAATATTTGAAAAAGGGGTTTGACACATTGATATATTATATATGTACCAGTTCTTTTGAACTTTGTTGATAAACATTTGGAGTATTTATGATGAAATCATTATTTATTTCGTGACTTTAATACCATGACTTAACCGGACGATAGTCTTTCATTTTATAAATTTGCAATCCTTGCTTTGTTACCTACAGTTTGTGCTGCCATGGAGCCATGATTCCCGCATCGCCCCACATGACAGGGTTTTGCCCGCGTGTATTACAAGTTGACAAAATATATTTACTCATCTTAAGCAGCGTTTCCATGTGCGCGTATATGCGTATGTGTTATGTGTGTGAAAATAGATGTGTTTCCATGTGCGCGTATATGCGTATATGCGTGAACTGGCAAACGTATATATTTGTACAGGGGATCAAACAGACCTTCCACAAAAAGATGGTGAACTGAAGTCATTTAACCCTGAATCCCTGATTTCACGCACACCTTATGCGTTAAATCGCTCCAATGGCGTTTTCACGCATATACGCTGACGGACATATGGAAACATCCCAGTTACAAAATCATATGATCGAATTTTTACGCCTATACGCATATACGCGCACATGAAAACGCTGCTTTAGAACAGGATTCCCAGCATTGCAAAACACTTTGGTTTTAAGTTGATTTACCCAAGGTAAAAAAAAATCTAAAAAACACAAAATCTAAAGCAGTAATGATTCTCATTATGAGAGCGATATCTTAAAAACTGTATTGATAGTAAATTAATAACACAAATTGGAATGTTTAACACAGTAATCTTGACCAATCTTTAATACACTAATGTTGATACACATGTATTCTGTGAGCAAACCCCCTTGTAGACGTCTTCTTCTATATATATATAGATGTAACGGCTCCGATAACACGTATTATATTATCAGGTATAACTGAATTGCCTGGCAGGTATCATATTATCAACTTGGCCTAACTGGTCAATGAATTGCCCCGCAGTTGGCTTGGTTGCCTTGTTTGCTTGGTTCCTCATTACTCAACCGGTTAACCGTTGTTCCTATTGCTTTCATTCGGACAATGACACGGACCGCGACGCGAACCCTGCCAAGCCTCAGTCTCGTGACATAGAGAACTTGTCAGTATTCGTTCTCTGCTTGGCAGGTAAGGACCGTTTTTACTAAACTCTTAAACTGCGATAAACTCTATCATTTAGCCAATTCATTACTTTCAGTATATCACGTACGTACTATCATGTAAACTGTATATTCCATATTCTAATTGCACACGTTACTGGTAAATTCATACTTGTTGTACGCATGGATATTTGTATTTATGGTAATATGCAACGATATCTTAAAATGTGGTTCCTAAATATATAGGCTCATTTGATTAATATGTAATGTGTTTTCTTGTGTAATGAATACCAAGAAATGTGCAAATGTATATTCTGTATATTCATGCCATTTATTGTATTTTTGCACCATATAGAAATGTTTATATGATATGTTTAATGAGAGTATTCGTTCTCTGCTTGGCAGGGACTCCGGCTTGGAGGACTCCAGATTTGTATATATATACGGCTGAATAAACACTTTTATATATATACATTGCCTTGCCTCGCTTTCCACTCACGCCGGGTGACTTTGGCTCTTGCCAGGAACACCCGTTACATTATGGTGCCCCGAGTGAGGACCATCTCTACTGTGGATCGATGTCCGTGTGTGCGTCTCGACGACTCGATGTCCGTCTGTGCGTCTCGACGACGATATCACAGGAGATGATTATTCTCTGAACTTCCATTCCACCGGTGGATATTATTTAATTGGTGTCTGTGCACAACACCATAACACAGGGCCAGAGTGGACTTTTCGCGGGCTCGCTTGGACACAGATTTTGCATGCATGAGTGTTCGTCGCTTCGCTTCGCTTCAGTGCCTTGCACTGTAAACTCTGCTTCGCCATTGTGTTCTTCGCTCGTGCATTCCTGGACTATTGTCACGCTTTTCGCCGTACACGGAGACTTCGTTTATAGGGCCCAGACGAACGTCACTCTCTTTGGAGAAGATAAACGGTAATTGTTTGACATTTTCCTTGTACTGCATGAACTTTTCTTTTAGTATTTGCTATTGTCAACATGGCTATGGACTTTGTGAGTAATTGTGTATAATATTGTTGCATGTTTTGTAATTGAAGTGATCATTTTTTTTTATATGTTAGCTGTAAATTATTTTTGCAGTTTATTATGGAGAATTTTATGCATGTAAAGGGTAATAGCTTTGGCACGGTTTGAGGTTATCGTGATTGGTCACGTGATGTTCCATTGTCTAATGCCAATTGGTTTTGTGGTCTGTGTTATGTAAACAGTAGCATTGCAACTGAATACTAACATTTGCCCTTAAACCTGCTGGTATTTGACCATTGACAGATGACTTAAGACAACATTCATCATTTCTTTATTGTCTTTAAAGATCACATTTTATCTCCTCTATTCATACATTCACATTAAAGAGAGATGGAGGGTAAATCAGTTGGCATAACACGGGTCGTCTCCATACATGGACTCCCTTCTGATGTCAACGAATCTGAGATTATTTAACACTTCTCACAAATTGAAACTCCTACTCATGTTTTGTTTGTTCGAGAAGCACATACTGGTCGTTGCACTGGCCGCGGGTTTATAGTTTTTGAGACTAAAGACACTGCCAAAAAGGCCATAGATAAGATATCAGGTAGCTCTTTAGAAAGGGATTCAAGCATCAAAATCTCTCTTGAACATGCTAGGGCTTTCTCCATCACTGAGGTGTCTCATCTGATTTCAAATAAGTTGCTCGATTCGTTAAATCCTTCTTCCTTTCAGGTACCCGAAGGTAGACGTATCTCAGAGATAGTAACTAAGTTCGATTTTCTTTCAGATTTCGAGGTAAATCAGATGTTTGTGGAGTTTAAACACCGAAGGGGTGATGTTATACAGGGGCCATCTGGGGCTACTGGTTACAGTGTTATCTCTCCAAAACTGCCCCCATTTTCAGGGAATCAAGATAAAACCGGGAGCTACGAACAATGGCGTTCCCATCTCAAATCTATGATAAAAGATGGCGTAACACCAGAGCCTCAGATTTTGTCAGCGATTCATCGGTCTGTTAGGGGGACAGCAGGAAATGTTCTTTTACATATGCCCGATGAGTCCACTCCCACAGATATACTGAATAAATTTGACAGATACTTTGGTAATGTGCTCCCCACAGAGGTTCTTATACAGCAGTTTCACTCATGTAAACAAGATCCTAAAGAGGATATTGTCAACTGGAGCTGCAGGCTTACTAGACAGTTAGACCTCATAAACCAGAGAAATCCTACTCCTCATAGGGAATATGAGCGACTTCTTCGGTCTAGATTCTGGAATGGGTTGTATTCTAAGTACATTAAGGAGGCTATAAGACACAGATATTATAATGGGGAAGAACAGGATGAACTCTTTGCAGCAGCACGAGCCTAAGAGTCAGAACTTGTACTACACTCACATATAAGTGACAAGAAAGTTGCTTCATCCAACCAAATTTCTCAACAAGGGGTTAAAACTTTGTCTTCTGAAAACTCTGTGCTTGAGCAGATAAATAACAAACTGTCAATCCTAGAGAATCGCTTATCGAAACTTGAACGATCTCAAATGTCCAAACCAAACAAACCATCACAAACTCAGGCTGAAGTTCGTAACAGTAATACTGTCTCGGACGAAGTCTTTTGCTCTCGTTGCCTTCGTCACACCCACACTGTTGACAAATGCCATGCCAAACGAGACAAAAACGGGAAAATCCTAAAAAAACTTAGAGTCGCCCGTGATCATTCGTGGGAGAACACGGGGTCAGGTTATAAAATTCCCACAACAAACGTATGTACTGATAATGTCCCTCTTGTAGGTGAAACACAGGTTGTTGACATGTTTGCAGATGGTATTAACTGCCAGGGTCTTTTAGATACAGGTTCCCAGGTCTCTACCATTGCTCAATGGTTTTATGAAAAACACCTCAACCCGTCAGACTTAGTCCCTGTGAAGGAGATGATGGATCTCCGGCAACTGGACGGCCAGCAGGTAGAGTACTGTGGTATCATCGCTGTTGACCTTAAATTTCCTGAAATAAATTCATCTCAGACATTCTCTGTGCCAGTATTGGTAATGAAAAACACCCATTTCAATGCCAGTGTTCCATTTTTAATTGGTACGAATGTGCTAAACTCTTGTTTAAATTTTCTTCAGACAAATGCTGGTCCAAATTTTATTCAAAGTTTACACATGCCCCACTCATGGAATATTGCATTTAAATGTTTGACAAACAGGGAAAAGAAATCAGTGAATAAAGGAGGTTATGTATTATCCACCAAGTCTACAGTTATACCTGCCCACAGTGATGTTACTATAAATGGTTTAAAAAGAGGTTGTACAACAGGCAAGACCCTTGTTATAACTGATGTGAATGTTCTCCACAGGTTACCAACTGGATTGGTTCTACTTCCTTGTGTCCAAGAGCTTGATTTGTCGGTAGGTACAAGTCACAGAATTCCAGTACAGGTCAGGAACTTAACATCACATTCCATCATTATTCCATCAAAAATGATACTCTGTAACATACAAGAAGCTAGCCTCGTAACCTAACTGACACAATCACCTGACCCATCTGATCAACAATTCTTAAACATGTTCAAATTTGGTCAAGATTTGTCAAAATCTGAATCTGAACAACTACAACTTCTGTTGCTTAAATGGAAACACATATTTTCCTTAAGTAATACAGACATTGGTCACACCAGTGTAGAAAAACACCGTATCGTGTTGACTAAAGATGAACCATTTAGAGAGCGATATCGTCGCATCCCTCCACAATTATATGATGAGGTAAAACAACATCTGAAAGAAATGCTAGAGTCAAAAGTAATTAAGGAGAGCAAAAGTCCGTTTGTTAGTCCAGTAGTCCTTGTCAGAAAACCTGACGGAACTCTTCGTTTCTGTATTGATTATAGAACCCTGAATAGCAGAACTGTTAGAGACGCTCATTCCTTACCAAGAATCGATGAAACCTTAGATTCTTTGATTGGCGCTCGTTACTTTTCCTCTCTAGTTGTGAAGTCTGGTTACTGGCAGGTTGAGTTAGCCGAAGAAGATAAAGATAAAACAGGTTTACAGTAGGTCCTCTCGGTTTTTATCAATGGGAAACCATGCCATTCGGCTTGGTGAACGCCCCTGCCTGCTTCCAAAGACTGATGCAGAAGACTATGGGTGATCTCCATTTAAAAGAATGTCTTCTCTATCTTTACGATATAATCGTATTCTCTACCTCCTTTGAAGAACACCTAAAACGCTTGAATAACATCTTTCAGCGTCTGCATGACGCAGGCCTAAAACTAAAACCTTCAAAGTGCCAGCGGATGCAAGATAAAGTAAAATACCTAGGACATATAGTCTCAAAAGAAGGTATACATACTGACCAGAGTAAAATCAGCGCTCTTAAAGAATGGCCTATACCTAAGTGTGTCAGTGATGTACGCCGTTTCTTGGGCTTTGCGAGTTTCTATGGTAGATTTGTCCCTGGATTTGCTAAAATCGCAAAACCATTACATGACTTACTGAAAGGCCACCATATTCAGAATCAAACAAAAACCAGTAATCGTACCAGAAAGAAAGTTCCATCTCAAACAATCTTTAACTGGTCAAATAACCACCAACTAGCATTTGATCAATTAATAGGACTACTATCTTCTGCTCCTGTACTAGCGTTTGCAGATTTCTCTCGTCCGTTTATTGTTCATACTGATGCAAGTTTTGATGGGATCTCTGGTATTCTGTACCAAGATCAAGATGGCCAGAAAGACCAATAGCTTATGCGAGCCGAAGCCTAACACCATCAGAGTCTCGGTACCCTATTCATAAGTTAGAGTTCTTAGCTTTAAAGTGGTGTGTAACCGATAAATTTAAAGAATATCTGTATGGATCACGGTTCACAGTGTTCACTGATAACAATCCTCTAACTTACATAATGTCCTCCGCAAAATTAGATGCAACAGGTCAAAGATGGATATCTGAATTGGCTAATTACGACTTTAATATTCAATATAAAGCCGGCAAGCATAACATCGACGCCGATGCACTTTCGAGAATCCCTCGGCTTCTAGCAGAAATGAAAAACCACAATCAATGTATTACCAATGATGTAGTAAAAGCTGTTTGTCAATCAGTGACCATACCATCACCTGTAATATGTAGTCTTTCTCTTGACCAATCTAAAGCTGTTCCATCCAAGGATCCTGTCAATTTGCTCGGACAAACACGATTAAACGTTGCAAAGGAACAACTTCTTGATTCGAATCTGAACCCATTCATTGTCCATTTCAGAGACGGTAAGGTCATAAACAAGAAAGACTTGACTCATCCTGATCAAATAATCCTTTCAGATGTATAGATAGCCTTGTCTGCGGGATGGCATACTCTATCGAAAACGAACACTGAACGGCAAAATTCAGTATCAAATGGTAATACCTAGCAGTTTGCGACAAGTCGCTTTGTCTGGTATTCATGACGATGTTGGGCATCTAGGTCGTAATCGGTCTGTCCATCTAGCCCATGACCGATTTTACTGGCCAAAAATGTCTAAAGACATAGATTCATACATTAAGAATTGTCCACGCTGTATAAGGCGGAAGTCCCCTCCAGCAAAAGCTCCTTTAGTACCTATAACATCCACACAACCAATGGAGCTCCTATGTGTCGATTATCTTAGCCTTGAGCCATCTACAGGTGGAATTGAAAATATTCTGGTCATGACCGATAATTTCACACGCTACGCTATGGCAGTTCCTTGTCGCAATACTACGGCAAAGACTACAGCTAAAATACTATTTGACACATTTGTCCAACATTATGGCTTTCCAGCCCGCATCCACAGTGATCAGGGCAGACAATTTGAATCTAAAATCATCAAAGAACTATGCAGACTAGCTGGTATCCATAAATCACGATGTACACCGTACCATCCAATGGGGAATGGGCAAACCGAAAGGTTTAACCGTAGTTTAATCAGTATGTTGGGTACTGTTGAGGAAGAGAAAAAGAAAAACTGGAAAGAATACGTCAGTGCTTTAACTCATGCCTATAATTGTACGAAAAATGATGCAACCGGTTATACACCTTTCTATTTAATGTTCGGTCGACATCCACGCCTCCCTATTGATCTAGTACTTGGGACCAACAACAATCCTAACCATCAAAATTACAACACATATGTTTCCGATCTAAAAGCCCAACTTTCTTCTGCCTATGATATTGCTCAACGTGTCTCTTTATCATCCAGGTATCACCACAAACGATTGTATGATAAACGTGCTCGCAATGCGGTGCTGGATATTGGTGATCACCACTTAGTACGAAAGGTAGGGATCATTGGGAAACAGAAACTGGTCGATAAATGGGAAAAGCAGGTGTATGAGGTATTGGAACAACCCAATAAGGATATTCCAGTATATGTTGTTTGCCCCTTGGGTGATAAAAAGCGTACTCGCACTCTGCATCGCAATCTGATCCTTCCATATACAGGATTGCCCGTCGACCCTACACAAAAACCAGTTTCCACAACACACAAACCAATTATTACATCATCAGTGTCAGGGTCGGAAGACTCATCAACAGATGACGACCCCATTTTCACTATAACTCCAAATAATCGTCCCCACATGAGTAGTTCTGAGGATGTGAGCGAGTTGCATTTAGAACTTGAATTATCGGATGATACAGATGATGATGCAATTGCGTCTGATCACTCTAATACATTCCTGATAAATGGTTCTACTGATGATTGCAATGCAAATGTTGATACCGTGAATACTACAGGTCTTTGTGATGACGTCACTGGTGTGTTAAACGATGACGCCAAAGGTGATAATGACAATATATCACAACTATACGATGACCATGACGTCATCTCAAGTCATGATCATAATAATGATGGTAATAGCGCCCCAATATCTGATCAGAGTGGGGATCCGGATGTTAATCCAGTACGTAGATCTACCGGAGAACGACGTATGCCAGAACGTTTTGGGGACTATGTACTTAACGGGTGATAATATTTTTAAACAAGTGCATGTGTTAACATAAGTATGTTTAGGATAAGTTCCTTGCGTAAGCTACATGACTCGTTCTGAGATTTGACGAGTCAGTGATATCATTATACGATTGTTTTTTTTTTTTTTTTTTGCGTATGCTGACTTTCTCCACTGCCACCAGTTTCTGGGTTTTTCACTTTCATATATGTATACCTCATGTGAACATAATGTTCCAATATAAACATCTATCCGAAATCCTACTAGAGGCCGTCCACTGCTAATGCTGTCATGCGCGACCTATCATTCTTTGCAGTTAGTGTCGGGACGCCACTTCTCTACTGGGGGAGCGTTTGGTATATGGTGTGGATGATGTGCTGTTGGTATGGTGTGGTGGATCTGATATATATATATTTTTTTTTTACCTAACTTTTCTCGTACATTAATGTCGGGTCGACATTTTTTTCAAATAGGGGGAGGATGTAACGGCTCCGATAACACGTATTATATTATCAGGTATAACTGAATTGCCTGGCAGGTATCATATTATCAGCTTGGCCTAACTGGTCAATGAATTGCCTCGCAGTTGCCTTGGTTGCCTTGTTTGCTTGGTTCCTCATTACTCAACCGGTTTTCCGTTGTTCCTATTGTTTTCATTCGGACAATGACACGGACCGCGACGCGAACCCTGCCAAGCCTCAGTCTCGTGACATAGAGAACTTGTCAGTATTCGTTCTCTGCTTGGCAGGTAAGGACCGTTTTTACTAAACTCTTAAACTGCGATAAACTCTATCATTTAGCCAATTCATTACTTTCAGTATATCACGTACGTACTATCATGTAAACTGTATATTCCATATTCTAATTGCACATGTTACTGGTAAATTCATACTTGTTGTACGCATGGATATTTGTATTCATGGTAATATGCAACGATATCTTAAAATGTGGTTCCTAAATATATAGGCTCATTTGTATAATATGTAATGGGTTTTCTTGTGTAATGAATACCAAGAAATGTGCAAATATATATTCTGTATATTCATGCCATTTATTGTATTTTTGCACCATATAGAAATGTTTATATGATATGTTTAATGAGAGTATTCGTTCTCTGCTTGGCAGGGACTCCGGCTTGGAGGACTTCAGATTTGTATATATATACGGCTGAATAAACACTTTTATATATATATACATCGCCTTGCCTCGCTTTCCACTCACGCCGGGTGACTTTGGCTCTTGCCAGGAACACCCGTTACATATATATATATATATATATATATATATATGTATATATATATATATATATATATATATTTGTATTTGGTATACTTCCCTGCAAAAGGGAAAAGCTAAAGCACAAGCATGTTATCACACAAGCAGAATGCAGCATAATGTCTGATACATTTAAAAACAGTTTACAATCATTGGTATTGAAGAAACTTCTTATCCGGTAAATGCTGTTTTGCTTATTTCTATATAGATGTTTTCCAAACACATGTACGACGGAAAATGAGAAAAAACACCACATTTCTACATACCAACTATAGTCATGACGAATCTCGCATATGCGCAATCAACTCCGGTCATACGGCGTTCACGTTTGTCAACATGGCAACGTTCTTCGTTGTACTAAAAGCGTGATGTTAAATAAGCTTATACATTCTTCACGGGTGTGTAAATAGAGCTTTGTTTTACTCGAGTTGCGTTTAATTCCTTAATATCTACTCTGGGTAACCAAGAAAATCTCATCGTTGTTTTTCAATAGAGATTTTACTAAAATCATGTACGACGAGCTTGAGCTTCGTTCCTAATATACTCAACACGAACGTACTATTGTGTCCCTATAGGTGAAACTCCAGGTGCTCTTGCTGAATGCAACAAAGTAAATATGACAGTAATCCTGTTGCACAACATAGACAATATGGAGTTCGGTCGTCGATCTAACTATATTTACTTAGTGTAGATAAATGTGGAACGCGTGAACTTGTTAATGTTACTTTAATTGGTGAAGGACGCTTGTAGTTACGCGTATAATCAACCACATTGGACGAAAGCAATACAGTACGATAATTGTTATAAACAATTGTTCAATAGTTTAACATTCGTCTAAACAAGTAAACCCTGGACCTGATACATAGTGGTATTTTACACTTATCAAAATATATCGGGGACAGAACACGCAAATCATGGCTACGCGGTAATAAATAAAGAAAACTGTACGTAACAATGGGAATGCGAATACACGGTAGTCTGTTCAGCCACAACTTTCATCGACGGCGATGTTCATACTAAGCTTGTGTCTTTTTAATGCTGTTTGAACTTGGTGCGTCTCACTATACTTGCCCATTGGAAGAAGTTGGTACCTCATCCGGTCGAAAGCGGTCAACCTGGCATAAAAATCCAATCAAATATCTGGAACCAGTGTTTCATGCATTCACGGATGTTGAGAACATTAACTGCTCGAACAACAAGATCGACAGAATTCCATCTATAACTCACGAGTTTCTGCTTTCTATGGATTTGTCATACAACGTGTTAGGAAATATGGTGAACTACAATCTGCCTCCCTCGTTGATGTACCTCATTCTAATGTACAATAATATGTGCGCTGTAGACAGCTCCTCTTTTCGTCTTAACTAAGCGTACAAATGTTTGAACTATATCAACCTTGCTTTATTACCTTGACAACTTAGATATCTTGTGTTGATAAATAATTTCAGCCGTACAGTCACAATTTCCCGAAGAACTCCGTGGTTGGACAGGCTTCATTGGTTGGATTTAAGAAATGATCGATAATTGCTGCCCTTCGATTAACCGCACGAGATCCCTCCTCCGACTATCATGTCACTCGCGGGCAACGATCTTCATTGCGGCTGCAAAATAACGTCATTCTTACGGGCGTCTCAGGGATATAAAAACACAAAATGGGCTTGCTGTCTGCGCAGATTTCCCAGGATAAGTCGCGTCACTCATTCCAGTTCATCTCTCCACCAGAGGATGGTGAACTGTAATTACCGCCACGAGACTAATACACGAGCATGTATAGGACACAGCTTTGAGCAGGATCAATACCGGACAGAGGAGTTCTGGCGAAGGTTTACAAGTCAACCAGAATGTCAACGTCCGGTTATCTTCATAGAATATCTCTAAGAAGAAAACCTTCTGGGATGTTTAGCAACTGGTGCTCCGAGTATTGGGTTTAATTTAACAAAACCCGGAAGGCAAGACTCGTTCAGTTAATGCAGTGTTCACTGCCAAAGGAGCGTCATTTACAGTCAGAGCTTCACTGAAAGACAACTATACGTAAAACGGGCAGTATAAAGGGATGCCAATTCTCCAACTTTTTGTGTACATATATATATATATATATATATATATATATATATATATATATATGTATATATGTATGTATGTATATATATCTTATACATTTTTATATTCAACATTGTAATACAACAATCGATTGTAATAAACATTTTAGACAGAAGGTTCGTACGTTACGCTATTTATTAGTTGCTGTACATAAGTCAATAAGTCGTTTTGCGACTAATTGTTCTTGTTTGACATACATAATGACGATATGAGATATACTAGCTTCTTAGCTGTACTTAACAATATACAGCTTGAAACAGTTACACTTTTATTTATTTATGTGTCCAACTAAAAGACGTATATGGTAAACCTAATTAGCTTGGTATCAATGCAATATTATTCAAGACGTTAACGGCAACGTAAGACTAAATACATCATCTTTAACAAAATTACACTTTTACAGAAGAAACTTTAAAAATGAACAAAAAAAATATATTATTAGGAAACAAACGTTTGTACAGGACTTTACAGGACTAATTATTAAAACATACGGTTAATCCGGGTAGGCGAAACTAATTTGCTTCCTTCAGATTTCTCATTTTAGAAAAAAATGTATGATGTTTTTCTTTTTCTGTGCTGTTTAAGGAACATGGGGTAAAGAAGCGCTTATCTTTGCCTTCGTTCACCCCATGTTCCCCAAACAGTGCAGTAAAAGAAAAAAATCATACATTTTTACTCAAATGAGAAATTTGAGTTCGGAACTAATTGGGATTATAGTTTTTACAGACAGTCTGATCTTTTAATTACATGGTATACGCTTGGCGATATATATTTCAAGGTAGTCATACAGTATTATGTCAGACTAAACATTAATTTCAGGACCCATCCAATCAATTTTGCCTTGCCTCCGCCAGAGGTCACTCTGATATTCTCTAGTTATTATGAATCAAAGCGCTGCTTTAATAATTATTTAAATTCCATATTTATTGTTTGGTCCAGTCATTTAGAAAAAGGTTCTCCTTTTTACAGTAATTTTTAACTATACAAGTACACAGTTCAGGCAGTGGTTATTCACTTAAGTTGATATGTATCTCCTGTATATATATATATATATATATATATATATATATATATATATATATATGCGTAGTTGAGGGCCTTTTCCTAAATCAAAGTTCCGCAAATCGAAATATTGGCTGTACGGGCTTTCTGGAACCACTCCCATACCAGGAAGTTGAGCTTCTCGTGCAATTTTTACTTCTGGAGCAAAACCGCTTTCTGTCACTGGCAGCATTTTCCCCGAAAGCGACAAGATGGTCGACCTGCGTTTCAGAACACTGGTCTGCCGATACTCGCACAGCTTTCTTCAAAGTTTCACTGGCACGGATGAGCTTCAATTTCACCGACAACGTGAGCTCCCGCCTAAGAGTACGGTTGCTGGCTCCTCGTGGCATTTCCCTATACTATTCTTGCGTCATTCGTTTGCGTTAATCTCAATGACAATGTCAATGCACAAAAGGCAAGGGTTGTAATAGCAGCTAAATAGAGGGAACGTAGTTTTCGGTGTTAAATAAACTTTCTTTGATTAATATGAGCTTGTTTTGAGCCTGTTATCTTTTACGTACAATGGGTCTGAGATTAAAAGGGGGTGTGTTGGCCCTTGTGATCAAACTGCGAACCGTAATTGGCGTAAACAAAAACAATCAGTGCAGCGACGGCTTTATTTGACTCGGATTACCAGTTTTACTTATTATGACTATGATCCCTTCATTATGTCCGTGCATAGCAAAAAGAAAGGCCTTCTTTGCATTCATTTATTGCGTGATGATCGTTGCCTCGACATCATCACTGCGTGAATTATTCACTGGCCTTTCCCGGTCTACGCTTGGGAGCACATCAAAGCGTGACATGACCAAAGAAAAGTAGGCCAAGAATGTTTGACAGGAAAACACTCGTAATCTTTGTTTTTGTTGTGGACAAGAGATCAAAGTTTTTATCGGGCCTCGCCGGCGGACACTCGACCGCTGACCGTGTCCGTATTTACCAGTTTGATCAACCGTGAAAACACTGGCTTGCGCTAGCATCAGCTATGTATGTATGTATATGTATATAACCTATATATAACCAACTCTTATAACCTATATATATATATATATGTGTCCCTTCTTTGATTATCCTCCAACGCCTAGCTGCCCCCCCCCCCACCTTTGAAGATAAATAAAAGCCACTAACTCATCCGACCTACGGGGATCTTCACATCAGCTGATAATCAACCCGTATGAGGTCGTTTGTTTTTTTAGGATAGCTCAATGGTCTGTTGGAGTTACTGTCTTTGAATGAGGATGAAGGTATTCATACGATAAAAATTATCTGTTTTATATATATATATATATATATATATGTGCCTTTCCTATTTCAGTTTTTATTTGCTCGGGGTTTATAGGAATAGTCAAAACCTGTGATTTTAAAAGAAATGAGGGTGAATCACTGAGGTTCTAACCAGATTTTACCATTGTACCATTGAGGGATCGGTGTGTCGGGACCGGCGACATTCAGCTCTGAAGTACAACGCCTTAAGCCAGGTGCTCACTACCCGATTTTATCAAGCGACATTTTCGAACAATTTTTTTCGGCAGATTTTCTCAAAACAGACTTGATTAAGTTCGCCGATTTTGGGTCAAGATAATCTCATCATTTCGATCTGCTTCTGGTTATTTTTTATGCCGTAGAAGTGTGATGATCAATTATATTTCAGGCGACTCTTATAACCTTTGAGTTATAATATATTTAAAATGGATAAACGTACAACCTTGTGATCCGGTCGTATAAAAGGTCTCGGGTTCTCTTGTAAATATCAAGTTTTACTGAATGCGCTAGACTTTATATGACATCAGTCTAAATGTATAGTATTCGGCTATACATTTCTGTCTTCTCTCATTTTCCCTTTTTCTTTAAACACTGTCTTACCTGTCACATTTCGTCTTGCTGAAGGAGGGCCAGTGACAGTGGTCCCATCAAGGGTGGGGTATCTATCTAAATATAGAGATATATGGAAATATATATATATATATATATATATATATATATATATATATATATATATATGGAAATGTTATCCACAGAAAAGTCGGTTCACCGACAGTGGTAATCGAACCCACGATCTTCCGATTTCTGGTCGGTGGCCTTATCACCTGGCTACGCCAGAATCCTTTCCCTTTTGTGCTAATACACATGTAGTATAATAAACATTCCGACACATGTAGTGGGTGAGACTATGACGTCACAACCGTTATGTCACTTCGCTGGTTCCTATAAAAGTGTGCAAATACACCACATATATTATTCTATATCAAGGGGAATGATTACATTGACTTTCCACCTTTGCTAAAAAGTGCGGGGGGGGGGGGGATACCCCCATCCCCCACATTTATCTCCCCCCCCCCCCCCGCCACAGGTCGTAAATAGGTCGAGAAATAATCGAATGAACTTCATTGCTTTCGCGAGACAATCTCCAAACTGTCCGAATCTGTTGACGGTTTTACGTAGAATTTCAAACATCATGCATATCGTGAGAATGTCGAGCGTATATGACGAAGGTTTTAAGACATTTTCGAGAGGAAAGCACGCACAAATGACAACCCGGGCTGCAGGAAATGTTCGTAAGAAATTTCAAACCTTTTTTTCTATTACCGCCGAACAAAATGCGACTCCCGCGAACAATTGCGGACGCTTCCGGACCCCCGCGCCTGTTAGCCGAAGTTTAGAGACTAAATTACGAATGCTGGACTTTGCCATTGTTTGCAAATTGTTTGTGTGCCCCGTGGAAACACCACTGAATTGCTGTTTTATCTCTGACTAGTCGGCAACAGTTACAGCCCAGTTAGATAATGGTTTTCGTCAAAAAATGCCAGTCTTCGGATTGTCATCTTGATCGGTAAGATACTGTCACAAAAGAAGCTGACCTCGCCCTCGTACCAAAATAACTGGTAAATAATCGTATGGGAATACTCAAGAATCGATCAGATAGCTTTAGGGATGAACGCTATATATTAAAGGATATATTTTTTAAAGATTTCTTTTTGGCTGAGGTAATTATAATCTCCTTCATTTTTAATGCTCCTAAACTATGTACTATGAATGCATCTACAGAGATCTCTTCTGGTTTCGGATCAAGTAACAGTGGCTTATATTCGATTATCCTGGTGCCAAATAGGCTTTGTTTACCACTCCTGCGGGTCCTTGGTGTATATCATTCAAATTTGCTGGGTCTTATCACCGAGGAACCCCCGAAAGGCGCACTCATTTGTTACTGAAACACGACTGTGGGGTACAGTCTCACCTATAAGCCTGCAGGGCGCTCACCCTGAATTTGGGCCAACGGTAAAAAAATCACACTGCCTCAGCTGAAATTCGTTCTCCCGGCTTTGAGTCCTATGCTCTACCTATGAGCCACAGGTACGTGTAAAGGATATTTCTTGATGACCTGTTTGATTACATGTTTTTAATAAAGCCATCTGGATTTCAAGTTATACATTACGGGCCAGGAATAATGTCGTTAAGATATTAGATTTAATCTAATTCTGCTTATTAAGGTTTTGCCAATTCTTTTGAATCATAAGCAGAGAAGAAGGACAGCAGCGTTAAAGTAAAAAAAGACTTGAATACTATTTGATTTACACACAGACACTGCAGGCAAGCACTTTGACCGTTAGCAGACACCGCACAATAGAAGAGCACATAAGATGTATTTCGTACATATACACGTATAGACATAGCTAATTTGCATATAACTAATATCGTTTCCTTAGACCATTTATAATAGAGAAAAGTCATATCTACAAGCCGCTGTCACTATAAATGCCTGTTGCAAAATATATGACCCTATACAGAAGTAATATGTAGGAAATGTTACTATTTTTTATATATAGGTTCACTGGGCAATTAATATACCTTCAGTTGAAAAGTTATTAGCGTTGCCAAAAAAAAAATCAATATACAAATATAATATGTAGAAAATATCAGTCATCTTTTCGTATCCATTCTCATGTGGTCAATATACTGTGGTTGGATATTTATTCGCTTGGGTTCCAATTTCAAGATCTTCGCGAAAAAAATATATTGGCGTGGATAAGACCTTCGTGAATAATTTAACTGTCATTGGCATCTTGATTACGTTATTTAAATCTGCAGCGTTACATATTTAATAAAAAAAACTATATATATAACATTTTTACTTACCTATAATCAAGGATTGATATCATAAATTGGCCTTTTAATATGGTTTGCTGATAATTAAGAAAAATTTGCACTCGTTTGAATTTCCTAAGCCCCTCGACAAACATTAAGATTCACGAGTATGTTAATTGGTTGATACAAAAATGGAAAATTCATTGTAGGTTATTCAATTTCAAGATCGCGATAATGGAGACCTCGCGAAACAGGTTACAGGTTAAAAATATAACCCAAAGAATATGGCGCCAACCACAGTAATCGTTAGTACTAGTGTCACTGATTACACAAAGATGACACTGATGAGCAAGCAGGCAACCATGGACACAGCAGTGACGACGGCCTGCGTCCCACCGGAATTACCATCCCCCAGCACAGCTCGGAAGAGGGCGTATATATCTTCTTTGTATTCAGCTGGGTATTCTATTCCAAGCTCATTAGCGCGCTGTATCGCCCAGACACTCCCCTTCCCGTTGGCGATCCCTGACGCCAAGAGCCCGTATGTGGCTGAGGAGACAAAAACAATTGTTAAAAATCAATAAAAATTCAAACCTGCAATTGTATTACACGAACCATTCACAAACATAACTATTAGCAGTCGCCACGATTGATGAGGCTTTTACTTAAAATATTGTTTATAAGCATTATAAATACTGCTGTTATTATAATAATAATAAAAATTATAATTATTATTATTTTAATTTACCATATAACGGAATCATACATTCCAGACATAATTTAGTTATTCAATTGAATCATGTTTTCTATTCATTACGATTTTAATATCTGCAATTTAATGTATTCAATTGGATTATGTTGTATAATTATAAAAAAAAATTCCATCTGCATCCTCTTAACCTCCTACCTTCTTATATTATTACCAGAGTGATTATAAAATTAATACCAAATGTATACAATTTAGATTTCTGCACTTATGTGCTTTAAACTTTATCGCCGTCTTTTGGGGGAAGCGGTAAACATATTTGCTGGAAGACGCACACACAAACGCTTACACTTCGATGGACCAGATGAAATCAAATCAGTTATAAACCAACAACGCTCGAAGTAACTATACATAAAACAACACACATACACCAACACACACATAATCGATTTAAAACGTTTATATATGATACGCTTCACGCAGAGACAAAAATCATGCTAGTTTTGGCCCTGAAGCTGAGCCCGGACATGCACCCATTGTTGCCAGCGCCAGGAGGGTATACCTTCAACCTATGTATGTATGTGTCTGTTTGTGCGTTTGATCACAACATAAAAAACAAACAAAAATTGAACAGAAATTAAATGTTCTAGAAATTTTGGGTATGGTCCAATGACAGTCGATAAGATGAAGGTGTCGATTCGCAGATCTGGGAGCCGCCGCCGAATTGCACCAGTCGTCGCCGTTTATATTATAAGCAAGCCGCCGCCGATAGTTTTCTTGAGCCGCTGAATTGCGCCAGCCGCCGCCAATTATTTAACACAGGCTCAACCGCCGGTGAAATACTGATATGGTGATGAAAAAAGGGATATTCGCTTGCATATACTTCAGCTTGTTAATAGTTACTACATTAATATGTTAACACGAACCCGTCTTCAACAGATTAAGACAATTAGCAAGGTCCCCGCAAGCCCCTTTTTTCAGACCGGATAACTGGCATATTCCGCACTTGATCAAGGGCGTTTCTCTAACCCCGGTTGCTCAGAAATGAGTCTGACCATATTATTTAGACGTTAGACTGGTTAACTGATTGTGTTTAGCCTTTGGGCTTCAAGGTTCTGGCCGGGTGGGAGTCGAACAATAAAATCTTCAGTAACGAATTAAAACCCCTAAATCATCAAACCACGTCTTACTCCTGGAACTGGAAGCTTTTCGATTTGGATATTAGGGTCGAACGCAGCGAACAGTCGTCTATCATATTTTTGTACCAAAAAAAATCCATAAATAGTTTTCTACTAGTTACACTGTGTAACTAAGTCCTTATATGTTTATATTGGATGATAAGACGCAAATAGCACGCGTCATATTCAGATGTAACATTGCAGGTGCCCTTTCAATCAAACGGAAAGAGGTTGTCAACTGCACTCCTAAAAAATCTTATGATTTAATGGAGCAGTACATAGTTACTTTCTGTCAAAGAAAAATAGATCATGCCAACGAGTTTATCTAAAAATTATGGTATCAGGCGACGCCATCAGAGGTCTCTGTAGTGTGTTATGGCTAGAATTGCAGTTACAAGTGAGTGAGGTATTTGCTTGCATGAATCAGGTAGAACTAAACGAATAGATGGGATAAGGTCCCAGAGTAGGTAATATTTACAATTATTACCGTTTAAAAACAGTCGGAAGGGTTTGACAAACCTGAATTGTCTATTATATTGTGATCTATATTATTTGTGATATTTAAAAAAAAGAATCTAGCAGGTGGTACTAATTGATATATTTAAATCTACTTCTTACAAGTATTTTTAACTTGGGTGTCTTGGCTAACGGGTCAGCTCTTTTGGTAATCTAGCTGTTAACTTACATCCGCGGGTAGCGCTTCCACAGTGGACTAACACAGGTCCTATCTCATCGACCCACCTGAAAAAGAGGTTATAATTCATTATGACTGATATTTAATCTCATTTCCCAATGAAAAGCGTTAAAAATTATGCTTTCTTTGCTGTAAACTTAGATTATGCCTTTTAAACATATTATATTTTTCGAATATATTATTACCCACTGATCCGACTGCGGCCGAGGGGATATGAAGGGATCCGTTTTACAACCAACATATCAGACAATGAAGCCGCCCCATTGCAAATCCTCCCCCCCGCCCAGAAAAAATTTTTATTCTGACTAATTTTAAAGTATATATATATATATATATATATATATATATATATATATATATACAGTAAAACCCCGCTAACGCGACTACTTGCGAGACCAGGCAAAGTGGTTGTGTTAGCGGGGTGGCCGTGTTAGCGGGATGCTTGTACATTAATCTGCAAATATTAACGCAGGCGATAATATGGGTATTTTAAATAAATGTTAAGTTGCTGTCTCTGTTTAATTTAAAATTAAAAATATAAAGAAAAATAAATAACAAACATGAATATGATTCATGAATATGATTTTTCACATAGAAATAAAACAAACTAGACGACCATAGGTCGAACGCTTGCCGGGAATCGGAAGTGAAACACAGACGGACAGACAGAACATATTGTCGGTTTTCTATTAATGGAATGACTGTCAGGGACATTGCTGGAATATGTGGCCCGTAGAATGACATATGAGACAAAAGAACAGGCAAGTAGACAAAGCTGACAACAAAAGACGAACAGACAGACATACTGACTTTGTGAGACAAGATTGACACCAGATGACATAACCTGGTGATTGAGAAGATTGAAAGGAAGAAAATGAGTTATAATTTATGTAATTTAGATATATAATTTTGGAGGTATGGCGAATTAATGATATACTAGGGAGGCTCGACTGTAGCGCCCTCTAGCAGACATATTCCGAAGACGACAAATGCGTTTCGTATTATTAGTGTATACCATGAGATGTCTCATTTTCAAAAGGATTCCGTCAAAGCTGTGGCCCGTAGAATGCTATATGTAAGGCGTAAGAACCAGCAAGCAGGCAACTTTGAGGATAACGGACAAACAGATGGACACACTGACAAAGTGACAGAAGATTGAAACCAGATGCCTTAATCAGTTTATGGAGAAGACTCAAAGGAAGAAAATAAGCCAAAGTGTATGTAACTGAGGCTTTGGGTGTAGAGATATGGCCTATACAATGGTATGTGTGTGAGGGTCGTGTGCAGCGCCCACTAGTGGCCATATCCGGAAAATGAAAAAAATTATTTCTAGATATTAGTGTAAGACATAAGATGTAATAGTTTCAAAAGGATTCCGTCAAAACTGTGGCCTAAAGAATGCTATATGTGAGACGCAAGAGCCAACAAGCAGGCGTATTTGTGGACAACTGACAAACAGACGAAAACACTGACAAAGTGACTCAAAATTGAGTCCAGATGACTACTCCAGGTTATGGAGAAGACTCAAAGGAAGAAAAAAGCTACAGTTTATGTAACTGAGGTTTATAGTTTTGGAGATATTGCCAAAGCATAATATGTTGGGAGAGGTCCTAGCGGCCATATCCGGAAAATGAAAAATTGGTTTCGAGATATTAGTGTAAGACTTAAGATGTAATAGTTTAAAAAGGATTCTTTCAAAACTGTGCCCTTTAGAATGCTATATGTGAGACGCAAGAGCAAGCAGGCGAATTTGCGGACAACTGACAAACAGACAGACACACTGACAAAGTGTCACAAAATAGTGACCAGATGACTACACTAGGTTATGGAGAAAACTCAGAGGAAGAAAATAAGCTATAGTTTATGTAATTGAGGCTTATAATTTTGGAGATATGGCCAAAATATGATATGTTCGGGAGGTTCGCATCCAGCGCCCCCTAGCGGCCCTATTCAAAAAATGAAAAAACAATTTCGAGATACTAGTGTAGGACTTATAATATTTCAGTTTCAGAAAGATTCCTGCAATAATGTGGCCTTTGGCGCAAGATGAATGAAATCTCGAAATATCTCTATTCACGAGATATTTTACGAGATACTGCAATACTTGTTATAAAATCTTGTAGTACTAGTTGAATGCTACCTGATGCAAAAAACTAGATCACACTAGCTTTAAAACTGACAAAGTTAGAAAAATAAGACTCCTTATATTCGAATATCATGACTATTCCCCCAAAATTTGTAACCATGGTTACGGCAAATTTGAGTCTGCTACACACCAGATGACAGGCCTTGGAATGACGATTAAAATGAGATATTGTTGAAGTAGATACGACTAATAGTCACAAAGATATGAAGAAAAAACCGTTTTGAGAATTTTTGACGACCTTGACCTTGACCTTTGACCTATTTTAACCAAAAACAATAGGGCACCTAGAAATTTAATTCTCCATCATCTCTGAAAGTTTTAAGGTGATTGTGGCAAAATTGTGGCCAGGAGAGTGCAGACAAACAAACAGACAGACAGACAGACAAACAGACAGACAAACAGACATACGCAACTGAGCAATATGCTTGCCGAAATCTTTGATTCCGGCAAGCAACAAATGAAACAAATAGATTGACTTAGCCACAATACAAGTCAATGGGCATTGTATAAGATGTACAATCTACACTCGAAAACAGAATGAACACATCAAATCTAAGTGTTATTTATATGGTTCCTGCTTGATCATTGAAATGTGATTTGTCACAGTTTAACTCACCTGAATGTATTCGTGTGGTTTCAGTTATGTTTGATAAACTCCTTTTTTGATCAGTCGTTTAATGCTAATCTAACACCCGTACCCAATACACAATGTAACGGACCATGAAGTACAATATCTATTGATGCGTATAATATGGCTATGGCTGGGCGGCTTGATAAACAAGCCTAACTATGGCTGGGCAGATGAAACCGGGCTGTCCCATGTGCCCGACTATTATCTATGTCCAAGCTGGGCGATTAGCGTGTCACCTGCTCAACGGACCGCGGTGCCACGGGCCATTGGTTGTGATTCGGCTAATTAATTACGGGCTATTATCTAAATCCGAGCTGGGCGATAAGCGTGTCATCTGCTCAACCGGCAGCGGTCGGCACGGGCCAGTGGTCGTGATACGGGGGTTCTTCTAAAGGTCGGGACCAAAAAGGGTGGTCGTTGGTCGTGATAGCGGGGTGGTCGTGTTACCGAGTTTTTTTTATATGATAATTTATATTTGACAATTCTGGGACTAATATGACTAAGCAAAGTGGTCGTGTTAACGGGATGGTCGTCTTGAGGGAGTTCACTGTATGTATATATATATATATATATATATATATATATATATATATATATATATATATAAAACACTTTAAATTTATTTTTATACCGAAAATATTATATGACCAATTGATAATTAAACAGAGCTCTGTTATCATAAGGTCACGGTATATTTTGAAGATGATGAAAGTTTACACAAATAACCATACATTACCTATTGGCGTGTGCAAGTAGTTAAGGCCGTCAGTTTCGAAAGCTGACCTTTGTCGCCGTTCACTGTAACCAATGTCATCACCAAATGGTAGAGGATTGCGTGACGCATAATTTACAGAGGAGTTCGCGCTTATATAGGCGTTAGTCTTGCCGGGGTCAATCCTTGTCGCTTCCAGGCGAGTCCGGTTCTGTCTGCCTCCCTCAGCGTAGGTTCCGGTTTTATCTTTGATGTTAAATAGTACTACCTCCTCCTGAGCAGGTTTACCTTCAAATGTATGTCCAAGGCGAACGTTAACAACAGTCTTGATTCCCGCTTCTTTCAGTAGCCCCAAGTGGTTAGATTGAATCTGACCGGCGATAAACCAGTCATTAATAACTGGCGTCATCAACCAAAACTTCTGCCAGTTTTAAAGTGAAACATCAGGTTTACTCACAATGGCTGGGCTGTTCTGTCCCGTTATAGTTTGGATGACAGACCTAGTTTGCCAATCCCCGTGAAAGTCATGTCCCAACAGCACTGCCCTTGAGAAGAATTCACCTATATCAACCTTTGGCTCGGCGGCAGGATCTTTACTACTCGTATGGGCAAGGTATGATAATGCCACAAAGGACGCTGATCGCACAGACATGCAATACACGAGCACTGGTTTTGGGCAGATTGGTAATATTCGCCAAACTTCTCGACAGTCTCTTGTGTATAAGGGTCTTCTCCCGGTTGTAGAATAGAATAAAACCTGACGCCAGCCAGTTCTGTTGCGATCTCCATGGCTTTCTGTGTTGTTGGAAGAAGTTCCTCTCCGATGTTGCCAGATGTCGTAGAGTGAGCAACTGATATAATGGTTTTGAAGCCAACCTCAGAAGCGTATTTAATCTGTGCTTCAGTCAAACGACCAGCAGCATACAAGTCCTGTGTGATCCATTTAAGCCACCATCCTTTAGGGGCTGGCAAAAAGCTGTCGGGGACGGCTTGGGACCCTGGAGAAAACAGGCCCAGGAAAAAGACTAGTTTCACAACTTCTACCGTCCACATGCTTAGTCTTATACAAGCTTCTGCTAGTCTGCGCTTATACAGATATTAACCGCTGGAGTTCGGTGTTCACTCACTGTAACTGAACAGACCCACCCAGTAGCTAACTGTGTCAGGACTATATTTGTTGAAAGCAACCACGTTCGTTTGGTTCAAATATGAAAAAAATAGAGTAAATGAACATATGAATTATGCCCTTTCGAGAAAGTTCGAACAACGCTGATGTGATCACATGGACCGTAAAAAGTTAGCACCAACTGCCTGTATATGGCTTCGCACTGTGTCCATCACTCATCTGCAGAGATATCCATGTGAAGCTCTTTAATCATATGTCTCCGTTGTCACCTAAAACAAGAGAGAGACTTCAATAAACTGCACGCACTTAATGGGTCCACCCAGCTCCGTATCACCGTTATACCGTATCACCTACTGATATTTAGTGACATAAAGAGATGGAGCGTCAATCACCTGAAAGTAACATGAAGCAAACAAGCTAAACTTTATGTTACAATTAATTATTACTACTAACGGCAGCTACATTTCAACCTGTGCTGCCCTGATTAGCTTAATGTTATGCGAATGCGGAATTGGATCGTTCTATTCCTCTGTGCCATTCGGCTTACCATCGTTCATATATCTCAAATCTCTAGATTAGAACTTATGGTGATGGCATTCAACCTTTGTCACGCAAAGCTTATGTGGCAACTTCTCGGAAATGTCCTTTTATGTGACGTAAAGGGGTCCTCAGTATGTTTTCCTAATACCTTGGGAAATTACCGTTATTTCGCGAAGGAGTTATTGGACCCCCATCTGTCAGAAACTATGTGAACTTTGTAAAAAGAATTTACGGATAATATGCCTATGCATTATTATAATCTTTAAGTTGTTCTTTGGATTTCTTGAATACATTTCAATTCATTTTTATGTTGTACTTTCCTTTTACACTTATTTATTGTACAGTTTTAGACAATCCGTTTCATCCCTTCACGTCCACCTGATTTTTTTTAATGAAAATAGTTTATATTTACATTTTAAGAATTAAAGTTATAGAAGATAAAAAAAATTACATCGTGGTAAATAAATATTTCAATGTGAAGGGAAAAACAGTTGTGGAACATAAACTTGAGATTTATTTCAAATCCTGAATTGTTACATTAGGACGTCACTGCTATATGCAGATTTCTTGGGGTTATTGTAAAATATACATTTTTTAGGAAAACAAAAAGGTGGATATCCGGTACGGACTCATAGGGACATACGCATACCTCAGTTGTGCAAGTGAAAACAGTCAGCTACGTCTAAAAGCTATATCCATACTTATATATTTGCTTTTATTGTAACTATATCAGCTGCAGTGTTGACAGAGCCGGTAACAGGTCACTGAGCAGGAAGATATTCCCGCTTTTTATGTTTTGTTCATATGCATTCCTCAAAAGAGATCGTACAGCTTACGCCTTTATATTTTGATTCAGCTTTTCCTTGTGGAAAACACAGCTATTAAAAAAATGTACAAATTATATATTATTTTAAACATTTGATTTCATGGATACTGTTTCTCAACGCATATATGTCTTGAATGTAACACGCCTCTGCTTATAATCAATGTACAGTAGAACATGTGTCATAAGACCACTTGTTGGACTCGCCAAAAGAGGTCTTAAGTTTTTAGCTCGGCTGACTGAAAATCATCTGAGATATAGCGATCACTTTGTCCGTCGTCCGTCTGTCTGCCTGTCTGTTTGTCCGCCCGTTAACAGGGATCAAATCGTAAACACTTCTAACTTGAAATCCAAGGAGATCCACGACAAATCCCTTTGGAAACCAGAAATTAGGTCTCTGTTACCCATATGTTCCGAGATATGAGACTCTAAAGTACTCCCCCCCCCCCAATTGGAAGAAATTTAAACGAAAGCTCAAATATCTGAAAAACTAATTTTGTACGCATTTTATTCTCATTATTTTAGACCTTCAAAGCAGAAGTTGTCCATAAACCATGCAGGCACATATCGTAACCACTTGACCTGAAATCTTTCAATTTTTATCCAGGGAGGTCCATGGGAAATCTCCTTGGAAACCTGAAATTAAGTCTCTATTAACCATTTCCCGAAAGTTAACCCCTCCCCCCATGACTAAAATTTTGATACAAAAGCTGCAGTATATGAATAACTAATGCATTGCAGGGGTGGTCATCATAAAATTTTGCATGAAGTATTTCATCAGTGAATGTAGACTGGTGACGCCATCGAGATTTCTGCAATTTTCAAAGCAGCAGTTGTCCGTTAACCATGCAGGCACATATCGTAACCACTGGACCCCCAGAATCTTCTAACTTCATTTCCCGGGAGGTCCTCGGAAAATCTCTCTGGAAACCTGAAATTAGGTATCTGCTACCCATATCCTCCGAGCTATTGGGCACTAGAAGTACCCCTTCCCCCAGAATAATTACAAATTTGAACAAAATCTCCAGTATCTGAGCAATTAATGCTTTGATCACCATGACTCTTTGCATGCATTTTGATCATGGTGTTTCATCATTTCCTGTAGACTGGTGCTGCCACCTGTGTTGTTTTCAATGTTAACGCTTTTTTTCTCAATTTAAGAGATCTTTGAAGATGTGGTTGTCTGTTAACAGGGCACAAATCGAAACGACTGGACCTGGAATCTTCCAGGGAGGGCCATGAAAAATCTCATTCAGATGTTAAATTTCGTTTTGTGAATGGCTTCTTAGTCAGCTGAGCGTCATGACCCATGGGTCACTTGTTCTTATCAGACAGGTCAATCATAACCAATGTTAATGCTTTCGGCTTTTCAGCTGGAATTATAAGGCAGATTGTCTTTCAGACAGGTTCTCCTATTCACCTAACTACAGATAGAACCGCCAAAACCTTTCATGATGTCTTGACTGTATACAATTCCAGCTATCTAATTACATCTAAAGAGGACGGATTAAAACCAAATTTTATCACAAAGACATATGTCGTGTATTCCATACTAATGAAATCACTAAGTTCTGTAAATGTACTATTATTAATCGCAATAATCTTGAGATAAATGGCTCATATCAACATGTGTTTTCATATCAATAAGGTCCGTAATCAGGGAATATAGGAAGCAAAACTGTACCCCTTAACTATTGATTCCACATATAAACGATATTGAGTGCAACAGAACGCATATTGTTGACTGAATTAAGATAAATTTAATTCAAGTCTGCATAATATGGAATATTGATGGGGTTGGCTTCAATGACCCATTGTTTCTAGATGTGAAAATTCTAGGAAATTTAATTTTCATGCTAAATAGCAAAATACAAAGCCAAAATTTGCGGATCCTTACAGAATGCACAGAATGGACCATTTCTCCCTAAATTATTTAAAGGTTATATTTACTTTAATTCCCCTTGGTCCTTCGACGTTGCTTGGCCCTGTCTAGTTCTTATACATGTTCAATGTCGTTATTGTTGTACATATTAATTCCGGCAAAATTTCGTAATCGGAGAACAGATCACACGTGCCTTATTTATCACGATGGACCTAAGGACGATGGTATCCCTCTAAACAGCCATAACATTACTGATAAGATGAAGAAGATAAAGTAGCCTACTGGACCTACTTTGCAGGGCGTGTTTGTTTCGTATGAGGAAACAAGTCTTAGAATGCCGACGTAATAAAGATAATAATGATATATATATAATGAATCATACATTTGTAATATATATATATATATATATATATATATAAATATATATATATATATATATATATATATATATATATATATATATATATATATATATATATTCATTATTTATAAATATGGACAAAGAGAGAAACACCTGTTTTTTGCTTGAGCATTAAACGCATTAAAAGTGAACCGTTAAGATAAATAAAATGAAATATCTTAATATATACTTCTGCCGAATTAATAACCTAATCTCTTTTTTGTATAAACTGTATGCAAAAGGCTTTAGATATTATTATTATCTCCATCTTCAATTAAAAAAAACATTGTCAAATATAGTTAAATAGTTTATGAATGTCTTATTTAAAGTGTGCTTATCTGATCGTTTCCTTTTTTTACTTGGAATCTGTCCATCAAAATAATTAAATACTAGTCCCTCAGGTATTACAGGGAATTGTGGATAAACTCTGGTAAGAAACACGAGCAATCTTAGTTTAATGAATAACGTTATGGCACAGAACGGTGTGATTGTTCACACCACCGGTGATATATGCCAAAAGTGTCACTTACCCGCCAGCTAACCACGAATGCTATGCACCGGGAGGCCTCTTCATATAACAGTTCGGAAGCGAGGTCATATATATACGCCTTTATGTTGCGCCGTTATGTTTTATGTTGCGCGCTATAGAAAAACACATACCTGAGCTGAATGTGGCCTAGTGTCTGACAGTGAGGTGACGAAAACCTGATACAGCGACCGGCACACATTAAACATCTCTTCATTCCATGTTAAGGCTTCACAAAAAGCAACTCCCAATATTTCGTCCCTGTACTGCTTTCATGAGTCAATTACTAGTATATTCACTAGAGATATTAGTATCCAGTCATTGAGCCATAACAAGTCCATGAACGTTTATCAGGTAGATGACTGTGAGATCATACAATATCATATAATAGAGAGATATAGGGAATATCTATATTTTGGAGGCTCAGAACCAGACAGAATGCATTCTATAAGCAATTTCTGCATTTAAAGCAAAATTCTCTTCCGAGGAACTTTGTCGGACTAGGAAGAAATACATATGTATTTTATTTTATTTTTCTTGATTCAAGATCAATCTGTGGGTTCAGAATATTTAACAAGTGACCCATAGGCCATGACGCTCAGCAAAATATGACTGGTGGCTCATTTCTGTTATTAATATGATATATTGTCTGTGAGCATAGAATATGGCTTATGTTACTTTATTAAAAAATAGACAGATAATAAAAATTTCAGGATTCGTAGGAGACCTGCCCAGGACTCCCCTTGAATATCACAATAAAAGTTTCCAAGGAAAATTGACAGAATGTGTACCCTGTCTGTCTGGTTGCATGTTTCTGGCCCATAGCTTGCAGAATATAGGCCACCGTGACCCAATTTCAGGTTTCCAAGGACTATTGCAAAAGACTTCATTGAATGTCATTATAAAGGAATCGAGGACTCAATGCGTCTGGTCAGTATCTTGGAGAAAATTATAGGTCACGATGATCTCATTTTAAATTTCAAAGAGATTTGCCCAGGACCTAGGCCTAATAAATACAATTTGTACCCATCTGACTTTAAAGGTACTCAAATAATGTTTTGGCCTGTCACGTGCAGGTTTCCAGTGGGATTTGCCAAGATCTCCTTGGATATTGCGTTGGAAGATTTGAAGGATAATGGATAAAATGTGTGCCATGTCTGACGGTTCAAAATCATGCTTCCGGAGAGTAGCTTGCAGATTATAGATCACCCTGACCTATCTTAAAATTTCAAAGGAGATTTGCCCAGGACCTAGGCCTTATGCATGCATTTTGTACCTATCTGATGTTTAAGGTACTCAAATCATGTTTTCGGCCTGTCACGTGCAGGTTTCCGTGGGAATTTGACAAGATCTCCCTGGATGTTGTGTTGGAAGAATTTAGGGCTTAAGTATACAATTTGTCTATTTGACATGTATTATAAGAATTAAGTTACCTAATTTTAGGATTCTAATAAGATCTGCCAAAGAACTCCCTAGACTTTTCAATATAAGGTTCAAAGGAAAATAAATGCAATTTGTACCTTGTTTGTCTGGATGCTCAAATCCATATTTTTTCTCAAAGCTCATAGTAGACTGTGCACCATGACATTATTTCTGATTTCCAAAGAGATTTGCCAATAACCTCCCTGGATGTTGCTTTTGATTCTTGGCCTAATATCTACCTTTTGTGCCCATCTGAATTTCCGGGTGCTCGTTTGACACCCTTTTCCCTGCAGATTGTAGAATATAGGTCAGAGTGACCATATTTCATGTTTCCAAGGACATTTGCCTGTAACCTCCCTGACTGTTATGTTGAATTTTCTAGGCCTAATAGTTACAATGTGTGCCCCTACTGTCCAAGTGCTCAAAATCATTTTTTTCTGCCTCAGTTGAAAAATATAGGTCACCATGACCCTATTTAAAGTTTTCAAGATATGTGCCCAGAACCTCCCTGATTTTGTGTTAAAAGATTCTGGACCCAACAGGCACGATTCGCGCTTATTAAACATTCATGGTACTAATAAGATATCTTTTTCAAAAAGAATATAGATCACCATGATATTATTATAGGTTTCTTCTCCTGCCAAGGACCTCCCCGAATGTAACATAAGATTCTAGGCCCAATGGATACAACGTTTGCCTCGTTTAACTGTCTGAGTGCCCAAAACCATTTTTCAGCCTATAGGTCACAGAATTTAGGTCACCATGACCTAGTTTCAGGTTCACAAAGACGTTTTACCTCCCTGAATTTTATGTTAGAAGATTATAGGCCTAATGAATACAATTTGTGTCCCTTCTGACTGTCTGGGTGCTCAAATCATGTTTTCGGCCGGTATGTCACAAAACATAGGAATATAAGAATAAGACCTCCCTAAATGTCACGTTAGAGGATTCTAGGCCCTAATGGATACAATTTGTGACCCGTCTGCCTGTCTGGGTGCTCAAATCATGTTTTCGGCCGGTATGTCACAAAACATAGGTAAGTGACCTAATTTCAGGTTTCCAAGGAGACTTGGCTGGAACTTCCCTGAATGTACATTAGATGATTGGCTATAGCTCAGATGACTTACAGTCAGCTAAGCAAAAAAGAAGAAAATTAGGGGCATGTGGAATGTTTCCGATAAAAGGGCCGGTTTTTAGGTTGGTCTAGACCTTTTAACAATGTTAAGCTCACCGCATGAATAAGACTGCAACACCCAAAGTTTATTCTAAGAATTCACATCATCTTAAATTAATGTGACATGTGAAGGGATGTTTAAAGTACAAACAATAATTATTTTTACATTTGTCCGAGGTCTGTTTATCAAGTTGTCCACTTTAGTAATCAGTGGATTTAAATTTTACTTTTAAATAAGTTTCCTGGTTGGTAGCCCATCGTCCAATTTCGAATTTCGTCGGGACGATCCACCTGATTAAAGGGTGGATCTTATTGCGAACCTTCTTGTTGGTTAGGTGAGGTTATGCTCTCACTGAGTGATTTATTTTTAACTTAATGCTTAATCACATTTCCAAATATGTATTTTTTTATCGCAAGTTCATATCTGAGATAATGAGAAAAGCTGATTCATAACGCTAATTACTGAGCTCACGAAAACCTACCTACAAAAAGATCATTTTAAACGGCTTGCTGGTCAAGTATAAGCAAATACAAAAGGCATCTGCTGTGTTACATAAATAGCCGAGTTAAGGGCGTTGTTATGGCTTGCTTGGAGTCTAATAAGTGTACTAGCACACATGAATGTGTTGAAATATAATTGTAAGTGCGCAAGTACCATTGGATGTATGTAAATATATGTCATATTACACTCGTGACCCGAGTTTTATTACTAGTTTGCGAACTGTCCCCGAGAGAGTTGAGATGAATATTGGCTCTGTGAACCGGCACTCTTGCTAACTCCCTTCAGCGAATGTGATGACCCACTTAGGTCGGTGTTAACACCTTGACGTTTACGCCAAGTGCACAACAGGTATGATTTATGAGTGTGCAGGTGAGTTGATGTATACGGTATCAGTCACAGGGAACAATGTTGACACCGCCATATTAAGGGATTCATTAGATACCATTCGAGTATACTTACATTAAACTACCGCCAACCCAACAAACCAACCAACCAACCAACCAAAGGAAACACGTGATTTTATTCATGTTGTCTTAATAAACACAATTAATATACCTAAGATTACATTTACATACTTCTGTTCCCCTGATCCTCTAACATTATATACTCCTGTATGATGTTCCTGCATTTCTTTAAAACAAAAGAGTACTACTGCATGGCCAGGAGGGTTATGTCGCCTTTGTGCTATACAAATATTTGTTTTATTTTTATTTTGTTTTTAAGTTTTATTCATTATAAATCTGGTGTAAAACCGAAGGTACTCTCTTACTTGTAAAAGATTGTTTTCAAAAGCACTGATCCACCTAATCAAAGATGAATCTTACTGTGGAACATATTGTTGACGAGGCTATGCGCTCTCTGAGTAAATCCTGTATGCGTTGTCTGAGTGAGTCCTATATGTGTGCATGCACGGTATAAGAGAACATAACCAGTTTTCCTGAAACTGAAAATGGTTTATTATTTTCAAATAGGGCCTTAGAGTCACCTTTGGGCTCAAATATATAACATTAAACAAATGGGTTTAGAATGAATCCTACAGATAACATTTCATTTCTATAACTAGGGACCCATTGGTCTCGACGCTCAGCTGAATTTTTTTATAAGGATATTTATGAACTTTTTTCGAAATATGGTTCCGATGACCTAACCAATGACCTTTTGACAAAAAATTTAGAAGATACTCTCCTTGAACGTACAGATTATAGATTAAGTTAACAATCATTGAAAAATGTGATGTTGACCACGGACCAGGAAACCTCAGAATCTACAGATTTCTTCATCATTGGGCAAGTAAGCGATGTGTGAAAGATAGAAAAATTTGAATGAAAAGTGTCAGTAAAATGCGCAAGATGGAAGGTTTGAGATGAAAAGCTTGGCTTAAAATGCAGCCATAATCTTTTTAAATAAGTGGTTCATGTGACTTTGGCCTTTGACTTAATGACCAAAAAATCGTTGTATACTATAACCTTTCATTTTTTATCATTGTTGACTGTACGATGCACAGCGGACGATGCCACATCATCGCATAAGCTCACAGGATAGCCAAAATAGATGCCACAGGTCTTCAGGATCTGGAAAAACTAATTATGATAAAAAAAATGCATCACTAGATAACATCGCATTTAAATATTGACATTGCTGTGAATTGATGCGGAAAAAATTATAGGAGTCACCCCCAGTCTTCTGCTACTAAAGGAATTCGTTACATTCATAAAACATACCTGGTTTCAGGACACCAGATGAAACCTAAGCTGAAAAAAAACTGGCATTATTGCTGTCATATAATGGTCTCTAAACTAACAAAAAATCGTTAAGAACAGAAAAATAATAGCTGGTGGCACCACCATTTTCCAGCAACTGACAAAATTAGTCATGGTCAATATTCAAGGAAAAAAGTTATGGAAATCTATGCTTTAATTATCAAGATACTCGAGGTTTTGTATCAAATTTTTTAAATTGTTCTGGGTTGTATTTACAAGCCCAATAGCTGCGAGATTATAGGTCGCACTGACCTAATTACATATTTCCAAGGAGATTTACTATTGACCTAACTTGATATTTACTTAGAAGTTTCTAGGTCCAGGGTATACGATTTGTGCTCTGTTGCTAAAGGACGCCCGGACGCCAGGACAGCACGACGCCCCGACGGAAAAGCGCTATTCCTATACCTCAGTTGACTAAAGGTCAACTGCACCAAAAACAAACCATGTCTACTCAATATACCACAAAATAGTCTTTACAATTTACCCTAAACACTGACAGGATAGTGCCAGACCCTGTGAAAGATCATGCAAACATGCCAGTAACCGGGTGCTTATTATGCTAAATATGACCTGTACGTGAATCCCTCGAACTTTTTGTGTGATGATATCATTGCATCCATTCAATACATGTGGACATTTTGCGTGAAAGACCTATCAAGCATATTGTAATAATATGAATTGTCAGCCAAACTATTTCAATGACTCAGAAGAAATAGACAAGACCACCTGCGTGAAAGGCACAAGCTTGGGAAATATACAAAGGCTGCAGATTGCTGAACGCATAGGCATCTGAGCACTGCTTTTTAATGATTATAGTGAATTTCAAGATAGTGGTCATATGTTCGAATGTCCTGCTTATTGCAGTGTATTTTCATCTTTTATAACGTTTAAATTTCTAATCACTGTAAATACTAAGAGACAGATACTTCGGAATATTTATGCGTTATAGTTTTGAATTAAGGTTGTAAGCAAATTGGATAGCTAGCGGTGGGTAATCAAAAGAAGGCGCATTTTTTTTTTCAAAAATGGCCGCCAATATCACTTAAATCATCACAATTTTCAATTTTAAAATGGCTACCGAGTAAGATCTATAAATTTATGCCCATGTCCAGTTTTGAGATACATAGTCCGTTGCAAATTCCCTCAAAATTGTTCTTTTTTTGGCGCCATGTTTGTACATCTTCTAATGAAGATTACTTCAACTCCATCATGCCTGATTACAGGAAAGCCAAGATTAAAATGCAAGTAATAGCCGCTGACAAACTACTGGAAATAAACTTGTTGTCATTTTTCGGTGAAAAACGGTTTCATTTTGAGCATTATACAATCAAGGTTATATCCTGTCATACACTATTTTCTGCCGTACTTTATCTGACCTGCAATTGCCAAGAGCACAACCTTTGCTGCATCAACATGTCACTATTTCGCCTTGGGAAGGCCTTTATTATTAAGGTGCAACATGTACATATTTTTTACAATTTAACCATACATAGTCACACATCCAGCCTCTAGGGCTTATGAAACACTTTACTTTGAAAACAGCTATAACAATTAAAAATTAAGGTCCAGTTCTGAATGATATTTACATGAAATAAATATACATGATGTTATATCAATACATATGTCCATCCCATATATGTTACTTGCGGGTGTACTGGAGTTTTGACGACTGCTTCTTTCCAAATAAAAGCCTGATAATGTGCACGCCTTATGTGCAGCTTTGTTCAGATCTGAGAACATGGCATCTAAGCAAAATGAGTCACCAGAAGGACAAGTACATAAGTGTCACGCACTTATACCACCACAAATCTCGCCTAATTCCTGTATATATATATATATATATATATATATATATATATATATATATATATATATATATATATATATATATATATCCCATTGTAGTTGTTGTGGCTGGAGGATTGTCACAGATGTTAAATCATCAGATCCAGGAATGGACAATCATGAGGAGGCGGTACGCGTGTTGTGCGTTACTGCGTCAACACAACTTAGAAACTGTGGTGGTGTTAGTGCTTGGTGTACTTGTCCTTCGTGTTGCTCATTTTGCTTAAATGCCATGTTCTCAGCTCTTGATGAGGGCAGGAACCCTGAAGAAACCAAAATACATTCCCACCATAGGTTTTACCCGGATAAGCCACCCCACCAAGTCGAAGCTTTACTGCCATTCCATGCAATTACTAGATGTGAAACTGTGTCGAAGCTTGCTGGCCACGGAAAAAAAACAACCTGGAAGGTACTCCAAATCCACAGCCATTTATTGACAGATCTCAGTACGGGGGATATTACTGAACAGATTATCAGCGATGCAGAGAAGTTAATATGCCGTCTCTACAAAGTACTTGATGATATGGACAGATGTGACAAGGCACGAGATGTGACAAGGCACGTGTGATACTTTTCTCTAAGGGTTACCCACAGGAAACTCTGCCACAAACATCGGATGCAGTAAAGCTGCACATATGGCGTGCACATTACCAGGCTTTTATTTGGAACGAATCAACAGTCAATACTCCAGTACTCCCGCAAGTAACAGATATGGAGTTGAAATATGTCGATAGGAACTTGGTTCCGTAGCTGATGATGCTACCTCTTATGCCCAAGGCATGTCGGGAGATAGTGACTTGGATGCAGCAAAGGTTGTGCACGTGACAATTCCAGTTGCAGAAAGGCCAAGCCAACCTGCACAGATGAGTGTGCAGGTGCATACAACAGCGAGCAGGAGTGTAGAAACAGACAAGACTGAGCCATTAATCAGTGAAAACGTCACTGCTCTTCCATTGACTCAGTAAAGGGAAAGGTCAGAGACAGTGCCGCAGTAAATAGTTGTACAACGGGGATGATTTTGATTTTATACACTCAAAATGAAACCACACATTTTCACCCTAAATAACAACAAGTTTATTTCCGGAAGTTCGTCAGCAGCTATTACTTGCATTTTAATCTTGGCATTACTGTAATCAGCCGTGGTGAAGATTTAAAAACATGGCTCCAAAAAAAACATTTTCAATGTCAAGGAATCTTCTCAAAGTATTTATTGGATTCCTTGACATTGAAAACATGGGTATAGAAATCAGAATCATAATTCTACGAGTTTGTGGAACCGAAATATAGGCAAAATTCATTTTAAGTGGCAGCCAATTTTGAAATTGGAAGCCATCTTGGAATAGGTCCTGGACTCTTCTTAGTAATTTTACTAGATGTCTTGACCCTGGAAACATCATATTCTTTAAATGTTAGAATTAAATTGTAGTGCTGGTTTCTTCATTAACCAAGTTGATTTAAGTGATACTGGCGGCCATTTTGGAAAACGGATCTTCTTTAGATCACTCACCGCTCGCTATCTAATTTGCTTACAACCTTAATTCAAAACCTGAATGCACAAAGTTTCCTAAATATCTGTCTCTTAGTATCTAAAGTGAATAAATGTTATAAAAGATGAAATACACGGCAATAAGCAGGAGATTCGAACATATGGCTGCCATCTTAAAATTCAAATAAGGCAGCCATTTTGGCAGCAAACCAAAGCTAGGTGCCAGTTTTGTAGTAGTCAACATGGATTCATCAATTAACAAACATGATTATTGACACCACCTCTAACCTTTTATGTTGGATTAAATCCAAGTTTGATAATACATTGTGTTGAAATAGCGGTCATTTTGTTTTTCGAATTTTGAAGCTGAAGACAGCATCGGAACACCTGTAAACAGTCATTTTTGGATTCAGCAACCTCAAAATACCCTAAAACAGTTGCTTTACCACTTTTAACATTAAATGCTTCCAGCATTTTATTGGGGCAAATTTATTCAATTTTTGACCTGTCTAACAGCTGGTATTCGTAGGTTGAATATTATAGAGTAGGCAACTAATAATATGAAGATGAAAACCCATGGTTGGCAAAAATGTGATACATGTACAGCCTCAAGTTTCAGGAGAAAAAGAAGGTTGGAGCAAAATCAATTTTGCGTTTTATCAATAATGTTATTTTTCAATTTAATATAATCGTTGATTCCCTTATGCACTAATGTATCAAACTGTGCGATCATATGAAAATGTTTAGAGAATATCCGGCGAATTTAAATTGAGCCTTCCTGATGAAATACATCGTGAGTAGCCAGCTGGGTCACAGCCCTCAGGGGGGTACTGCAGTTGCCATTTGATATGATGCACAGGGAAATCGTTAATAGCTAATTTGGTATTCACAGCGTTCATACCGCTGTTAAAATCCTTAATGCTTAATTCTTTTGATGCTCATATTTTACAAACAAAAGAACAGAACTGGTCATTGCCAAAATCTAAACAAATCTGACGATCGTTTAATCAAACGAATTGAGTAAAAAAATAAATAAGCTCATTGTGTTTGTTTAAACTAATCTGTGTTTAATACTTAGTTAGCATGCTCTACTTGGCTGAATTAATAAAGTTTAATTTTTTTTTATTGCTGGTCAATTGTAGTCGGATATCGTCATCTTTTTTGCATCAATTGTATTTGTGGTGACTTGATATCTACAAATACTTATGTATTTTATCATGTGTTTTAATAGTTTGTAATAGTGAGCAGGCCTACCTGGTATTAGCCCACTATTATAAAATACTTTTCCACATCGAACGTAACGTAGATACTTGGCCTCTTATTATTAAATATTTGTAAAGCTATCAGTATCTCAACTATGTCAAAGTAATATGTTTTTAAAACACAAATCGGAATCTATGAAACCCTGTTAAATTTAGAATAAAGAAAAAAGTGGAGATGAGCAATAGTATGATAAGACACGTTTTATTTATTAATTAAAAATAAATGTAAAAATTAAAATGAAACATTTTTTAAATAAGCATAAAATTATTCTAACAAGTATATATTGTATTGCTTTTATATATGAAAATTGTGGCCTGGAACCATTTCACCATGCATTAAGGAAAAAACTTTTATAGGCCTAAGAGTTATACGAAAGGATATATTTAATAAACAAAAATATGTAAATGTATTTGATGATCCAAAAAACAATTATCAGCTAAAGATTAAATATCAGGAATGTTTGCCCAGTATTCTTGAATGGGAGTACAAGTCGTATGCATCGTAAGGTCTAGCTAGCCTTAAGAGAAATGAATGAAATTATGCAACGTTATAGCAATACATCACTTTATTGACACAATTAAATGTGTACTTTCATGAATGTACACCCTCGTGATACAATGCAAAATTCAAAATGCAGCAAAGTCAAGTATAAGAATAAATTAGATAGAGAAAATTATATCATTCACTAGGTCTAGTTTATACATCCTGTCCATTGGGAGGGTGTCTGAAAACTTTAATGAAAGCTTCTCTTTTTGTTCAATTCCTTTGAAATTTCAGCTTTTAAAAGGATAATTTAAAATCTTTATGTTAATTTACAGTAAAAATCAAATCAACAGTGCATACAGGGGAAAATATGCCATTGTCAAATTTGGGCTAAATTGAAGGTATTAAGTTTATTCTTGTGCTAATAACTTAAATAAATTACTGTAACATTATTCTGATCTAATTTCTGGCACACAGTTAAATGTTTATTCAATAACGCTACATGCTTGAAAAGGCTGTCTAGTTTCAAAAGTAAGTGTGTAAGATGGGTAAATATGTTTCCTTATATTCCTTATTTTTATAATATACATTATGTTTTGGCCCATAACTCCTAAAAATTATAGAATAAAGAACTTATTTCTACAAAGTTTATAGGAAACGTATTGAGAAATAGCTATGTAAAATATAACCAAAACAACACCATTGGTTTTGATATTAGGCAGTTCTGAAGTGTAAATAGGATTTTAACGTAAAATTGAGTTTTTTTTTCTAAATTCCACAAAGGGACGGAGTCGAGGTCACCTATTTTCTTTGTTTTGGTAGGAGAACATGGGGATTCTAACTGTATGTCGAATTTCGGATTCGTATGTCCAACGGTTTGTGCCTTGCTAACCGGCCAGACTATCACTGAAGATCAGCTCAGCTAAATATGCAAAATTTTAAATTTATAAATATATATATATATATATATATATATATATATGCTTTTTTATTTTAACTTCAAAAGACTTTGAACTGAAAATTCAAATATTGAAATATCTTTGTGGATTGGTTTACAAAATAGTTTACCATCCCTAGAGTGCAAAATAGTGTGACAAACCCCCCCCCCCTTCAAGCACGTGGTTAAGTGGAACGCTGGTTCTACAATCCCCTATAGCAATCAAGCCAAGGATTCCAAATTTATCAGATCTGTGAGTACAGAAAATGATAATCGTATCCCATTTCTTAAACCATTGTTTTTCAAATTTCCTCATATATACTGATAACTTAATGAGTAATGATGATTACATACATCCTTAACCACTAAAATAATAATTGATTCATATCAATGAAAAAAAATAGATTAAACATACGCGCGCGCACAGCAGGGACAGTTGACAAAAGGGTTTGACTGGGACACTTAGGAATAGTTTATTACTTGTTACTGAAAGGAGAGAAATTAACACCAGAATAGACATATTATCAACTATGTGTATATGTGTTCATTTGAAAAAAACACTGATTTAATATGAAGGTTTGGTGTCACCAAGCAGGATACAGATAATATCACAGACGTGACACACACAAAAATTGATAACCAGTTCACTTAACTGTAGGGAACTAACCATATGAGAAACCCTTTGCATATACTAAGGACCTGGTTCAATTAGACAAATGATTATTTTTTACCAAATGGTTCTCTCTAGGCTTAGATTCTTGACATACTGGAATGCAGTCTTCGGTCTGATTGATCAGGTACATTTGTGATTTATTGAGATTACGGAATAGGGTTATCAAAATGGATAAAAGTGACCTTTCGAAGATTGCGGATGTAAGACAGGTTTTGACACTCTAATAAAGAATACTACTACTGCTACTACTTCACCATCTCCGATAATTAAAATCATATATAAATATTTATGTATATATATGTTTATCCACATCCACTTTCCAAAAGGAGCAGGCTGGTCATGGTCTTTGACTCATCAACAGATCAAACATCTACTATCCATTATAATTTTACATAACACTTAAAACTCACATCTGAGATTTCCGGTTTGCAGTGGAGTGCGAATTTTAGGTGTTTTTTAATGAATTTTATATCTTGTTTTACCGTATTTGATACCACTGCGCACACAAGAAGCTGACAGTACTTCTGTTCAGTAAACAGAATCGTTTATCACATACTATATATGATATTACGTATATCATTGTGTAAAGCATACAGTTCCCTTCAGTACATATATCTTCAATGGCATAATCAAATAAGGACCTTGCAAAATAAACGTGGCTTGCATGGTCTTATCTAAGGCTCTTTCAAAATTACAAGAAGCGGCGTCTTGAATATATGACGACAATAACTTATGTAGACAACATGGTATGGAATAAGTTGCCTACAGAGGTAATTTTTCTCATATTGATAAAAAAATATCATTTGGCAGACATTCTCAAAATACGCAAGTACAAAAATAATAGTAGACAAAGGTCATAGACTTGTAGTAATAATGCACAAAATCTAATTGCAGTAATAATGCTCTTTACGACAGTTATATTTTTAAAAACTGTATTGATTGTCAATATTAACACAGATAGGTATTTTTAATAGTAATGTTCACCCATCTTCACTACACAAATGCTGATACACATGTATTCTGTGAACAAACTCCCTTCTTTTAGACACTTTTATATATATATATCAATTATTGTATTTGTTATTCTTCCCTGCAAAAGCGTATTTCATATAAGCTTAAAAACAAGCTGGTTATCACACAATCAGAATACAGCATAATGTCTGATACATTTAAAAGCAGTTTTAAGTCGGAAAATATTTGTATTGAAGGAACCACTTATCCGGTAAATGCTGTTTTGTTTATTTCTATATAGTCGTTTTCTAAACACATCTACAATATCATACGACGGGGGTATCATTCTACACGGGGGTGTATCAAGAGCTTTATTTTGCACGATTTGCCTTTTTTCTTTACTATCTACCATAGGTAACCAAGGAAATCTCATAAAATATCACCGACGTCCGCGCCTCGAGTATGTATATTGAATGTAAAAGGTTTGTCGCATCATATTTCTTATTATTATACACGATTATTTACCCGTGTCGGTACACATTCAGTCGATCCTATGAATCGAATGATAAGGTCATGTAGTTGAAGTAACTTGAGGTGGGGTTTACACGGGGCACGCGAGCGAATCGCGAATAACGCGAATGTCGATTTTCATAAACTGATGTCAGCATCAAAAACTGAACGCAGAGTGAAGTGTAATAGATTTAATTAAAAATAAATAAAGAATGCCTTGGTCGGTACATCCAGTGACATCGCAATACATAATCACCGTATGTAACCTCATTTATCATCGCCTAAACTAACCTGAAATTACGCCCACACTGGGAATAGACTGACTGGCCATCGTTGGCTTTACAGCCAACAGATGGCGCTACCTGCTATGGGGTTTTGACAGACGCTAGTTTTCAAAAACTGATGTCAGCACCAAACACTGAACGCGGAGTGAAGTGGAATAAGTTTAAATAAAAATAAATAAAGAATGTCCGAGTAGAAAGAATATATATATAAACCTTACACATGATTCTCCCAGTAATCAAAAGGTGTCTGAGCGTGTACATAGTGTTCGTAAAACACTTCTCTGGTCATCCCATCGCCCAAGTTTCAAAACAATTTCTGGGTCTGTACCAGCGTCGATGACTGATGTGGCACCTGTAGGCCTAAAAGATTTGGCGGAAAATCCCTTTGAGGCCAATCCAGTCTTGTTTAAGCAATCATCTAAAATACCAGCTATTGCTGAAGACGATACAGCCTTGTACGGGGCCATCAAGGAAGGACAGGAAAAAGGGATGCATATCCTTCGGACGGATATCCTCCGTGCGTTGTATGTAACATTTATTTGCGGAAACAGGGGCCAGTTTTGGGTCAGCTTGCGCCGGTTAAGTCTCCTCAAAACCGCCACGTGAGGTATTATTTTTGGAACCAAATATGCGTATAACGGCAGCTCCATTCGGTTGAAAGGTAATTTGATCAGTGCTGAATACAATTGGCACGACTAGTCCGGTCTTTTGGTCGTAAACTTTGGCTTTTGGGGAAATGTTAGAAGGTCTGAACATTATGAGTAGCGCAAGAAGAGCAATTGTTTTTACCTCAGACCCTTTAATTGTGAGGCCCTCATTTGTTTGCCAGCACTTGAACAAGTTCATGAACGGTTGAATAGGCATCACTAAAGAGCGCATTCGTCGTGCTGAGGCCCCACCTTTTGTAAGTGCTTTTACAAAATTTGTAAGTTCTTTTGTATGTATAAAGTTTGCTTTGCCTAAGGCATCATATAAGTTTGAAATTGCTGCAGACGCGGATTTAATATTTGCAGCAGGTTTAACTGTCTCTTCAGCTAAACAGCAGATAAAACCTGCTAAAAAATCTGCAGTTTCAGGTGGAAACGTTATGCAAGGTTTATCACAGCAAGGTTTGAGTTTCCGAAGCAATCCGTCATACAATTTTAGCGTGGAATCTGCCCAGGCAAATTTCATTTGTACAAGTGCTCTGGGGGACCAGCCCTCACTGGTTAAACGTTTTTCCAAGAAACTCTCCAAGCATATATTTGCCTTTGTCAATTTTTCCACGGTTCTGGTCTGACACCCATGAACCTCATCGCTCTGGTACTGTTCGGTATATTCAACGGTGTAATGGCCATGTTCTGTAAATTTTTGTACCAGAACTGACTGGGCCATCTCGGGGCAATGGTTGTTGCTTCTGCTCTCTGATCGCGTATGACAGATAGCACCTTGGGGATTAACTGGAGCATTTACAAACTTCATTTCCTCTCCCCAATTCTGTTGTGACAGAGCATCCATGCCTTCTGTCAGAGGCTCCCAGAAGCGTGAATTGAACCTTGGCAGCTGAGTGTTTGTCACACTTCCAAACCTGTCGATGGTATGCGGGCCGAAAAGATGATGTATAAGTTGAAACAATTTTGGATGCAGTTGCCAATTGTAACTGTCTATTCTCGATAACCGGTCCGCCTCCTCGTTCGACGATCCCTTTATATGAGCAGCCTGTACATGTATGTTCTGATCGTGACTGAGACTATATACACAAGGGCAGTAACATTGTCCATAAGGATTTGAATAGATTTGTCCTGTATAATATCTCGGAATGTTTGCAGACCCATAACAATTGCCATCAGTTGTCGATAATTAAAAGATTGGTGAGCCATCCGACGAGTCCAGTGTCCGGACATGCCTCTCCCCTAAGGTCGCACCCCAAGCCAGATGGGAGGCATCGGTTGCGAGTTGCATCTGTACGGGTCGTACTTGTACCTCTTGACTGAGATGCAGCAGGGATTCCCAAGTCTCTCTCTGAAGTAATAGACGGTATGAGCCCCTGAGCAGCAGTTTTGCTGGCATGATCACTGGTGCCATTGCAACACGTTGGTCATCAATGGATGCAAGCCGTCTGGCGGTAACTGAAGAGGCTGCTAATGAGTGGCGGATCGAGCGCCGAAGCTTGCGGATTCTCTCTCCTGTGATAGAATTTCTGGGAAATCTAATTTTCCATGCGACCTATTATGTCCCCCAAGTATTTCACCTTACATTGACTATCCTTCTTTGCTAAAAAGCTCGCACATTTGAGATAAATCCCCAACATTTATCTCAAATGTGCGAATGTCGTGTGTAACGTTGCCGAACGTGGCCGGCCCTCATACAGGAAGAACATGCAACTAAAATGCGAACAACAAGAATGCCATACGTATATCTCGGGCAACATTCATGCGGCCATTTCGAGACACATGCAAACTTTTTGCGCATATTTTGAGAGTAACTAACGTCCTCCAACATTCCTGCGACATTTGCACATATGTCGCGCAAATATCTTACAACCCGAGATCCGAACGATACTTGGGCAGTATATAAGTGCTTTGCCACCATCAGTTCTTGTCCAGAGGTCAATGAAGACCAGTATATTGACCAACAAGCTCTCATACCTGACCTGACTGGCCATGCATGTATGAAGAATAAGTTTTTAAAGCCCTGCTTCCTTCCACTGGGTGTTTTTGCACATATGAAACGTATGAACCTACAAATAGAACTGATGTATAAATTTCTGACATTGGGGAGCTCTATCCGTGATAGGAACGAATTTATAAAAAAAAAAATCCTGGAATCCGTCTGAAAAAGTTAGACAGCCCCTGGGAAGTGTGTGACGTCACAACCAGAATCCCGGTTGCGCGTCCACGAGGTTCCAACAAGGCCGACGGGGCAATCTGGTCAAGCGAGTCGGAGGAATCATCTTCAGATGATAACGTCTGAGAGGATGGAGTCCTCGGGAGTTTAAAGGATATTCTGGTGAATATTATCAAAATAACGAGATAATTCAGTAATATAATATTTGAAGCAATAACATGTAGAGTAGTGCAATATGCCGATACAGTTCAAGTGATTCTATACTTGGTCGAGTTGGTTCAATATCGCTCCCGACGCTTTGCAACAAAGTTTGTTGTTGTAATAACAATGTTGTGGCTGCATGGTGCAGTAGTGGCATGCTTTGACTCGGCAAAAATCAGCTAATAATCAACTTGGTTTAGTAATAAGAATATAGCGCTGGTCATTTTTTTTTATCATAATTTATAAATACGTGCGTAATCAGAAATGCTAAAGTGTTGTTTTGATATTTATATACTATTATATATACTAAAATATATTTTTATTTGGCAATTTTACTTAACTTATAGTAGGCTTACCACACACGGGGCTGATTTTAAATAAAGCTTTATAGGCCAACGTAAAACACCAACACCGATGGAGGGTGGTACTAATTTTAAGTACTCCCCCCCCCTTCAATCATCATTGACAATGATACATACATTTGATATATGATTTATCATTAAACATAAACACTCCTTCCTTTTATAATTCAATTCAATATATATACATATATATATATATATATATATATATATATATTTATATATATATATTATATATATAGAGAGAGAGAGAGAGAGAGAAAGAGAGAGATTTAATAAATTAAAATAAATAATACAAAGCATAAAATTCACATTTTCAAATGAATAACGAAAGAGTTATTTATCATGCTAGAAAAAGCACACACAAACATATATAATACACAGTCCATATAGTTCTGTATATAACAATCCACCAGACGGAAAGTCCCTTGGCTATTATTAATCTATATTATATTGGCAGTGTAAAGTACTTGCTATACAGCCTCAGCTAGGCTTAACTTGTGCAAATTAATTTTGACAAGCAAGATTATAAGAATGATTGCTCCGTTTTTGTTCGGGCTGATGTAATCCATTAATTTGGATTTTAGGGGTACTTCTAGATCTAGTACCCCCAGATTTAACAATTGTAAAATATAAAAAAAAAGAATGTGCCCAGAAGACATACATTCAAGTTATAATACTCTGTCAGCAGATTTAATTCTACGAAAAGTACATTTCCATAAATTATAATTTAACATTTATAATAAGTAAGCAATAATACAAATATACCAATATGTTGCTTTAGGTAAGCTTGATCAGTATCTGTATAGGTATATTTGGATTTAATGCATGGGTACTTATGCCAATGTATTATGCATCAGATAAGTAAGAGTAACATATGTTTGTGCAATATAGCTAGGCATTTTAGCAAGGGGGGAGAGAGACAGCTGAAACAAGATTTGGAGTTCTCTTTATGACTCTTTATGACTGACCTTTAATAATTTAGAGTGCAAAGACACTAATGCAGGCTCGGACAGCAACTACTTTGATTGGATGGAACAATGCTGCAGCCTGGTTATTTTGGACAACAGCCTTCTCGTCTGTAAAGATGTCCTTCAAATCACATATTGATCTGATCAATCTCATGCAACCTTCTTCACAATCTCCATTGTAGAACATGACTGCTCTAAGACATATTTACTAGCCACAAACTAGTTTAATCAAATTGCATTTTTTAAGAGCCTGTAACTAGTATTTCCTGAATGGCAGCCATACATGTCACAACAGTAAATTTACATAACCAACGCACACAGTATATTTAGCATATTTGTTACAAATGACAAATTATTTGTACATAAAATATTGAAATGAGAAAAAAAATACAAATACATTTGATATTTTGATATATACATACTACATATGTCTATCTTTAAATATCTTCACACGCACATACACATTATTTATACTCTACTGGTTTATATATTTTATATACAAGTATTACATACTTGTTACATTTTAAATATACCTTTTAAATTATATATACATGCGTGTGTGTGCTGATTGACCTGTTATTTGTTTCGTGTTGTGAAACAAATGGATAAAACATTGCTTATCACATTTTATACAACAAATACACATTTTAAATTAGAATATAACATTTTATTAAAACAGTAATTAGAAACTCCAAAGAACACTTAAAAAAAGTTCAGAGTGAAAACATCCCCACCCCATATACAACACATACGTTTAATGTTAGGAAGCTTATTTTTATGTTATTTTGGGCACAGAACTAAAATATGCTGGAATGGTGTATTTTTTTTTATTTTCAATTTTCTGATATTTCAAACGATTTGAAATATTAAATGAATGAAGTATTTTTGTCATTGTAAAACAATAGGAAGAAACGAATTTTTACGTGTGTTTATTATTTTAGTATCCTATTAATTATTTCTTCAATTTTAATGCCTTTTTCTAAGGTCTATGCACCGAGCTATCACGTGACCCCTTCGGTCATATCTTTTATGCGTCTAGAAACTTTTTCAAAAGGTGCCAATATAAAAAAAAATATAGTTTTTTTTACAAGCATCGTTCAAATTCATTTTATAATAATTTGATTGATTTATCAGCATGATATTATTTAACTTACAATAGCATCAAGCAACTATATGGTTGTTGTCGCATAACACGTCGCTTGAAATCTAGATACAGCGACCGTGTAGACTGCGTGGTACCAGCTCTCAACGTGTCAAGGCCGAGTCTGGGAAAATCAGGAGCAGAGTTAAAGACTAAGAGATACAGGAGTCGGAAAGATAAGCAGCATCATTTCCGAGTTAATAGCCAACGCACGTAAGGAATATAGGGACAACACTGGAAAGGAACATGAAGAAATGTTAGGAGAGTCCGTCCGCACCGTCCTGTCAGTACATGGCCACACCTGGGGAATCCCATTCCCGGATCATGCCCGGCCGGGTCAAGTTCGGCCTCTCCTGTAGGAAAATCCTATCCATTTGGCAAGAACATGTGGCTTATACACTGATTAAAATATGTTTAAGCTCACACTATCACCCTTGATGTTACTGCTTAACCCGACGACGTAATACTCTGACATATTTTCCCTAGATCGTGGTAAACTTAACTGATTCTACAACAGTACCGCCAGGCGTGTTCTGGTTGTGACGTCACAAACGCCTTGGTCAGGACGCTGCTGTTTGGCTTTGGGCCCCTCAGCGGGGTGGATTACGGGTCTTTTGATTTAAATTTTAAAGTTGGAGTTTATTATACCATATTTTATACTGTTACATGTGTCTCTTTTATTATGCGCTGTGGACATTCTATTTCGTGTTAGGCTCAAGCCCTGGGCGTCAATTGCTATGGCGTGTAGAGACACAGCGCTCGGTGTAATCCGTACTGGATGAATCTTGGCGTGTAAAGACACAGGGCTCGTGCTAATCGGAACTTTTCTGGGTTGTTCACGCTCTATGAGCGCGTGTCTTGTATTATTCTTTGGGCGCGTGTGTATTGTTGTTTTCTTTAAATTGTTCGTAAAATTAAAGTTTCTAGATTTTGGGGTGAGAAGCTATAAATTAGGGGCTGTGTTAAGAGCCTGGGGAGGAGAAAGAAAAATTCCAGCGGACACGGAAGTGTATGGGTCACTTTTTGACATATCCGATAATTGCAGCAGTGTCAGGGATTTTACGAACTCTATGCAGATTTAGTGAGATTATAACAAGAGTTTTACTTTGGACTATTTGAACTGTTTACGTGGATTATTAGTTTTAAGGACTTGTTGAGTTGTGACAGTGGTGGTATCCAGAAGAGGATCTGGACACTGGTACATAAAATTGTGGGCTCGTCCGGGAGGCTTAATTATTTTGAAAATTTATTAGGCTTTGACCTAGGCACATTTTTTACAAAACATTGTTTACCAAATTACATATTGTTTACAATACATTGTTTTCAGGATTTATCTCAGGGGTTTTATTTATCGTTTTAACTCTTAACATGGCAGATTTCAAACCTGAGCCATTTGTAGAAGATCCCGACCCTGATCAATTTGAACAGTTGACAAAAGACCTGTTGTTGCCTTTGGGACAACACTTAGGGCTAAGTGTGAAAAAAGCTTTGAGAAAGCCTGATACCATTGCTAAAATCATGCAAGATCTAGTCAGCAAAGGTTTAATTGAAGAGAGTGAATTGGAAAAATTAAAAAATGACGGCCTTGCTATGCATTTAGAATATTAAAAAATAAAGAAATGCCGCATGAGCTAGCATTAAAACAGTTAGAATTAGAAAATGAAAAGAAGAGGGAAGAGAGGGAATTAGAAAAATAAAAAGAAAAGAGAGGGAATTAGAAAAACAAAGAGAAGAGAGGGAAGAACTTGAAAGGTTAGAAAGAGAAAAACTAGAAACAGAAAAAGAAATTGAGTTAAAAAGGACCGGAGTTAAAAAGACTAAAACTATAACATGGTCTACGTGCTGCCCCAACTCACAGATTTTATGTTACTAAACACATTAGACTTGTCCCACCTTTTCAAGAAAAAAGAGGTTGATAAATATTTTACACTTTGAGAAGGTAGCTGAAGATTCAAAATGGCCTAAGGAAAATTAGACTATGTGCTATTACAAAGTGTATTGACTGGCAAGGCCAGATAAATTTATACATATAGCTTTCAGTACAGGCCGCTGCTGAATATGACTAGGTTAGACGGTTAATCCTAAAAGTTTAGTTTCAGAGGCTTACCGCCAGAAATTCAGAAATTGGGAAAAGCGCAAAGAACAGACCTATGTAGAATTTGCTAGGACAAAAGAGCAGTTGTTTAGTCGCTGGTGTAGTTCTTAAAATGTAATGAAAGATTATGACAATTTACGCCAGTTGATTTTGCTTGAAGAATTTAAGCGTGCATTAACGCAGATGTTAAAACTTGTCTTGATGACAAAAGTCCTGAAACACTTGACATTGCTGCTCAATTTGCTGATGATTATTCATTAACCGAAAAAATGTCCTTTACTAGCAAAGCAAAACAGTCATTCACAAACAAGAATGTAAATCAGTATTATTAAAAGAAGTTAAAAGCGTAGTCACCCAGTACTAATAGTCCTGATAGTTCAACAAAGTCCATTGCTACACCTCAGTCCACGCCCACTGTGTCGGAGTCCAACAGAGACCAGTCATTTAAAAAAATCTGTAAATACTGCAAAAAGGAAGGATATATCTGACTGCTGGAAACTTGCAAAAATAACCGAAGAGCAAACCTTCTAGTTTTGTTTCATAATCTATGCACAGCATAGTACAAGACCCGGGCTCTTTTCATGTAAATAAGGGGTACAACTCCTTTATTGACTCTAATAAAGAGTTTGATGCTACTGACACCAAAGAAGAATCCGTAGCTTATTGCTGCTGAGGAAAATTCCTCTGTTGACTTTTGGATGACCAAAATCCGGCAAGGGTCTAACTTTATGTCTGGCTTATTCCAGCAAGTAATGCTTGGGCTAGGCATAAAACAGTACAGCTCTTCGCAATACCACCCTGAAAGTCAGCTCGCCCTCGAGCATTTTGACCAGACATTAAAAAACATGTTTAGTACTTATTGTTATGACACACAGAAAGACTGGGATGAAGGAATCCACCTCTTGCTGTTTGCTGTCAGAGAATCCTTTCAAGAGTCTTTGGGTTTCAGTCCGTTTGAATTAGTTTTTGGACACTCAGTTCGTAGTCCATTAAAACTGCTTGAAGAAAAACTCTTGTGTGAAAATCCTGATTTTCTTAGAATGTGTGTTAAACTACACAATGCTTGTGAGATTGCAAAGTCTAATCTAAAATTTGCACAAAGTAAAATGAAAACTAAGTATGACAAGCGCACTGTAAGTAGGACTTTGAGCCTGGTGAAAAGGTGCTTGCCTTACTACCCATCCTTGGCAGACCTGTGTAAGCTAAGTATTTTGGTCCTCACATTGTTGACAAGAAAGTTAGTGATTTAAATAACATACTGTTAACACCAGATAGGTGTAATAAAAAACAACTGTGCCATGTTAACATGTTGAAACCATATAACGACAGAAATAGAACATCAGATGTTGTAAATGATGTTTCTGCTGTTAACTGTGTAAAAACTGACCCTGACCCAGTTAAAGTAGATACTGATTGTAAGTGTGATGTAGACATTCAGTGTGGAACAGTACCACTAAAAAACTCAGACCTGCTTAACAACCTGGATGCTTAACTGTCACACCCCACCGCAGAACAACCACAAGACCTCAAGTACCTGCTGCAGAATTATGAACATTTGTTTAGTGACATTCCAACGCGAACTTTCATATTGTGCCATGACGTCGATGTTGGCGAGGCAAGCGCAGTCAAGCAGCATCCTTATAGACTGAATCCAGAAAAGAAAAAGTATCTACAAGATGATGTTCAACATTTGCTGGACAATGATTTTATGTTCATGCATATAATCATGGTGATAAATGCAGTAGTTATTCAGATACTTGAACTATTGTATCAAAATTTTGATTATTCTGGGGGTGGGGGGTACTTCACAGCCCCATAGCTCAAAGAATATTGGTAACAGAGACCTAATTTCAGGTTTTCAAAGAGATTTTTCATGGAGCTCTATTGATGTCAGGTTAGAAGATTCCAGGTACAGTGGTTAGGATTTGTGCCCTGTTAACAGATAACCGCATCGTAAGAGGTCTAAAAACTTATAAAAATCGAAAAAAAATACAGGTGGCGCCACAGACAGCAGGAACTGATGAAACATTCTATGATCAATATCCATGCAAAGAATCATGCTGATCAATGCAATAGTTGTTCAGTTACTTGAGCTTTTGTATCAAATTTTCCATTATTCTGGGGGGGGGGGGGTACTTCGGTGCTCCATAGCTCAGAGGTTATGGGTAACAGAGACCTAATTTCAAGTTTCCAAGGGGAATTTCCATAGGCCTCCCTGCATGTCAAGAGTGAAACCTAATTGAAGACTTGTGATGGACCACCCTGGTTGTCAAGTAAGAAGATTCAAGGTCAAACAGTGACAATTTGTGCCTTGTTAACAGATGACTGCTCCATTTAAAGGTCTCAAAATAAAAAAAAAATGCGTGAAAATTCTAAAAAAATACAGGTGGGGCCACTAGTCTACAAGAACTGATGAAGTACTCGATAGTCAAAAAGCAGGCAAAGAATCATAGCAATTAATGAAATAGATATTCAAATACTGAAAGTTTTGTATCACATTTTTAATCATTCTAGGGGTACTTACAAGCCCAATAGCTTGGAAGATATAGGCAACAGAGACATAATTTCAGGTTTCCAAGGATATTTTTCAATTACCTCACTAGATGTCAAGTATAAAGATTCTAGGTCCAGAGGTTATGATTTTGCCTTGTTTACAGATGAGGCTTTATTTGAAGGTCTCAAAATAGAGAAAAAATGCGTGAAAATTCGAAAAAAATACAGGTGGCGCCACCAGTCTGAAGGAACTGAAGAAACGGTCCATGATCAGTATGCATGCAAAAAATCATGGTAATCAATGCATTAGTTATTCAGATACTGGAGCGTTAGTATCAAATTTTTAATTATTCTGAGGGGTACTTATGAGCCCCATAGCTCCGAGAATATGGGTAACAAAGACCTCATTTCACATTTCCACAGAGACTTTTCATTGACCTCCTTGATGTCAAATTAGAAGATTCCAAGTCCAGCGGTTACGATTCGTACCTTGTTAACAACTGACAAATTCTTTGGTCTCAAAAATAGAGAAAAAAATGGTAAAAATCGAAAAAATAAAGGTGGCGCCACCAGACTGCAGAAACTGATGACACATTCCATGATCAATATCCATGCAAAGAATCCTTGTGATTAATGCAATAGTTGTTCAGATACTTGAGCTTTGGTATCAAATTTGACATTATTCTGGGGGATACTTCAGAGCCTCATAGCTCAGAGGTTATGGGTAACAGAGACCTAATTTAAAATTTCCATAGAGATTTTTTATTAGCCTCCTTGCGTGTCAAGAAAGAAGATTCTAGGTCCAGTTTTTACGAATTGTGCCCTGTTAACAGATGACGCATCTTAAGAGGTCTCAAAAATAGAGAAAAAATTCGTAAAAATCGAAAAAAATACAGGTGGCGCCACCAGACTGCAGAAACTGATGAAACTTTCCATGATCAATATCCATGCAAACAAGCATGCTGATCAATGCAATAGTTGTTCAGTTATTTGAGCTTTTGTATCAAATTTTATATTATTCTGGGGGGTACTTCGGAGCCCTACAGCTCAGACGTTATGGGTATCAGAGACCTAATTTCAAATTTCCAAGGAGACTTTTCATGGGGCTCTCTGCATGTCAAGAAAGATGATTCTAAGTCCAGTCGTTTTAATTTGTGGCCTGTTAAAAGATGACCGCATCTTAAGAGGTCTCAAAAATAGAGAAAAAATCGTAAAAAATCGAAAAAATACAGGTGGCGCAACCAGTCTGTAGAAACTGATGAAACACTCCATGATCAATATCCATGCAAAAAATCATGGTGATCAGTGCATTAGTTGATCAGATAGCTTTTGTATCAAATTTGCCATTATTCTGGGGGGTACTTCGGAGCCCCATAGCTCGAAGAATATGGGTAACAGAGACCTAATTTCAGGTTTCCAAGGAGATTTTTATGGTCCTTCGAGGATGCCAAGTAAGAGTATTCCAAATCAAACGGTTACGATTTGTGGCCTGTTAACGGACGGCCGGACGGCCAGACGGCCGGACGGACGACGGACAAAGAGTGATCGCTATAGCTCAGATGACTTTCAGTCAGCTGAGCTAAAAACCACTGCCTTCTTTACTCATTCCCTTTGACATTTCACGCTGCATAGTTTTGCGGAATCTTATTCTTTTTATCTCAATGACAAGATTTGTGACACGTTATCTTTTGTTATTAGGTTCCGTAACAATACATATATATGTTAATGAATAAACCTACAGTAGAATTTCATTTTATTTTTTTTTTCATGAAAGTAGGCCTTTTTCATGGAATAAGAAGCGAATAACGAACGGCGGGCAACATTCATGCGACATTAGTACATATGTCGCGCGGTTATCTTGCGACCGACATGAAACGCTCGCACTTGCTTGCGACGATACCTGTCCTCAAATAATAGGCGAACAGGTCTTAACTAGGTCGAGAAATGATAGGATGAACTTCATTGTTTTCGCGAGACAATCTGCAAACTGCCCAAATCTGTTTACGGATCACGAAGAATTTGCGAACATTTTCGAGAGCAAAGAACGAACAAATCACGACCCGGGATGCGGGAAACGTTCGCAAGAAATTTCAAACTTTTTTTAAATTACCCCCAAACAAAATGCCCGTGTATGTAAGCCGTAAGTTTGGAGACTAAATTACGAATGCTGGACTTCGCCAATTTTTCGACATTTGTTGCCTCCGCAAATTGTTCGTGTGCCCCGTGAAAACACCACTTAACTGTTGTTTTATCTCTGACTAGTCGCCAACAGTCACAGCCCAGTGAGATGATGGCTTTCGTCATGAATGTCAATCTTCGGATTATCATCTTGGTCGGATAACATACTGTCACAAAAGCAGCTGACCTCGCCGTCGTACTAAAATAACTGTAAAATAATCGTATGGGAATACTCCAGAATTTACCTGACAGCTTTAGGGGTAAATGCTATATATTAAAAGATATATATTTTTAAAGATTTTTTTTTACTGAGGTAACCTCCTCCATTTTAATGCTCCTAAACTATCTACTTTGAGTACATCTGTAGAGATCCATTCTGGTTAGGGACCATGTGACAGGGGCTTTTATTCAATTATCTTGGTGCCAATAAGGCTTGGTGTACCTCTCCTGCGGGTTCTTGATGTGTATCATTTCCATTGCTGGGTCATAACACCGAGGAACCCCCGAAAGGCGCTCTCATGTGTTAGTGAAACACAACTGTGGGGCACAGTCTCACCAATAAGCCTGCAGAGTGCTCACCCTGAATTGGGGCCGACGGTGAAAAATCACACTGCCTCGGCTAAAATTTGATCTCCCGTCTTTGAGTCCTATGCTCTACCCCTGAGCCACAGAAGCGTGCAAAGGATATATTTTGATGGCCTGTTGGTGGCACTGTCTATTGAATGAAGTAACCGTATTATAATAATTATGTTTTAATTAAGCCATCTGGAGTTAAAGTTATACATTACGCCCTTGGAATGAAGTCGTTAAGATATGAGTTAATCTCTGATATTCTATGTAAAAAGATTTTACTAATTTGCTTTTGAATGATAAGCAGGGTGAGAAGACAGCAGCGTAACAGTAAAAAAAGGCTTGAATACTATTTGATTTACAAACAGTCACTGCAGGTAAGCACTTTGACAGGTAGCAGACACCGCACAATAGAAGAACACATAAGATTTATTTCGTATATATACATTTATAGACATAGATAATATGCATATTACTAATATCGTTCCTTAGAACATTTATAATACAGAAAAATCATACCTACAAAGTGTTGTCACTATAAATGCCTTTTGTAAAATCAATTACCATTCACCCTACAGAGAAGCAATATGTAGAAATTGTTACCTATTTCTTTATATATATATATACGTTCACTGAGCAAGCAGTTAATCTCTTCAGTAGAAAAGTCAATAGCCTTTTATCTTATTAAAATATAATATGTAGAAATATTAATCCTCTTTTCATATCCGTTCTCATGTGGTCAATATACTGTGGCTGGATATATATTCGTGAGGGTTCAAATACGAGATCTTCGCGAAAAAATATATTGGCGTGGAAAAGACCTTCGTTAATAAGTACACAGTCATTTGCATCTTGCTTAGGTTTTCATATCTGCAGCGTCAGATATTGAATATAAAACTATATATAATAACAAATCTTTCACTTTACCAATAAATCAATTATTGATACTAAAAATTTGCCTTTTTTATATTGTTTGCTTATAATTAAGAAGAATTTGCACTCGTTCGAAGTTTCTTTAGCTCCTCGTCAAAACATTACGATTCGCGATTATGTTAATTGGTTGATAAAATAATGGAAAATTCATTGTAGGTTATTGAATTTCAAGATCGCGATAATGGAGATGACGTGAAACATTGAACAGATGAAAAAATAAACCCGCGAATATGGCGCCAACCACAGTATTCGTCAGTACCAGTGTCACTGATTACACCAAGAAGACATTGATGAGCAACCAGGCAACCATGGACACAGCAGTGGCGACGGCCTGCGTCCCACCGGAAGTACCATCCCCCAGGACAGCTCGGAAGAGGGCGTATATATCTTCTTTGTTTTCAGCTGGGTATTCTATTCCCAGCTCATTTGCGCGCTGTATCGCCCAGGCACCTCCCTTCCCGTTGGCGATCCCTGACGCCAACAGCCCGTATGTGGCTGACAAGACAAAAACAATTGATAAAAATCAATAAAAATTCAAACCGGCCATCTTTTTGAACGAACGATTCACAAACTTGTATAAGCAGTCGCCACTATTGATGAGGTTTCTACTTTAGTTACTGTTTATAAGTTTTATAAATGCTGATTCTATTATTATTATTATTATTATTTTTATTATTATCATTTTGCCATTAATCGGAATCTTTATTTCTAGACAGAACTTAATTTAAATTATGTTATATATTCATTATGAATTTACTACCTGCATCCTCTTAATCTCCCTCCTTCTTATATTATTTATGTTATTATCAGAGTGATTATAAAAGTAACACCAAATGTATAAAAATAAGATTTCTTATGTGCTTCAAACAATATCGCCGTCTGGTGGGTAAGCCCATTTGTTTGGTTTTAAATTAAAACAATCTGTTCCCGAAACCGCGCATTATTCTTAAAAATATACAGGCCTATAATTACAAAGTTATTACCAGATATATCAAAGAAGAGCTCCCAAGTATCAATAGGAATAGGAAATATATCTATGACATTTAATGTTGCATTAGAATGAATTAACTGTATATGATGAAAAATATATTTTTTGTCCAAATCTATACTAAGCATTAATATTAGGCATGGTGTAAAGGAAAGGTTTTACCATATTATTCTTGACTAGGCGGCAGTCGATCGAGAAATCTTCAATAACGAATTCAAACCCCTTAATCATCAAACCACGTCTTGAATTATACTTTAAATACTCCTGGAATTGGAAGCTTTTCTTTTTTCATATTAGGGTCGAACGAAGAGAACAGTCGTCTATCATATTGTTGTACAAAGGACCATCCAAAGATAGTTTTCTACTTGTTACACTGTGTAATTCAGTCTTTACATGTTTATATTGGTGCTCTTTAACTTTCAACCAAATGGAAAGGGATTGTCAACTGGTCTCCTAAAAAATCCTAGATTTAATGAATTAGGACATAGTTAATTTCTGTCGAAGTAAAATGGATCAGGCAAACGAGTACACCTCAAAATTATGGTATCATGGGACGCAGCCAGAGGTCTCTGTATTGTGTTATAGCTGGAATTGTAGCTATAGATATATACATGAGAAGAATTTGCTTGTAGAAGCAGGTAGAACTTAACCAGAATAAAATGGAAACAGTCCCAAATGTAGTTTATATTTAAAATTTTTACCGTTTGAAAACAATAGGATGGGTTTGACAAACCTGGACTGTCAGTTTTATTGCCTTGTGATATTTTTCAAAAAGAAAAATCTAGCAGATGGTTCTAATCGATATATTTATATTTACTTCTTACAAGTATTTTCAACTTCCGGTTTCTTGCCTAATGTGACAGTTCATTTGTTACTCCTGCAGTAAACTTACATGCGCGTGTAGCGCTTCCACAGTGGACTAACACAGGTCCTTTACTACCTGCGTCCAGTATTTTCTCCTTGTATCGATCCCACGTCTCCACGCTGTACCTCGTTGACCCGCCTGTAAGAGAAGAAATTTTTCACTATACCTGATTTTTTATATCATTTGCCAAATGAGAGTGATAAAAATGATGTTTCCTTAGCTATGACCTTAGATTATGCCTTTTAAACATGTTGTATTTTACAATGTTTTATTACACACTTAAGTGATCGAGGCCGAAGGGATATGAAAGGGTAAGTTTACATCCATTTACATCCCCTCACCCCCAATATAAAACACAAAAAAAACTTTATTTTGACTATTTAAAAGTAATATATATATATATAAAACTTTAAATTTATTTTTATACCGAAAATAATATATGAACAATTGATAATTAAATAGAGCTCGGTTATCATTAGGTCCTGGTATATTTTCAGGATGGTGAAAGATTCCAAGACAATCATACAATACCGATTGGCGTGTGCAAGTAATCAAGGCCGTCAATTTTGTCGAAAGCTGCCCTTTGTTTCATTTCACTGTAGCCAATGTCATCACCAAATGATAGAGGGTTGCGTGACGCATAATTGACAGGGGAGTTCGCGCTTATATAGGCGTTAGTCTTGCCGGGGTCAATCCTCGTCGCTTCCAGGCGAGTTCGGTTCTGTCTGCCTCCCTCAGCGTAGGTCCCGGTTTTATCTAAGATATTCAACAGTACAACTTCCTCCTGAGCAGGTTTACCTTCAAATGTATGTCCCAGGCGAACATTAACAACAGTCTTGATTCCCGCTTCTTTCAGTAGCCCCAAGTGGTTAGATTGAATCTGACCGGCGATAAACCAGTCTTTAATAAGTGGCGTCATCAACCAAAAGTTCTGCCAGTTTTCCAGAGAAATGTCAGGTTTACTCACAATACCGGGGACAGTCTGTCCTGTGATAGCTTGGATGACATTCCTGGAGTGCCAATCCTCGTTATAGTCATGTCCCAACAGCGCTGCCCTTAAGAAGAATTCACCAATATCAATCTTAGGCATGGCGGCAGGATTATGACGACTCACATTGGCAAGGTATGATAATGCCACAAAGGACGCCGATCGAACAGACATGCAGTACACGAGCACTGGTTTTGGGGCAGATTGGTAATACTCGCCAAACTTCTGGACCGTCTCTTGTGTATAAGGGTCTCCCCCCGGCTGTAGAATAGAATAAAACCTGACGCCAGCCAGTTGTGTTGCAATCTCCTTGGCCCTCTGTGTCGTTGGAAGAATTTCCTCTCCGATTTTGCCTGATGTTGTAGGCTGAACAACTGATATAATGGTTTTGAAGCCAACCTCAGAAGCGTATTTAATCTGTGCTTCAGTCAAACGACCAGCAGCATACAAGTCCTGTGTGATCCATTTAAGCCACCATCCTTTAGGGGCTGGCAGAAAGCTGTCAGAGAAGGATGGGGTCCCTAGTGACAACAGACCCAGGAAAAAGACCAATTTCACAACTTCAACCGTCGACATACTTAGTCTTACACAAGCTTCTGCTAGTATGCGCTTATATAGTCATTAACCGCCAGCCTTCGATGGCAACTCACTGCAGCTAAACAGACCCACCCAGTAGCTAACTGTGTCAGGACTATATTTGTTGAAACAACTTCATTTGTTTGGTTCAAACATATAATAAAATAGAGTAAATGAACGTATGAATCATGCACTTTCCAGAAAGTTCTTTCAACGCTGATGTGATCACATGAAGCCGGTCCTGGGCTGTAAACATTAAGCAGCAGTTAATGACTTCGCACTTTATCCTTCACTCATCCGCAGTGACATCCAGGTAAAGGTCGTTAATTATATGTCTCCGTTGTCATCTGAAATAAGAGAGTGGCTTTTAATTTACGTCTCGTCAACAACGTTCAATACACGCAGCTGAAAGGGTCCACCCAGCTTGGAGTTATACCGTATCACCCATTAATATATAGTAACATAAAGAGGTGAAGCGTCATTCAGGGTAACCTGAAAGTAACATGAATCAAACAAGCTCAATTTAATATTACAATAAATTATTACTACTAACGCTAGCTTCATTTCAACCTGTGCTCCCCTTGTTAGCTGACTGTTATGCGAAAACGGACTTTCATCGTTGTTTTCCTCCGTGCCAGTCGGCTCACCATCGTTCATTCAACTCAAATCTCTATTGTAGATAGCAACGCTTATGTGGCCGCTTCTCGGAAATGTTTTTTAATGTGATAAGTGAAAAATCAGGGTCATAGTCATTTTGGTGGTCAAGTTCACTGGTCACATGCAAAAACAGGAACAATTGACAAGTGCTTATTGGACGAGTTAATATAAAAAGGAAATAATTAGTCAAAACAAAAATGGCTTCTCATGCAGGGACCCATATCTTATCTTTCAGATCATAGTGAAGGGCAAAAAGTTGTGGAACATAAACTCCAGATAAATTGTCAAATCCTGAATTGTCACATTAGGCCGTCATTGCTACATGTAGCTTTTTGGGGATTATTGAAGAATATACATTTTTTAAGAAAACAAGATGGTGAACACCGATACGGACTTATATAAGGACATACGCATACCTCAGCGGTGCAAGAGAAAATAGTCAGTCTAAAAGCTTCATCCATACTTTAATGTTTGCTATATCGGCTGCAGTGCTGACAGAGCTGGTCACTGCGTAGGGAGATAGTCCCACATGGTATGTTTTGTTCATAAGAATATCTCACAAGAGATCGTATCGCTCACGCCTTTATATTTTCATTCAGCTGTTGCCTATGGGAAACACATGTATGAGAAACCCCTTCGATCCGTGATTGTATATCAGACTTAAAATTTGATTTCAAGGACAAAGGTTTTTTAAAGGATGTCTTCTTATATATTTTAAAGGTCATTACAAATCACACACATATGTTTTGAATGTAACACGCCTCTGCTCTTCTTCAATGTACAGTGAGACATGTGTCGTAAGTCCACTTGTGGGACTGGCCAAACGAGGTCTTAATTTGAGTAGATTTTAGCTCAGCTTAATGAAAGTCATCTGAGCTATAGCGATCACTCTTATCCCTCGTCCGTCTGTTCGTCCGTTAACAGGGACTCAAAATCCCCCTCCCCGAATAATTAAAAAAAAATTATACAAATGCTCCAATAGCTTAAGAGCTAATGCATTGAGCACCATGATTCTTTGAATGCATATTGATCATGGAGTGTTTCATCTTTTTCTGTAGCTTGGTGGCGCTACCTATTTTTCAAAAATTTTTACGCATTTGTTTCTCAATATTTTGGACATTCAAGCACCAGTTGTCCGTTATTCAGGCACATTTCGTAATCGTAGTAGAACCTTTTTACTTCACATCCCGGGAGGTCCATGAAAATCTTCTGAATTTAGGTTTCTATTACCCGTATCCTGTGTGTGTGTGTGTTTTCTTTTTTATTTTTACACATTTTTTCTCAATGTTTTTTCTTTTAAAGATGTGAATGTCTGTAAACAGGACAAAAATCTAATCCATTGGACCTAGAATCTCCCATTTTGACATCCCGGGAGGTCTATTATAAAAAACCTTTAAATCCTGTAATTAGGTCTCTGTTACCTATATCCTCTCAGCTATGGAGCTCAGATGAACCCTCAAAAATAATTTAAAAAATTGTTATAAATACTGATGTATCTGAACAACTTATGCATTGATCACAATTATTCTTTGCAAGCTTATTCCTCATAGAGCGTTTCATCAGTTTCAGCAGTCTTGTGGCGCAATCTTGATTTTTCTTTTAATTTTATACATTTTCCCCTCTATTTTTGAGACCTTCAAAGATGTGGTTGTCCGTTAAACTGGCACAAATCCTAACCACTTGACCCTGAAACTTCTAACTTGACATCCCGGAAGGTCAATGAAAAATCTCCTAAGAACCCTTAAATTAGGTCTCTGTTACCCATATCCTCCAAACCTTGCTTCAGTTGAATGGGGATACCACTTACAACATAAATGTCTTCTTAATCAGCTAAGCGTCATGACCCATGGCGCCAATGCACCATTGCCCCCTGACATTTTCGAAGGATATATTTTCTTCAATTCCCCCTTTGTCCATCGACGTTGCTTAGCTCTTACTATTTTTTACATTTTCAATGGCGTTATTGGTGTACACATTAATCCGGCAAAATTCCGAGACCAGATTACACGTGCCTTGTTCATCATGATGGACCTCAGGACGATTACATCCCTCTATACAGCCATTACATTAGTAATTAGATGAAGAAGAAAATGTAGCTTACTGGACCTAATGTGCAGGTGCTTGTTTATTTCGAATGGGATACAAGTCTATGATCGCTTCCGCCATAATAAAAATTATATATATATATATATATATATATATATATATACATGCATACACATATATATATATATATATATATATATAGTGAAATAAATATTTATAATAATAAATTAATATATTTATTATCATTGAATAATTTTCTGGTTAGTTCTACTGGAAAAATAAGTAGACTAGTATGAATCGTTAATACAGTATGCAACTGGTCCATTCACATTTCTTAAGAAGTAGAACAAAACTTAATGTAAGAGAATGTAACCATAAATTGCATAAACTGCGTCAATCCAAAACCTGACCATACCGGTTGATGGGCTTTTACGGCCCAACAATTCAGCTTCTAGGTGGTACTGAAATGAACCTTCGTTGCAAAGCAGGTTTAAAAAACTAGCAAGATCGAGGCCAGGGAAGAGACATGACTCATACCCATCAGTATTTACATAACAAATTCAGAAAGTTCGGGTCCGTTCGAAGACCTGCTTTGAGTCAAGGCTTTGTGCGGGGTCATGCAGATATATGAAAATATATATAATTCATATGTATAGGGAGAGAGAGAGAGAGAGAGAGAGGGAGGGAGGGAGGGAGAGAGACGTATATTTTGCTTGAAAGATCAAGCATTACCTGTAGTTCATGTGAAATGTTAACTTAAATAAAATTAAGTATATATATACATATTAATATATATACATACATACATATATCTTTTTGCCGAATTAATCACCTAATTTCCTTAATAATAATAAAAATCACATATATATAATAAATTAAATATTTATAATAACATAAATATATATTTATTATCATTGAAATATGTTCTGGTTAGTTCTACTGGAAAACTAGAATAGTATGTAATTTTATTTGTTTATCTTTTAACACATGAGACACATGATTAACAAAATTGTAATTTAAGCAAATCAAGGCCAGAAATTAAGAACAAACGAAGCAAGAACTCTCATTAATCGTTAATTTAGCATAAAACAGGTCCATTTGAATATCTCAAGAAGTAGAACAAAATTTAATGTTTAAGAATGTTGACATAAATTGCATTGATTGCGTCATTCCTTAAATCGAACATACCGGTTGGTGGGGTTTACGGCCAACCAACTTAGCTCTTACGTGGAACCGAAATAAACCGGCAATGCAAAGCACGTTTAAAACTAGCGAGATCAAAGCCAGAGAAGAAACATGACTCATACCCATCAGTATTTGCACAACAAATTCAGAAAGTTCAGGTCTGGTCAAAGCCCTGCTGTGGGTCGAGGTTTGTGTGGGGTCATGCAGAAAAGGAAACGCTTTTAAACATGAGTCATAGGCAGGAGTTACCGTAGGGCGGAGACTGTCTGGCATGATCTTTTTGCCGAATCAATCACCTTATCTCTTACGTTGTATAAACTGTAAGCAGAAGACTTCAGATGTGATTATTATCTCAATCTGCAAATCAATAAACATTGTCAAATATAGTTAAATAAATGTATGAATGTCTTATTCCAAGTGTGCTCATCTGATCGTTCCCTTTTTGTTACTTAGAATCTGTCCATCAAAATAATTAAAATACTAGTTCATCACATATTACGGGGAATTGTTGAAAACCTCTGGTAAATAAAATAAAATTTTAAAATATACGTGTCTTACCTGAAAATATTGATACGGTACTACACCGAAATGATGATACACCGCGAGTAATGTATGCTTAACGTTATGGAATAGAACGGTGAGATTGTCTACATCACCGGGGATGTCTGCCAAAACGGTCATTCCCGCCAGCTAACCAAGAATGCTATACACAGGAAGGCCTCATCCTATTATAGGTATGAATCGAGGTCATTTGCATATATATATATATATATACATATATACATATATACATATATATACGCCGTTATGTTGCTCAGGTATGTTTTATGTTGCGTGTAATATAAAACACATACTTGAACTGAACTTAATGTACTGTCTGACACTCAGGGTACGAATACCTGATACAGCGCACGGCAGATAATAAACATCCATTACTTCCCTATTAAAGGCGATTATAGCATGATTTTTTGTTAGTCTCGCACATTATTCTTCGTCAAAGGAATGATACAGATATTGGTGATTGTCTGTGAGCATGGCCTAAAGCTAATGTAACTATGTTGAAAAATGGACAGAAAATAGAAATTTCAGTGTTCATAATTTGTGCTTTGTCTAACTGCTCAAATTAATGTTTCCGACCAGTAGCTTGCAGAATATAATAGGCAACGATGATCTAATTTTAAAGTTTAAAGGAGATTTGCCCAGGACCTAGGCACAATGCATACAATTTGTACCCATATGACGTTAAAGGTACTCAGATCATGTTTTTGGCCTGTCACGGGCAGGTTTCCAAGAATTTGCCAAGATCTCCCTGGATGTTGTGTTGGAAGATTTTAGGGCTAATGGATACAATTTGTACCATGTCTGACTGCTAAAAATCATGCTTCTGGCCAGAAGCTTGAAAAATATTATAGTTCACGCTGACCTAATTTTAAATTTCAAAGGAGATTTGCCAAGGATCTAGGCACAATGCATACAACTTGTACCCATCTGACGTTAACGTTTCTCAAATCATGTTTTTGGCCTGTCACCCACAGGTTTCCAGTGGAATTTGCCAAAATCTTCCTCGATGTTGTGTTGGAAGATTTTAGGGCTCGAGGATACATTTTGTGCCATAACTGACTGTATTTGACATGTATTATGAGAATTAACTTACCTAATTTCGTGATTCAGAAAACCTGCAAAAGACCTCCCTAGACTCTTCAATATAAGGTTTAAAGGAAATAGATACAATTTGTACCTTGTTTGTCTGGATGCTCAAATGCGTATTTTTTTTAATATATAACCTACTGCACCATGACATAATTTTTGGTTTCCAAAGAGATTGCCTATAACCTCCTTGGATGTTGCTTAAGAAGATTCTAGGTCTACTGCCTACAATTTGTGCCAATCTGACATTTAAGGTGCTCATATGACACCTTTTTCCCGGCAGGTTGCAGAATATAGGTCACTGTGACCCAGTTTCATGCTTCCAAGGACATTTGCCTGGAACCTCCCAGAATGTTATGTTAAAATATTCTAGGCTCCATGGATACAATTTGTGCCCCGTCTGTCTGGGTGTTCAAAAGAATTATTTTCTGCCTAATTTGCAGAATAAAAGTCACCATGACTTTATTTCAGGTTTCCATGATGATTTCAGGTGTGCCTAGAACCTCCCTGGCTTTGGTGTTAGATAATTCTGAACATAACAGACACGATTTGATCCTATCTAACATTCATGGTGCTAATATGACATCTTTTTCCTATTGGTTGCAGAATATAGGTCACCATGATCCTTAATGTTAGAGTTCCTAAGACATTTGCCTAGGACTCTCCTGAATGTAACGTTAGAAGATTCTAGGCCTCATAGATACAATTTGTGCCTCGTCTTACTCTCTAATTGCTAAAATCCATTTTTCAGCCCATAGGTCACAGAATATATGTCCGCATTAAGTAATTTAAGATTTCCAAGGAGATTTACCTAGGACCTCCAAGGATGTACAATTAGAAGTTTCTAGGTCTAACGGTTACCATTTGTGCCCTGTTAACGGACAGACCGACCGGCCCGCCAGACGGCCGGACAACCGGTCGGCAACCGGTCGGACGCCGGACAAAGAGTGATCGCTTTAGTCAGATGTCTTCCATTGAGCTAAGCTAAAAGGGAGAAAATAAGGGGCCACGTTTAATGTTTCCGATAAAAGGGCCGGTTTTTAGGCTTGTCTGGACTAGGGCTGTGTCAATATATTGATATATCGATACGAATCGATACACGACTTCGATACGATAACCGAAATGCGTTGCATGCTGTATTGGTCGTATCGATTGCTTGCTAATGAATGGCATTCTAACTCTAAGTTTACATATAATCATGACGATATATAAATCTAAATGCACTGAAGCCTATATATTTGTTGCTTTGGCTTTTGAGACTTGTTAATAAATGTATATACGCATGCACGTCAATACTTCCATGACAAGCAGGCGCATGAGAGCGATAATAGGAGAATAATAATAACGTTTATCTTTATTAATGAAATCGATATTCACATCACATATTGCTACTAGGAACAAGGTACATTCACGTATATATCCTTTCTATATATATGTCATTTAATCTCTATTTTTTTTTATTTAGCGGCCGGTCATATGTTACTCGGAACTCCCGCGTTCGACATCAGATGTCAAATAAATGGTTAAAGCCTGGTGACAAATCCTGTACAGACAGGAGAGTGACTAATAGGATTCATATTCACAGAATTGTACGAAACTGTGTTATTACATGACATAAAAAACAGCCTATGATCTTCCCCACCAGATGCAATAAAACATGTTTGTACAAGAGGCGAGGGTGCTAAGGGCTAAAAGAAGATCGAGATTTTTCTAGTCTTGATTAGATAGATTTTTATAATTAAAAGCAACTGGTTTGTTTATTTATTTAATATCAAGCTTAAGCTGCTTAAGTTCATAGTATACTAAATATGCTGTATGTTAAAATAAAAAAAAAAACATATATAAACAAGAAACAGAGCTTTTATTAAGAAATGATATACAAAGAAAAATGAAACGTATCGTCAATACGTATCGGTATCGAATTAACTGTATCGCAATACGTATTGTACCGGAAGAGGCGGACCGATACCCATCCCTAGTCTGGACCTTTAACAATGTAAAGCACACTGCATGAATTAGAATTCATCATTTACAATTTATTCTTATAATAATGTGACATGTGAGGATTTTTATAAAAAAAAAAATACTTTATTAAAACAGTTGTCCAATGTCTGTTTGTCACTTTGTCTATATTAGTGTTCAATGAATTTAAATTAAAATTTTAATTAAAATTCCTGGTAGATTGCCCGTCGTCCAATTTCAAATTTCGTCGGGACGATCCACCTGATTTTACGGTGCATCTTATTGCGGACCTTATTATTGGTGAGGTTAGACTAGGCTCTCCCTGGGTTATTTATTTTAAAATTTGTGCACAGATCCAAATATGTAATATTTGTATCGCAGGTTCATATACCAATACACAAGTGATGGCTGAGTTAGTGAGAAAAGCTGATTCATGACGCTAATGACTCGGATCACGAAAACCTACCTACAAAAAGATATATCTGTTAAACGGCATGCAGGACAAATATAAGCAAATACAAAAGGCATCTGCTATGTTACATAACAAGATGACCGCAAAGCGGAATATTCCTTCGCACGGCGCATAATAAGAATGGGTTTATATTACGCAGTGTGGAAAAAGAGAACGGCAGCTCTCTGACCTTGACATTTCCTCCTGACACCTAAGTTAAATAGGGTTCTTCATCTATGGGTGCGTGAGCCATATGGACAAGATGACACTGACAGGTGTTGTTCAAATTGTTTGGCCTAAAATGGGTCCACAAGCTTTTTCAAGAAGTGTGCGCTATGGCCGTGACCTTTGACCCCGTGACCTAAAAATCGACAGGGTTTTATATCCATGGGTTGATGATCCATATTTGCAGGATGAAAGATTTTGGTGAAACGTTTTCGCTTTAAATGGGCCCACAAACTTTTTCACGAAATGGGTCTTGCGGCCGTGATCTTTGACCGGGTGACCTTAAAATCGATAGGGTTCTTATTCATGGTTGTGTGAGCCATATTTGCAAGATCAAAGGTTTTGGTCAAAGGTTCGGCTTTAAATGGGTCACAACTCTGTTTTGAAGAAGAGGGTCTGTGGCCGTGACCTTCGACCCGTGACCTCAAAATCGATAGGTGTTTTCATCTATGGATGGATGAGCCATACTTGCAAAATGAATGGTTTGGCTGAAACGGTTTTGCTTTAATTTGGTCCAAGAGTTTTTTTAAGAAGAGGGTATTCTGGCCGTGACCTTCGACCCCTTGACCATTAAATCGTTAGGGATCTTCATCTATGAGTGGATGAGCCATACTGGCAAGATGAGAGGTTTGGGTCAAACGGTTTGGCTATAAATGGGTCCACAAGCTTTTCCATGAAGTGGGCCCTTTGGCCATGACCTTTGACCCCGTGACCTCAAAATCAAAAAGGTACTTCATCCATTGGTGGATGAGTTATATGTGCAAGATAACAGGTTTTATTCATACGGTTTGGCTTGAAATCGATCCACAATACAATTCCGGACGGACAGACGGACAGACGGACGCCCAAACGGAAGCGTTACTATATCCCATTTGCAACTTCTCAAAATGAAAGGTTTTGATCAAACGGTTTGGCTTAAAATGGGTCCACAAGCTTTTTCAAGAAGTGCTTCCTGTGGCCGTTACTTTTGACCCCGTAACCTCAAAATTGAGAGGTTTCTTCATCTATGGGGGGGGGGGGGGGGATGAGCCATATATGCAAGATGAAAGGTTTTGATCGAACGGCTTAGCATGAAATCGATCCACAAGCCTATTACAGACGGACAGACGGATGCGTATTAATCCCTTTTGCAAATTCGTTGCGAGGGAATAATAACCGAGTTGGGTCGTCATTCTTTCTAGCTAGGAGTCCTAATATGTGTACAAGCACGCATGAAGATGTAAATGTATAACTGTGAGTGCACAAGTACCACTGGATGTATGTTAATCTGTGTCATATTATACTCGTGACCATGAGCAATCTTCTATAACTAGTTATAACTGGTTATTACTAGTTATAACTGTCCCCGAGAGAGACGAGATGAATACTGGCTCACGTGACGACCCACTAACGTCAGTGCTAAACACCTCCAAGTACACAACAGCTATGATTCATGATAATGCGAGTGTCACACAGGAGTACACTGTCACGTAACTTAGAGGAAAGTTGCTTTATACCGTATCAGATACTGAGGACAATGTTAACACCGCACATCAAACAAACCAACCAACTGACTAACCATCGGAAACACGTGATTTTATTCCTGTTGTCTTTCAAAGCAAAACAAAAACACACAACATACTTTAGATTACATTTACTTAATTCCGTTCCCCTGTTCCTCTAACATAATATACTCCTGTATTTGCTTTATTTGTTTTTTTTTTGCGTTTAATTCGTTATTAATCTTGTGGAAAACCGAAGATAATCTGACCTATAAAAGATTGTTTTCAAAGCACTGATCCACCTAATTAAAGATTGAATCTTAATGAGGATCTTATTGTTGGTGAGGGCTATGCGTTCTCCGAGTGATTTCATTTTAACATGGTGCTTAATCACAGTTCCAAAAATGTATTATTTGTATCACAAGTCCTTATAGCATTACATGCGTTATGGCTGAGTTAGTGAGAAAAGCTGATTCATGAAGCTGATTACTGAGCTCAAGGAACCCTAGCATTACGTATAAAAATATATATCATATTGAATGGCATGCAGGTCAAAATATAGGCAACAAGTGACCCATGGGTCATGACCCTAAGCCGACTGACATGTTGACAATATGTCCTTGCACAGGCAACTACATAAGAATGTATTTGAGATCATTGTTCATGCATATAAGCTTTAGTTCATGAAGACCCATAAGCACATCAAATTTTATGACAATCCTACAAGCCTTTCCTGAGGAATCTGGCAATTTTTGTGTAGTTTACATTATTTCTTGGGTGCCCAAACATACCCGAAACTCCAAGAATATTGGTCACAGTGACCTAATTTCAGGTTTCTGGAGGAAACTTTTGAGGAACTCTCATGATGTCAAGTAAGAAGATTCTGGGTCCAATGGTTATGATTTGTTCCCTACTTTGATATCAAATTTTCAATTATTCTTGGGGGTGCTTATAAGCCCCATAGCTCAGAGAATATAGGTAACAAAGACCTAATTTCAGGTTTCCAAGGAGACCTTTCATGTATCTCCTTGGATTTTTAGTTAAAAGATTGTAGGACAAACGGATATGATTTTGCCCTGCTTTGGTATCAAATTTTCATGTATGCTTGGGGGTGCATGTCAGCCCCAAAGCTCAGAGATGATGAGAACAGAGACCTAATAACAGGTTTTCAAGGAGACTTTTTATCGACCTCCCTGGATGTCAAGTAAGAAGATTCTGGGTCCAGTGGTTTTGATTTGTTCCCTGTTAATGTATGACTGCATCTTTAAAGGTCTCAAAATAGAAATAAAAATTGCTGAAAATTCTAATACATCCTTGGGTGCCACCAGTCAGCGGGAACTGATGAAAGGCTCCATGAAGAATATGCATGCAAATATTCATCGTGATCAATGCATTGGTTTTCAGATAATGGAGCTTTTGTATCAAATTTTTAGTTATTCTGGGGGTACTTTTGAGATCCATAGCTCCCAGGATAAGGGTAAGAAAGACCTAATTTAAGGTTTGAAAGAAGACTTTCATGGGCAAACCTGCATGTCGAGATACAAGATGTTAGGTTCAGTCATAACGATTTGTGCCCTGTAAACAGATGATCACATCTTCAAAGGTCTAAAAAATTGAGAAAAAAATCATTAAAAAATGGGGGAAAAAATACAGGTGGCGCCACCAGTCCGGAGAAACTGATAAAACACTCCTTGATCAATATCCATGTAAAGAATCATGGTGATCAATGCAGGAGCTGTTAGATATTTGAGCTTTTGTATCAAATTTTTCATTATTCTAGGGGGGGGGGGGGGGCTTGGGGACGGGAGGGGAGGGACTTCTGAGCCCCATAGCTCAAGCAATATGGTTAACAGAGACCTTATTCCAGGTTTCCAAAGAGCCTTTCATAGACCTCTCGGGATGTCATGTAAGAAGTTTTCAGGTCTAAGGTTACGATTTGTGCCCTGTTAACAGATGACCACATCTTAAAATGTCATCAAAATAGAGAACAAAATCATAAAACATCGCCAAAAATAAAGGTAGCGTCACCACACAAGTCTGCAGAAACTAATGAATCACTCCACGGTCAATATCCATGCAAAGAATCATGGTGATCAATGCAATAGTTGTTCAGATACTTGAGCTTTTGTATCAAATTTTCCATTATAATGGGGTATTTCGGAGCCCCATAGCTCAAAGAATATGGGTAATAGAGACTTTATTCCAGTTTTCCATGGAGATGTTTCATGTACCTTTTAGGATGTCATAATAGAAGATTCCAGGTCCAGCGGTTACGATTTGTGCCCTGTTAACGGACGGACAGACAGACAAACTGACGACGGACAAAGAGTTATAGCTATAGCTCAGATGACTATTAGTTAGCTGAGCTAAAAACGAAAGGCATCTGCTATGTTGCATTGATAACCCAGCTGAGGGAGTTATTCTGGTCTGCCAGGAGTCCTATATGTGTACGTTTAAAAAAACAGATCAGGTTTTCCTGAAACAGAAACTGGATTATATTTTCGAGTGGGGCCAAAGACTCTGCTTCGGGCTTTTATACACAACATTAAACAAATGGTTTCTAAACATATCCTAACAGATTACATTTCATTTCCATAAAAAAACTGTTAACCATGTCTACTTAATATACCTAGAAATACCTTTTACAATTTATCCTAATATCTGACAGGACAGTGTCCGACCCCATAAAAGATCATGCATGTCAGCTATGATTTCGTGCGTTGACGTACGACAGCGACCGTGTGATAATTATGCTAAATAAGACCAGAAAGTGAATCTCTCGAAGTTTTGTGTGAAGTTATCACTGCATCCATTGAATTCATGTGTGCCAATTAGACATTTCGCGTAAAAAGTCCAATCAAGCATTAGCCCAATTTACACAAGAAAAATGTGACGCACGCGCTAGAACGGTCAGGAAAAAAAGGGGAGGGGCTTCATTTCAACATGCGTTCACACTGTGCCGGACCAAGTAGAGTGCGCTATCCTGTCAAGTTAGGCTGCATTGCATTTGGTTCGGCCTAGAATCTGCATTTTGTTTACACGCAGATAAATACTGGAATCGAGCGCGGTCTTTTCGAGATCAACAGCATTGTAATGTGCTGGTGAACAGGTTTACCTGGTGTGAGCGCAATGTATATAATCAATCACTATTATTAATATCATTATTGCTTTTATTTTTAAGCACTTTTATATATCGTCTGTCACGCAAATACTGGGATATATATGTGTGTGTGTCTGTGAAAAATTATAAAAATATTTCCTAATTAATATAAAAAAAAGTCAGGCATGTGATAAGAATATTTCCAGAGTGAATCTAGGGCCCCTTCGAAAAAAATATCTAGTTTTTCACCCGAACTGCGAGCAGTAAGCAAATATAAAATGTCATTTATTTATGTGGTTTTAAGATTTTTTGCGTGCAAATATCGAATATCACTAATTTATGTGGTTTTGTGATATTCACATGCAAATTTCGAATATCCCTGATATGAGTGATATTCATTATTCACATGGTATGTGTGATATTCTATTTTGCATGCGAATACTGAATATCCCTGATTTAAGTGATATTCGATATTTGTATGACATGACTGATATTTTATGTAACATTCAAATATGAATATCTCTGATTTGAAAGATAGTCGTTATTTACATAATAAGAGTGATGGAATATTGAATATCTCAGATTTGAGTGATATTCGTTATTCACATGTTAAGTGTGATATTTGATTTTTCATGTGAATACTGAATATGCCTGGTTTAAGTGATATTCGATATTTGTATGACATGACTGATATTTTATGTGAGCATTGGAATATGAATATCTCTGAGTTTAGTGATATTCGATATTCACATGGTATGTGTGATATTCGATTTTGCGAGCAAATATCAAAGATCGACTATCCCTGATCTGTGTGATATTTGATATTCGCATGATTTGAGTGATCGAATATCGAATATCCATGAATTGAGTGATATTCAACATTTGTATGATATGATTTTTTTTAGTTAGTAAGAGATTATCAAATATATCCTAGTCGAGTAATATTCGATATTCACATGATATGAGTGATCGAATGTCGAATATCCCTGATTTGAGTGATATTCGATATTCATATGACATGATTGATATTTATGTAAGCATATGAATATCGAATATCAAATATCGAATATCCGTGAATCGCATGCAATTATCGAATGTCGAATATATCCGATTTGAGTGTTATTTGATAATAACATGCAAATATCGAATTTTGAATATCCCAAACTGAGTGATGTTCGATATTCGTAGGATATGATTGATATTTTATGTTAGCATGTGAATTTCGAATTTCAAATATCCCTGATTTGAGTGATATTTGATATACCTATGCGAATATTGAATGTCGATTATCCCCGATTTGAGTGATTTTCGATATTGCATGATGTGGTGGATATTTTATGTTAAAACACTAATATCGTATATCTCTGATTTGGGTGATATTAGATATTTGCTTGGTATTGGTGATATTCGATATTGCATGATGTGGTTGGTATTTTATGTTAAAACACTGATATCGCATATCTCTGATTTGGGTGATATTAGATATTTGCTTGGTATTTGTGATATTCGATATTGCATGATGTGGTTGATATTTTATGTTAAAACACTGATATCGCATATCTCTGATTTGGGTGATATTAGATATTTGCTTGGTATTTTTGATATTTGATATTGCATGCGAATATCAAACAGTGAATATCCCTGATCTGAGTGACGGACAAAGGGTCATTGCTATATACTCAGATACTTATAGTTAGCTGAGCTAAAATACAAAATGTATATATACATTTTTTACTAAAAAGTTAATAAATGATAATCGTATCCTTATTTTATAACCACTGTTTTCTCCGTTTCCTTTTACATGCTGGTATTCTGATAACTTCATGATTAATGATGCTTACATACATCCTAAACCAATATGATAATCATCGATTCATATAAGTGTAAATTTAGGATTATAAACATTTGACAATAGGGTTTGATTGGGCCACTTTCGTATAGTTTATCACTCGTTACTGAAAGGGACGATTTAACACCAGAGTAAACATATTATCAACCGTGTGTACGTCTGTGTATGTGAGCAAAACACTCATTTTATATGAGGGTTCAGTGTTACCAGGATTCAGATCATATCACAGCCGTGACACGCAAAAAACGTTGATAACAAGTTTACTTAACTGTAGGGGACTAACCATCTGTGAAACCCGGAGCATATACTGAGGACCTGGTTCAATCTGACAACTGATGTTTTTTTACCAAATGGATCTCTCTAGACTTAGATTCTGGACATACTGGATTACAGTCTTTGGTCTGATTGACCAGGTAAATTTGTGTATTATCACACAGTGTAGATGCAACATAAGCTCCATTTACTGCAAAAGCATGAATTTACAGAGTTTGGATATAACCACACCTTCAGAGACCGTGCAAAGTGTATACATGGCGCACAATACACTCACGTCATTAGAACGGGCATTTCACTTCTTTCCATATGCATTATAAATGGATTTCTCAAACAATCTAATCACTGAACCTCCAAGTATTCCACATCAGACCTTGAAATCTTTATTTATTGGAAATAACCGGTTTGGAGAAACAAAGGAAATTACATTTCCGCGCATGAACGAGCTTCAACATCTTATACTGTCTGCTAACGGTATTTCTAGTCTTTGGGGTATTTCTTTCAACAAACTTCCCAAGCTGGCAATGCTTGATCTGGCGTACAACAAACTAACTGTCTTATCTGATGAGCATTTCGTAAGTCTGAAACAGCTGAGATATCTGGTGCTAAGAAATAATAAGATCAGAAGAGTTTTATTGAGTGAAAAATCACCTGGTCGGTTACACTGGTTAGATCTGAGGAGCAACGATCTAGTGTTACCTGTGAATTTTCCACAAGGAGTTAGTCCACCTTTGTCCATGTCACTTGCTGGTAATGCCATTTATTGTAATTGTAAAATTGGATCTATTCTGACGATGCTGCAACGTAAACACATGATAGAATGGTCATGTCGGATGGGTGAATCAAATTTTATAAAGAAAATCTCACAATGTGACTACAGTTATAACCAGTCCGCTAGAATGGAAATATTTATAAATTGCACTTCCGAGTCCCCGGGCTTCTGGAGAGATAATGCTAAAACTCCTTCATGTCGGAAGCCACGACTCTCTTTTATACAGTCGGAGACAAATACGTCGTTAATCTGTTTCGTAAACGGAGCACCCGGAATGGAAATAAATATACGTGGTGCTAGCGGAAACTTAAAGTCAGAATTTTTCAATCAACCATTTATCAACAAGACGATTATTGTTGAACCCCCTGCTATTGGTAATTACAACTGCGTTGCATTTAACCAAGTCGGCTCTATCTCACAAAATATTCAGGTAAAAAGAGCAACTCCGGTTCAATTAACCCACTTTAAACGACCACAGACGTTGTTGTATGTATTGCCAATAATATTATGTATCGCTTGTGTAGCAGTGTCAGTGATTTCTTTGTTTCGGTATCTCGTTAAATCGAGGCAACGAAGGAGGAACGGAATTAGAAAACAGACACATTAAATAATAGTTGCATACATGCCAAGTAAACAAGGAAACTTCCAGAGAATACGAAGATGGGATAATGCACCCAAATGAAACTAACAGAGAGTATTAATGAGGAGGTGTACTCCTGAAGTATACTTCATGGTATTTTCACCTTTATGAAGTGTATTCCTGAAGTATAATATCTACTTTATGATAAATCCACCCTGACGAGGTGTATCCCTGAAGTATTATATCTCATGTATGATAAATCATCACTGACGAGGTATATTCCTAAAGTATTATATCTACTTTATGATAAATCCATCCTGGCGAGGTGTTTTCCTGAAGTATTATACAGTGGAGCGCCGTTCATCCGAACACCGTTTATCCGTAAATCGTTTATCCGTAATTAAAACCGGAGAACCAAAATTATGGCCGTTCATCCGTAATTTTTAAAATCTAGAAATATAAAAATAATATTTCTTCAATAAGAAGAACTGATAATGGCTCGTGTATTTACTCCCGGTCCCGACTAATTATTAATGCATCACCGGTTCGTTTCTGTAGGTGTGACAACGCCTAATTACCGAAGTTGTACACACGAAGCAATCCCTTCGCTTGGGCTTGTACTCATTTCAGCAGTTGTAGATGTGAAAACTACCACATGCCGAGTCCCCTAATTAACCTTGTGTCCTGCAATGTCGAGTTGTTCATACCTGAAAACCATCCGGCCATGAGAGCGAGTAGATTTTGAACTGATAATATCGGACTCTGATACGCTCGAACTTTTACTCATCTGAGCAGTTTAACAGTGCAGGAAAATCTGTCTTCTATATAAGCTATACCATGACACGCAAGTGCAATCACAATTTAGCAAATCTTCACCACGACAACACAGCACTCAAGATTCATGTCAGATAGAGTCGGGGTCTCGCAAGCGTAAACGCCATGTCCTGTCACATGAAGTCAAGCTCAGTATTCTGAAGAGCTGGCCAGAGTTTTCAATGTTGGCAGATCTACCATTAGTGACATCAATAACAGTGGTCAGAAGCTAAAGGATTTCAAGGGCCAGATGCCAGGCACGCATGTTTCCAAGAAACGGAGACGATGCACACAGCGTCTGATGACAAGCTGGATGCGGCCGTATACACATGGTTATTGCATGTTCAACAGTTTTCATGTGATATTTCTGTTATATTTTCACACTTTTGTTGTAAATAAACTGAGCATTTATCTAAAACTCTTTTTTATATTTTGTCAATTTCTACACTTCAGCAAGTAATAAATGAGTCTCACACTTAGTTTAACTGTCTACACATAGGGGGCGCACCGAGGGCGGTTAATCTATCGTGGCGGATATTCACACGTTCAGCGAAAGATTACTGGTACATGTACATGTAATCTTTTACCAGAATTATTATCATTATTGTTTTTATTATCGAGCACTTTTCTAAATCGACTGTCACGCAAATACTGGGATTTATATATGTGTGTGTAAAAAATATTCAAAATATTTTCTTATTAATATGAAAGAAAGATCATTTTCATATTAAGAGGAGATATAGTCAAACAAGGGACCAATGAGTCACAGCGCTCAGCTTAACTTTGTAAAATGTTTACAGATGCAAAATGTACCTATTTATATTTTTTATATAATAGCATTTGGAAATTAAGTGGTTATTACCTCCTTTTTGTTTTGGTTAAAAAAATACTTAATATATGAATACAAGATAAATACTACATGTACACTTATATTTTTTATATAATAGGATTTGGAAAGTTAAGTGGATATTACCTCCTTTTTGTTTTGGTTAAAAACAAATACTTAATATATGAATACAAGATGAATACTACATGTGCACTTTTATGGACTACATCAAAGATGCAGGAGCCTCTCATGATCGAATATTTGTAAAACTATCAGTATTTCTACTTTGTCAAAGTAATGTGTTTAAAATACCCATTGGGGTTACATGAAACCATGTTAAATATAGAATACGGAAGAAAGTGGAGATGACCCGTTGTTCAATAATACACATTATATTTATTAACTGAAATAAAAACTATGAAAAAAAATAAAATTATACATTAGAAAGCCTTAACAGATATGAATGAAATGCTCCTCACCTTCATTGCAATACATCCCTCTGTGGACACAATTAAATTTGTATTTTAATCATTGAAACCCTTTGCGATACAATACAAACTAAGTCAAGAATAAGAATGAATTCAATAGAGAAAATTATAACATTCATCTAGTTTATGTATCCTGTCCTGCTTAAAAAGTGAAACAAATCACATAACACAGGTGAGGGCTGCATCACCCACTCCACACCACTGTCAGTCTTGGCTGGCTTGATGTAAACAAAACTTATATTTAGTTATGCTATTTTTCACTTTAAACTTCTGTGCTCTTAAAATTTATTATCGGAATATTTTTGTTGAATGGTTTACAAAATAGTTTACCATGCCTAGAGTGCAAAACAGTGTGTCCCCCCCCCCCCCCCCGGACTCCAGCCCTTGGCTAGGTAGAATGCGGGTGCTATAATTCCCTATAGCAATCTGGCCAAGATTTCCACATTTATCAGATCTTTATCAGATCGTTTAGTACAATACATGATCATCATATCATTATTTTATAACCACTGTTTTCTCCGTTTCCTTTTACATGCTGGTATTCTGGTAACTTCATGATTAATGATGCTTAGATACATCCTAAACCAATATGATAATCATCGATTCATATAAGTGTAAATTTAGGATTAAAGACAATTGACAATAGGGTTTGATTGGAACACTTTCAAATAGTTTATTACTCGTTACGGAAAGGAACGATTTAACACCAGAGGGAACATATTATCAACTGTATGTACGTGTGTATGTGAGCATAACACTCATTTTATATGAGGGTTCGGTGTTACCAGGATTCAGATCATATCACAGCCATGACACACAAAAAACCCAGTTCACTTATTTGAGTGGAAGTAACCATCTGAGAAACCGTGTGCACATACCGAGGACCTGGTTCAATCTGACAACTAATTTTTTACCAAATGGATCTCTCTGGACATACATTATGGACATACTGGATTACAGTCTTTGGTCTGATTGACCAGGTACATTTGTGTATTATCACACAGTGTAGATGCAACAGAAGCTCCATTTACTGCAACAGCATGAATTTACAGAGTTTGGATATAACCACACCTTCAGAGACCGTGCAAAGTGTAAACATGGCGCACAATACGCTCACGTCGTTGGAACGGGCATTTCACTTCTTTCCATATGCATTATACATGGATTTCTCAAACAATCTAATCAAAGAACCTCCAAGTATTCCACATCAGACCTTGAAATCTTTATTTATTGGATATAACCGGTTTGGAGAAACAAAGGACATTACATTTCCCCGTATGAACGAGCTTCAAAGTCTTATACTGTCTGCTAACAGTATTTCTAGTCTTTGGGGTATTTCTTTCAACAAACTTCCAAAGCTGGCAATGCTTGATCTGGCGTACAACAAACTGACTGTCTTGTCTGATGAGCATTTCGTCAGTCTGAAAAAGCTGAGATATCTGGTGCTCAGAAATAATAAGATCAGAAGAGTTTTATTGAGTGAAAAATCACCTGTTTTTGGTCAGCTACACTGGCTAGATCTGCGGAGCAACGATCTTGTGTTACCTGTGCATTTTCCACAAGGAGTTAGTCCACCTTTGTCCATGTCACTTGCTGGTAATGCAATTTATTGTAATTGTAAAATTGGATCTTTTCTGACGGTGCTGCAACATAAACACATGATAGAATGGTCATGTTGGACGGGTGAATCAAATGTTATAAAGAAAATCTCACAATGTGACTACAGTTATAACCAGTCCACTAGAATGGAAATAGTTATAAATTGCACTTCCGAGTCTCCGGGCTTCTGGAGAGTTTATGCTAAAACACCTTCATGCGGGAAGCCACGACTCTCTTTTATACAGTCGGAGACAAATACGTCGTTAATCTGTTTCGTAAACGGAGCACCCGGAATGGAAATAAATATACGTGGTCCTAGCGGAAACTTAAAGTCAGAATTTTTCAATCAACCATTTATCAAACAGACAGTTATTGTTGAGCCCTATGGCATTGGTAATTACACTTGCGCCGCAGATAACCAAGTTGGCTCTATCTCACAAAGTATTAAGGTAAACAGAACAACTCCGGTTCAACCCACTCCTAAACAACCACGAAAGTTGATGTTTGTACTGCCAATAATATTATGTATCGTTTTTGTATCAGTGTCAGTGATTTCTTTGTTTCGGTATCTCCTTAAGTGGAGGCAACGAAGGAGGTACGGTCCAGGACAGCGCCACCTGCCGGGGGCAAGAGGAAAACAGAAACGCTCCATGATAGTTGCACAGACGCTGAATAGACAGGGATTGTCTGGTGAATATGAAGATGTGACGATTCATCCAGCGGGAACTCAGTGCAATGAAGACTCCCAACCGTATGACGAGGTGTATTCCTCAAGTATTAGAACTGCTTTATGAAACATCCTACTGCAATGCATATAATCTTTCCACTAGTCTTAACAGTTGATACCTTTTACTAAAAGTATTACTTATTAAAAATAGTAATAATAGTACTTAATAATAAAAGTTGATAATCTTTGATAATCTTTAAAAACAGGTTTATAATAAATATGGTGATATGGAATAGGCTTTACAAAATTGATGAAAACAGATTAAGTTAGCAAATATTTTTTATGTTATTAAGCTTAATTATGCAGTTGGAGTTCCACTATAAATGACCTTTCAAAGATTGTGGATTTCAAATAGGTTTTCACACTATTATAGAATGTTAAATGTCTTAAATATACAAAAAATAGAATTTATTTTGAAAGCTGCCGTGAGAGAAAAATTGTTATCACAAGCAATACTTTGGAATTAAAGGCTTTACAAACAATTATACGTACAGTACTGATAGACCGTTCAAAATATGAATAACCCCAAACAAATTGCAAGAATTTTTTTTATGTTGAGTTTCTGTACTTTTGGACCAGCTGAATAATATTTAAATTTGACTCCAGGAAAGTTGTTATTTTCAAAATTGCGTCCAAGATGGCCGCCAAGCCCCTCAGATGACCATGAATCATTTAGTGATGTATTCATCATTGATTTGTAATTTTGGTATCTACTACTAGGTCTCTCGGCTACAGAAACCCATTGGAACAAATATTTAATATCGTTACGTATTTATATTACTGACAATATCAAGATGGCGTCAAAAATGGCCGCCAAGTCCTTAAGTGGCCTTAAATCATATATGTTTACCATATATGTTTACTATAAAGATTGGAATTTTGGCATGTATTAATTATTACATTTTTTTGGTTTGTACATCCAAAAGAAAGGAGCAGCTAAACAATATATCAAACAAGTTTACCAAAATCGGAATCTGGTAAAGTTATAATTACAAGATGGCGGCCGTCGCCAAGCCAATCAGATGACTATTAATCATTTATTTTCCACCAAAGAGTTGTAATTTTGACATGTTTTATAACATTTTTTGTTTGAAAAATCCAGTGAAACTATAGGAGCAACCAAACAAAATACCAAACAAGTATACCGAAATTGGAATAAGGTTAATTGTTATTTTCATGATGGCGTCCAAGATTGCCTCAAAGCTCATCAGATGGCTATCAATCATTTATTTTGCACCATAGAGTTGAAATTTTGGCATGTATTATTTCATTTCTTGGGGTGTAAACCTAAAGCATCGCTGTGTAGTCATGTAACTGGCAATCAAAGATTGCACAAAATGGCTACCGATAACTTCATTTACAGTCACTCCCATATTATTGCCGTAATTTTGGTTCCAATAATTATTCTTTAAAGGGTTAAAGGTGGTCCGGTGGGCCCGGTGGTAAACCCTGTCAAGAAAAAAATTCCTGAACCAGCTGCAAACCTATACACCAAGATAATAATAAGAATGGCCGCCGAGAAATATTACACTAATACGGTAGAAGCAGTAACTTTTTGTATCATAGACGCGAATTTGATGTCTGCCTCTATGTTTTAGGGTGTACAATTAAAGACAATAAGAAAAGAAAATTTATGTTGGATTATCATGTAACCTTAATATGATATCCAAGATGGCCACTTATTCATTGTAAAATCTTAAGACAGTTCTGAGACAGTAAAATTAAGTGCAGGAGAAAACAGAAGAAAGGTACCCGAGGATAAGTAATTTTGCCACATGATGTAAGGGACGAAACTGCATTCGAAAGTATTAAACTCTGGCCTGTCAGTTCTATAAATATTGGTTAACTCCAGATGCAGTCCATACAGCAAACTTGACAGCCAGTTATCAGGTCGTAATGTCAGAGGGCCGATATGGAGCTATGTGACGCTCTTCACCAGGGTTCAACATAAAGCTGTTGCTTGGAAAGTATCCATACAGATGAGCAATGCGGAGCTTTTGTTATCCCTGTCTCTGTGATACACGCCAAGATCTCAGAAACAGACAAATAACTGTGGTATCCTTGAAATTTTGTAGCATGACCTCTTTCTCGTAGTTACTTAAGGGAATGTTACATTAAATTGCAGACCATGATATACTGGGTAGCTTTCATAACCCGTAGTATGGCACAGGGGCAAGCGCACATATGGTAGGTTACTAATGCATATATGATCTAGTTTCTCTGCAATGACTGTGGAAAGTCTATATATGAGTTTACGAAAATGTTGAAATTTCTCTTTTTGATAACACTCTTCACTTAAAATGCAGCTCGTATAGGGGAGGGTGTGGCACTTTGTTTGCAGGTTGATATACTGCTTTGATGCAGCTGAAGAAAATGTGGAGGTCTTAGTTTCAGCAGTGCTGTTACTTTTACCTTCACTGTGCTGCTTGGTCCTTACTCGTCAGCTCCAAAATCCGTTCTTTTGTAGAACTGAAAGACTTTCTGCAATTTACGACGGCGTTTGTTCATCCTAAAACACGTATTCTTGGTCGACTCTATTTGGACCGAATGTTGACGCCTCATTAACCAAAATTCTAAACTGGTTTTCATTTTGTTTACCAGCTAGCTAGATCCTGACAGATATCCATGGGAGGTCAGCATGTTTTCCAGGCTAGTGGCAATTAAAGTGGTAAAAAGACACATTTGTTTCATTACAGCAATATTGAATGTTCTATAGGACCAGGTTGTTTCTTGCTGTGTGCAGTGTAGGGATCTGTCTGAGCAGGGGGTGGTGTATCTAAATCTCGGCGGCCCGAACGGCCCTGGTGATCATGGGGTCTTGTGTATCGTACCCACGGCTGATGGCTTAGTAGATAGTTGCACTATTTAGATCTCAGATGCTTCCAATTTATTTATATTTATCTGAAAGAAGTGTTTGATGCATTTTTTTTACAAGGAGATAATGAATGATCGAGGAAGGCAATTTTGCACTTGACTTTGATCAGATAAAAAGTAAACCGGTTACAAATAACTGTGTTCAATGATGACGCCCATCGTTTGATGCTTATTCAAGTTGGCCCACCTATTTTGTTCTCTTGAGTCTTGGGGTAAACACCTTTATTACTGATCTTGGCCATCTTGGGTCCATTATTAGATAGTTTAGTATTTGCCAGTTACATCTATACGTAATAATATTCTATTGGTTCAAATTTATTTCCGGACTCCAAAAAACAAGCAAGAAATACTATGATGAAAAATGAATGGTTTACTGCAATTTAAGGACCTGGTGGCCTTTTTTTTGGACACCAACATTGTTTTTTCAGTGACATAACTACGATACGTGGTGTTTTTTGTTCAAATGTATTTCTGGACCACAAAAATCTAGCAGTAAATACCAAAATTACAACTTTTTGATGTAACTAAATGATTTATTGTCATCTGATGGGCTTAGCGGCCATCTTGGACGCCATCTTGAAAATAAAAACTTTCCCAGATTCAAATTTTTGTAAACTGTGGATGTATTGTTACGCTGCTCCTAAAATACAGAAAATTACCAAAAAAATACAGTTGCTTGCTATTTGTTAGGGGTTGAGCTATATTTTACGTATTTGACCCGTAAATGAGTTATGTTTTTTAAGCTAAACCTTTCGTCAAAAGAAAAACCTTTTTTGCTCAGTTTAGAAAGGGTGTATTACCTTTGGTGTCACTTAGATATTGAACAAAGAGTCTATTTTAAATGTAATAATCGAGTGTATTGATAACGAGGCTCACTTCCTTTTTCATTGTCAGAGCGTCAGAGACTGTACTGTACTTTGAACTGGTACAAACTGGTCAGCATCTACTTTAACAGAAAATGATAAATACCCTGGTTGTGTGAAAATAATACGAGACTATTATAAATAGAGATCTTTTCATGCTGATGTCATAAATTATGAGCAAGCAACGGAATGTTTAGTGTATGCGAATCACTTGTTGTTATCCATGTCTATAAGTGACTAATAGGTCCAGTGGCCGAGTGCACTGATATATATATTTATATGTATCTAAATGTACTTGTTACTCAAATAAAGACAATTACTACTGATTGTAGTAATTGTTTTAGCCACCTATGGTGTTTATATTTGTGTATGTGTATGTATACATACACACACACACACACACATATATATATTTATATATATATATATATATATATATACAGAGAAACCTGTCAATAGCGGACAGTCAAAGGACTTAATCATTTTGACCTTATAATAGTGAGGTGTCTTTAGCAGGCAGGTTGCCCTTGGTTGATAACTGAAGGTATAAAAATCAGTACGTGTTTATTGTAGTATATCGGATTTCTTGTACATGTACACATCATGCATATTCAATCGTCATATACAATCTGTGATTATCTTTAAGAACTGAACGGTGCACTTTTACTTTTACTTGTTTTCTTTATTTGAGTGACAAGTACAATACTACTGATACTACTTAACCACCACTGGTGTGTATATATATATATATATATATATATATATATATATATATATATATAGAGAGAGAGAGAGAGAGAGAGAGAGAGAGAGTGAAACCTGTCTAAAGCTTACATTCAAGGGACTTAATCATTTTGTCCTGAATAGTGAGGTGTCCGTATTAGGCAGGTTGACCTTGGTTGATGATTTAGGGATTATAAATAAAGACAACGAACAGCTGCAAGAACATGTCTATTGTATTATATCGGATTTCATGTATATGTACAACATATTCACGCGTATGCCTATAATAGTCATATACAATTTGTGATTATTTTAAAGTGTTGGCGCAACCTATGTCTTGCCACAATAAAATTCTTCTGCAAGTGCTCAGTCGAATAAGCTCTGCTTTCTCAGATAGTGTAAGCTCCCGCCCAGGAGTACGCGTGGTGCCACATGGCGGCTTTGTCTAAAACTATCCTTGTTCATCTGTCCCATTGCGATGACGGCGTTGATCATGCGAAGATTGTAATGCCTACCAGGGGCGTAGCCAGGAGGGGGTCCGCAGGGGGCCATGCCCCCCCCCCCCCCCGTCGCATCCAGGACTCCCCGTCCTTTCGGAATTTCATTTAATCTAATACAAATATATATATATATATATATATATATATATATATATATATATATATATATATATATATATGCATTAGATTGCCTTTGCTATGAGTGGCGGATCCAGAGGGGGCGCCTTCGGCGCGCGGCCACCCGTTGAGCTGCAATATCTCTCATTTTATCTAATTTTCGTGATTTATTTTCGTTTTTCATATTTCTTTTTTATTTAATAGCAATTAGATTTGATTGAAATTATCTGCAGTTTATTACTTTCAAATTTATTTGTTGAGTATAAGGATATTCATGAACAGCTGCAGAACAACTGTAGAGCACCAGGCCCTGATTGGGGTCGGCCGTGAACAATCTTACGGTTCCTCTGGTGAGACCAGTACTCGAACTCACGATCTGTGGTCTTAGCAGTCTTGTGTGCTGTCGAGACCATGGAACCCGGAAAAATGCAAAGTTTAACATAAGACATCAACACATCAGTTATTTCACTCCGAGCATTACATTTAAAAGATAACATTTTGCAAGTAAGAAAGGTAAATGCGCTTTTGCGCCATTGACTTATTTGAAAACGATCGAAATTTTATATCCTTATTTAGAAGAAATAAAAATATTAAATATTGAATCTCTCTACAGTTTGACTACATAACGCAAAGACATAAGAACAGTTTTTCAGGCATTTTTTGTTGAAAATTGCCTCAAAATGTCCTCTTACATTGCATAATAAAATAAAATTCCAATATGGGAAAATTTCCAAAATTTTCATATACTCCCTAGGTACCTGTTACTAACCTTAATGAAACCATGGTATATATTTGAAAATAAACATAAATATATTTTCATACGCTAAAATATATAACGTATAGTGATAATATTATTAATAATATATATATATACATACATATACACGTGTATATATATAAAACTTTTCATAGTACCAATACATGCATAGAAGCGCCCCTACCCTTTGTTTATCCACATTTACGTTGATAAAGGAGCTGGCTGGACTTGCAATGGTCTCTGACCCATCAACAGTGCAGCATTGGCGCCATTATTTGGCGCCATTATAATTTTATATAACACTTTAAACTGACAAATAGTATATTTGTATATATATAATATACTATAGAAAACAGAATCGGTTATCTCATACTGTATATTATATTACATACTAGCTACTCACGTGGAACATCCACGGCTCTATCTGATGCATATTTTTATAATAAGCTGACAGAACTAAACGACGCATATTTTAATCCTAAGGTTTTTGCAGGAACTTTTGTCATGTGATTCACTTATATGATATAAAGATTACTTCTGCTAGAATTCTCCAGAAACTCTCTCCCCCAAAATATCAACATAGAAAGAAAAAAGTTTCAAAGTCCCTAAGATATTGTTTATACCCTTAGAAGTGTTTGCATTCCCTCGCCCCCGGGCGTCCTTTTGAAATTTTTTTTTTTCAAACAACCCATAAATCGGCCGGACTATTAAAAACATGGAAAGATACTTCTGAATGTATAAAAATCAACATACCTGTAAACCTATAAAACGGTGATCGTGTAAAGGGTCTCAACTCTTTGTGTCCACTCAACGGAAAAGTGCTCCCTATTAAAACATTCATGTGGACATGTGTTCCGCGCTTGAATTTAAAATCTTTATTTCCTTTAACAGAGTAAAAATCCTTAACGGGCGATATAATGGCAATGGGGTTCAGTGGGGATTACAGGTCGCCTCCTGAAAAAGCATGACAGGCGAAAAATGTTTTGCTGAACTTTGTAGAGGGTTAAGGTAAGGCATATCAATAGTCCATTTCATTTTGGAGGTAATAAGAATCACCACAATATATATTTACTTATAAACCATTTTGACAAAGGACCATTCCTTTGTCCCCGTGTGGAAGCCACCGATTCGTATTTATTTGTTCTGCCACTCGCAAGGTGAACTCGTGTTACTGAAGCCTGATAATGTTCACACATAAAACGCATACACGTGAACACATGACTGATGTTAAAGGAGATTCTGGTGGGGGTCTGAACGCCCTGACTACAGATTCTAGTTTGTTATCTATTTAAAGATGTACTGGTAAAATTTTTCATGTTTCACCGTCCCTAAAGACAACAGATCTTAACAAATATATGTGAACCCCCCCCCCCCCCCCACCCCCAACCTAACCCATATGATAATTAAGTTGTGAGGCGTCTTTTTCGAAAAAAGACTTCATAAAACACATGACTTGGCCGAACTTTTGAAACCATGGTTATAATGGAAAGATATTTTTGAATTCGTAAAAATCAACATACCTGTAACCCATAAAAAAATTGTCAAACGGTGGTCACATCACTGGACCCAATGCCCAGTGTTGATCAAACTGAAAAGCCCTCGCATTTAAAGCGGAGTCATGTGGTCTTTGGAATAAAAATCTTTACTACCTTTTGAGAGATAAAAATTCTTTTAGAGGCGTTACAATGGATATGGGGGATCAATGGGGATTATAGTGGACCCGCGTGACCGCGTATTGAACGGAAATGCCTTTTCGGCAGGACATGCGCGCTGGCCACGGTCTTAATTGGCCAGCGAAAATCCCCGAGGCGCCTCCTGAAAAAGCGGCACAGGCGTGGAGGACCTTGCAGCACAAAAGAAATAGGGGCACCTAATGGGGAAATATTAAAACTTTTCATTATTCAGCTTAATAGGGCATAATCCCGCAAAATATAACAAACTTGTCCTAGAAGACCAAACTACCGGTACATTTGCCGAATTTGGAGAGTCAAATCAGAACGCAAGCAGGTAAACCGTGGTCTAGGAAAGAACCTAACTCCGTAGTAATTATATAGAAGAAGATAACATTTTGTAAGGCACACTTTCAGTATACATATGATTAATAGCATAATCAATCATGGACCTTGCAAAATAAACACGGCTTGCATGGTTTTATCTAAAACTCCTTTAAATTTACAAGCAGCGGCGTCTTTAATTTATGACGGCAATAGCTTATGTAGACAACATCTTATGGAATAAATAACCTACAGAGGTATTATTTTTCTCATATTGATTAAAAAAATCATTTTGCAGGCATTCTAAAAAATCAAGTACAAAAAAATAGTTGACAAAGGTCAAACACGTGTAGGAATTTGCACAAAATATAATAGCAATAATAATGCTTTTAATGGGAGCGGTATTTTAAAATATGTATTGATAGTAAATGAATAACACTGATTGGTAATAAGTTGATTCAAATGTATTCTGTGAGTAAACCCCTTGAGTATTTTTAAAACACTTTTACTGGTTAGGTCATTAATATGTTAATGATAATGAAATAACATGGCATTTCTCTTGGTAAATTTTGCATCTCATGATTATAGTTAAAATATTAGTGTAAATAAAAATATAATTAGGGCCCCGCTTGACAAGCGGTGCCGTATAGTGATCATCGTGTCAGTCCGTCCAGCCGTCCTTCCGTACTTCCGTCCTTCCGTCAGTGACACTTTCTTTCGCGCGCGATAACTCAACAACAACATACTGCAGCTATCCCAAATTCACAGGGGTGATTGGTAGCTATGAGGGCTCCAGACCTATCGAATAACAGACTTGTCTGAATTCCAATATGGCCGCCACAGCCCAACCGCTGATTTTCTTTCGCACGCAATAACTCAACAACTTCATACTGTAGCTTTCCCAAATTAACAGGGATTATTGGTACCTATTAGGCTCAAGACCATTCGAATAACAGACATGACGGAATTCCAATATGGTCGCCACAGCCCAATCGCTGATTTTCTTTTGTGCGCGATAACTCAAAAACAACCCTAATGCAGCTTTCCCAAATTCACAGGGATGATTGGTAACTAAAAGGCCTCAAGACCTATTGAATTAAAGACCTGTCGGATTTCCAAAATGGCCGCCACAGCCCAATCGCTGATTTTCTTTCGCGCACGATATCTAAACAACAACAAACTGCAGCTTTCCAAAAATTTTAGGGATGGGTGGTACATATGAGGGCTCCAGAACCATAGAATGACAGACCTGTTAGAATTCAAATATGGCCGCCACAGCCCGATCGCTGATTTTCTTTCGCATGCGATAACTCAACAACAACCCTATTGCAACTTTCTAAATTTCACAGGGATCATTGGTGCCTGTGAGGCCTCCAGACCTATTGAATTACAGACTTGCTTAAAATGAAATATGGCTAACAGACTACATTCGGTGATATTCTATATTGCACACATTATTTCCGACATATCTTCTTTAATATCATTTGTTCCTGTAGGATTTTTCCCTCATGCATATGGATAAAAACCTGTTTCTGTTTGTCATATTTTTTTCACATTTAACTATAGTTTTCACATAATGTAGACTAGTCCAGCACTAGCAGAAACGTGGGCCCTCCGAGGACCATTGTCCGACCACATCTAGTTGGTTTAAAAACCATAAATTAAGAAAAAATTAAGAACAACCGGTGATCGATTATTAATTACCTTTTCTACTTTCTGTATAACCTTGAAATAGGTTGTAAACTAGTACCTAAAATATTGACCCAAGTAAATAGTGTGACATGTACATCGGTATTCATGATGAAACCATCAGTCCACCCGCATCCAAGATCGACTTGCAGTCGGACGATTGCTGGCTGCGGAAGATTCCGGTTTGATGCCGTTCATTACTATGTGTTCGTATGTCTCTGACAGGATTAGAATCTTTGCATGAATACGCATAATCGATTCTAATCGATCATGCAAAAATGTAACTGATTTGATCGATTTTAAAAGAAAATGGTAAATCTTTGACTTAATCGATTAATCAGCACACCACCAATAAATATCAATAAATAAGGAACAATCGTGCTTCTTAAAAGTTACCGATTGCCGTGCGTGTAATAAGTCCGAACCGGCATGTTATCATATATATGTGCGCGATAACTCAAAAACAACCCTAATGCAGCTTTCCCAAATTCACAGGGATGATTGGTAACTAAAAGGCCTCAAGACCTATTGAATTAAAGACCTGTCGGATTTCCAAAATGGCCGCCACAGCCCAATCGCTGATTTTCTTTCGCGCACGATATCTAAACAACAACAAACTGCAGCTTTCCAAAAATTTTAGGGATGGGTGGTACATATGAGGGCTCTAGAACCATAGAATGACAGACCTGTTAGAATTCAAATATGGCCGCCACAGCCCGATCGATAAATCCAACCAATGTCTGTCATCCTAATTATTCATATATCTTATGTCCAATATATAAATCTTATATCTCAATAGCAGGGCGGTGATTATATGGATCATCCCTTGGTGGTGAAGGGTGTGTGTGTGGGGGGGGATATATATATATATATATATATATATATATATACATACCCCCAGTATTGACGGCCCTACCCATTTATCATATTAGTATAAACATTTCATAATATAAAAATGGTATAATTTCAAATTATAACAAGTACATTTTTTTATATTTTGAAAGGGGGTCAGCTAAGGTTCAGTGTGCAGATGTGGGAGCGACATAAAGATAAAATACTTAACGCTGGCAAGGAAGGAATCGTGTTAGTCCATTGTTGGAGCGCGACCTGGGCATGTGAGTATACGCGGCTAATTCAAGTTGATGATCAGCGAAAGTGCTTAACGGCCAAGGGTATCACATACTAGTAGAGGACTAATGTTCAACGAGCGAAGCTACATCTGCATGATAAATTACAGCAGTTACAACCCCCCCCCCCCCCCCCCCAATATAATTGATGTCCAAAATGATACCCTCGGCCTTTGTGTTTGCCCTGTTGCCAAAACGAAATACACAGCTGATCAAGTATGACTTCGTTGTGATGCGATAATAACACTTATCTTATTGGCACATCAGACTACGTTAGTGTACAGGGAAACAGAATAAACCTTGAGATAAACTCCATAGATTAGTCATTTGGCAAGTCGCTGACTGACTGACTGAAAGTGAAGTTGGCGCTCGAGTCAGTCATAGGTCTCCAGAAAATCCGTCCCGCACTGGCTCCCTAATCAACGACAAAGATTGACAGATTGAGTTGGTGTACAGTTAGATATGTAAGTCGAAAATAGAAGATACCGATAGAGTTGAAGGAGAACCCGGAGAGAATCACCGACCTTGGACGGCAAATACAACCCACTGTCATGGCAACACCTGGGATCTAACCCGGGTCGCCGGGGTATGGTGACTGTAAAATGACAATCGATCACTTGTACGGGAATAAATAAATATATACCGTATTCCCTTGATCAGACGCCCTGGCATTTATTTTTTGCAAACCTGGCTTTGACCGGCGTCAAAACAAAGACGGCGTCTATTTAGGCCGGCGTTTACTTAAAAAATATATCAGCACCAAAAAAAAAAGAACACACACGACGAAACAATAAACCCGCCGGTCACTAGTACCAGCCTAATCTCCCATTCGTCGGCACGTGGTCTTTGTTTACATCAGGGGCGATTGACCCGACGCCTAGCGGTTAAAACGAACATGAATGCTAATAGATGTACCCCGACTCGGGTCGTTTTCAGATGCCAGTATATTTCACTGTCGGTATTTCAGCATTGTCTGTCCACTCAAATTTGTGTCCTGCCATCTGCGGATGGCAATGAACATTACCAAATCATGTGATCATTATCATGCGACTTGCGAAATGGCCTCTTTCAACATGTCTAAGACATATTTACTACGACGAGGGGGCCCGCCCAGAAAACACTAGATCAAATAGACGCCTGAAAAATAATTTTGATTAGTACAGAGATGGGAGGACGGTATATTGATCATAGGTACCCTCTGCATCATACTTCATAATTTAAAATATGCGTATTGTCTTGGCAATGATAGGGCACACTGTCAAATACCGGGTTTAAAGCGGTGCCTGTGACACACACCGCTTCGGTACACTGACACATTTTCCTGTCTGGTTTGTCTGGATTATATTAGATTTATTTTAAAGAATCAGGCTTACACATTGGTCGTCTGTCATACAAAAGCCATGTGCCGAAATTTCCCAGGGGTCGTAGTACTCGCAGTGATCAATAGGTGGCGCGTGTGTATTTTAAATACCAAATATCTCATTTATATAAAACAGTTATTAATATTATTTCCCTGTTCTTACCGTCAACTAAATAAGATTGAATATTGCCGGCAGTCAATGTCCCATGCCAGTATATCCCAGTTCAAATTCGCTAAAAATACGTTGTATCAAGCCCAATTGGTCAAAAGTCGGGAGGAAAGTGTCATGAAAATAAATGCGCAGTGCCGTTATACGTATCAATGGAACCAATGTGACCAGTTGTACGTGGTGCACAATTATTAGAAGAGCTACTTTATGTTCAGATGGAAACCACCTTAACAAATCTATGCGGTGCACAATAAACGGAGCAGACAAATGAAATACCGCGTACTTTGGCTGGAGACCCCTCGAGTCGTGGACATCCTGGTGCCCTCGTGGATAAATTCTTATGGCAACTGTTGAACTGAAAAATCCCTCGCTGTGATTCCCCGTAAATTGCTGTTATGATATGCGATTGCGGGAGATTGTGCTTGTTCCATATATAACCGGCGATGTTCTCAATTGCGTCCCCAAGCACCAGGCTGAACTCCCGTGCTTCATTACCATATTTAAATGACTGACTGAAAAAGTTTTCGCTCATCTAGCAGCTACAGGTTGCTGTGGTCAAGACCTCAGCCCTGCGCGCTCCTTAAGCATGTTCTCAAAGCCAACAGACGTGATGCCACTCCAAGCCAAGCAAAAAGCCGCGAGAGACCGCCACCGTATGTATCGCACCGGTGACTTTGCAGGAAAGCTACAGCACCCTTAGCCACAAAGGCAGAAGCAACCCATATTCCTTCCACCCATCCCAGCAGCGGAGACCAAGCCATGCCAATCGAAAGCCGAACCCGCTCTGAGAACGACAGTGTTTCGAGACGGAAAGCCATTTTATACTGGCCGAACCTGCGAAATTATCCAGATAATATACTCTTATTATGTCAGAGATAAAAGAAAGATGGGACAGCGAACAGCATGTAAACTTAACCTTCTGCAAGGATTCAATGTCATAAAGTTATACAGTGATGTATAAAGTAGAATGAGTATACTCGATAAATATTTATATTGATCGTGTAGACTGAATTGACATAATATTTTGGTTGATTATCATTGAAAATGATTTACCATCGATTCCTACCTGTATAACATTTTATAACTAAAATATTTTTTTTAATTCAAGCTGTGTATGGATTGTTGGGATCTGGAGTACAACACGGAAAGAACAGCGAGTGGGCGATACAACGCGCGGCCGAGCTGGGGATCCGTTACCCTGACAACCACAGGGAAGCCGTATTTAACCTTTTTCGGCGTGTGTTGGACGGCTCTTCTGGTGCATCCAAAATGACCGTCACCATAGTAACGATGACTGTGTGCTACCTTACAAGTATCATATTTATGTGAAGCTATAAGGGTAACCTAAATTGGTATATTTTCCCCAGAATTAGTGGTATATTGTTATCTATATATGCTGCGACAGTGAAGGATGTTCTAGTAACCAATAGCTCTCTGCCAAGATTAGTATGATGACAATTGTTTACGCTATATTTGCACAAACTTTACAGAGGGATAGCTTAAAATTTGCAATTTTGCAATTTTATCTAATAACAGTTTTATTAAATAATCCATTAACTGAGAATCAGATGTAGACTTTAGAAATAAAAGGTTTAACCATAAGGTTAACGAGAATTCTTTCAGCGGAGACTGCGTTTGCTATGTAATGTTTTTTTGAAAAAGAAAATAAAAAGAATTCAACTGATATATCAGAAATGGCTTAATTCCGGTTTAAGAAACGGTTGTTGATACAGCAAACTGTATTGTTCTGATGATAATTGAATAAAGTGATAATACATTCATGATAGTAATGTGTAGCCTTAAAAAGAAACATCCGTTGAGGGCATAATAATTATTCCCGAAACGTCTTTGGATTCTTGCATGAGTATAAATAGCATTCTGTCTGAATTTTTTTTCATACTTTTGTATGTCCAGAAATTGTTTGGAAAAGCAAAGAATATTATATAAGTAATTTTTTTTTATTATTATCCATAATCATGTATTATCCTAAAGTATGTAGTTTTGAAATATTAAATTTTGAAATGAGTAACATTTCAAACACTCATTTCAGTAACATCGATTCCAATCACGTAATAAACTGAGCAAAACTGATGGTTTGATGGCATTAGCTACTTAAAGTGTAAAATTTTGAGATTAGAAATTTATTTTTTTAGGTTAGTTAACAAGTTAGTCTATCTAAAGGCGTCACTCTTTCTCTTTACCTATACTTCGACTACAGACTAATACGGCTATACCATAAATTATATATGAATATATATATATATATATATATATATATATATATATATATATATTCATATATATTGTCTTATATGCGTATGTGTGTGATGGTGTGTGTGCGCGCGTGTTTGTATGTGTGTTGTTTGTGTTTATTTGTTTAAGAAAAAAAAATAACTTTATCCACAGTTTTTTTTATCAGGTACCCAGTTCAAATGCCAAGCCTCAAAATGTTCACGATTACATGCCAGTGGCGCTGACTAGTGAGTAAAGTGAACAATAATTGGAAAATAATTCACAAACTCCACGCAGTGATTAAACCTTTGTTGACATATGGTAAACCCTCAGAGTGGAGAATGGTCTCGTCACACATCCACGTGTGTGCTTGCAAATGTTATACAAGATGACAACGCTAGTAGTAACAGTATTTTTGCTGATCGCACTTATGCTTAAAAGATGGAATGCTTATTCATTTTAAATAAATCTAGGAAATTCATCAATATTTTAGGAATTAATCAATGAAGCATTCTTGAATAATAACGGCTGAGACATGAGACACAGTAAAAAACTAAAAGGTTATTTAATAATACTTCATAATCGCACCATGTACTCCGATAAATGTAAAGATTAGGGAATTTAAGTGCTGCTATATGTTATATCCATCTTTAAAAAAAAGAAGTCAGTAAATATATTTCAGATGAAAAACTAAGTCAACGTGAGGATACGTTGGTTTGATGGAAAACTAAAGAGCCAATATATATATATATATATATATATATATATATATATATATATTCTAAGAAAGCCCATTCTAGCCATTGCGGCATCCTCGGTTCCATCGGAAAGACGTTTGAGTCTAGCTGGACAGGAGGTGGTAAGTGCGCTTGTGATCGCAAGGCTGTGGCTTAACGTTCCGATCTACCATTTTCCGCGCTTAGACTCCTAGAAAAAGTTTTTACCACAAGGGTGCGAGTAAATGGGTATTTATCAAACATTGGCGGCTTGCAGATGTAGAATAAATAACCTTCGTGCGTCTTGTTTGCTGCTTCGTTCTATACTCCTAAAAATACTATACTGCCGTAAAAAAACTACAAGCATGAACAGGCCCAAGAGACCAGGAAAGGCGAGTCGTATGAGACAGACATCGTCGGTGATATCAGATTATAAAGCCCCTACACCCTCACACACACCCTCACACACACACACACACACACAAACGAATCGGAATCAGTGACCATTGAATACTGATTAATAGTACCTGCGTTAAAAGACCGGAGACATATCTACCAAGTTGCCAGAATTAATGGTTTTCTGTATCATAGTTGTTAGGTTGTCTGTGAATACCTAAAACAACGTCCGTACACTTGTCATGCGTTTATTACTGATCAACGTTATTACATCTACCGCTAACCCGCCAGGGCCGCTTCTATCCTCCATTCCCGGGCCGCTTACATTAACCCTCAACATCCCCCCTTGATTAAGGAAAAAAAAGTGCATGTAATTACACAGAACGAAAATTACCCGATACTAGTAAAATCAGAGTCCAAGCAGTTCAAGATATGGAAACCACAGAGAACACTTTCAGTCTTTGTCATATTAACAGTAAAACACTCATTTAAATGAAGGAAAACAAGAATCAGTATTACTTTAGGAGGGATCAAACACACGTAGTCTCCGAACTGCTCTTCCTGACTTGGTGGTATATACAACAGTAGAGCATGAGGTAGGCGTAGGAGCGGCAGGCAGCGACACTACCTCCGAGCGAGCATTAACATCAATGGGAAACGATGGAGAGGCATCATCATTAGAGCTCTGAGCGGGATTGGTCAAATCTTGGAATCCCAGGGTATTCGTACCCCCTTGTGGCTCAGGCTCATGATCAGTTGAGCTAGATAAAAGCACAGATGGGTCAAGATTTGACGATTGAGAAACACTCTTTCTTGTAGGAGAAGTCCGAGACTGGTATATATGCAGTAGTCACAGGTGGGGCTGCCAGACGGATCTGTGTGCGATTTCGACGCATAGTTCCAGACTGTGTGTCAACCACATAGGAATTAGGAGCTGGGTTGTCAATTACCATACCATAATTACATGTTTTTCCTTTTTATGATGAGGAGCCGGCTTGGTATATACAAAATCACCACACGACACTGGCGGAAGACTGTGTCCAGTTGTGCGATCATAATACGTTTTGGCCTTCTGACGCTTTTGGGCTATCTCGTTTTGAACCATGTTGGAGGAGTCAGGAGTAAGCAGCTGTTTACTGACGGGGAGCAAGCCTCTCAGCCGTCGTGACATAGACCGTTGTGCTGGACTCAAAGTATGGCCTTGCTGAGCCGTGTTCCTATAATCCAGAAGTGCAAGGTGGAAGTCCCTGGATTTTTTCATCAGTGTTTTAATGACTTTTACAGCCGATTCTGCTTTACCATTTCCCTTCGGCCAGTATGGAGACGATGTGATATGTGTATTTCCATATAAATCACAAAACGCAGTAAACTCTGTACTGATGAACTGTGGCCCGTTGTCACTTAAAAGGACTTCTGGAATCCCATGACGTGCAAAATGATCTTTGGAATGCTCAATAACCGTCGACGACAGGGTATTATCCAGTTTGTCGACTTCAATATAATCTGAATAATGATCCACTGTAACTAGGTATTCCCCTTGGTCTGTATGAAAAAGATCCTGGCTGACAAACTGCCAGGGATACTCAGGGATAGGTTGAGAGCGCATACGTTCATTTTGATGTTGTGATGCATACTGAGCACATTTACTACAGTTGTTGCAAACATCCTTTATTGCAGCTTGCATACCTGGCCAAAAGATAATGTCCTTGCACATTCTTATATTGCTTTCCGCACCAAGGTGAGACTGATGAACCTTTTGCAACATTTGTTTTTGCATACACTGGGGAACAACGGCTTGTAGACCACGATATACAATACCGTTTGTTACTGACATTTCATCCCTGTAGCACCAGTAAGGGGTCAAGCCTGGAGCTAGTCTGGATTTGTCCTTAGGCCAACCAGTACAAATCACTTTGGTCAGCTCTGACATGATTGGGTCCGTGTTTGTTGCTTGTTGCAAGGCTTGGGTAGTTTTAGAGGTGAGCTGAACATTAGGTTGGGCACCCAAGTCTTCCACTTCTAATCGGAAGAGCTGGAAATTTGTTTCTTTGCAGTCATTCAATTCAGGTAATGGAGCTCTAGACAAAGTATCTGCCAGGACTAGTGTGCTGCCTTTTTTGTATACAACACGCAGAGAATACCGTTGCAACCGGAGCATAAGCTTCTGGAGCCTCCTTGGAGCTTTAGAAATTGGTTTTTTGAAGATCGTCTCCAGAGGCTGGTGATCTGTAACTACAGTTACTTGTTTGCCGTAGAGCCATAAGTCCCATTTTGAACAGGCAGCACAGATAGCGAGGGCTTCTTTCTCGATCTGAGCCCACATGATCTCGTTTGGGCGCATGGTACATGAGCTGAAGGCGACTGGTTGAAGTTTGCCACTGTTGTTAGGCTGTAATAATGCACCACCGAGACCTGTGTCAGAAGCATCGACCTAAAGAGTAATGGGTTTGGAATGATCAAAATATGCGAGGCATGGGGCACCAGTAATCAGTTCCTTAGCTTTGTTGAAAGCTGCATCATGGACAGAAGACCAGACAAACTGTGTATCCAGACGGACCAGCTGGTGTAGTGGGTGTATGACTGTGGCTAGTGCTGGGCAAAAGCTATTGAGGTAGGTCACCATAACAATAAATCTCTGTAGAGCCTGTTTGTTAGCAGGTTGTGGCATGTCACTGATGGCCTGCACTTTCGGGGGTCTGGAGTAATGCCATCTTAAGTCAGGTTCATTCCCATGAAGGAAATTTTCTTCAACTTGAACTGAATTTTATTAGGGTTGAGCTTGAGGTTGCGCTGTTTGGCTCGCTCCATGAGAGCAAGGAGATTCCGGTCATGATCAATATTGGCCTCTTCCTGTGTGCTGCCCAAGCCATAAATCAGAATGTCATCTGCTATGCTTATGATGCCTGCAAGACCATCGAGGGCCTCATGAATTCTTTTTTGAAATTCTTCTGGGGCTGATGTGACCCCATATGGAAGACGTAGCCATCGGTACCGACCCCAAGGTATTTGCATAGTCGTTGCCATACTGGATTCATAGTCCAGAGGTACTTGCGTGAAGCCATCTAAAGCGTCCATGATGCTAAAGCACTTGTAATCAGCACATAAGCTGGGCAAAACCTCAAGTAGCGTTGGAATTGTGTACTTTGGGACAATTATTGCCTTATTAATTGTTTGACTGGGACTTAGACATAGTCTCAATTTGATCTCACCATTTGGTTTTATTTTCTCAACAACAGTCATATTTGAGCACCAATTGGTGGGTTCATCAACCTTAGCTATTTTGCCTGCAGTAACCATTTCATCAAGTTTCTGTTTCACCTTATCTCGTTTACCAACTGGGATATGATGAACCGGGACATGAACAGGTACAGTCGAGTTCATAACAAAAGAGACTGGTTTTCCAATCTGGCCTAGACCCCTGAAATTTTCACCAAATTTGTGAATGATATCTTCCTCCTTCAAATGTCCAAGTGAGAAACCAGCTGATAACTCTTGTGACATTGGGGCGATGGCCCCCTTAAGGTGGAGCACACTGGAATTAGTACCATTATCACTACTAACATCACATTTCTGGACTGAAACAGTTGGTGGAGATTAATTTGGCGAGTACACACGAGTCTCATCATAGTCCACCAGTCCCAATTTCATGGGATCTGTTAAACCAAGTAATGCAGGTTTGTTGTGACGACTGGCTGAAGTATCTACGACTTCGAAGTCAATTGTCATGAATTTGTCAGACATTTCATGTACAAGCGTGATTTTGCCTGTGGGAGTGATATTATCACCTGAGTAAGACTGGAGTCTAGAGCGAGATGGGCGAAGATCCTCCAATTTTCCTAGTTTGAGATAAGTTGACACAGGCATGGTATTACAAGTGGCTGCTGTGTCAACTTGAAATTCAACATCAATAAAATTAGTACCAGTCAGGGACAATAAGAGCACTGTGTACAGTTTGCGTGGTATTTGAGTAACTGTGTTAATGTCCTGTGTTACATGTTCTAAGGATAGAATATATTGATGTTGATAACCATCATCATCATCACTTGTACTAGTGTCACTTTGATGATTCAGGACATGGACCTGTGTCTTTGTGACTTTCTGCTTAGCCAACCACTGAGTTTTAAATTTATCCTTATGGCTTCGACAAACCACAGCAAAATGATTGGGGCCATAACATTTTCTGCAGTAAACACCAGGTTTACCTGCTGGGCAGGTTTTTCTGGAATGTTGTGCATCTGCACCACAGTAGCCACAGTAAGACACAGCTCTAGCACTAGGTAATTTTGACTTGGCAGTGGTGTAGTTTACATGTTCGTCAATGGTGACAGTACGGGCAGATTCCATGACTAAAGTGTTTATTTTATAAGCTGCTTCCCACTGTTTAGCATGATCAATGACTTCAGAGAGGGTAAAAATAGTCCCATCATTTTTTTATGGCGTAGTAACTGTGTAAAAGATTCCAGTTACAAATCTATCCCGGATAAGTTCTTGTTCAGGGTTTTGCATTTTATTGTACTCACATTTTGTGCCGTGATACTTACACCTTGCCTCAAATTCTGCTATCGATTCCTGCGGTTTTTGTTTACAGGTTTCCATAAATGTCATTCTTTCCGCCAGTACAATATCCTGACTTGAGTAGTGAGCCAGCAGCTTTGTCTGCCATACCCATGGATAGCCGACGTAAGTTTCATCCAGGTCATCTCCTGGTGCTGTTGTCATAGAAGGCACTATTGTAGATTTGATCATTCTTAAAATGTCTATTGGCAGTGACAGACGAAATGCACTTATCTCACATGCATAATTTTCAGGTTTCCAGTGATTTCTGTCTGTAGTTGCTTTTGATGTGTCGCGCCATCCCTGTAAGATACACCAGTCATTGAACTGCTCGAGCCATAGCTCGACTGATTCCTGTTTGTCCTCACACATGGTGAGCGTAAGCTTTGGAGGATTTGATTTCGACATGTCCAACTCTGACACCAAGTTGTTAGGTTGTCTGTAAATACCTAAAACAACGTCCGTACACTTGTCATGCGTTTATTACTGATCAACGTTATTACATCTACCGCTAACCCGCCAGGGCCGCTTCTATCCTCCATCCCCGGGCCGCTTACATTAACCCTCAACATCATAAGCAGAACATGTGTGAATCACAAATCGGTGAACTAACAAACAGTGGTTGAAAAAACAAGTCCGATTCCTAACACTGGTAATCAGGTGGCACTTTGACTATCAATCTTTTTTGTCTTTTGCTGACTTTCTTAAATGCATTCTTTAGAGAAGGAAATCCCCCAAATGCAGATAATACCAATAATGCAGAACAGATAAAACAATCAGCCATTGGCTGCATAATGGAAGAATGGGATAGAACAAGTGACAAGAAAAACAACGCTTTATATTGGTTAACTTTTTACCTTACTAACCTGACTGAAGATGGTTTTTGCTTTGTCGATCAGCCACAGGTTGCTGTAGACTTGTTGGCCCTGCGCGCTCCTTCAGCGTAATTTTTATGAGCCAATAGATGTGAAGCCACCAAGCCGAGCAGGGAGCCGCGAAAGGCCGCCACGGTTTTACCCGCACTGGTGGTCGAGGAAAGCTACAGCACCAGCACAAACAAGCCCCGAGCGGGCCACGCACCGGCCCGGTCGCAGCAGCAGAGACCAGCGAATCCTCGATCATAATTGACTCTAACGAGCGTTCGCTAATTTCGTCATAGACATCAGCAAGCGGTGCTGTTGTGATTTTAAAATTCTAATTTACTTAATTACTTAAAAACTGCAAAGGTGTATGCGCATATTTAAAGTGTTTTTGAGGCGTTTTTAATTTATTTAATTCAAGTCATTGAGATTTGTTGTTTGTTGATTTGAGTTTGTTGTATTTGTGGTGCCTCGTGCGGGTGTGCGTGTTATATTTGTTATGTGTAATATACCGTAAGCAGTGATGAGAATACAACTTTTGTGCTGGTAGGGATAGTCTGTCCTCGAAATATATTACTGTACTTCTCATATCCTCCAGAGTAACCTTTCAATCTAAACAAGATACTTTTTATATCAGTTGGTATATTTTCTTCCTCCAGCTTGATGGGTAAAAGGCATATATTTGCGAATGAATGTAGATACATGTGAAAAGCTACAGGAAATGTGTCTGTTAACTTTATGACATACCCCAGGGAAATATCCGTTCAGGAATTATACTTCTGGTATAACAAGGGTCCTAATCCTATGTTGGAGGTGCAAAATACAACATAATGAGCGATTCAAGTAGACGCATATTTTGAAAACCATTTTAAGATGTGCAAACTAGAACTAGAATACCGGTAGTCGACAAGCGACTACGTTTCTCCGCCGAAATCAGATTGGAACGGGTGAAGTGAGGCATGGATTGAGTGGCAAGGGGAAATAGAGTGAGGTGTGTTGCATATTAGGATGGATGTCTGCAGTCGAATTGTGTATGTAGGTGGCGCCACCTGCCACAAAATCCACAAAGCTATCCAAGTTGGATACATATACAAAATTGAAGGCAGAAAAGTCAAACTACTGCTTGTTTATGAGCGATTTTATCCCACAACAGATAAACAGAAGGACGCTGTGCAAACTGGTTTAATGTGGCGCCACCAATTTTGTGTATGATAAAGAGCTATGTGAGATCTATACATATGCAAAATGTTCAGGGGGATACGTCAAACTAGTCCTGAGATATAAGCATGGATGTCTGCAGCGTAAACATTAATGTAGGTGGCGCCACCTGCCACAAAATACAGAAAGCTATCCAAGATGTATATACATGCAAAATTTGAGGCAGATTAGTCAAACTACTACCGAGATAGGAGTGATTTTATCCCATGGCAGACAAACAGATGGACGCTGTACAAAAATGGTTGCAGGTGGCGCCATCGGTTTTGCAAATGATAAAGAGCTATGTAAGATATACACACATATAAATTTCAGGAGGATACGTCAAACCAGTCCTGAGAAATAAGCCTGAACGTCCGCAGCCTGAACGTGAAGGTAGGTGGTGCCACCTGTCATTAAATCAAGATAGCCATCCAGGATGTATACACATGCAAAATTTCAGGTGGATAAGTCCAACCTCTGCAGAGATATGAGTGATTTTATCCCAAGGCAGATGAACAGATGGACGCTGTGCAAAAATGGTTGCAGGTAGCGCCACCATTTTTTGTTTATGTTATAAAGCTATCCAAGATCTACATTTTATATAAAATTGTATCCTGATTGGTCAAACGAGTCCGAAGATATGTGGGTTAATGTATCAAAACATACGCACAGATGGACGCACTAGAGAGAGGAAAGTTCAGAGGTCAACTGGGCTTAATGGTTACGGAGGAGTTCTCCGGAAACCTATGCAAAGCCGGCGGCGGCGGCGTGCAACTGAAAACATACTATCCGCGAAACTCTGTTTTGGCGGAAACAATGACAAGGAAGCTTTTCCCTATTGTTTATGTGAACTAGGAGCAGCATAGGGGAACTTAGAGCAGTAGGTGAATAAAGAATGATGCAATAAATATATTCGATGGAATAGAAACAGCTTTATTATTATACAGGATAACCTATCAAATAAAGCGATATTTTTCCAAACATTTAACGTTTGCAGCACACTTAATTTTGTGGGACAAGACGCTCAAACATGCACTGCAAGCACAAAAAAAACGGTTTAAATGATTAAGTACGTGATCTCAGAAAAAAACATTACAATTGTTCTGTTACGCTGATAGGTGGGTTTGGTCATTTTATATTTATCGCTTAAGTATGAAGGGGCAAGTCACAAGCTGAAACCGATAAAAGTTAAAATGTCGCTGCTCGATATTCATCCAGCAAGATATGTTTATATATAAATATTCTTCAGAACAAGGAAAAAGTTAAACCACTCGAGGAGTGAGAGTAATATATATACTAAAAAAAAAGTCATCTTTACAAGAAGCGTTCATCCAGGCAGTAGTACAGTGGATAAAATCATCATTTTGTGTATCCTTACGCAAAATTGAGAAAACGTTATCAATAAGGTCAATCGGTCGCAAAAGTAATAATTAAAACAAATGAACAGCTGGGAATTGCGCAAAGTTAAAAGCCCATTTTATGCATTTAATTGAGATGGACATGTGTTGAAACAGACAGGTATACGTGATAGCCTTTATGTTTTCAACTAAATTAATTTGAAAGAACACTAGGTACCTTATAATATATAAAGGATAAACTTAAATAGAATGGATATTAAAACGTGCGTTCAAAAAAAGAATATATACCGTATATGTTGCACCATGTTTTTAAGGGCAATGACATGGTCGAATACCGTTAATTACCATTGGGGGAACCAGTAGCCTGCGAATACAAAAGCGATCATTGCTCTCTATAGATTTATTGTATTTTGACAAACTAAGTTTGACAAACTAACACAGTAGAAATACCACAATGAATCTCAATGTAACAAGCATTATTATTTGCTAGAATTTTAAGGCTGAGAGAGAAGTCTGTGAATGATCCCAAAAATCGGTTTTAAAGGAGGGGGCAACGCTAGAATAAATGTTTTTATCCTAACTACATTTAAATTATACTTTTCACTAGCTATACTTTAATTCAAATAGCCTTCTTTGTTGCTGACTTTAGAACCGCGGCTGGAACTGATACAATTAATAGGAGGATCTACAAACACCATTTATTAAAAAAATTATATCATTTAAAACTCGCGGCTCCGGGTATCAAAAAGTGTAGAATATTAATTTTTCCCATCTTTTGATTGTGGTTGACCTTAACTGTGTCAAAATTGATTCAATAAGAAAATGCATTCTGCAAAATTTAATTTGTTGGAATTATTTTGTCTCTGTGTACCGAGCAAGCCTTCTTTCTTCCGGCATTTGGATAATACATATATTATGACTTAAAGCTGACATGTTTTAAACTTGCAATTGATTTTATTCATATCCAGAAACCGTGGTAAATAAAATATTTGAGAATATCAATTGTTTCACATAAAAGGATCACTATATAATTCTGTGATATTGCCAATTGTGCCGCCGCATTGCAACCCTTTTCATGCAGAGGTGACATCCAACACCAGCCGGAAGAGACTGTAGATGTCTTCCTTGTAGCTATCAGGGTACCGGAAGCCCATCTCACCGGCTCGCTGAATTGCCCACGTGCTGTTCTTTCCATTCTCAAGTCCAGAGGCCAAGAGGGCGTAAACAGCTGGGGAAGTTAAAGAATGAATTAGAATCAAGTTGAGAAATTAATTTTAGCAAGGTATATATCGCTTATATCAAATTTTAAAAACGCAAAGCTTTGAATTAGTAACATCTAAAGATGCAGCAATTCTTATATCGACTTATTCGGGTAAACAAATGAAATAAGGTTAAGCCTAAACGGTCTAGATTATTTTTTTAGATTTCGGACAAATACTGATTCTCATTATATTTCTAATACAGGCAATATTTCGCACAGAAATAAATCCATTGTAAGGATGTACAAAGGATTGTAATGAATGATTATCAGTAAAAGTATAGATCAATGACTGTCCATGGGAGTTCAAATTTACTTGGGTGAAAAATGTTATGAAATTTCACTTATCTTGTGTTTCAATGACACAATATTTCATGCATGATTTGCAAAAAAAGTGATGTAAATATATACATTCGCTCTTTTTGGTATAGCCTAAGTAAAGCGATTCTGCGTGGAATTCGGTCTGTCAAGATATGTAACAAAATTAAATGGTTTTCTTTGTATATTTGTTTCCTACGTGAAGCAGCAAATACCCACATGCCCGTGTGGCAGTCCTACAATGAACCAGCACTGGCCCTGCCCGTCCGGCGGCAAGTAGCTTGTCTTTGTGTTGCTCCCATGTTTCATTACTGTACCGCAGTCTTCCGCCTTTAAACCACATTCGTTATTATTACATAAAAAATCATCTACATTTTGCTCTACAATTGATTGTTATGTAAAAGCATACTTTCTTTCGAAAGTTCATTTAAGTTTCTAACAGAGTAACTAAGGAGTATTGTCACATGTAAAGCATGTATTAAGTAAACACTGTAAGGCAAATTGACTGGATTACCTTTATCCGCAATACTGTATGTACTATTAGCAAAATATTGATTACAAGTAATCGGATAAATCAGGGACAAAAATGAAAAAAACTTTTTGTAGAAATATATGTCATTTCACAAATTCCTACCTACCGTATGTTATTTATCTTTGTATTTTTAGTGTGCCTTGAGCATTTTGCGAATAAGTATGATCAGTACACATGTTCGGATAATTAATTTAAAAATTGGAAAAGATCCTTGTTTACTTATTTCAAAGACAAAAACACACCATTTCGCAGATGAATGAATTTTAGTTGAACAGATTTGTAACCGCATTACATGTCGTCAACTTGATGCTTACGACACAGGGCTGGATCCAGGATTTGGAAAGGAGAAGGTCACGTCCGAGAAGAATGAAAGAAACCCTTTCGGCTCCAAAGGGAGGGAGGGGGTCATGACCCTCTTGACCCACCCCTCTGGATCCGCCACTGCGACACTTCATTTGAGCAGTTTTAAATTCTTAGTTTTGTCTTACCTACTGGTGCGTGAACATAAGCAACACCATCAAGATCGTTGATTGCTACCCTTTCCAGAGTCTCGTTGTATCCGACGTCATCACCATAGGCAAGACCGTTTCTCGCAGCGTAGTTTCGGGTCGAATTTGCACTAATGTACTCGTTACTCTTGTTCGGGTCAATCCTCGTCACCTCTAAGCGGGCCTGACTCTGTCTTCCACCTTGTTTGTACGTCCCTGTGTCATCATGAATATTCAACAGGACCACCTCCTCTTGAGAGGGGCTTCCTCCGAAAGTGACTCCCCTGCGAACATTAACGACAGTTTTAATTCCTATTGCTCTCAGAAGCTCAAGGTGGTTCGATTGGATCTGGCCGGCGATAAACCAGTCCTTGATCACAGGTTTTAGTTCCCACAGTCTCCGCCAGGTGGTCAGTGAGGTATCAGGCTTTGTGACGTTGACAGGGATTGTCTGGTCTATGATATTCTGGATAACATCTCGCGCTTGAACGTTAGAGGTATAATCATATCCCAAGAGTGCTGCTTTTCGGAAGAATTCACCAATGTCAATCCTCGGACTGGTATCCTGATCATGCCGGCTCACATTGGCAAGATAAGACAATGCCACAAAGGATGCTGAATACGCAGACCCACAGTGGAAGAGAACCGGTTTAGAAACTGTCTTGAAATACTCCCCGAACCGCTTGACAGCCTCAGTGGTATAGGGGCTTTCTCCGGGTTGCAGGACGAGGCGAAACTGCATGCCAGCCAGTCTTGTAGCGATGTCTTTAGTTTTGTCGGTTGTTGGGATATGTTCCTCTCTAAAGCCTTTTGGAGTGGTAAAGTTCGGTAACGCTATAATGGTCTTGAAACCTGTCTCTGAAGCATATTTGATCTGATCTTCAGTGAGACGACCGGCAGTGTACAGGTCCGGGGTGATCCAGTTAGCCCACCACGCTTTAGGGGATGGAAATAAACTGTCTGGGCTGGCGTCGGTCGTCTGGCACAGCAGACCCAGGATAGGTGTCAGTTTCATAACTGTTGCTATAAGCATGGTGTATCGTTATAGCAAATGTTCCTAATATAAGGATAGTCCTTGCAAATACGGTGATTTTAAAAGTAATTATTTCACTTGAATCTGGGGATAAGAAAACATCAAACCTTAATAATAAATAAACTTATGCCTTCAGGAATAACATGTACAAATTATATCTCTCTCTCAAACAAAATATAGAAGAAACTCAAATCCCCCTCCCTAAAGAAATCAGACGCTCAGACATTTATTGTTCCTTGCCCGGGGGAGGTAAGAAAACACGCGCCTTAATAATACAGAAATTGTGCCTTCAGAAAAAAATTAATGCAGATTATTTCCCACCCTTTCTCCAGATTTCGTTTCAATTCATGCTGGTAAGCACTGTGGGCCGGCCCTGACTACTGTTTCAACGGTAAAAAAAAATTAAAAATCAAAACTTGTTACATTTCAAAGAAACATCTCTTTATATTTCATATGCGTATGCATACAAAAAATAGCTTACTCAGTGATGTCGTAACTTCAAAAATCCCAAAATATTTGAACGGACTACATTACCACTTTCACTATACCTGTTACAATGCCGCTGGTGTATGTAAAAGCCGCGGTTCATTGTGGGGGTCAGATTGTGAAGCCTATAACCCCTGAACGGCAAAGTCGAACTCTTGTTAGTCCGAGTCTGCGCAGTGTGACTCTATCCCTTACTTAAGCAAAAAGTGAGAGAAACTAACGTCTCCCATTAAATAAATATGGCACGTATGTGATATCAAGGGCTGTATCAATATAACTATATATCGATCCGAATCGATACACGACTTCTCTACGCTATCCGAAATGCGTTGCATGCTGTATTGGTTGTATCGATTGATTGATAATGAATAGGGATATCCTTACTTTAAATATAGCCAGGACGATAAATAAATCTTAATGCACTGTATATTTGTTGCTCTGGCTGTTAAGACCTGTTAATAAATGTTAATACGCATGCACGGCAGTACTTCCATGGAAGCAGCCGCATATGAGCGATAATAGGAGAATGATACTGACGTTCCTCTTTATTAATGAAACTGATGTTCATATCACTTGTTATTACCAGGTACATTCATGTATATATCCTATTTCTATTTATATATATATGCATGTATGTCTGTTTGTACATTCCGCGCTTCATTTACTGAGTCTATGTTCCCAAATAACTTCCGTATGTAACTGAGTATGAAATGGTAGATTCGAGAACGGATTATATTTTTAGCTTTCAATAACTTTTTTTTCATTTTTACGCAAAAAATATATAAGCCTGTTTCTATTTTTTTAAGGAACCGACTCCCACCACTCATATTCATATATATATATATATATATATATATATATATATATATATATATAAAAATTCTGTGACCTGAGCAGGGCACTTATTCGCTTTATGATGTATCATTTTATCTCTTATTTTTATATACGCATCCTGCCAGTAAGTTACTCGGGTGTCAAATATTTGGTTAAAGCCTAGAGACAAATCCTTTTCAAACAGGGTAGTGACTAATGGGATCATATTCACAGAAATAAAAAAAAATGTGGTATTACATGACATAAAAATAGAGCCTATGATCTTCTCGACCAAATGCAATAAAACAGTGTTTGTGGAAAGGGGGGGGGGGATTCTTAAGGCTCAGAGAAGATCGAGATTTGGTAGTCTTGATTAGATAGAATTTTATAAATAATATTAACTGGTCTGTTTATTTGTTAAATATAAAGCTTAACCTGCTTTATTGCATAGCATACTAAATATGTTGTATGTTTAGATAAAAAAAAAATAAAACATATAAAAACAAGGAAAAGAGCTTTTATAAAGAAAGGATATACAAAGAAAAATGAAACGTATCGTCAACTTACGGTATCGAATTAACTGTATTGTATACCAGAATACGTCTTGTACCAGAAGAGGCGGATCGATAGCAAGTCCTAGTGATATCTAGGGAAAGATCTTCTATATAGATCTTCAGTTATATTTCATCAGGATTGAGCGAGACTTTTCTTTATCCATTAATATCTTATAATTAAGTACCAGGGGCAGTTTACAGGGCTAATTTTTAGTGTTGTATCAACAGGGAGGTTGTTAAATTCCCTGCTGGAATGCCAACAGCGCATAACAGTATAAAAGAAACATTCGATATCATTTTCTTAATCTTCTTTTTTTAATATTAGTATTTTATAGTTTTAATATTATTTTACGTTCACCTCGTTACCGACTTTCGTATTTATCTTTGACATCATAGCAATTTAACAAATCCATAGCACACAAATAAATATGAGGTAACGTTAAAAGTATGCATGCAGGAGGTAATTTCATATCTGACTTCGTGCAAGAAGGCGGCCTCTTAATCTATTGTAAAACTGCACAAATCCAAAAATTTTACATAATTAACTACATGTACATAAACAAGGGCCAATTGCACATTAAAATATACCCTGCAACACTTTGTCTTGAAGGATTATAATATGCTAAAGAGCAAATCGTCCATACTTACTGTCAGACTCGAAATGCTCCTGCTTCTAATCAGTCGGACCAAAAAATCATATGACTAGCACTACGCAGCAATACATTTACTATTCTAATTTTATCTGGCATTCAAAGTCACGTTCCCTGTATTAATTAGTAACTTTGCTGACATATATGTGCCGCAGAGAAAACAAGGTCGCGCAGGTCTAGGATGTGGTACTCCACTGATAACAAAAAGGGATAACTCCCGTTGCGCAGGGGCTGATCCTTTTTTACGTTTGTATCGGGATATTTTTAAGCCCCAGCTGTGTTGTCTGAGGTTTTGTTTATCTTTATGTGACCTTGCTTTAAGATGCTAAGGACGACATGAACACGTTGAGAATAATCACTGAACATTGTGCTATTGCCTCCCTTGACAGACAGGAATAATTATGCAGCATTATAAGAAGCATACGTACCAAACCAATTTGGATTTGTAATGTTGAATCTCATTGAAATTTAATTAATTAACCGTTCCTTGCTCATTACTTCTGATGCTTTTAGTTCTGGTATTCTCCACCAGATGTCTGTGTCATCCTTGTAATGGTCAATTCAGCATTATGCTACAGGAATTCCTGAATAAGTTCGGGGGGGGGGGGGGGGGGGGGGGGTAGCCTGAACCTGTCCCCCACTGTGTCAAACTGCCCTTCGCTGATATAGCGAATTATAGCGAAATATAGGATTACTTTTTGTGTAAGTAGGAACTCACCGCTCCTGATATTTTTATTCACAACAGCATCAGCAGGCTGGTGATATAGTGGTCAGCTCCGTTGGGCCGTACATGTGTCTCTCTGTCCGTAACCACTTCATAACACGTATTATCTCAAAAACGTTACTCACCTCCAATTTTAATTAACTTTGGAGGTGTATCTTATGGATCCCCTTACTTGATCTAGATTTGGTCACACTTCCTTGGTTTTTATACTTTTTTGAATTTTTTAACGTAGGTCTTATAAATAGATGGATCGTATTATAGTACTGTCATGAACGTCGGTCCGCCCAAAAACCATTAGTACGGCACTACAACTTACAAGTATTATGATTAATTTTCAGGAAACTAACAAATGGCATGTATCAATAAAGTATCTCGCATGAGTTCGATTCTCTGCAATATCCAGGTATGTTACTAAAGTTAATATATAAGATACGTATCTCAATATTCATAAGTAAACTTTTTTTTTGGAGGGGGGGGGGCTGAAATTGGAGGGGGTAATTTGAAATCTATTTCCCATAACCCCCGGGGGTAATCTGAAATCGGTTTCAAGTTTCCGGGGCGGGGGGTAATCTGAAATCTGGTAATCTGAAAACCCCCCGGTAATCTGAAATGTGGACAATCTGAAATCGCTACATCGGGGCACCAAGGGTCACATGTTATTCAGATTGCAAATATGACACTTTGGCAGCAAGTTTTAACCATATGCCGTGCGTTTGGAATTTGTTTTGCAAATGTTATCTCGTATAAGGCCACACAACGAAATTGGTTGCCTCTACTGAAGACCCTCTGGTTTTTCATGGAATTTTATTAATGTGAACGATGATCAGCTTCTTGGCATAATGTTTCTACTTAGTGTTCTTGTCTCGACTCCTTGAAACATTCTTAAAGGTAGGGGAAATGGACTAAATAGTGTGTTTATTATTAGCTCCAGATCGGCCCTCTGACATTATATGCACCATTTAAAAAATCGAATTGAATATTTGTATGGGGGGGGGGGGATTGTACATGATATTCTGTCTCGCCAAAAACATTAAAAAATATCAATAAAAAATCGCGTGCTCAAATATGCCTAAATTATATAATACTTGATTTTCACCTATGTACCATAAGAGACTCACTCCACAGTCATCTACCCGCATCATTTGCCCCCGGCCATGGCTCGCTCACTACATTCAGAACCTTGCTATTTGCCTGTTATATTTCAAACCCTGTTAAATGCATTTTCAACATAGTCATGACGTATCATTTTTGAGTTATTTCAAACCGCCAGCCATTCACCGCTTTTCTTTGTTGTTGTTTATTTATTTTATTTTTTTTTTTTTGCTTTGGGATAGGTAAGCGCCAATTGGGCATGTTTGTCTGGATATGTGCCGATATCTCGATACACTAGGTAATTTCTGATAAATTGCGCCGCGATAGACTGCGACATTTGCGAAAACCACCCGCGTAATGTCCTCTTCACTATAGCCTTCGCCTTCGATTTCGCGCTAACGAAAACGGAACTTCAAGGGAATGAAAAGCGCATATTGAAGGTGTAAGGCTCTAAACAAAGCAGGTGCTTTTAAAGGGGCGTATTCCAATATCTGACGTGTAGGAACTAATAATAATCCCACGAACCCCTCATTAAATAAGGGCAGAAAACAACTGGTATAGTTTGTTCGTTTTGTTAATATCCACAGGTTTATAAAGTGGAGGCCCGCCAAATTAATCCAGACAAATTCAACAAGGACATCTGGCGGCAATTCAGACAAATCAGAGTTTTGCAAAAGGCGTTATGAAACTAGGGACCTTACAACATTCGCATTTATGCAATCAACCAACATCAGTTAAATGGGGTTTCTGTTTTTTTTCAACAGGGGTACATTGTTGTAGATAACTTGTAGATATACAAGCTCATACATTCTTCACGGAGGAATTATCTTTCTTTGCTGGAATTACCTACTTTTCATGAATATGTGCGAAGAATAAACCAGAAGTCACATCAATCTACCGATAAAGCAGGTGAAGAGCTGGAATTAATTTTGCTGTTGAGGTCCTGGTTAAAAAAGGGTTAGTTTGATCAAAATAAGATTTAAAAAATACATACACTCAAGGAAAGGGGAGGGTTAAAAAAGCGGATTAATGAACATAAATTTGTTCTTGAAAGAAATAAGAAATAAATTTTCTGCAAAAACTTTATTGGAGAAAATGAAATAAAAAGTGCAGTATGTGTGTGGTCAGTAAGTTTGAAGTGTGGCAATGATCATTAACTCTCTTAACAGGTCAGTCGTTTCCCTCTTCCTTCCATCAGATGGCATATTTCCCCCTCTAACACAAAACAGTTAACCGAACTTTCAGAGTAAGCCCTGTTTCAGGCCACATGAAGTACCTGCCGAGTCGTGTATCCAAGGCTACCTTTCCACAGTAACAAGTATGTACATGAACGTGTGACGTCATTAAAATGCCATTTTGCCTTTACTGCAGATTGTCTACAGAATATGATTATCGTTCCAGCGCTCATTATGGTATGTTTAAAATGGAACCACAAATGGCCTCAAAATTTCTGAGTAATGTAGGTCAGTAAATTCACCCGTGCCTTGATCATAACACTCAATCATGATTGCCTTATGTGCTGTTGAAGAAATGAAAAGTGAAATGAAAGATTAAAAGTCCCACAGCGTGTTCTTGTTATCCTCTGGTTGTCTTCACTTCTGGCAGCCAGCTTTATCCTTCACCATACATTTCGACTGGTTTGGGCTGAAGTGCATTTCACCAAGGCATTCTTCCTGGAAAAGCACATGGAATTTTGTAAAATATTTTGCTTGAACCTTGGGATTGTAAGGATTATTTTGACCGAAACTTGACCGAAACTGTCCATTTAATCTGGGAATCGAAGTTAAATTTATAAAAATTAGAGCTGTTACAATGGAGTTTATGAGTAAAAACTGAAATAATATTCCACAACCAACCAGAGCCAGCCAACCATTGACCGCTCTGCTAAATGCACTCGTTCTGATGAATATTAATATACTCATGTGTACCGGGCACTGTATAAACGAACATATTGTTGAATACAGGTAAATTTATTCCGCCCCCCCCCCCCAAACACGCTGTACCAGCCGACGGGATAGCCTTGAATAGTCATAGGCAGGAACTTTGGATATTTTATAATGTTCAGTCCTTAAAAAAGTGCAGTTAATCCAGGTCTGTAGATGGTAACTAGAAGATGGGTGTTCCTTTGGGTCACCATTTCAGGAAAAAACATACTGTCGCTCTGTATGATATTGTGTTATACATATTTGACTTGGCACTTCACATTTCAGCTAATTGGTTTTACAGACCCGTTAGCCAAAGACATCGGGTGCTCCGTAAGGTAGCAAGAAACATGGCATGTCGTGAAGAAACATGACATGTATCGCCTGAGGCCAGGTGCTCCTGCCTGGAATATAATGCAGTGGAAGTTCAAGGCCATATGAGTTACGTTGATGTCAAAATTGGAGAGTGTCTTGGTCCGCTGGCTCCAGGGAACAAAAAGGACATAGAGAAAGAACAGCATATGGTATGGTTATACTTACAAATGGCCGTTCTTGTCTGGTTCCAGGTAACTCCAGCCTAGGTCAGTTTGGCTTGAAGTGGCGGTTCCGTTACGTTGGTAGAGGTCATTTGCCTGGTTTCCGTCGTAGTTTCCACACAGACCACACAGACCGTTGTTTCCTTGGAGACATTTATTCACGCTCACGATCACTGTCCTGTGTCCATACAACGTGATCTTTACCAGCCCATCCTCGATGGACATACGCACGCTTTGGCCGTCTCTGGTGACGTGAACACCCTTCACGTTAGTGTATTGGGTGGAGTACTCACGAACGCCATCCACCTTAAACAAATTTACTGAATATGTCTTACCACCTCTTACACACTTTTATAGTCAAATATATTTTGTGACATTCAAAACCAAATTTAAATAAGTAGAATTGGGATTATTCAACAATGAACGAAACCCTATTTTTTTTTAATGTATAACTTTCCTGATTATCTCATATGATTATGATACATGTTAAGTTTTGATTTAAAGAGCAATTTGTAATTATTAATCAATATTTTATATCTGGTAACAGGCAAGTTGCCAAAAAAACTTCTATAACAGATGTTTGCTATATAAATGTTTCAACGGCCTTGACCATTTGTTTTGGCCTTCATTGACTTAAATCTTCGATTCGGCAAGCATATAAATTGATTTGTTCGTTTCTTCTGCAAATAACTGCATAATATCAATGGCACGATGAGATAACTTATTAGTCACGCACGTTGATGAACTGTATGTTGTGGTATACTCTGATCACGTGACCATTGTAGTGAAGCTCTATGGCCTGTGTCCAGGAGACACGAGGGTTTCCAAGGTGATCATTGATTTGCAAGATTTTGAACGGCGGGAGGGGAGAGGTCTCCTTACAACGCCCGGCAAGGAGAAATTTACATTTTCGACCTTTGTGTTCTGCGCCTTGGAAGTCGAAACGCTGGCGATCAAATGTGAGGTAATGTGGATCTCCATATGCTTCACATGTTGCCCAGCTAACTAAAATATAGTATAAAATATAGTCGAAATCTTTAAAGAAGAAAAAAAAAATAGAAACAAAACAAAACCTTTGAAAATGTACAAACATTTTTTTTAATTCTTTGTGTAAGTACTACAGCAAACATTGTACCGTATATTGTTTAAAATGAATGGACGTAATTATTTTCCTAGTCATATTCGTGTCTCCCGGATAAATGTCACTGTTTGAACAACATGAAAGTATCATTTAAAGAATTGAAAAATTAAGGAGAAACGTTTAATTATTTGTTCATTATTTTTTTTTTTATTAAATATTTTAGGACCATGCAAATATACTGAAGCATTCATTTAAATTTACTTTTAAAAATGTCAAGGTATCGGATTATTTTGTTCTCTTCTAGTTTTATATTTTACCTTCCTGGTCAGACATGCATTCAAACATCCCCGGTGCAATTGTCAGTTTCATGGCAACATACATGCCAAATAGTGTGTCTCGAACTACAATTGTTATTTATTTACAAATAACACTATTATTGAAAATCCATCCGATTGAAAATGTGCCCACGGTCCACTACGATGACCAATCCGAACTTGTTAGTGTCAAAATTACCCTCTCCGAACCCCCCCCCAACCATAAGAAGCAATCTGTATTTTAATTAGGAATGCAAGTAATATAGGGGGTCCCTTTATTGTGGGATCCCCCAACTCATGTTTGCAACTTATTCGGCCAAAATCCCATGATTCATATGCAAGTTCCTTTGAATTAACCTGAAAATTCCGTTCTTGTTTGCGTGAGTTACTCATGGCTGTGGTAAAAAGTAATTTTTACATTGTTTACCTGCTTTCTGGGTGCATTTTGAATGAGTAAATGTTGGGTAATTTGTTGTGAGACCTGAAGGGTTTACTTTAGGACAGTTTAATTTCACTCACGCGGACAGTATTTGGTGTTACAGTGGCGAAATTCCTCTTTGAACCCTTCACATCGACCTCCGGTAGGATCTGCTTTCCATTTTCGAGTACGGGACTGTCTTCCGGTTCTACAAGTCTTGCTACATGCAGACCAGGGTTGCCAGGGACCCCAACGACAGTCACCTTTAGGAGATATCGCAGTAAAGGAAGCATATCGCACTACACAGTGGGCACATGGTATAAAAAAGTAACCCACATACGACCAACTATTCACCCCTAATGTAGCGGTTATATACTGCAGTCGTTCAAGATCTCTTTCGTTTTAACCGCTGATTTATATAGCAAAAGAATCCCGGTGTCACTACCAGGGCTCACACAAGGCTAATATTTGTAATCAGGTCAATGAGAGCGTGGTATCTCATTGTGCATTTAACTCTAAGTTTTCAACCCGCGACGTCCCGCTCTCGTTGGTCTGAATTCTGGCGAGTAAGGAGATACATTAAATATAATGTGGTAGAGCAGACGACCGGCAATCGGAGGGTCATGGGTTCGATTCCCATACAGGGTGATCCGACCTTTTCTGTGTATTCTTGTTCTATATCTACATTAAATATAACATACGTTTTTCTTGGGGGGTTCCATGCTTGTGATGTAATATACACAAATTAATTGATTATTATATTAATAACTTTTTTTCGAACAAAAAACGAGTAGAATTTTTGTAAAAAATATGGAAAATAATATAAAATGTCTTTGATTGTCGATTAAGCAGTCAGTTACAGGATAAAGTACACAACCCGCCAATTACGCACAAAAAAAGAATAAGGAATGTATAAAAGGGATGTTTTATTCACGAAGGTTTAATTTTCGCGATAATTCCCCTTATTGCAAATTGGAAACCCTGCCGGTAAAAGAAAACAACCATAGTATATGTTGTATATATTTCGTACAGAGAGCAGTTGAATATTGAATCTGAGTGCATATTTTATGTGTTACCAGACAATGGGGATCCGTTGGGTCCCGTTGCAAAGGAAGGGTATATCGCCGTATAGTGTGTCTCCATACCCGTAAGGTAGCAAACTGCCCAGACCCGTAAGTTATCGACGTTTAGTGCTCGATACGGAACTAGTTATTTATGTCTTTGTTGCCAAGGTGAAGGTCAGCAATATCGAGGTAGGGAGCGGTATAATGTCATGCGAGAGACCTGTGATGTGATTATGCCCGGAATTCAACTGTGTGCAATTGGAAGGGCCAAACTAATGTGCATTCTGTAAGTTAGAGGGGTCTGACTGACGCTGTCGTGGCCAATTTCTGTGGGTTTTCAAACAAACAAGCAGACAGTACAATTTTAGTAGTATATAAAGAGTTCCATATACTATCTGCATACTTTGAATAGATCATTGAATATGTGCGTGTGGTGGCCAGGGGCATATAGGATTGTCAAGAGCAGGCCATGTTCCTCTGGAATACCTTTGAATTTTTGTTCTGTAGGTTTAGTACAGATAGTTCCCTTTTGCAAAGAACATGGCGCCTCCTTCCATTTCCCGGCGGTACAAGGCGAAGCGTGCGCACACACATCCTCTGTGCCCGTACTCGGTGAACCGGTAACCCAGTCCCTGATTTAAAAATATTTTTAACATTAATATAAATGTTATTTTCTTTAAATCGACATGCACACATGTTTTACACGCGCACATACATATATTGTTCATATTATTGTACAAGAGTGTACAGGAATCCCAGAAAAGGTACTATCAGAACATTTCAAACTGCTACGGCTGGCATACTGTGAGTTTCATTTTTGTGAACATGGTGTCTATTCATATAGTTTTGTGGAGATGGGTTTTGACTCATGTCATATCACTTTGTCGGCATGTAAGATAAGATTTACATCTGACTGTTACAGAACCCAGCGATCAACGCTGTTCATATACCTCCTGGATGTCAAGTTAGAAGAATCTAGGTCACGTATCTAGGTAACGTACGACTGCATCTCTGAAGGTTTCAAAAACAGAGAAAAAAATAAGTAAAAATTAAAAGAAATACAGGTGGCACCACCAGTATTTCAGGAACTGATGAAACACTCAATCATCAACAAGCAAACGAAATAATGGTGATCAATGCATAAGTTGTTCAGAGACTGGAGCTTTTGTATCAATTTCTTTATTATTCCAAGGAGGGGGGGGGGGTTCTTCTGAGCCTCATAGCTCAGACGATATGGGTAACAGAGACCTAATTTCAGGTTTCCAAGTAGATTTTTCATGGACCTCCTGGATGTCAAGTTAGAAGATTCCAGGTCCAGTAGTTACCATTTCTGCCTGGTTAACAGACAGAGTGATCACTATAGCTTAGATGAATTTCAGACAGCTGAGCTAAAAATTGTAGCCCAGTACACAGAAGGAAAGAGTCATCACATCATCACTGTAAGCAAAGAAAATAAAAAGTGATAAAAGCCTGGTGAATAGTGCAGTACCGTGATCTTAAAAATTCTTTATAGACTGATCTGCCATTTATCATAGCACAATAAAATATCCTGTTAACACAAAGCTGCCTTGTTCTGCATTCAAACACAAGTGTACAATGAGGTAAAAATTAAAGAAGTGTGGAAATGGTACATAACAAAGAGGTAACAACATTCTGCTGATTAATGTTTTAAGTTAAATATTAAATATGATCTTGTTAGATGCATGGATCATGCCTGGATAAGATCCATGCATATTCCATGCATATCCATGCATTGTAAAGATGCATGGAACCCGCCTGGATACGACCCATGCATGTTCCATGCAGCTTGCTTGAGATTTTTTATCTCATGAATAATTAATATATGTTCATGTAAATTAATGTATGCATGTATTAAATCATACAAGAACTTAAAAAACCAGGGACCCATGGGTCACTGTGCTCAGCTGAAGTTGACCTTGAAGGTAAAAATCTAAAATAATATCAAATGGAGATAAAGTCTATGAGGAAGAGGTAATATAGGCCATGGTTGGTTTATATGATTGGTTTGTATTGATGAGCAAGAAGGGGGGGGGGGATGATTGGATTAACAACACTTCTGCATATACATACAGGGCAAACAAAGCCTGACCTCCAATGCTGCTGAAGCAGGAAAATAATGAACAAATGTTTGTATTAGATCCTCATTTTTTTATCACATTAATTTTTTTATTATTAGTTTATATTGCTATACATTTCCAATATAACATATATATCTAAATATAAAAGTTGATTCATAATTCTTAATTGCCTCATTATAAATCTCAATCTTGTAACATAACAGCACATCATGCATACAAATGTATATATTTATTTTTTATTACAAAAATATATCTTTTAAATTAACAAAACAACAAATATCTAATAATAGTACTTGATTTAGATTTCACAATTTTATCCTTTGTTAACTTTATTTATCTATAGTTTGCTTCATATTTATAAATTTAAGCATACTGATTGGTTTAATTATATTTGTTAAAATCATTTAAGAGAAAACTGATTCCTTAAAAATGCAACATAAACACAACATGGCATCTTCCAGATTACATGTTGAATGACTTTTTTCTAGGAAAGTTTTTGTATATTGGAGTGGAAATAGCATTACAATTAAAGAGATACAGTGAAAACAATAACAAATACTGCAAAACACTTGGTGGGTTGGGTTTGTTGGGGGGGGGGATGGGGGTGGTAATAAGAGAATAACTGTACACCTGTCACAGCAGGGGATCTCTCCCAGTGACTGTAACAAATCGGAAGCCCTGGCATAGCTGACTTCCAGAGACCTGGAATACTTATGTTTACATGCTGTGAAAATTAAATCAATGGTACTTACAAGAAAAAAACGTGCCATGGTCAAAGTTGGGCAAAATTAAAGGTACTGATTTTATTTTTATGCTAATAACTTTAAAAAATTACAAAATTCAGATCTAATTTTGGGTAAACAATTGAATCTTAATTAAACAAAGTTATATACTTGGGAAAATAGTCTCTAATTTCAAAATTGTTCATGTTATATAGTAAATATTTTTCCTGATTTTTTTACAAAGTCCATTATGTCCGGGCCAATAACTTAAAGAAATTTTACTTAGCGGACTTAATTTCTGGCATGTATATAGGAAATATATAGGAAATTACTTCTGGCAAATATTAAGAGAAACAGATAAGTGGTTTTGATATAAGGCAGTCCTGAAGTGTGATAATAGGTTTTTATGGGAAATTTGAGGCTTTCCCTATATATCTCAAAGGAACAAAGTCATATTGACCCAATTTTTAATATTTTAGGAGATTTTGGGGACATTTAACAGTATGCCGAATTTTGGATTCCTAGGTCTAACGGTTTCAAAACGTGCCAGTCTAACGGACGGATAAACGAACAGACGGACGAACGGACAACGGACCACAACTATAGCTCAGATGACTTACAGTCAGCTGAGCTAAAAATACATCACGTCTTAATAGTTCTTGACATATTTTTTTCTGGACATGCTACTTGACGTCACTGACAAAATACCAAGAGGGGGTTCACTTTGCACAAAATAAATGAAGGTTCACATGCAGAAATGTGTGAATTTATAAAGATAAAATGTACCTGGGATCACTATGGTCTGTTTCACTACCCCTGTCAACCTGTGTTTTTGCGATTATTTTTCTGCAAGTCAAGAACGCCAAAACTTTTTGTCCTCAGGGCAGAACAAGGAAAATGCATAACAAACTATTACAGAAAAATAATAACCTACTTTTCATTTTCCTGTAAACAATTTAAACAATTTTATGAGTGACTAGTTTATTTTGTAGCGACATCTTGCAACCAATCTGTGAAATCTCAGGCAAGAGTAATGACGCCACAATAGACGTAACGTACAAAAGAGTCACCCACATTCACCCCTGCTTACAGTTGGAATTGTATTCTTCTCGTGCACGCACTCCATTGTTACATCACATTACTTCATATTCATATCCAAGGAGGATAAATATGGCCACTTCTTAGGGACTTTATGAACCATGGATATATATGAGACCTGTCAACCAGGCCATGAAGTAAATAATATTTAGATCATTAACATGTACGGTACCAAAAATTATGCATTTGCCTCTTTATGGTATTGGTGCAAATTTTGTTTGCCAAGTTTGTCTTATTAAGAGATAATTGCGAAAAATCAGGTGGACAGGGGTAGCTGAACGGAGTATAATTTGGGCGCATGTTAAAACCTAGAGAAACTGGAAAATTCTCTGAAAAGTTAGGAAATTTGACCTCAGTAATTTGAACACTCAGAAAAGCAGTATATCCCTTACTAGTGTACAATTCAGCTATCTTGATTGGTTAAACAAAGGCTATTTTTACAACAGCTGACTGTGCACACAAAGGATTAGAATAACCGCTAAAATCAATCCCCATAGTCCAATGATTACCCCACAATTTAACTGTGGCAGCCATACTGGACTGAAGGCTTCTCCGAAAAAAAATAACACCCTCAGAAATATGGTTAATCATGTTTCAACATGTCATTTCATGTCAGAGGAAAATCAGACTGATTTAATGTCGAAAAATTGTGAGTCTTACAAATTTAATGGGAAAGCTGAGCATTTTTTTTTGCTGCAGAAAAGTTTACATACTTTTGTGTTACTGTCACTTAAGTGGTGTAACGAATATATCATTTCCCAAGAGTACCGCAGACACACACACATAGTTATATGCTGTCATTTTGTCTTTCCATAAACATACACTGTGCTTTCCTTAGTCTGGCCAATCAGGAGGCTGCATGTCTGAATGGATGCTGGATGGAGCAGGGTAATTTGTAGTCTGAGACTGGTGCCAGCCACAGAGGTTATCTAGTACTGAGAACACAATGCTCATATGGTCATACTTTGTCATTAGTGTAATGTTAATGAAGTCACATATATACCTATTATGGATTTATTAAATCATGGAGATCCAATGGAGTAACTAGTGGGATCCCCTATGGCGTCCAATGTTACTGTATATCTATGATTAAATGCATGTTTTTTAATCTTTTATTTGCTGGAAAAATAATATTTTATTAAAAATATTGGCAGGTACACAGTATAATAAAAAGAACTTATGATGTTATATCATAAATCAATCAAACGAATGGTTTAACTTTTGAATCTCTTTTTTTTTTTTTGGTTTGCGTCATCATATTGCTTTTCAGTATTGTAACTACAAAGAACAAGTGGCCCATGGGCCATGACGCTCAGCTGAGTTCAAGGAATGTTGAACAATGAGCAAAATGACTGCCAGAGTGGAAACAAATCATGAATTTTGTGAAGAGTCCTTAGAAATGGGATTCAGTGGGCTTTTGGACAGATGACAACTTCATTTGAAGGTCTCATAAATAGAAAAAAAAAATGCGTAAAAATTTGATAAAATAAAGGGAGTGCCACCAGTCTGCAGGAACTGATGAAACACTCCATAATCAAAATATATCCAAAGAATCATGGCTATCAAGGCATTAGTTATTCAGATACTGGAGTTTTTGTTTGTATCAAATTTTTAATTATTCTTGGGGGTATTTATGAGCCCTAAAGCTCAGGGAATATGGGTAACAGAAACCTAATTTCAGGTTTCCAAGAGATTTTTCAATAGTCTCCCTGGATGTGAAGTAAGAAGATTCTACGTTCAGCAGTTACAGTTTGTGCCATGTTAACAGATGACCACTTCATTCGAAGGTCTCATAAATAGAGAAAAAATGCCAACAAAATTGAAAAAAATACAGGTGGCACCACCAGTTTGCAGGAACTGATGGAACACTCCATGATCAATATACCTGCAAAGAATCATGGAGATCAATGCATTGGTTATCCAGATACTGGAGCTTTTGTATCAAATTCTTAATTATTCTGAGGGGTACTTACTACGAAGGATATGGGTAACAGAGACCAAATTAGACTTTTCATGGACCTCACTTGATGTCAAGTTAGAAGAATCTAGGTCAAGCGGTTACGATTTGTGCCCTGTTTACAGATGACAGCTTCTTTGAAGGTCTCAAAAATAAAGATAAAAAATTCGTAAAAATTGGAAAAAAATACAGGTGGCGCCACCAGTTTGCAGGAACCGATGGAACATCCAATGATCAATATTCATGCAAAGGATCATGGATATTAAGTTTGAAGATTCCAGGTCCAGTGGTTACGATTTGTGCCCTGTAAACAGATGACAGTTTCATTGCAGATCTGAAAAAAAGAGAAAAAAATTCGCAAAAAAAAAAAGAGAACAAAATTTGTAAAGTTCGAAAAAAGAAAGGTGGCGCCACCAGTCTGCAGGAAGTGATAGAACATCCCATGATCAATATTCATGCAAAGAATCATGGTGATCAATGCAGTAGTTATTCAGGTACTTGAGCTTTTGTATCAAATTTTGCATTATTCCGAAGGGTAATTTGGAGCACCATAGCTCGAAGGATATGGGTAACAGAGACCTAATTTCAGGTTTTCAAGGAGATTTTTCATGGACATCCCTGGATATTAAGTTTGAAGATTCCAGGTCCAGTGGTTAAGATTTGTGCCCTGTTAACAGATGACAGTCTCATTGCAGGTCTGATAAAAAGAGAAAAATATCCGTAAAAATTGGAAAAAATATAGGTGGCACCACCAGTTTACAGAAAGTGATGGAACGTTCCATGATCAATATTCATGCAAAGCATCATGGTGATGAATGCAGTAGTTATTCAGATACTTGAGCTTTTGTATCAAATTTTGCATTATTCTGGGGGGTACTTTGGAGCGCCATAGCTCCAAGGATATGGGTAACAGAGACCTTATTTTAGGTTTTCAAGGAGACTTTTCATGGACCTCCCGAGATATTAAGTCTAAAGATTCGAGGTAAAGTGGTTACGACTTGTGCCCTGTTAACAGATGACAGTTTCATTGCAGGTCTGATAAAAAGAGAAAAATATTCGTAAAAATTGGAAAAAATATAGGTGGCACCACCAGTCTACAGAAAGTGATGGAACATTCCATGATCAATATTCATGCAAAGCATCATGGTGATGAATGCAGTAGTTATTCAGATACTTGAGCTTTTGTATCAAATTTTGCATTATTCTGGGGGGTACTTTGGAGCGCCATAGCTCAAAGGATATGGGTAACAGAGACCTAATTTCAGGTTTTCAAGGAGACTTTTCATGGACCTCCTTGGATATTAAGTTTGAAGATTCCAGGTCCAGTGGTTACGATTTGTGCCCTGTTAACAGATTACAGTTTCATTGCAGTTGTGAAAAAAAAGAGAAAAAAATTCGAAAAAAATGGAAAAAATACAGGTGGCGCCACCAGTCTGCAGGAAGTGATGGAACATCCCATGATCAATATTCATGCAAAGAATCATGGTGATGAATACAGTGGTTATTCAGATACTTGAGCTTTTTTATCAAATTTTGCATTATTCTGGGGGGTATTTCGGAGCGCCATAGCTCCAAGGATATGGGTAACAGAGACCTTATTTCAGGTTTTCAAGGAGATTTTTCATAGACCTTCCTGGATGTTAAGTTTGAAGATTCCAGGTTCAGTGGTTACGATTTGTGCCCTGTTAACGGACGGCCGGACGGACGGCCGGACGGACAACGGACGAAGGGTGATCGCTATAGCTCAGATGACTTTCAGTCAGCTGAGTTAAAAATCTGATGCGATGTCAGAAAACTGCAATCTTTTGTGTTAAATTATTAGTTTTCCATCAATAAATCAGTGTAAAACAAATTTTGACATTTACCTAGGGACCCATGGGTCTCAACACTAAGCTGAATTTGTCTATAAGGATATGTTTATGAGCTTTTTCAGAATATGGGCCCTGTGATCAGTTTGATCGAAGCCTACTTGAATACCAGGCTTGAATCAAGTACATGTACTTGTACTTGTACTTAAGTACAAATATCAAAGTACAGTAGAGCGCCGATTTTCCGAAAGCGTCGGGGGACAAACTTTATGTTCGTAAAATCGAACATTCGGATATGCGGACAAGGGTCTAGCAACAAGTAAGTAAGAAAGTTAATGATTAACTTAATGCCATTTTACCCGAGGAACATGGTGTTTCTTTTCGATATTCGTAATTGACGACCAGGACGTATAAAAGATATTGGATTATTGCCGAGTATAATTGGCAGAGATCAGTCTAACCTGCTTTAAGGATACGTGCGTGCTTTTTTTTTTTCATCTAATTCACTAAAGGGAAAGATCAAATGACATCACCAAGGAACACGGTGTTTCTTATCGATCTACGTAATTGAAGACTGGGACGTATAAAAGCTGCTCGTGCACAAACCTATAATGAATTATACCTCACCAATGGTCATGCGAGTGAACTGCTCAGTTATTTGGCATGACATCCTGTCCCAAGCCGACGAACTATGCTTGCTTGTGTACAAACGAGATGTGTTTGATAACAAACAAGTGCTCTTGGATTATAACTGCTCAGTCGCTTGCTGGGGGTAAAAGGGGCCGAATGTTGCGGAGCAAGTTGTAGTTTTCACACCTTTGCCCCAGCGACAACATCGGCCAGGAACTAATTAATTAGGGTAATCACTGGGCCTAACACATGACTGCAGGCCTTGTGACTCGTAATTAAAATACTTATTTTATGTTTGACATACTTGAAATATATTTCGGAAATCGGAATAAGTTTTCGGTTCCCCATTTTAATTTTCGGAAAAACGAATTTTCAGAAATTCGGCATTCGGGAATACGGCGCTCTACTGTACTTGCCTTGTACTTATACTTGGCACTTTTAAAAGACTTGTACTTGTCAAAAATGTACTTGAAAAATAGAGTACTAGTCAAGTATAAGATTTAAACAAACAAAACCTACAGGCCTAATGCGAACCTGTGCAATGAGATTACACCAGGTATAATGCTTCAATGCAAGACCATTACTTTTCAAGAACATGTGTAACATGTATATGAACAATGCAAGTACTAAACACTTAGAACAAGAAACAAACAAACCTCACTGCTGCAATTCTGGCATGGGTGCACACAACACAAAAACTAGAATATGGGTAGTCAACAAGCGCCTACTTGTATCCGCCAAAATCAGAGTGGGAAAGGTGAAGTGAGGCATGGATTGAGTGGCAAGGGGAAACAGAGAGAGGTGTGTTGCATAATAGCCTTAATGTCTGCAGCCAAAATGTGAATGTAGGTTGCGCCACCTACGACAAAATCCAGAAAGCTGTCTGAGATGTATAAACATGCAAAGTTTTAGGTAGATAAGTCAAACCACTACTGAGATATGAGTGATTTTAGCCCACGGAAGACAAACAGACGGACGCTATGCAAAAATGGTGGCAGGTGGCGCCACCAATTTTGTGTATGATTAAGAGATATGTGAGATCTATAAAAATGCAAAATTTCAAGGGGATATGTCAAACCAGTCCTAATATTTAAGCCTGAATGTATGCAGCGTATACATAAATATAGGTGGCCCCACCTGCCACTAAATCGAGAAAGCTATCCAAGATGTATAAACCTGCAAAATTTTAGGCAGATATGTTAAACCACTGCCGAGATATAAGTGATTTTATCCCAAGGCAGATGAACAGATCGACGCTGTGCAAAAAATGGTTGCAGGTGACACCACCAGTTTTGCGTATGATAAAGAGCTATGGGAGATCTATACACATGCAATTTTTGCCCAACTGGTTAAACGGTTCCCGAGATAGGAGCTTGAATGTCTGCAGCTTAAACGTGAATGTAGGTGGCGCCACCTGTCATAAAATCAAGAAAGCTGTCCATGATATTTAAACCTGCAAAATTTCAGGTGGATAAGTCCAACCAATGTAGAGATATGAGTGTTTTTATCCCAAGGCAGATGAACAGATGGACGCTGTGCAAAAATGGTTTTACGTGGCGCCACCATTTTAGTGTATGTTATAAAGCTTCCCAAGGGCTACATTTGAGCAAAATCTTTAGCCTTATCAGTCAAACGGTTCCTGAGATATTTGGGTTTATTTGTAGAAACAGACACACAAATAGACGCTGGGCAGAAAGGAAAGGTCAGAGGTCATGCAACCAAAAATGAGGGTGCAGCAATTCACATGTGACCGATCATAATTCCGAATTTTAAAAAATTCTGTTGGGAGGAGTTCTCCGGAAACCTATGCGGCGATTGACCTGTTGCATAATCTGACACCGTTGGCAGTCTGCGAGAGCTATAAATAGATTCAAGCTGAACTTTGGTGCCAAATATGATGCAGTGAGCAGTCTGCCAAAGCTATAAATAGAATGCAGCTACTGCACTGAGTGAACTCTTGACCTATACCTGGCTGCTCTCCTTCCAATCCTGGCACTGTGCCAAAACTATTTATAGAGCTGACATCATCTTGGTTAATGGCCAACATCAAGGCACTGGCAATCTGCCAATGGAAAACCAAGTGCTGCTATCTGTACAGAAAAGAGGCCCCTATTTGAAATAACTTTGAAATTTATTTTTCCCAATACAAAATGCTTTTCAGCTGACCTTTTGTAAAAAAAATGAAATCAGGAATATATGTAAAATTATTACGGATGCATACTGAATGCAAAATTAAAATACAGATATATCTCATTGATGGCAAATTCTTGAATTAAGTTGAGTATGGATACTAATAATTTACTATCCACGAAAATATTTAACAAACTGGCTTCAGTGGCTTCAGTCAAAAAATGTTTTGCAGGTTTATAACTCATATGGGAAAATACTGCAAAATGGCTAAGTTAAGCTTTCAATAACTCAGCCAAAAAATCACTGAAACAAAACCATTTGAATAAACTTGAATTATCAACATCTAAGGATAATAGATTTTTGAAGCCACTGAGCTAAAATGGGCTGTTATGGCATATGACTAAATTCAGCTTCCCATAACTCAGCCAAAAGTCACTGAACTGAGATCATTTGAACAAACTTCAGAAAGCACTACCCTAGGATCATTTCTGTGCGATATTAAATATTTTGGCAATATGGTGTCAGAGAATAAGTTTTGTGTACAAAAAGGCCGATGCAGGTGGCGCCACCAATACCTCAATTTTAGATATGACCTATGTGACCAACATTGGCATAAAATTTGGTGATGATAGCTACAGCCGTTTCTGAGATTTAAATTTTAGTATGCTTTTTTGCACAGTTAACAAAGTTCAACCTCCTGTAACTTGGCCAAAGATCTCCGAAATGGAACCATTCGAACAACATGAGAAAGATTGTTCCAGGGATCATTTCTGTGAAATATTGGACAATTTGGCTGGACATGTTCGGAGAAGAAGATTTTTAAAGCTTTATTAGCTTTTTCCCTATAAAATCTAAGAAAATGCAGTTAGAAAAAAATAAACAAAATCCGATATAGTTTTTTGGATGACTGATTATTTGCAAAAAATTTGGTGATGCTAGCTCCTGCTGTTTTTGAGATAGCTATGGTTAACGTACAAACGCACGACGCACACCAGACGTCGCATGACAGACTACGCAGCACCATCGCATAAGCTCACAGGTTCGCTAAAAAGAAAACTTATCTTCTAACCATAAACACAGGATGAGGAAACCTTGTGGTGTTCAGAATATCTTAAGCACTATGAAAGACTGATAGAAATTTGTTGCCAGCTAGATCTGTCATAAACTGCTCATATTATAATCCTGGTGCTTGAAATGATATTTTGTGTGTTTTTTTCATTTAAATGATTTAAATGATAAAGTACTTGTACTTAAGTACAGATTCCAGTACTTGTATTCAAGTACACCTAAAAATTTCCGCACTTGTACTAATACTTGTCTAAAGCTTAAGTACCTGTACTTGTACTGAAGTACAGACACCCTGTACTTGACCCAAGCCTGTTGAATACTCAAACTTGAGTTATCAGCCATTGTGAATGCATTGGCCCCATGGCCTGGACCTTTGACCATGTGACTGCCCAAATCCATAAGTTTCTTCCACTATTGACAGGTGAGAAATATCTGAAAGATGGAAAGTTTCGGTTGTAAAGTTTGGCTTAAAATACATCCACAACCTTTTTAAAGAAGAGGGTCCTATGGCCTTGATCTTTGACCTCATGCCCCGGAATCAAAAGGGTTCTTACTTTTGTGGTGGGCCATATAGAAATCAAGACTGAAACCAATATTTAAACAAGGCCTACAGGCCTAATGCGAACCTGTGCAAAGTTTGGGAGTATGAATGGAGGTTTATTTTTAAATTTAATATTGATCCTCTTAAGTCCTGCATATCTACCTTAATCATTATGATTTCAGCAAAATGAACGTTTCGGACCTGCGAGTTTCAGACCAGGACATTTTATAACTAGAATATGGATAGTCGACAAACGACTATGTGTATCCGCAGAAATCAGAGTGGGACGGGTGAAGTGAGGCATGGATTAAGTGGCAAGGGGAATAGAGTTAGGTGTGTTGAATATTAGCATGGATGTCTGCAGCATAAACGTGAATGCAGGTGGTGCCACCTGTCATTAAATCGAGAAAATTGTCCAGGATGTATAAACCTCCAAAATTTTAGGTAGATAAGTCAAACCACTGCTGAGATATGAGTGATTTTATCCCAAGGCAGATGAACAGATGGACGCTGTGCATAAGTGGTTGCAGGTGGCGCCACCAGTTTTGCCTATGATGAAGAGCTATGTGAGATCTATACACAAGCAAAATTTTGGCCCAATCGGTCAAACGGTTCCAGAGATATGAGCTTGGATGTCTGCAGAGTAAACGTGAATGTAGGTGGCGCCACCTGTCTTAAAATCGAGAAAGCTGTTCAGGATGTATAAACCTGCAAAATTTCAGGTGGATAAGTCAAACTATTTCTGAAATATGAGTGATTTTATCCCAAGGCAGATGAACAAATGGACACTGTGCAAAAGTGGTTGCAGGTGGTACCACCAGTTTTCCCTTTGATAAAGAGCTATGCGAGATCTGTACACATGCAAAATTCTGGCCCAACTGGTCAAACGGTTCCAGAGATATGAGCTTGGATGTCTGCAGCTTAAACATGAATGCAGGTGGCGCCACCAGTTTTGCCTATGATGAAGAGCTATGTGAGATCTATACACAAGCAAAATTTTGGCCCAATCGGTCAAACGGGTCTAGAGATATGAGCTTGGATGTCTGCAGAGTAAACATGAATGTAGGTGGTGCCACCTGTCATAAAATCAAGAAAGTTGTCCAGGATGTATACACATGCTAAATTTCAGGTGGATAAGTCCAACCAATGCAGAGATATGAGTGTTTTTATCCCAAGGCAGATGAACAGATGGACGCAGTGCAAAAATGGTTGCAGGTGGAGCCACGATTTTAGTGTATGTTATAAAGCCTTCCAAGGCTACATTTGTGCAAAATCTTTAGCCTTATCGGTCAAACAGTTCCCGAGATATGTGGGTTTATGTGTGGAAACAGATGCACATATGGACGCTGGGCAGAGAAGAAAGGTCAGAGGTCAACCAAAAATGAGGGCGCCGCAGCTCACATGTGATCGATCATAATTCCGAATTTTAAAAAATTCTGCCCAGCGGTTATGGAGGAGTTCTCCCTAAACCTATGGGACGATGGCGGCCGCGTCTGCGTTCGACTGAAAACATAGTATACAATGATTGTAGCTGGCACCACCAGTCTTATATACAACAAAGAGATATATACATATGCCCAATGTCAGACTGATATGTCAAACCCCTTCTGTGAAAAAAGCAGGGGCATACACTGTGCAAAAATTATTGTAGGTGGCGCCACCAGTCTTGTACACTATAAAGCTACCCGATATGTATAAACATGCCCAATTTTAGGCTGATGTAACAATTCCTCTGTAGAAATAAGCAGTAGCGCATACTGCAAAAGTGAATGTAGGTGAGACCACCTGTCTTGTAAATGAGAATACCATCAAAGACGCATAGACAGGTCAAAATATCAGTCCAATACATCAAACTTCCCCAGAGTTTGATGCATTGGGCTGACAAGGCTCAGGTGAGTAAGGCAGTTGCCCCCGAGTGACCTGTGACAAATTGCTGCCTCAAGCTACTGCACTGAGTGAACTCTTGGCTGCACCTGGCTAGACTGAGTGAACTTTTGACCTGTACCTGGCTGCACTGAGTAAACTCTTGGCCTGTTGCATAATCTGAGAAAGCTGGCCGTCTGCCAAAGCTACAAATAGATTCAGGCTGGACTTTGGTGCCAAATATGATGCAGTGAACAGTCTGCCAAAGCTATAAATAGAATGCAGCTACTGCACTGATTGAACTCTTGACCTATACCTGGCTGCACTTCTTCCAATCCAGGCACTGTGCCAAAACTATTTATAGAGCTGACCTCATCTTGGCCAATGGCCAACATCAAGGCACTGGCTATCTGCCAATGGTAAACCAAGTGCTGCCATCTGTACACAAAAGTGGTCCCTACTTGAAATAACTTATTTTCCCAATACAAAATGCGTTTCAGCTGACTTTTTATAAAAAAAGAAATCAGGAATATATGTAACATTATTACGGATGCATACTGAATGCAAAATTAAAATACAGGTATATCTCATTGATGGCAAATTCTTGAATTAAGTTGAGTTGGGATACCAAAAATTAATAATCCACGTACAGTTGTCTTTATATAGCCACAGAGAGCTGAATATCCATGATTGTAACACTGCCTGGTATGATGAATAACTTAAATCATAAATCTAAATTCTTTAAAATTTTTTTAAAAAACTTTCTTGTTAATATTAACCAAAGATAACCTGAAATCTAAATGTCTAGTGGCATGATGTAATAGATGCTGATAAACTGGTGCCAGGTTTGATGTAACAGCATCACACAGCTAACATATATGGTAAAATGACTCAATTCAATCTCCATAATTCAGCCAAAAATCATTCATGTGGAACCATTAATGACAATTATTATAAGAATTATTGTAGGGATTATTCTAAATAATATATAGTAAATTATTTAACAAACTGGCTTCAGTGGCATGTTGAAAAACGTTTCGCAGGTTTATAACTCATATAGGAAGATACAGCAAATTGGCTTAGTTCAGCTTCCCATAAATCAGCCAAAAAGCACTGAACCAAAACCATTTGAACAAACTTGAATTATCAACATCTGAGGATAATTAATGTGTGAGATTTTAGAATTTGGCCCAGTGGTTTTTGAGGAGAAGATCTTTTTAGCCACTGAGCTAAAATGGGCTGTTATGGCATGTGACTAAATTCAGCTTCCCATAACTTAGCCAAAAGTCACTGAAATGAGACCATTTGAACAAACTTCAGAAAGCACTCCCCTAGGATCATTTCTGTGCGATATTAAACGTTTTGGCCATATGGTTTCAGAGAGGAAGTTTTTAGTAGCCTTCAGTGTGATACAGGCACTGATGACCCCATACAAAAAAGGCCGATGCAGGTGGCGCCACCAATACCTCAATTTCAGATATGACCTATGTGACCAACATTGGCATAAAATTTGGTGATGATAGCTCCAGCTGTTTTTGAGATAAAAATTTTAATATGCTTTTTTGCACAGTTAACAAAGTTCAACCTCCTGTAACTCGGCCGAAAATCTCCGAACTGGAACCATTCGAACTTGAGAAAGATTGTTCCAGGGATCATTTCTGTAAATATTGGACAATTTGGCTGAAAAGTTTTGGAGAAGAAGATTTTTAAAGCTTTTTTAGCTTTTTCCCTATAAAATCTAAGAAAATGCAGTTAGAAAAAAAATAAACAAAATCCGGTATAGTTTCTTGGATGACTGATTATTTGCAAAAAATTGGTGATGCTAGCTCCTGCCGTTTTCGAGATAGCTATGGTTAACGTGCAGACGACGCACGACGTACGACACACGACACAAGATGGACTCCGCCGCACCATCGCATAAGCTCACAGGTTCGCTAAAAAATAACTGGTATTAACATCTGAAAACATATATGTGGAAAGATGGTCCCTGTGACCTTGACATTTGACCTTGTAACTCAAAAATCAGTCTGATTCTTCCCCTATTGGCAGGTCAGCAACATGTGCAAGTTGGAAGGTTTGGGATTAAAGGTTTGGCTTAAAATGCATCCACAATCTTTCTATATAAGTGGGTCCTGTGACCTTGAACTTTGACCTTATGACCTTAGAGTTCCTGCATTAGAGGTTGGCCACATATAAGTCACGGTTGAAATCCACATGTCGATCTAAATTAGAGTTATCACCAGGAAACAAATATGGTGGACTTACAGAAAGACTAACAGATGGACAGGATGAATAACATAACGCATCTGCTTATTCAAGCAGAGCCCTAATAAACACACAAGGTTTCATGAAACCACATTTGCGAAATCTGATAGTACAAAAAAAAATTTGGCAGTCTTAAAATAAAGGAAAACATGCATCAAAAATATAAAAAAATACTGGTGGCATCAGCAGTCTTCAGACACTGAAGAAACCAATGTGCATAGTGCATAACACTAGATTGATGTAAACAATATGTTACATGGTGCTTAAAAACTTGAATAAAATTACAGTTTTTGATCAACTGGTTTCAATTTTTTTTAGTTAACAGTTGAAATGCTACCAAAAACATGCTTTGAAAATTAAATCCACAGCAGTTACAGAAAAAAAAATGTGCCATGGTCAAACTTGGGCAAAATTTAAGGTACCAATTTTATATTTTTGCCAATATTTAAAAACAATTTAACAGATTTTGGTCTAATTTTTGGTATACAATTAAATTTTGATTAATTAAAGTTGTATTACTGAAAAAAAAGTCCCTACCTTTAACACTTTTGGTCTTAAATGACCAAATATCTTTCATGATTTTTCTACAAAATCCATTATGTTTTGGCCCATAACTTTTTTTAAATTAAATAATACTGACTTAATTTCTGGCATCACTATTTTTTATGCAAAAATTAGTCATCTAAACAGCTGTAGTGATTTAGTGATACTAGGTGCTGCCGTTTTCGAGATAGTATGGGTTAACATACATATGACACCACACCATTGCATAAGCTCACAGGTTCGCTCAAAATGGCCATAGCAGAAATGGCTATATGGAAATTAACAGGTAGCGGGATTAAATTTGGAATTTAATATATCACAAAATCTACATTAAAAGTTTGTTGTACATTGAAATAAATACCATCATACTTTGTAACAGAAAATTATTTGTTGTATATATGGGTGAATGCACTTTGAGTGTACACACTATTGATTTAATATTGTGTTCATTTTGCAATACACAATGCTCTATAATTTCTTTGGATGGAGCATCTGAGTCACTTTATGGTTATGGAAAAAGTTATACTGTCAACATATGGTCATGCTGCCTTCATGTTATGCATGAGAAGATTTGGAGTTATAGGTGATTAGTGAGAAAGTAGATATTGAATAAATGTTGATCATTGCAACTTTTGTTTGAACCCCATTTATAAGATAAAATGGGATAGATATCAAAGGTAACTTATGCTATACTGAAATGTTTATGAGACTACAGATTTTAATTTGAAATTGACTGCATTAATCTTATTAATGAACTTTTAATTTTCCTTCATGTTTTTTTTCCATGTGTAACTGCTCGGTTCAGTTAAAATACTGAGCTTTAAAAAGTTGTAATTTGATAAAATGACAGTTACAAGATGTATAGTTTTGAAATGATTAATTTATGAAAATCTATTATCAACCCCCTTTATGGGGAATCCTATAATAATAACCTGACTGAAATGTCTTTGTCTGAAAAGTCCAATCTACAATGTGTGTCCACCACATAAAGTTTGCAGCTGAATTGTGATGTTTTAAATTTAAAAATAAAAATTTACTCCTGATACCTGTTATTTTCCATTTAGCCATGGATTTTTAGCTCAGCCACTCGTACCTTATCCATGTTTACCTCAGCCATTATTACTTAGGCCATCTTTACCTCAGCAATTTTTAACTACACCCAACAGGTTGTAAATTACAATAGGAGATTACATGATTCATATTTTTTAATATTATATGCCATCTGTGCCATATAGTAAAATTCTTTTAACAAAGGAGATCATAGTAAACAGGTTTTAAAAAGTTTACAGGTAAATGTAAGAAGGTGAAAAAATGATCATCTATGATGACAAAACTGGTCTACAATACACATGAATACCTTTGTAGCTATTAAAGTTTGTTAACTGTAAACCTAATTTGTGGTTTCAGTAATTTTAGTTATAGGGCAGAATATAAGAAAATAACAATAGTATGTGAACTTAGAAAATGGAAAAAAAATGTTTTGTTAAACTGGTATATTGAATTATTCTAATTCAAAGTGGTGGTTATTAAGCTGAGATTCATGAGGTGCAACTCTAAGTTTTGTGTGTTAATGTATCTCTGGTAACCAGCTGAAATTAGGGGACAAGTCTGGGAATTTATTAAGAGTTAGCTGCTTGCAATAAAAACCTGACAGTATTTTTACTCTATACATAAAATTTTTATACCATGAAACAGTGAAAGATAATGAAAACCTTTGGCTATTTATTTTTATATAATTAATTAATAAAATAAAAATATTTATTTTATCAAATGTTATTTTGAAATTTTTCATGACACTAAAATGAAAAATGTCAGTAAATTTATATTAAGGGTATTATTTATCTAACAAATCAACAGATTAAAATCCATTTATTGAATTGAAATTTAATCCAAAATAGGTATATATATGACTTCATTATCAATACATTAATGCTGTAATAGCCAAAGTATAACCAAATGGCCCCTGTGTACTCAGTACTAGATAAGCTCTGCAGCTGGCACTAGTCTCAGACACACTTATTACCTGTTCCATCCTGCATCCATTCAGGCATGCAGCCCAATGATAGGCCAGATTAACAGTAGGGGCAGCACAGACGCCTGTACCTATACATTCTGGTGCCCTGTAGGTGTACAAAATTTTTAATGTACAACTTCAGGACTGGATAGAACATCGGGTACTTCTGAGTTTTTTCTTGGTTTTACCATGTGCCTATAGGCTATATTCTAATTTTTCTATAATATACAATACCAACTACCGTTTGTTGAGTGTCCATTACGCACTGGACCAAAATTTGTCCGGTCTGCATAAAATTTGTGGGTTCTCTTTTTGTTTTGGCCCCCTGAAGTTCAGCCCCGTATACCCTAGACAGTTATATAATCAATTATCACGAATATTCATGCGGGCAGGGGTCCTGGAATGGACCTTACCACATTACCAGGATAGATGCTTCGACAAGAATGGATAGATTTATTATCGCTCAAGGCGAGACTGATACACAACCGGCTTTGGAAGGGTAATCGAAATCCCAGATAAAATAATTATGCCTGACTTGTGTCAATATATGTGGATCTATTAGCCTCCAGTTTGACCCGATATTAGTGATACGGTGTGGATATATTAACAGACAAAAACAAAAAACAGTATGAAATTGACTTACCGAGCTGAGCTTTCCATGCGGGTCTGTGCACGTGATCTCTTTTGTGAATGCGAGTTCTTTCGGTTTAAGAAGACGGCATCTTTTTTCGTGTCCGGGTTTTTGTTGTCACTTTGACTTGTGCTCAAAGAAATTTTTATTCACCGTATCTGCCGAAAATTTAAGAAATACTAAGAAATGTTTGATAACGACTTGATGGAAAAGATTGGAAGCTGCGTGTGAAATCCCGGGCCTCCTATTGGCCAATAAACCATCTTGTCAATAATCATTCGTCGACACGTCGGTCATCTACTTTTTGTTGAAAATTTCAGAGCCCTTTCCCGTTCAACTGTGCAGCTACAAAATGCTGTTTTGCCTCTGACTGCAGGAAAAAAGGCATAGAATACGTATGGGCGATGTAAACTTTTAAAAGTAAATTATAAAGGATAAGTGACACCGCTTACTGTGGTGCAAGCGGCAGCGTCTGTTGAATTTGGGGGTGGGGCTTAAAGCCAGCGCATGCGCATGAGCAAATGTATGTGAGACGCTGACTTCAACTTCGGTCAGTTTCGCCATCGAATGGCAAGAACACACACACACATGTATGACATTTTTCAAACCGAGGTCTCGCATAAAACAACATTTTTCTTAATAATGTTCACATTTACACAACACTTACATATAAAATGTGAATGGAAGACATCTTATCTCCTTCGTCAGTATCAAGTTTAGATTGTGCAGGGCCAGGGACAGGCATTCATAGTGAAAGACAAACTGAGGTCGGGGTGTTAGGACCTCAGTTTGTCAGAGGACCTCACTTTGTTGGTGTGTTGTCATATACGCGTCCTTAGTTTGTAGGTTCTGTAAACACACACACACACACACACACATATATATATATATATATATATATATAGAGAGAGAGAGAGAGAGAGAGAGAGAGAGAGAGAGCCGATTCTATTGTAAAAAGTTTAAATGAAAAAAAGGACCGATTTACATTTTACAAACCAAGTATTTTTAGTATACATGAAGTACAATTTAGTCTCCTTAAACTATTACGGGATCTTTCAATATTTCGTTCTTCGTTTGCTTTCTCCTCTTTACAAGTGGAAAAAAAACAAATCAAGGTTTTTCAAGCTTTTCTGGGTGATTTTCTTTCATGTTTCTTCTCTTTTTTTTATAATTGTCGCGTGTGCTAGACTAAGATCTTGCTTCTGGTCAAGCGGTCTTGTTATTGTAAACAGACAAAGGTCCACTGTGTTTATTCACACACAGAACCATAATAACGGATACAAAAGCGGTAAACAGGAGATATTAAGCCCGTGTATCGGCATGGATTTGCTGAACAACTTTTGTTTTCAGCCAAAATGAGTTTATAACGTGAGACAAGACATAAATTATTACAAAAGGATATGAACCTTGAGTGTCAATATAGAGGTGTCTGTAATAAAGAGATGCCCGTTAGGAGAGGTTCCTGTTTCAGATATTATGAAACGAAGTGCTTGATCCCATCAGTTGAACTTCGTGCCGTTTACGGTAGGGCGAGTGACATGTGCGTTATGTCATAAATCTAGTTCTTATACAGATCAATTTTGGAATATAAGAAACCTACCACACATACATCCATTCTCAATTACTTACAATCAGGCTATTTCTTAGCTGTACCTCTTGTCCGAACCCTTCCTTCACCAAAAGGTAGTTTCAATTTGGCAAAGGCAATAATTTTTTCTTATTAATATTACACCGCTGACAGAGTTTAATTACCTATTTAAAAATGAAAGTCCTGTATATGACTGGCAGACAACGATTTGATAAATTTCTTTTCCTTGAAATATTTCCGAAACCTTAACACAATGAAACAACAAAAAATCAAAAGCATTTTAATTTATAGTATAAATAAATAAATAAATGCATTAATAAATATATGTATTTTTTTTTTCTTTTCAAAGGTGTTCCGACGGTTTGCAAGGTGAAGATGTTGTGTAGTTAGGGTAACATATATATAATGCTTATACATATATCAGTTGGCCTGTTGTGTATTCTGTGATTCAGATGCGGAAGATTAATTATGTCGTACGTACGAGATAATATGTCGTACGTACGAGATATTATGTCGTTCTTACGAGATACTATGTCGTTCGTACGAGATACTATGTCGTACGTACGAAATAGTATATCGTACGTACGAGAGAGTATGTCGTACGTACGAGATAGTATGTCGTACGTACGGGATAGTATGTCGTACGTACGAGATAGTATGTCGTACGTACGAGATAGTATGTCGTACGTACGAGATAGTATGTCGTACGTACGAGATAAATAATTTATTTTTCTTTTACCAGGTGGCAGCAATACGCTTCCGTAATACATAACGCATCGTGTAGTTAATCTTTTAAAGTATTTCATGCCTATACAGCCATGGATATGATTGGTGGGTAGCTGAACAAACAACAATCCATTTAATGGGGTACGTATAATTTTATTTTGAACTAAATTATAAAAAGAAATATTTAAAACTATCACTCATGGACGTGCGATTAATCTGTGACAGAAGAATACGAAATTCTAAAATAAGTCTTAACCTCATATGTCAGGCTAAAGTGGTGGTTAAATCTACACCTCAGATTTGTCTCATTTGCGGATTGGTAAAAGATCTTGTATGTGTTACATGTACGTGTAATTCGCCCTTCTGTAAACAACATGAAGTTCAACTTATGGGATCAAGCATTTCGTTTCATAATATATGAATCATGAAGCTCTCCTAATGGACATCTCTGTATTACAGAAGCTCTATAAGTGTCTGTTAAGTGTTTACATAAGAAGGCCGGATGACCAGAGGAAAGATCTTGGTCGCGCACATGTGACAATTATAAAAAGGAAAAGAAACATGAAAGAAGAAACACCTACAGAAGCTTGAAAACCCTTGAATTGTGAATTTATGCTGTATCACCACCAGGTGGCGTGGGAACTGTGTTTGTCTCGTTTCTAAACGATTGGTCTCGTTTCTAAATTTTATTTCCATTTTAAATTTGCGATATAAGCATAGGAATCTCCCTCAAGTAACAATAACTAATTGTGTCTCTTGTACATGTCGGGATATTTTATCTGGTCCGACAAGAACCTCTGATATAGATTACATGTATTACTAATGACATTAATAGTACCCACCGGCTGAGCAATTCTAACACAGCGCTGGTATTATATCCCAAGGCTTTAAGTCTTTTCACACACACACACACACACATATATATATAAATATATATATATATAATTATATATACAGAGAGAGAGAGAGAGAAAGAGCGAGAGAGAGAGCCGATTGTATGGTAGAGAATTTAAATGAAAAAAGGACATATTTACATTTTACAAACCAGGTATTTTGAGTATACATAAAAATACAATTTAGTCTCCTTAAATTATTACGGTATCTTTCAATATTTCGTTCTTTGGTTGCTTTCTCTTGTATACAAGTGGAAAAAATACTTGCCCCGGGCGCGATCAATGAGGAAAAACAAACAGCGCTCACGCCACCTGGTGGCCGTAAAAATAAACTTCACAAATCAAGCTTTTTCAAGCTTTTTAGGGTGTTTTTTCTGTCATGTTTCTTCTTTTTTTTAATGATTGTCGCGTGCGCTAAACTAAGATCTTGCTTCTGGTCACGCGGTCTTGTTATAGTTAACCGACAAAGGTGCACTGTGTTTATTCACACACAGAACCATAATAACGTATACAAAACCGGTAAACGGGATATATTAAGCCCGTGTATCGGAATGGATTTGCTGAACAACTTTCGTATTCAGCCAAAATGAGTTAATAACGTGAGACAAAACACATATCAGTATAAAAGAATATGAACCTTGAGTATCAATATAGAGGTGTCTGTAATACAGAGATGCCCGTTAGGAGAGGTTCCTGATTCATATATTATGAATCGAAGTGCTTGATCCCATCAGTTGAACTTCGTGCCGTTTACAGTAGGGCGAGTGACACTGTGCGTTATGTCATAAATCTAGTTCTTATACAGTTCAGTTTTGGAATATAAGAAACCTACCTCACAAATATCCATTTAACATATATATATATTGCTTACACATATATCAGTTGGCCCGTTGTGTATTCTGTGAATCAGATGCGTAAGAGTAATTATGTCGTACGTACGAGATAATATGTCACAGTACGAGATATTATGTCGTACGTACGAGATACTATGTCGCACGTACGAGATACTATGTCGTACGTACGAGATAATATGTCGTACGTACGAGATAGTATGTCGTACGTAGGAGATAATTTATTTTTCTTTTACCAGGTGGCAGAAATACGCATCCGTATCCGAGAATATGGGTAACAAAGAACTCATTTCACATTTCCACACAGACTTTTCATGGACCTCCCATGATGTCAAGTTAGAAGATTCTAGGTCCAGACGTTACAATTTGTGCCCTGTTAACAGATGACCACATCTTAAGAGGTCTCAAGAATAGAGAAAACAAATCGTAAAAATCGAAAAAATACAGGTGGCGCCACCAGTCTGCAGAAACTGATGAAACTGATGAGTTCTATAGCTTGAAGGTTATTGGTAACAGAGACCTAATTTCAGGTTTCCACAGACATTTTTCATGGGCCTCCTTGCATGACAAGAATGAAGATTCTAAGTCCAGTTATAACAATTAGTGTCTCGTTAACAGATGACAGCATCCTTACAGGTCTCAAAATAGAGAAAAAAATTCGAAAAATTGAATAAAATAAAGGAGGAACCACCAGTCGGCAGAAACTGATGAACACTCCATGATCAATATCCATGCAAAAATCATGGTCATCAGTGCATTAGTTGTTCAGATATATACTTGAGCTTTTGTATCAAATTTGCTATTATTCTGGGGGGGGGGGGGGGAGGGGGGTACTTCGGAGCCCTATAGCTCGAAGAATATGGGTAACAGAGACCTAATTTCAGGTTTTCAAGGAGATTTTATGGTCCTTCGAGGATGCCATGTGAGAAAATTCCAGGTCCAGCGGTTACGATTTGTGGCCTGTTAACGGACGGCCGGACGGCCAGACGGACGGACGGACAACGGACAAAGAGTGATCGCTATAGCTCAGATGACTTTCAGTCAGCTGAGCTAAAAACCACTGCCTTCTTTATTCATTCCCTTTGACATTTCACGCTGCCTAGTGTTGCGGGATCTTATTCTTTTTATCTCAATAACAAGATTTGTGCTCGACACGACTACGTTCTTTGTTGGTTTTAGGTTCCGTAACAATACATATATATGTTAATGAATAAACCTACAGTAGTATTTCATCTTATTTTTTCATGGAAGTAGGCCTTTTTCATGGAATAAGATATTTCATGGATAAGGATATCTTGCGACCGACGTGAAATGCTCGCACTTGCTTACCTGGCGACGATACCTGTTCTCAAGAAATACGCGAACAGGTCGTAAATAGGTCGATAAATGATAGGATGAACTTCATTGTTTTCGCGAGACAAATCACGACCCGGGATACGAGAAACGTTCGCAAGAAATTTCAAACTTTTTTTAAATAACCGCCGAACAAAATGCGACTCCCGCGCACAGTAGATGACGCTTCCGAACCCCCGCGTATGTCAGCCGAAAGTTTGGAGACTAAATTACTAATGCTGGACTTGTTCGTGTGCCCCGTGAAACACCACTTAACTGTTGTTTTATCTCTGACTAGTCGCCAACAGTCACAGCCCTGAGGTTTACTCCACAGTTTACTGAGGTAACCTCCTCCATTTTTAATGCTCCTAAACTATGTACTTTGAGTACATCTGTAGAGATCCATTCTGGTTAGGGACCATGTGACAGAGGCTTTTATTCGATTATCCTGGTGCCAAATAGGCTTGATGTACCACTCCTGAGCAGACCTGGGAGCCAGCCGTTGACCTGTACATCGGCTGGCTGGAAGAAAAAATGGCTGGCTAGCCGGCTGAGCCGGCTCAGGTCTAAGAACAATGATGATGGCTGAGTGGACATCGTTGTGGCTGGCTAGCCGGCTGAGCCGGCTCAGGTCTAAGATCATGATGATGGCTGAGTGGACATGTTGTGGCTGGCTAGCCGGCTAAGCTGTAAAGATGAGGCAAATATCAAATGGACAAAATGTTGCCTCAGTCTAATGCAATTATATTTATATGTACAATAATATGAAACAAACTTAACGAATATTTTGACAAGGTAATTACCCTTTGGATAAATTAATTTTATTCATTATCACGCCGGGCGTGTACAAGGACAATGAATGGTTAGGCCTACGTGAAGGATGGGGGTTCCCCCATTGTTTTCAGATCTGACAATATAGCGCGTTTTGGTGAAGCTGTGCGCTTATTTGATCAGATGAAAATTGTTATGATTTTCCTCATTTCTTTTGACAGACGTTGGGTGCACATGAATTGTTTGATCTCAACTGATATAACATTACATTGCTAAAAGCATCTTGAAAAATCGAAGGTTTCAATTCAGCTATTGAGATATATATAGATATTATTGTTGCATCCTCCAAGCAACTGTTTTCGTGCGCTCACTTTTATGAAAGGTCAACCGGATAATCGTTTTTCATGTGCCTAACTTAAAGTGTAATGGCTTGACGTAACTGTATCACGTGAAGTTATGTGAAAGGAGCAGGACATTTTGTCAATATATATATATATATATATATATATATATATATATATATATATATAGTGTACAGAAAGTCATGCTTCACCCGCGAGTGTCTCTAAATTAATCAAAACATTGGGTAATAATCTGTCATTTGAGGAGGGAGAGAGGTGACAAAATCGTACAAAATCAAACCATAGCCAAAGAGTTTTTATAGTAATCATGAATATTTGATTACTTAAAACATATTTGGAACTCTTCTTGATGTAAAGTGAACAGACCAACTCACTGCCACAACCACGAAATCTCTCATTTTTTTTTGGCCTAGCCTATGGTGGGCATGGTTTTTTTTCCTGCGCTGAACTTTCCAGGTCGCTATAGTATACCGTGTCTTAATTGAAATAGGAATTTGTCATGAATTTTCGCAGGTGTGAGCCTCAATCATCCTCGTGACCTCTGTGACCCTTAATATATGTTCATGCAGCAATATGTTTGTCAGTAGTTGAAGCAGCCGGTGCCTGCAGCTGTTTGACACTGATTTGGTCTCGTGTTTTAAATTAAAATTGCTAACCAATCAGACTCGCTTATAAGTTTAGTCTCTACTCAAGGATTTTATGACATTTATCTTTATGTGTTTACGGGAATGATATTTGTAGCATGATTATAATATGAGGTAGTTATGAGCGGTGGCTGGCTGCAGACATCGTTTCATGAGTATACATACACTAAAATGGCTTATTTTGGCTGGAAACAATGATAACAACTAGATGTGTTGGAACGACACGAATGCCCCCGCCTGGGGCAAATGAGAAACATTTGTTAAATTTTGTAAAATTTTTTAAGTTCAGGAGGTGTTGTATGGTAAAAAGTAGGTCAACAGGGGCAAAATGCAACTCGATCTGTATCGGGTCATTATCAAGCAACACATCAAAAATCAGGCCAGAATCTGCAGGCATTGTGAAAAAAAGTCCATACATGTGCACTTTTCGTAGAAATTTCTGTCTTTCATGAAATTTTCTATGTTCAGGATCTGTCATATGGTCAAAAATAGGTTAACTGGGACAAAATGCGAACTCGATCTGTGAGTGGTCATAAAGCGCGCACAGACCAAACATTAGGCCAGTATCTGTAAGCATTGCATTGCGAAACTAGAATATTAGCAAAAGCTGATAATCAGTTATAAATTTAAATTGGAGAAGAATGTACCATGTTTCATAACAATCCACCAAATGCTTCCTGAGAAATAAGCTCCTAAGTATTTTTCTATACTAAGCTCTGTGACCTTGAAAAGTAGGTCAAGATCACCCATCTTTGAACTTGACCAAGATTTTGTAAATATAATGCAATAGCACTGAAGAAATAAAGTTCCTGTGTTGAATACCTTTGGAGATATCCTGCACAAAAGGCCAAAATTGAAAAATCCGAGAAAATTTCATTAAAAAATCAGAAATTGCAGGTGGCGCCACCAAAATTGTGCAGCACGTACAGACCATCAGACCCAATGATCATAGTAAGTTTTGTGAAAATCCTCACAATGGTTCTTCAGATATAAGCTTCTGAGTGTTTTTCTATAATCAGCTCTAAAATGTAAAAAAAGGGGTCAAGGTCACCCATCTTCGAACTTGGCCGAGATTTTATCGATATACATCTTCACTGATGAAATAAAATTCCAACGGTGAATCCTTTTTAGAGATATCCAGCTCACAAGGTAAAAATTAACAGACGCGGAACAGACGGACTGACGGACAGTGGACAGACAGATGGACGGACGGACAGACGGACAGCTTGGGTGACGACAATAGCCCATGAGCCTATGAGCTGAGGGCTTAAAATGGCAGTACATGTACATTTGTCATAAAAATTAATATTTTTCATGAAATTTTCTATGTTAAGGAGCCGTAAAATGGTCAAAAGTAGGTCAACCGGGACAAAACGCGAACTCGATCTGTAACTGGTCATTATCTGCCCACACACCAAAAATCAGGCCAGTATCTGCAGGCATTGCGAAAAAAAGTCCGTACATGTGTATTTGTCATGAAAATTTCTATTTTTCATGAAATTTTCTAAGTTAAGGAGCCGTAAAACAGTCAATAATGGGTCAATTGGCACGAAACGCGAACTCGATCTGTAACTGGTTATTATCTGCCTACACGCCAAAAATCAGTTCAATATCTGTAGGCATTGCGATAAAAAGTCTGTACATGTGTATTTGTCATGAAAATTTCTTTTTTTCATGAAATTTTCTAGATTAAGGAGCCGTAAGATAGTCAAAAGTAGGTCAACCTGGACGAAACGCAAACTCGATCTGTAACTGGTCATTATTTGCCCACACACTAAAAATCAGGCCAATATCTGCAGGCATTGCGAAAAAAAGTCCGTACAACTGTTTCATTTCGGAATGACGGAAGGACGGAAGGACGGAAGGACGGACATGGGTAAAACTATATCCCCCGGCCACTCTGTGGCGGGGGCATAAAAATGCATGCATATTTTTTTCCATACATATAACTGCTTTTCCCTATGGTTTTCGTTCATTTAATCCTGAATTTTAACCGAGCAGTATATAAATCTTTTAAAATATTGCACATCGACCTCAATAACTTCAAATGATCAAGCATCAGTATCTAACTGAATAAACTTGGGAATGATCTGGATTCTGGCAATTTTTACCTTTATTTTGAGCAACCATGGTTAGAGAAACGCCCTAGATCAAACTGGGAATATGCCAGTTATCCGGTCTGAAAAAGGGGCTTGCGGGAACCTTGTTAACTGTCTAACATAATGACTTACAACTTACATAAAATTAATCATGCATTACCATTGCGAAGCCATGCAGCTCAGTGATATCTGCTTCAGACGGGTTCGTGTAAACATGTTACTGTAGTAACTATTTACAAGCTGAAGTATGCAAGCAAATATCCCTTTTTTCATCAGCTTATCAGTGTTTCACCGGTGGCTGAGCCTGTGTTTAATAATCGGCGGCGGCTGGCGCAATTCGGCGGCTCAAGAAAACAATCGGCGGCGGCTTGCTTATAAAATAAACGGCGGTGGCTGGCTCAATTCGGCTGCGGCTCCCAGGTCTGCTCCTGCGGGTCCTTGATGTGTATCATTTCTATTGCTGGGTCATAGCGCTGAGGAACCCCCGAAAGGCGCACTCATTTGTTAGTTAAACACGACTGTGGCGCACTGTCTCACCAATAAACCTGCAGAGCGCTCACCCTGAATTTGGGCCGACGGTGAAAAATCACACTGCCTCGGCTGAAATTCGATCACCCTGCTTTGAGTCCTATGCTCTGCCCTTGAGCCACAGAAGCGTGAAAAGGATATATCTTGATGGCCTGTTGGTGGCACTGTCTATTGAATGAAGTAACCGTATGATAATTATTATGTTTTAATTAAGCCATCTTGATTTAAAGTTTTACATTACGGGCTTGGAATAAAGTCGTTAAGATATAAGAGTTAATCTCTGATATTCTATTTATTAAGATTTTACCAATTTGCTTTTGAATCATAAGGAGGGTGAGAGGACAGCAGCGTAAAAGTAAAAAACGGTTGAATACTATCTGATTTACAAACAGTCACTGCAGGCAAGCACTTTGACAGGTAGCATACACCGCACAATAGAAGAACACATAAGATTTATTTCGTATGTATACATTTATAGACATAGATAATATGCATATAACTAATATCGTTTCCTTAGAACATTTATAATACAGAAAAGTCATACCTACAAAGCGTTTTCACTATAAATGCCTGTTGCAAAATCAATTACTATTCACCCTACACAGAAGTGATATGTAGAAAATGTTACTCTTTCTTTAAATATACGTTCATTGAGCAAGCAGTTAATATACCTTCAGTAGAAAAGTCAATAGCCTTTAATCTTATACAAATATAATATGTAGAAAATATTGATCTTCTTTTTATATTCGTGAGGGTTCAAATTCGAGATATATTGACGTGGATAAGACCTTCGTTTATAAGTAAACAGTCATTGGCATCTTGATAAGGTTTTCATATCTGCAGCGTCAGATATTTAATATAAAACTATATATAATAACAAATCATTCACTTTACCTATAAATCAAGGATTGATACCATAAATGGGCCTTTTTATATTGTTTGCTTATAATTAAGAAGAATTTGCACTCGTTCGAAGTTTCCTTAGCCCCTTGTCAAAACGTTACGATTCGCGAGTATGTTAAATTGTTGATGAAATAATAGAAAAATTCATTGTAGGTTATTGAATTTCAAGATCGCGATAATGGAGATGTCGCGAAACATTGAACAGGTGAAAAAATAACCCCGCGAATATGGCGCAACAGTTTACGTCAGTACCAATGTCACTGATTACACCAAGAAGACACTGATGAGCAAACAGGCAACCATGGACACAGCAGTGGCGACGGCCTGCGTCCCACCGGAAGTACCATCCCCAAGCACAGCTCGGAAGAGGGCGTATATATCTTCTTTGTATTCAGCTGGGTATTCTATTCCTAGCTCATTAGCGCGCTGTATCGCCCAGGCACTCCCCTTCCCGTTGGCGATCCCTGACGCCAAGAGCCCGTATGTGGCTGAGGAGACAAAAAAAATCGATAAAAATCAATAAAAATTCAAACCGGCAATCGTATTGAACGAACCATTCACAAACATCTGTATAAGCATTCGCCACGATTGATGAGGTTTCTACTTAAGTTACTGTTTACAAGTATTATAAATGCTGATTCTATTATTATTATTATTATTATTATTATTATTGTTATCATCATCATTTTACCATTAATCGGAATCTACCTTTCTAGACAGAATTTAATTTATTCAATAAATTGTTATATATTCATTACGAATTTACTACCTGCATCCTCTTAATCTCCCTCCTTCTAATATTATTTATAATATTATCAGATTGATTATATAAGTAATACCAAATGTATACAATTAAGATTTCTGCACTTATGTGCTTCAAACAATATCGCCGTCTGGAGGGCAAGCCCATTTGTTGGGTTTTAATTTATATCTGTTCCCGAAACCGCGCATTATTCTTGAAAATATATATATGCCTATAATTACAAAGCTATTACCGGATATATCAAAGAAAAGCTCCCAAGTATCAAAAGGAATAGGAATTATATCTATGACATTTTATGTTGCATTAGAATGAATTAACTGTATATCATGAAAAATATATTTTTTTTCCAAATCTATACTAAGCTTTAATATTAGGCATGGTGTAATGGAAAAGTCGGACCATAATATTCTGACGTTAGACCAATTATCTGATATGTTAAGCCTTCACTTTTTAGGCTTTAAGGTCCTGGCTTTGCGGCAGTCGATCAAGAAATCTTCAATACCAATTCAAACCCCTAAATCATCAAACCACGTCTTGAATTATACTTGAAATACTCCTGGAATTGGAAGCTTTCTGTTTTGCGTATTATAGGGTCGAAGGAAGAGAACAGTCGTCTATCATATTGTTGTACAAAAGACCATCCATAGATAGTTTTCTACTTGTTACACTGTGTAATTCAGTCTTTACATGTTTATATTGGTGCCCCTAACTTTCAACCAAATGGAAAGAGATTGTCAACTGGTCTAAAAAAAATCCTTTAATGAATCTAAAAAAAGATTTAATGAATTAGGACATAGTTACTTTCTGTCGAAGTAAAATGGATCAGGCAAATGAGTACACCTCAAAATAATGGTATCATGGGACGCAACCAGAGGACTCTGTATTGTGTTATAGCTGGAATTTTAGTTACTTTAGAAGAATTTGCTTGTAGAAGCAGGTAGAACTTAACCAGAATAAAATGGAAACAGTCCCAAATGTAGTTTATATTTACAATTATTACCGTTTCAAAACAATAGGATGGGTTTGACAAACCTGAACTGTCAGTTTTATTCCCTTCGTGATATTTTTCAAAAAGAAAAATCTAGCAGATGGTAATAATCGACATATTTATATCTACTTCTTACAAGTATTTTCAACTTCGGGTTTCTTGTCTAATTTGACAGCTCATTTGTATCTCTTGCAGTAAACTTACATGCGCGGGTAGCGCTTCCACAGTGGACTAACACGGGTCCTTTACTACCTGCGTCCAGGATTTTGTCCTTGTATCGCTCCCACATCTCCACGCTGTACCTCGTTGACCCGTCTGTAAGAGAAGTAATTTTTCACTATACCTGATATTTAATATCATTTGCCAAATGAGAGTGATAAAATGATGTTTCCTTAGCTATGATCTTAGATTATGCCTTTAAAACATAGATGCGGCCGAAGGGATATAAAGGGATAAATTTACATCCATCATGTCAGACAATGTAGCTGCCCGATTACAAATCCACTTTAAATTTATTTTTATACCGAGAATAACATATGAACAATTAATAATTAAATAGAGCTCTGTTATCATTAGGACATGGTATATTTTGAGGATGGTAAAAAGATTCCACAAACAATCATACAATACCTATTGGCGTGTGCAAGTAATCAAGGGCGTCAATTTTGTCGAAAGCTGCCCTTTGTCTCATTTCACTGTAGCCAATGTCATCACCAAATGATAGAGGGTTCCGTGACGCATAATTTACAGGGGAGTTCGCGCTTATATAGGCGTTAGTCTTGCCGGGGTCAATCCTCGTCGCTTCCAGGCGAGTCCGGTTCTGTCGGCCTCCCTCAGCGTAGGTTCCGGTTTTATCTTTGATGTTCAATAGCACAACTTCCTCCTGGGCAGGTTTACCTTCAAATGTATGTCCCTGGCGAACATTAACAACAGTCTTGATTCCCGCTTCTTTCAGTAGCCCTAAGTGGTTAGATTGAATCTGACCGGCGATAAACCAGTCTTTAATGAGTGGCGTCATCAACCAAAAGTTCTGCCAGTTTTCCAGAGAAATATCAGGTTTTCTCACAATAGCGGGGACAGTCTGTCCTGTGATAGCTTGGATGACATTTCTTGAGTGCCAATCCTCGTTATAGTCATGTCCCAACAGCGCTGCCCTTAAGAAGAATTCACCAATATCAATCTTAGGCATGGCGGCAGGATCATGGCGACTAACATTGGCAAGGTATGATAATGCCACAAACGACGCCGATCGTACAGACATGCAGTACACGAGCACTGGTTTTGGGGCAGAGCGGTAATACTCGCCAAACTTCTCGACCGTCTCTAGTGTATAAGGGTCTCCCCCGGGCTGTAGAATAGAATAAAACCTGACACCAGCCAGTTGTGTTGCGATCTCCTTGGCTTTCCGTGTCGTTGGAAGAAGTTCCTCTCCGATGTTGCCAGATGTTGCAGGGGAAGCAACTGATATAATGGTCTTGAAGCCAACCTCGGAAGCGTATTTAATCTGTGTTTCAGTCAGACGACCAGCAGCATACAAGTCCTGTGTGATCCATTTAAGCCACCATCCTTTAGGGGCTGGCAGAAAGCTGTCGGGGCGGGTTTGGGCCCCAGGAGAAAACAGGCCCAGGAAAAAGACTAATTTCACAACTTCTACCGTCGACATGCTTAGTCTTATACAAGCTTCTGCTAGTCTGTGCTTATATAGATATTAGCCACCAGCCTTCGATGGCAACACACTGGAACTTACCAGTTCCAGTCAGTAGCTACCTGTATCAGGACTATATTTGTTGAAAACAACACCGTTTGTTTGGTTCAGGCATATAAAAAATTGAGTAGATGAACGTATGACTCATGCACAGAAAGTTCTTTCAACCTGATGTGATCACATGAAGCCGGTCCTTGGCTGTAAACATTAAGCACCAGTTAATGACTTCGCACTGTATACTTCACTCATCCGCAGTGACATTCAGGTAAAGGTCGTTAATCATGTGTCTCCATTGTCATCTAAAATAAGAGAGAGACTTTTAATTAACGTCTCGTCAACAACGTTCAATACACGCAGCTAAAAGGGTCCACCCAGCTCGGAGTTATACCGTATCACCCACTGATATTTGGTAACATAAAGAGATGAAGCGTCATTCAGGGTAACGTGAAAGTAACATGAATCAAACAAGCTCAATTTAATATTACAATAAATTATTACTACTTACGGCAGCTTCATTTCAACCTGTGCTGCCCTTGTTAGCTGAATGTTATGCGAAAGCGGACTTGTATCGTTGTATTCCTCCGTGCCAGTCGGCTCACCGTCGGTCATTAAACTCAAATCTCTATTGTAGATCTAATGGTGACTGCATTCAACCTTTGTCACGCAAGGCTTATGTGGCCGCTTCTCGGAAATGCTCATTTTTGTTGCAAGTGAACAATCATGGTCAAAGTCATTTTGGTGGTCAAGTTCGTTGGTCACATACAAAAACAGGATCAATTGACAAGTGCTGATTGGACGAGTTAATGTAAAAAGGAAATAATCAGTCAAAACAAAGATGGCTTCTCATGCAAGGACCATTATCTTATCTTATAGATCATTGTGAAGGAAAACAGTTGTTGAACATAAACTTCAGATAAATTGTCAAATCCTGAATTGTCACATTAGGCCGTCATGGCTACATGTAGCTTTCTGGGGATTATTGAAGAATATAAATTTTTTTAAGAAAACAAGACGGTGAACACCGATACGGACTTATAGGGACATACGCATACCTCAGTGGTGCAAGAGAAAATAGTCAGCTACGTCTAAAAGCTACACGCCTACTTAAATGTTTGCTATATCGGCTTCAGTGCTGACAGAGCTGGTAACAGGTAACTGCGTAGGAAGATAGTCCCACCTGGTATGTTTTGTTCATCAGTATACCTCACAAGAGATCGTATCGCTTACGCCTTTATGTTTTGATTCAGCTGCCTATGGGAAACACATGTATGGGAAACCCCTTCAATCTGTGATTGTATATAAGGCTTTAAATTTGATTTCATGGACATTGTTTTTTGTCAGAATTTTTTCTTATATATTTTAAAGGTCATTACAAACCACACACATGTCTTGATTGTAACCCGCCTCTGCTCTTCTTCAATGTACAGTGAAACGTGTCATAAGTCCACTTGTGGGCCTGGCCAAAAGAGGTCATAATTTTAGTAGTTTTTACCTCAGCTGACTGAAAGTCATATGAGCTACAGCGATCACTCTTTATCCCTCGTCCGTCTGTTCGTCCGTTAACATGGAATCTATACCCCCCTCCCCGAATAATTAAAAAATTATACAAAGGCTCCAATATCTAAAGAACTTATGCATTGAGCATCATGATTCTTTGCATTCATATTGATCATTGAGTGTTTCATCATTTTCTGTAGCTTGGTGGCGCTACCTATTTTTCAAAAATTTTTACGCATTTGTTTCTCAATATTTTGGACTTTCAAGCACCAGTTGTCCGTTAATCAGGCACATGTCGTAATCGTAATAGAAACTTTTTACTTAACATCCCGGGAGGTCCATGAAAAACATCTGGGAAACCTGAAATTAGGTTTCTGTTACCCGTATCCTGTGGGTTTTTTTTATTATTTATTTTTACGCATTTTTTTCATTTTTTTTTTTTATTTTCAAAGATGTGGTTGTCTGTAAACATGGCAAAAATCTTACCCATTTGACCTAGAATCTCCCATTTTGACATCCCTGGAGGTCTATGAAAAAACACCTTTAAATCCAGAAATAAGGTCTCTATAACCTATATCTTCCCAGCTATGGAGCACTGATGAACCCTCAAGAATAATTTAAAAAATTATTATAAAATTTGTTTTAAAAATTTGCTATTTCTTACAATTTCAATGGCGTTATTGGTGTACACATTAATCCGGCAAAATTCCGAGACCAGATCACACGTGCCTTGTTTATCATGATGGACCTCAGGACGATTATATCCCTCTATACAGCCATTACATTACTAATAAGATGAAAAAGAAAATTTAGCTTACTGGACCTACTGTGCAGGTGCGTGTTTGTTTCGATTGGAATACAAGTCTATGATCGCTTCCGCCATAATAAAAATTAAATATATATATATATATATATATATATATATATATATATATATATATATATCATGAAATAAATATTTATAATAATAGATGAATATATTTATTATCATTGAATAATTTTCTGGTCAGTTATACTGGAAAAAAGTATGTATCGTTTATCCAGCATGCAACTGGTCCATTCACATTTCTTTAGAAGTAGAACAAAACTTAATGTAAGAGAATGTAACCATAAATTACATAAACTGCGTCAATCCAAAACCTGAACATAATGGTTGATGGGATTGTACGGCCCAACAATCAGCTCCTACGTGGTACTGAAATAAACCTTCGTTGCAAAGCACGTTTAAAAAACTAGCACGATGGAGGCCAGGGAAGAGACATGACTCATACCCATCAGTATTTACACAACAAATTCAGAAAGTTCGGTTCCGTTCAAAGACCTGCTGTGGGTCAAGGCTTTGTGCGGGGTCATGCAGATATAGGAAAATATATATAATTAATATGTATGGGGGAGAGAGGGGGGAGAGAAGTATATTTTGCTTGAAAGAGCAAGCATTACCTTTAGTTTATGTTAAATGTTAATTAAAAAAAAAAGAACCGAGCTGAGGGAGTTATTCTGGTCTGCTAGGAGTCCTATATGTGTACGTTTAAAAAAACCAGATCAGGTTTTCCTGAAACCGAAATTGGATTATATTTTCGAGTGGGGCCATAGACTCTCCTTCGGGCTTTTTTATACAACATCTATATGATAAATTTAATATTAATGATAATATAAAAATATATTTATTGTCGTTGAAAAATTTTCTGGTTAGTTCTTCTGGAAAACTAGACTAGTGTGTATAGTTTTATTTGTTAATCTGTTCACACATGAGACACATGGTTAGCAAAAATTGTAATTTCAACAAATCAAGGCTAGAAATAAGGAACAAAGGAAGCAAGAACTCCCATTAATCTTTAATTCAGCATAAAACAAGTCCATTCAAATATCTCAAGAAGTAGAACAAAACTTAATGTTAGAAAATGTTGACATAAATCGCGTCATTCCTTAAATCCAACATACCTGTTGGTGGGATTTTACGGCCCAACAATTAAGCTCTTACGTGGCACTGAAATGAACCAGCAATGCAACTATGCAATCCTACCCATCAGTATTTGCACAACAAATTCAGAAAGTTCAGGTCAGTTCAAAGACCTGCTGTGGGTCGAGGCTAAGTGTGGGGTCATGCGGAAAGGAAACGCTTTTAAACACGAGTCTTAGGCAGGAGTTACCGTAGAGCGGGGACTGTCTGGCATAAGCTTTATGCCGAATCAATCACCTTATCTCATACGTTGTATAAACTGTATGCATTTGACTTCAGATGTGATTATTAACTCCATCTGCAAATAAATAAACATTGTCTTATATAGTTAAATAAATTTATGAATGTCTTAATTCCAAGTATGCTCATTCCGGTCGTTCCCTTTCTGTTACTAAGAATCTGTCCATCAATATAATTAAAATACTAGTTCACAATTATTACGGGGAATTTGTTTAAAACCTCTGGTAAAAAAATAAATAAATTTAAAAGAAAATGTTGATACGGTACTACACTGAAATTATGATTAACCGCGAGTAATCTAAGCTTTACGAATCACAATATGGAATAGAACGGTGTGATTGTCTACATCACCGGGGATATCTGCCAAAACGGTCATTTATCCGGCAGCTAACTAATAATGCTACACACAGGGAGGCCTCATCTTATAATAGGTATGAATCGAGGTCATCTGCATATATTTACGCCGATATGTTGCTCCGGTATGTTTCATGTTGCGTCTAATATAAAACACATACTTGAACTGAACTAAATGTGCTGTCTGACACTCAGGGTACGAAAACCTGATACAGCGCCCATATTAAACATCCATTCCTTCCATATTAAGATGTTAATAACATGTTTTTTGTTAGTCTCGCACATAATTACTCGTCAAAGGAATGATATAGATAGTGTTGATTGTCTGCGAGCATAGCCTATGGCTAATGTAACTATGTTCAGAAAAGGACAGAAAATAGAAATTTCAGGATTAATAGGGGACCTGCCCAGGACCCCCCCCCCCCCCTAGATTTCACAATAGAGGGTTCCAAGGAAAGTTGATACAATTTTTACCCTGTCTGTCAGGGTGCTCAAAAACCATGTTTTTTGGTCCATAACTCGCAGATTATAGGTCACTATGACCCAATTTCAGGTTTTCAAGAAGAAATGCCAAGGACTTCATTGAAGGAAATGTTAAAAAAGTCTAGGGGTAATGGATAAAATATGTGCTTTGTCCACCTGCTAAAATTCATGTTTCCGGCCAGTAGCTTGCAGAATATTAAAGGAGATTTGCCCAGGACCTAATCATGTTTTTGGCCCCTCACGTGCAGGTTTCCAGTGGATTTTAGGGCTTAAGGATACATTTTGTGTCCTAACTGACTGTATTTGATATGTATTATAAGAAAAAAGTTATCTAATTTCAGGTTTCGGAAACGTGCAAAAGACCTCCCTAGACTTTTCAATGTAAGGGTTGAAGAAAAATAGATACAACTTGTACCTTGTTTGTCTGGATTCTCAAATTCATAATTTTTTTAGCTCTCAGCGCATAGAATATAATCTACTGCATCATGACATAATTTTTGGTTTCAAAACAGAATTTCTTTTGACCACCCTGGATGTTGCTTAAGAATATTCTAGGTCTAAAGCCGATAATTTGTGCAAATCTGACATTCAGGGTGCTTATATGAAACATTTTTCCCTGCAGGTTGCAGAATATAGGTCACATTGACCCAGATTCATGCTTCCAAGGACATTTGCCTGGAATCTCCCAGAATGTTATGTTAAAATATTCTAGACTCAATGGATACAGTCTGTGCCACGTCTGTCTGGGTGCTCTAAATAATTATTTTCTGCCTAAGTTGCAAAATAAAAGTCGACATGACCTTGTTTCAGGTTTCCATGATGATTTTAGATGTGCCTAGAACCTCCCTGGCTTTGGTGTTAGATGATTCTGGACATACCAGACACGATTTGAGCCTTTCTGACATTCATGGTGCTAATATGACGTCTTTTTTCTATTGGTTGCAGAATATAGGTCACCATGATCTATAAATTTAGGTTTCCTGAGACATTTGCCTAGGACTTCCCGTAATGTAACGCTAGAAGATTCTAGGCCTTATGGATACTATGTGTGCCTCGTCTAACTATCTAGGTGCTAAACACCATTTTTACCCCTAGGTCACGGAATATAGGTCCCCATTACCTTATTACAGATTTCCAAGGAGATTTACATAGGACTTCCCAGGATGTATAATTAGAAGTTTCTAGGTCTAACGGTTACTATTTGTGCCCTGTTAACGGATATCCCGGCCGGCCCGCCAGACGGCCGGACAACCGGACGGACGCCGTACAAAGGATGATCGCTTTAGTCAGATGACTTACATTGAGCTAAGCTAAAAGTGAGAAAATTAGGGGCCATGTGGAATGTTTCCGATAAAAGGGCCGGATTTTAAAAGCTTGTCTGGACCTTTATCAATATAAAGCACACCGCATGAATTAGGATGCATCATTCACAGTTAATTCACATCTACTTATGATAATGTGACATGTGAAGATTTTTATAAAGAAAAAACGATACTTTATTGAAACAGCTGTCCAATGTATGTTTTTCTTTTTGTCCATATTAGTGTTCCATGGATTTAAATTTTAATTTTAATTAAAATTCCTGGTAGGTAGCCAGTCGTCCAATTTCAAATTTCGTCGGGACGATCCACCTGATTTAACGTTGCATCTTATTGCGGACCTTATTGTATCCGCCAAAACAGAGTTTTGCGGATACTATTTTTTCAGCCCACCGCCGCCGCCGCCGCGTAGGTGTCCGGAGAACTCCTCCGTAACCGCAGGGCGGAATTTTACGAAACCCGGGATTATGTTCGGGTCACATGTGAACTGCTGCGCCCCGATTTTGTTTTGACCTCTGACCTTTCCTCTGCGCTTTGCGTCCGTTTGTGCGTCAGTTTCCACACATAAACCCACATCTCGGGACCCGTTGGACCGATCAGGAAAATTTTTTTGCACAAATGTAGCCCTTGGAGAGCTTTATAACATACACAAAAAAATGGTGGCGCCACCTGCAACCATGGTTGCACAGTGTCCATCTGTTCGTCTGCCTTGGGTTAAAATCACTCATATCTCTGCAATGACTTGACTAATTCACCTGAAATTCGGCATGTGTATACATCCTGGATAGCTTTTCTGATTTTATGACAGGTGGCGCCACCTACATTCACGTTTACGCTGCAGACATCCAAGCTCATATCTCGGGAACCGTTTGACCGATTTGGCCAAAATTTTGCATGTGTATAGATCTCACATATCTCTTTATCATACGCAAAACTGGTGGCGCCACCTGCAGCCATTTTTGCACAGCTCCCGTCTGTTTGTCTGCCATGGGATAAAATCACTCATATCTCGGCAGTGGTTTCACATATCTGCCTAAAATTTTGCCGGTTTATACATCCCCGACAGCTCTCTTGATTTTATGACAGGTGGCGCCACCTGCATTCTAGTTTATGCAGCAGACATCCTAGCTCATATCTTGGGAACCGTTTGACCGATTGGGCCAAAGTTTTGCATGTTTATAGTTCTCACATAGCTCTTTATCATACGCAAAACTGGTGGCGCCACCTGCAACCATTTTGCTCAGCGTCCATCTGTTTGTCTGTCACGGGCTAAAATCACTCATATATATGTAGTGGTTTGACTTATCTGCCTTAAATTTTGCATATGTATATAACTTGGACGGCTTTCTGGATTTTGTGGTAGGGGGCAACCTACATACACAATTTGGCTGCAGACATCCATGCTAACATGCAACACTTCACTCTATTTCCCCTTGCCACTCAATCCATGCCTCACTTCACCCGTTCCACTCTGATTTAGGCGGATACACGTAGTCGCTTGTCGACTACCCGTATTCTGGTTATTGGTGAGGTAAGGCTATGCTCTTTTTATTTTAAACTTGGTTACCAGTTCCAAATATGTATTATTTGTATCGCAAGTTCATATACCAATACATGAGTCATGGCTGAGTAAGTGAGAAAAGCTGATTCATGACGCTAATGACTCGGGTCACGAAAACCTACCTACAAAAAGATATATCATATTAAAAGGCATGCAGGACAAATATAAGCAAATACAAAAGGTATTTGCTATGTTACATAAACAAGAGGACCGCTAAGCGGAGTAGCCCTTCGCACGGGGCATAATAATAATGGGTTTATATTATATATTTTATATCAATAAATATATGTAAAAAAAAGAGGATGGCAGCTCTCTGACCTTGACATTTGCTCCTGAGACATCAGTTAAATAGGGTTCTTCATCTATGGGTGCGTGAGCCATATGAGCAACACTGACAGGCGTTGGTCAAATGGTTTGGCCTAAAATGGGTCCACAAGCTTTTTCAAGAAGTGTGCGCTGTGGCCGTGACCATTGACCCCGTGACCTAAAAATCGAAAGGGTTTTTATCCGTGGGTTGATGATCCATATCTGCAGAATGAAAGGTTTTGGTGTAACGGTTTTGCTTTAAATGGGTTCACAAACTTTTTCACGAAATTGGCCTTGCGGCTGTGACCTTTGACCCGGTGACCTTAATATCAATAGGTTTCTTATTCAAGGTTGGGTGAGCCTTATTGCAAGGTGAAAGGTTTTGGTCAAACGGTTCGGCCTAAAATGGGTCCACAAGCTTTTTAAAGAAGTAGGCCCTGTGGCCGTGACCTGCGACCCCGTGACCTCGAATTCAATAGGTGTCTTCATCTATGGATGGATGAGCCATACTTGCAAGATGAATGGCTTGGGTGAAACGGTTTTGCTTTAAATTGGTCTACGAGCTTGTTTAAGAAGTCGGCACTCTGGCCGTGACCTTCGATCCCTTGACTATTATATCGATAGGGATCTCCATCTATGGGTGGATGAGCTATACTGGCAAGATTAAAGGTTTGGGTCAAACGGTTTGGCTTTAAATGGGTCCAAAAGCTATTTCATGAAGTGGGCATTTTGTCCGTGACCTTTGACCTCGTGACCTTAAAATGAAAAAGGTACTTCATCCATGGGTCGATCAGTTATATGTGCAAGATAAAAGGTTTTATTCAATGGAATGGCTTGAAATCGATCCACAAGATAATTCCGGACGGACATACGGACGCCTAAACGGAAGTGTTACAATATCTTTTTTGCAACTTTTTCAAGATGAAAGGTTTTGGTCAAAAGGTTTGGCTTTAATGGATCGTGAAGTTTTTTTCAAGAAGTGGGCCCTGTGGTCATGATCTTTGACCCCGTGACCTTAAAAATCGATAGGGATCTCCATCCATGAATAGGTGAGCCATATTTGCAAGAAGAAGCGTGCTAATCCCTTTAGCAACTTCGTTGCGAGGGGATAATAACCGAGTTGGGGGCGTCATTCTTTTTTGCTAGGAGTCCTAATATGTGTACAAGCTCGCATAAATATGTAATTGTATAACTGTCGGTGCACAAATACCACTGGATGTTTGTGAATCTGTGTCATATTATACTCGTGACGATGAGCAATCTTCTATAACTAGTTAAAACTAGTTATAACTGTCCCCGAGAGAGATGAGAATAATATTGGCTCACGTGACGTCCCGCTAACGTCGGTGCTAAACACCGCCAAGTACACAACAGCTAAGATTTACGATTATGCGAGTGTCACATAGGAGTACACAGTCATGTAACTTAGAGGAAAGTTGCTTTATATGGTATCAGATACTGGGGACAATGTTAACACCGCACATCAAACAAATCAACCAACTGACCAACCAGCGGAAACACGTGATTTTATTCCTGTTGTCTTTTAAAATAAAAAAAAACACACAAAATTAATATACTTTAGATTACATTTACATAATTCCGTTCCCCTGTTCCTCTAACATAATATACTCCTGTATTTGCTTTATTTGTTTTTTCTTTTTTTGCCTTTAATTCGTTATTAACCTTGTGGAAAACCGAAGATACTCTAACCTATAAAAGATTGTTTTCAAAGCACTGATCAACCTTATTAAAGATTGAATCTTAATTAGGATCTTATTGTTGGTGAGGGCTTTGCGTTCTCCGAGTGATTTCATGGTGCTTAATCACAGTTCCAAAAATGTATAATTTGTATCGCAAGTCCTTATAGCATTACATGCGTTATGGCTGAGTAAGTTGAAAAGGCAGATTCAAGACGCTGATTACTGAGCTCTAGAAAACCAAGCATTACCTATAAAAATATATCATATTGAATGACATGCAGGTCAAAATATAGGCAACAAGTGACACATGGGTCATGACGCTAAGCCGACTGACATGTTGACAATTAATATGTCCTTGCACAGGCAACTACATAAGATAATGTATTTGGGATCATCGTTCATGCATATAAGCTTAAGTACATAAAGACCCATAAGCACAACAAATGTTATGACAATCCAACAAGCCTTTCCTGAAGAATCTGGCAATTTTTGCTTATTTCACGTTTTTCTTGGGTGCACAAAGATGCCCAAAACTCTAAGAATATTGGGCACAGTGCCCCTATTTCAGGTTTCCGGGGAGAACTTTTGAGGAACTCTCAGGATGTTTAGTAAGAAGATTATGGGTCCAATGGTTATGATTTGTGCCCTACTTTGATATCAAATTTTCAATTATTCTTGGGGGTGCTTATAAGCCCATAGCTCAGAAAATAAAGGAAACAAAGACATAATTTTAGGTATCAAAGGAGACTTTTCATGGATCACCCAGGATTTTTAGTTAAAAGATTCTAGGACCAATGGTTACAATACGTGCCCTGTAAACGGACGGCCTGGATTTTTAGCTAAAATATTCTAGGTCAAATGGTTATGATTTTGCCCTGCTTTGGTATCAAATTTTCATTTATGCTTGGGGGTGCATATAAGCCCCAAAGCTCAGAGAATATGAGAAACAGAGACCTTATAACAGGTTTTCAGGGAGATTTTAATCGACCTCCCTGGATGTCAAGTAAGAAGATTCTGGGTCCAGTGGTTTTGATGTGTGCCCTGTTAATAAATGACTGCATCTTTAAAGGTCTCAAAATAGAGATAAAAATTGCTGAAACTTCTAATAAATCCCTGGGTTCCACCAGTCTGCGGGAACTGATGAAACACTCCATGAAGAATTTGCATGCAAATATTCATGGTGGTCAATGCATTGGTGTTTCAGATAATGGAGCTTTTGTATCAAATTTTTAGTTATTCTGGGGGTACATTTGAGTCAAATAGATCCCAGGATAAGGGTAAAAGAGACCTAATCTAAGGTTTGAAAGAGATCTTCATGGGCCACCCTGGATGTCGAGATACAAGATGCTAGGTTCAGTCATAACGATTTGTGCCCTGTAAACATATGATCACACCTTCATAGGTCTCAAAATTTGAGAAAAAAATCGTAGAAAAATGGAAAAAATACAGGTGGCGCCACCAGTCTGCAGAAACTGATAAAAAACTCCTTGATAAATATCCATGAAAAGAATCATGGTGATAAATGCAGTAGTTGTTCAGATATTTGAGCTTTTGTATCTAGTTTTCCATTATTTTGGGGGGGGTACTTCGAAGCTCCATAGCTCACAGGTTTTGAGAAACAGAGACCTAATTTAAGGTTTCAAAAGATATTTTTCATGGGCCTCACTGCACGTCAAAACAGAAGATTCTAGTTCAAACCATTACGATTTGTGCCCTGTAACTGTTGACCGCATCTTTTAAGGTCACAAAAATACACAGAAAAATCATTTTAAGGGTAAAAGAGACCTGATCTAAGGTTTGAAAGAGACCTTCATGGGCCACCCTTGATGTCAAGATACAAGATGCTAGGTTCAGTCCTAACGATTTGTGCCCTGTAAACAGATGATCACATCTTCATAGGTCTCAAAATGGAAAAAATACAGGTGGAGCCACCAGTCCGCAGAAAGTGATGAAACACTTCATGATCAATATCCATGCAAAAATCATGGTGATCAATGCAATAGTTGTTCAGATACTTGAACTTTTGAACCAAATTCCATTATTCTGGGGGATACTTCGGAGTCCTATAGCGCAAAGAATATGAGTAACAGAGACCTATTTCTAGACTTCCATGGAGTTTTTTTCAGGGACGTCTCTGGGTGTCTTGTAAGAAGATTCCAGGTCAAAAGGTTACAATTTTGTGCCCTGTTAACAGATGACCGCATATTTTTAAAGGTCACAAAAGTATAGAAAAAAAACGTGAAAATCGAAAAAAATAAGGTGGCGCCACCAGTCTGCAGAAACTAATAAAACACTCATTGATCAATATCAATGCAAAGAATCATGCTGATTAATGCATTAGTTGTTCAGATCCTTGAGCTTTTGTATCATTATTTCAATTATTCTCGGGGTAGCTCAGAGCTTATGGGTAACAGAGATCTAATTTTAGATTTTCAAGGAGACTTTTTATAGGTCACCCAGCATGTAGAGATAAAATTTGCTAGGTCCAGTCATTACAATCTGTGCCCTTTTAACAGATGACCGCATCTTTAAAGACCTCAACAAAAATAAAAGAAAAAAAATTGTAAAAAAATGGAAAAAATTACAGGTTTCGCCTAAGGTTACGATTTGTGCCTTGTTAACATATGACTACATCTTAAAATGTCACCAAAATAGAGTCACCAAAAAAATCATAAAAAATCGCAAAAATACAGGTTGCGCCACCAGTCTGCAGGAACTGATAAAACACTCCTTGATCAATATCCATGCAAAACAATCACGGTGATAAATGCATTAGTTGTTCAGATTCTTGAGCTTTCGTTTCAAATTTTCCATTATTCGAGGGGGGGGGGGGCTTTGGGACGGGGGGGGGCTTTGGGACAGGGGGGGGACTTCCGATCCCCATAGCTCAAAGAATAAGGTTAACAGAGACTTTATTCCAGGTTTCCAAGGAGACTTTCATAGACCACTCGGGATGTCATGTAAGAAGTTTTCAGGTTTTAAGGTCACGATTTGTGCATTGTTAACAGATGACCACATCTTAAAATGTCACCAAAATAGAGAAAAAAATCATTCAAAAATCGCAAAAATAAAGGTAGCGTCACCACACCAGTCTGCCGAAACTGATGAAACACTCCATGGTCAATATCCATGCAAAGAATCTTGGTGATCAATGAAATAGTTGTTCAGATACTTGAGCTTTTGTATCAAATTTTCCATTATTATGGGGGTATTCCGGAGCCCCATAGCTCAAAGAATATTGGTAATAGAGACCTTATTCCAGGTTTCCAAGGAGATGTTTCATGGATCTCTTAGGATGTCATGTTAAAAGGTTCCAGGTCCAGCGGTTACGATTTGTGCCCTGTTAACGGACGGACAGACAGACAGACGGACGACGGACAAAGAGTGATAGCTATAGCTCAGATGACGAAAGGCATCTGCTGTGTTGCATTGATAACCGAGCTGAGGGAGTTATTATGGTCTGCTTGGAGTCCTATATGTGTACGTTTAAAAAAACAGATCAGGTTTTCCTGAAACCGAAACTGGATTATATTTTCGAGTGGGGCCAAAGACTCTCCTTCGGGCTTTTTTATACAACATTTAAAAAAATGGTTTCTAAACATATCCTAACAGATAAAATTTTATTTCCAAAAAAAACTGTTTACCATGTCTAACTAATATACCTAGAAATACCTTTTACAATTTATCCTAATATCTGACAGGACAGTGCCCGACCCCATAAAAGATCATGCATGTCAGCTATGATTTCGTGCGTTGACGTACGACAGCGACCGGGTGATAATTATGCTAAATAAGACCAGAAACTGAATCCCTCAAAGTTTTGTGTGAAGTTATCATTGCATCAATTGAATTCATGTGTGCCAATTGGACATTTCGCGTAAAAAAGTCCAATCAAGCATTAGCCCAATTTACACAAGAAAAATGTGACGCACGGGCTAGACCCATCGAATATTCGGTATTCGCATGGTAAGTGTGATATTTGATTTTTCATGTGAATACTAAATATGCCTGGTTTAAGTGATATTCGATATTTCTATGACATGACTGATATTTTATGTGAGCATTGGAATATGAATATCTCTGAGTTTAGTGATATTCGATATTCACATGGTATGTGTGATATTCGATTTTGCATGCAAATATCAAAGATCGAGTATCCCTGATCTGTGTGATATTTGATGTTCGCATGGTATGTGTGATAATCTATTTTGCATGCGAATACTGACTATCACTATATTCGATATTCACATGATTTGAGTGATCGAATATCGAATATCCATGATTTGAGTGATATTCAACATTTGTATGATATGATTTTTTTTTAGTTAGTAAGAGAATATCAAATATATCCTAGTCGAGTGATATTCGATATTCACATGATATGAGTGATCGAATGTCGAATATCCCTGATTTGAATGATATTCGATATTCATATGACATGATTGATATTTATGTAAGCATATGAATATCGAATATCAAATACCGAATATCCCTGAATCGCATGCAATTATCGAATGTCGAATATATCCGATTTGAGTGTTATTTGATAATCACATGAAAATATCTAATTTTGAATATCCCAAATTGAGTCATGTTCGATATTCGTAGGATATGATTGATATTTTATGTTACCATGTGAATTTCGAATTTCAAATATCCCTGATTTGAGTTATAGTTGATGTACCTATGCGAATATTGAATGTCGATTATCCCCGATTTGAGTGATATTCGATATTGCATGATGTGGTTGATATTTTATGTTAGAACACTAATATCGAATATCTCTGATTTGGGTGATATAAGAGATTTGCTTGGTATTGGTGATATTCGATATTGCATGCGAATATCAAAGATTGAATATCCCTGATCTGAGTGATATTTGATATTAGCATGCGAATATAGAACTTTGTATATCTGTCCAATTTAAGTCCCTTAATTTCAAATTGGAGGTCCAACGGTTTCAAATGGTGCATTAACGGACGTCCCGCGACCGGACGGACGACGAACAAAGGGTCATCCCTATACGCTCAGATACTTATAGTTAGCTGAGTTAAAATACAAAATTTAAATATGTATATATACATTTTTTTACTAAAAAGTTAACCCTGCCAAGAGTGCAAAAAAGTGTGACATCCCCCCCCCCCCATCTCCCCCAAGCACGTGGCTTAGTGGAATCATGATGCTACAAATAATTGATAATCGTATCCTTATTTTATAACCACTGTTTTCTCCGTCCGTTTCCTTTTACATGCTGTTATTCTGATAACTTCATGATTAATGATACATTTATACATCCTAAACCAATATGATAAGCATCTATTCATATTAGTGTATATTTAGGATTAGAAACAATTGACATTAGGGTTTGATTGGGACACTTTCGAATTATTTATCACTCGTTACTGAAAGGGACGATTTAACACCAGAGTAAACATATTATAAAACGTGTGTACGTGTGTGCATGTGAGCATAACACTCATTTTATATGAGGGTTTGGTGTTACCAGGATTCAGATCATATCACAGCCGTGACACGCAAAAAAACCTTGATAACAAGTTCACTTAACTGTAGGGGACTAACCATCTGTGAAACCCGGAGCATATACTGAGGACCTGGTTCAATTGGACAACTGTTGTTTTTTTACCAAATGATCTCTCTAGACTTAAATTCTTGACATATTGGATTACAGTCTTCGGTCTGATTGACCAGGTACATTTGTGAATTATCACATAGTGTAGATGCAACATAAGCTCCATTTACTGCAACAGCATGAATTTACAGAGTTTGGATATAGCCACACTTTCAGAGACCGTGCAAAGTGTAAACATGGCGCACAATACACTCACGTCATTGCAACGGGCATTTCACTTCTTTCCATATGCATTATACATGGATTTCTCAAACAATCTAATCACCGAACCTCCAAGAATTCCACATCAGACCTTGAAATCTTCATTTATTGGAAATAACCGGTTTGGAAAAACAAAGGACATTACATTTCCCCACATGAACGAGCTTCAACGTCTTATACTGTCTGCTAACAGTATTTCTAGTCTTTGGGGTATTTCTTTTAACAAACTCCCAAAGCTGGCAATGCTTGATCTGGCTTACAACAAACTGACTGTCTTGTCTGATGAGCATCCGGTGCTAAGAAATAATAAGATCAGAAGAGTTTTATTGAGTGAAAAATCACCTGTTTTTGGTCGGCTACACTGGCTAGATCTGAGAAGCAACGATCTAGTGTTACCTGTGCATTTTCCACAAGGAGTTAGTCCACCTTTGTCCATGTCACTTGCTGGTAATGCCATTTATTGTAATTGTAAAATTGGATCTTTTCTGACGGTGCTGCAACATAAACAAATGATAGAATGGTCGTGTCTGATGGGTGAATCAAATTTTATAAAGAAAATATCACAATGTGACTATAGTTATAACCAGTCCACTAGATTGGAAATAGTAATAAATTGCACTTCCGAGTCTCCGGGCGTCTTGAGAGATTATGCTAAAACTCCTTCATGTCGGAAGCCACGACTCTCTTTAATACAGTCGGCAACAAACACTTCGTTAATCTGTTTCGTAAATGGAGCACCCGGGATGGAAATAAATATACGTGGTCCTACCGGAAACTTAAAGTCAGCATTTTTCAATCAACCATTTATCAACAAGATGATTATTGTTGAACCCCCTGCTATTGGTAAATACAACTGCGTTGCAGTTAACCAAGTCGGCTCTATCTCACAAAGTATTCAGGTAAAAAAAACAACTCCGGTTCAATTAACCCACTTTAAACAACCACAGACGTTGTTGTATGTATTGCCAATAATATTATGTATCGCTTGTGTACCAGTGTCAGTGATTTCGTTGTTTTGGTATCTCGTTAAATCGAGGCAACGAAGGAGGAGTGGAAGTAGAAAACGGACACATTACATACTAGTTGCATACATGCCAAGTAAACAAGCAAACTTTCAGAGAATACGAAGATGGGATAATTCACCCAAATGAAACTATCAGAGAGTATAAATAAGGAGGTGTACTCCTGAAGTATACTTCATGGTATATTCACCGTGATGAAGTGTATTCCTGAAGTATAATATCTACTTTATGGTAAATCCACCCTGACGAGGTGTATTCCTGAAGTATTATATCTAATTTATGATAAATCCTCACTGACGAGGTGTATTCCTAAAGTATTATATCTACTTTATGATAAATCCATCCTGACGAGGTGTTTTCCTGAAGTATTATACAGTGGAGCGCCGTTCATCCGAGCACCGTTTATCCGTAAACCTTTATCCGTAATTAAAACCGGAGAACCGAAATTATGGCCGTTTATCCGTAATTTTGAAAATCTAGAAATATAAAAATAATACTTATTCAATAAGAAGAACTGATAATGGCTCGTGTATTTACTCCCGGTCCCGACTAATTATGAATGCATCACCGGTTCGTTTCTGTAGGTGTGACAACGCCTAATTACCCAAGCTGTACACACGAAGCAATCCCTTCGCTGGGGCTTGTACTCATTTCAGCAGTTGTAGGTGTGAAAACTATCACCAGCCGAGTCCCCTAATTAACCTTGTGTCCTGCAGTGTCGAGTTGTTCATACCTGCAAACCATCCGGCCATGAGAGCGAGTAGATTTTGAGCTGATAATATCGGACTCTGATACGCTCGAACTTGTACTCATCTGAGCAGTATAACAGTGCAGGAAAATCTGTCTTCTATATAAGCTATACCATGACACCCAAGTGCATTCACAATTTAGCAAATCTTCACCACGACAACACAGCACTCAAGATTCATGTCAGATAGAGTCGGGGTCTCGCAAGCGTAAACGCCATGTCCTGTCACTTTAAGACAAGCTCAGCATTCTGAAGAGACTTGATCGAGGCACCAAGGCAGCTGAGCTGGCCAGAGAGTTCAATGTTGCCAGATCTACCATTAGTGACATCAATAACAGTTGTCAGAAACTAAAAGATTTTAAGGGCCAGATGCCAGGCAAGCATGTTTCCAAGAAACGAGAGACGATGCGCACGGCGTCTGAGGACAAGCTGGATGCGGCCGTATACACATGGTTATTGCATGTTCATCAGTTTTCATGTAATATTTGTGTTATATTTTCACACTATCGATGAAAAAAAACTGAGCATTTATCTAAAACTTATTTTTTATATATTTTGTAAGTTTCTACATTGCAGCAAGTAATAAATGAGTCTCACATTTAGTTTATCTGTCTGCACATAGGGGGCGGCACCAAGGGCGGTTAATCTATCATGGCGGAAGATTAACTGGTACATGTAAAGGCTAGACCGACCTGTTCTGCAGCCAACTTTGTAATGTTTAACACTCTGTCCAATTAAAAATATATCTACCCTGTTTCCGGCACAATTATGATATTTTCCTAGCTCCTAGGAGAATACACCACTTAATTCAACCCAGAAATACATGTCATGTGTGATTGGTTTTCGCGTTATTAATAGGAGCTCCAGATGGCAGCACTGCGCTGAACAATTCATAGAATTTTAACATCATTTACTAGCCGTTTCACTGTTGCGCTTATAGTCGCTCTAAATTTACAAAACAGGTGTCATAAAATAGCTAAAAAGATTCATTACCAGATACCATAATGGGTAACTGCCCTGTTGCATTCTGCAATATTTACGAGAGTCTTGAAGTGCGGTATTTCATTCGGCTCTGTCCTGTCAATTGCCTTCACAGAATCTCCAGGCACGCCGCTACGTCAGTGTAACCTGTACTTCACTGACAAATAATCTTAATAAAGTAATTAAAGATATTATAATAGTTTGATTGAAAGTTTGATTTGTTCATTCTGTATAAGTAAAAAGGTATTTATCACACATTATTCCGTTCTTGTCCCATGTTTTATAACTATGAAAGCTAACCGAAGTCCGTGACACCGTACCACCATTTAGTACTGATACCGGGAAGACAACATCGATGAAAAAATAATCAAAATATTTCCTTATTAATATGAAAGAAAGATCATTTCCATATTAAGAGGAGATATAATTAAACAAGGGACTAATGAGTCACGGCGCTCAGCTTATCTTTGTAAAAATGTTTACAGATGCAAAATGTACCTATTTATATTTTTTATATAATAGCATTTGAAAAGTTAAGTGGATATTACCTCCTTTTTGTTTTGGTGATAATCAAATACTTAATATATGAATACAAGATAAATACCACATGTGCACTTTTATGGACTACATCAAAGATGCAGGAGCCTCTCATGATCGAATATTTGTAAAACTATCAGTATTTCTACTATGTAAAAGTAATGTGTATAAAATACCCATTGGGGTTACATGAAACCATGTTAAATATATAAATACGGAAGAAAGTGGAGATGACCCGTTGTTTAATAATACACATTATATTTATTAACTGAAATAAAAAATATAAAAAAAATAAAATTAGCCTTTATAATGATATTAATGAAATGCTCATTGCAAAACATCACTCTGTGGACACAATTAAATTTGTACTTTAATCATTGAAATCCCTTGCGATACAATATAAACTAAGTGAAGAATAAGAATGATTTCAATAGAGAAAATTATAACATTCCTCTAGTTTATGCATCTGTCTAGGGGGAAGGATGCAGAGGGGAAGCTCAGCTAAGCCGGACCATTGGAGCTGCCTAAAGAGTGAAAGAGATTACATAACACAGGTGAGGGCTGCATCACCCACTTCACACCACTGTCAGTCTTTGCTGGCCTGATGTAAACAATTCTTATATATTTATGATATTTTTATTTTTTCATTTAAAAATTCTGTGCTCTTTAAATTCAATATTGGTATATTTTTGTTGAATGGTTTACAAAAGAGTTTACCATGCCTAGAGTGCAAAACAGTGTGATTCCCCCACCCCCCCCCCCCCCCCCCGGCCTTCAGCTCTTGGCTAGGTAGAATGCGGGTGCTAAAATTCCCTATAGCAATCAGGCCAAGATTTCCACATTTATCAAATCGTTATCAGATCGTTTAGTACAATACATGATCATCATATCATTATTTTATAACCACTGTTTTCTCCGTTTCCTTTTACATGCTGTTATACTGATAACTTCATGATTAATGATGCTTACATACATCCTAAACTGATATGATAATCATCGATTCATATAAATGTAAATTTAGGATTAAAGACAATTGACAATAGGGTTTGATTGGGACACTTTCGAATTATTTATCACTCGTTACTGAAAGGGACGATTTAACACCAGAAGAACATATTATTAACTGTATGTAAGTGTGTGTATGTGAGCATAACACTCATTTCATATGAGGGTTTGGTGTTACCAGGATACAAATCACATCACAGCCATGACACACAAAAAAACCAGTTCACTTAACTGAGGGAGTGTAACCATCTGAGAAACCGTGTGCACATACTGAGGACCTGGTTCAATCTGACAACTGATGTTTTTTTACCAAATGGATCTCTCTAGACTTAGATTCTTGACATATTGGATTACAGTCTTCGGTCTGATTGACCAGGTACATTTGTGTAAAATCACACAGTGTAGATGCAACAGAAGCTCCATTTACTGCAACAGCATGAATTTACAGAGTTTGGATATAACCACACCTTCAGAGACAGTGCAAAGTGTAAACATGGCGCACAATACACTAACGTCGTTGGAACAGGCATTTCACTTCTTTCCATATGCATTATACATGGATTTCTCAAACAATCTAATCAAAGAACCTCCAATCCCACATCAGACCTTGAAATCTTTATTTATTGGAAATAACCGGTTTGGAGAAACAAAGGACATTACATTTCCCCGCATGAACGAGCTTTAAAGTCTTATACTGTCTGCTAACAGTATTTCTAGTCTTTGGGGTATTTCTTTCAACAAACTTCCAAAGCTGGCAGTGCTTGATCTGGCGTACAACAAACTGACTGTCTTGTCTGATGAGCATTTCGTCAGTCTGAAAAAGCTGAGATATCTGGTGCTCAGAAATAATAAGATCAGAAGAGTTTTATTGAGTGAAAAATCACCTGTTTTTGGTCGGCTACACTGGCTAGATCTGAGGAGCAACGATCTTGTGTTACCTGTGCATTTTCCACAAGGAGTTACTCCACCTTTGTCCATGTCACTTGCTGGTAATGCCATTTATTGTAATTGTAAAATTGGATCTTTTCTGACGGTGCTGCAACATAAACACATGATAGAATGGTCATGTTGGACGGGTGAATTAAATGTTATAAAGAAAATCTCACAATGTGACTACAGTTATAACCAGTCCACTAGAATGGAAATAGTTATAAATTGCACTTCCGAGTCTCCAGGCGTCTTGAGAGATTATGCTAAAACTCCTCCATGCGGGAAGCCACGACTTTCTTTTATACAGTCGGAGACAAATACGTCGTTATACTGTTTCATAAACGGAGCACCCGGGATGGAAAATAAATATACGTGGTCCTAGCGGAAACTTAAAGTCAGAATTTTTCAATCAACCATTTATCAAACAGACAGTTATTGTTGAGCCCTATGGCATTGGTAATTACACTTGCGCCGCAGATAACCAAGTTGGCTCTATCTCACAAAGTATTCAGGTAAACAGAACAACTCCGGTTCAACCCACTCCTAAACAACCACGAAAGTTGATGTTTGTACTGCCAATAATATTATGTATCGTTTTTGTATCAGTGTCAGTGATTTCTTTGTTTCGGTATCTCCTTAAGTGGAGGCAACGAAGGAGGTACGGTCCAGGACAGCGCCACCTGCCGGGGGCAAGAGGAAAACAGAAACGCTCCATGATAGTTGCACAGTCGCTGAATAGATAGGGATTGTCTGGTGAATATGAAGATGTGACGATTCATACAGCGGGAACTCATTGCAATGAAGACTCCCAACCGTATGACGAGGTGTATTCCTACTGTATTAGAACTGCTTTATGAAACATCCTACTGCAATGCATATAATCTTTCCACTAGTCTTAACAGTTGATACCTTTTACTAAAAGTATTACTTATTAAAAATAGTAATAATAGTACTTAATAATAAAAGTTGATAATCTTTGATAATCTTTCAAAAGAGGTTTATAATAAATATGGTGATATGGAATAGGCTTTACAAAATTGATGAGAACAGATTAAGTTAGCAAATATTTTTTTATGTTATTATGCTTAATTATGCAGTTGGAGTTCCACTATAAATGACCTTTCAAAGATTGTGGATTTCAAATAGGTTTTCACACTATTATAGAATGTTAAATGTCTTAAATATACAAAAAAATAGAATTTATTATGAAAGCTGCCGTGAGAGAAAAATTGTTATCAAAAGCAATACTTTGGAATTAAAGGCTTTACAAACAATCATACGTACAGAACTGATAGACCGTTCAAAATATGAATAACCCCCAACAAATTGCAAGAATTTTTTTTACGTTGAGTTTCTGTACTTTAGGACCAGCTGAATAATATATAAATAATTAGCCAAAATTTGACTCCGGGAAAAAGTTGTTATTTTCAAAATTGGGTCCAAGATGGCCGCCAAGCCCCTCAGATGACCATGAATCATTTAGTGATGTATTCTTCATTGATTTGTAATTTTGGTATCTACTTCTAGGTCTCTCGGCTACAGAAACCCATTGGAACAAATATTTAATATCGTTACGTATTTATATTACTGACAAAATCAAGATGGCGTCAAAAATGGCCGCCAAGTCCTTAATTAAGCGGCCTTAAATCATATATGTTTACCATATATGTTTACTATAAAGATTGGAATTTTGGCATGTATTATTACAATTTTGGTTTGTACATCCAATAGAAAGGAGCGGCTAAACAATATCAAACAAGTTTACCAAAATCGGAATCTGGTAAAGTTATAATTACAAGATGGCGGCCGTCGCCAAGCCAATCAGATGACTATTAATCATTTATTTTTCACCAAAGAGTTGTAATTTTTGCATGTTTTATAACATTTTTTGTTTGAAAAATCCAGTGAAACTATAGGAGCAACTAAACAAAATACCAAACAAGTATACCGAAATTGGAATAAGGTTAATTGTTATTTTCATGATGGCGTCCAAGAAAATGCCTCAAAGCTCATCAGATGGCTATAAATCATCTATTTTGCACCATAGAGTTGAAATTTTGGCATGTATTATTTCATTTCTTGGTGTGTAAACCTAATGAAACTAAATAAAGCATCGCTGTGTAGTCATGTAACTGGCAATCAAAGATTGCTCAAAATGGCTACCGATAACTTCATTTACAGTCACTCCCATATTATTGCCGTAATTTTGGTTCCAATAATTATTCTTTAAAGGGTAAAAGGTGGTCTGGTGGGCCCGATGGTAAACCCTGTCAAGAAAAAATTCCTGAACCAGCTGCAAACCTATACACCAAAGACAATAAAAAGAAAGGCCGCCCAGAAATATTACACTAATACGGTTAGAAGCAGTAACTTTTTTATCATAGACGCTATTTGATGTCTGCCTCTATGTTTTAGGGTGTACAATTAAAGACAATAAGAAAAGAAAATCTATGTTGGATTATCATGTAACCTTAATATGATATCCAAGATGGCCACTTATTCATTGTAAAATCTTAAGACAGTTCTGAGACAGTAAAATTGAGTGCAGGAGAAAACAGAAGAAAGGTACCCGAGGATAACAAGTAATTTTGCCACGTGATGTAAGGGACGAAACTGCATTCGAAAGTATTGAATTCGGGCCTCTCAGTTCTCGATATATTGGTTAAATCCAGATGCATTCCATACAGCAAACTTGACAGCCAGTAATCAGGTATTAATGTCAGAGGGCCGATATGGAGCTATGTGACGCTCCTCACCATGGTTCAACATATAGGTGTTGCTTGGAAAGTATCCATACAGATGAGCTATGCGGAGCTTTTGTTATCCCTGTCTCTGTGATACACGCCAAGATCTCAGAAACAGACAAATAACTGTGGTATCCTTGAAATCTTGTAGCATGACCTCTTCCTCATAGTTACTTAAGGAAATATATGTTACATTAAATTGCAGACCATGATATACTGGGTAGCTTTCATAACCTGTAGTATGGCACAGGGGCAAGCGCACATATGGTAGGTTACAAATGCATATGATCTAGTTTCTCTGCAATGACTGTGGAAAGTCTATATATGAGTTTATGAAAATGTTGAAATTTCTCTTTTTGATAACACTCTTCACTTATAATGCAGCTCGTATAGGGGAGGGTGTGGCACTTTGTTTGCAGGTTGATATACTGCTTTGATGCAGCAGAAGAAAATGTGGAGGTCTTAGTTTCACACATGGTGCTGTTACTTTTACGATCACTGTGCTGCTTGGTCCTTACTCGTCAGCTCCAAAAACCGTTCTTTTGTAGAACTGAAAGACTTTCGACAATTCATGACGGCGTTTGTTAATCCTAAAACAGGTAATCTTGGTCGACTCTTTTGGGAACCGAATGTTGACTCCTCATTAACCAAAATTCTAAACTGGTTTTCATTTTGTTTACCAGCTAGCTAGATCCTGACAGATATCCATGGGAGGTCAGCATGTTTTCCAGGCTTGTGGCAATTAAAGCGGTAAAAAGACATGTTTGTTTCTTTACAGCAATATTGTATGCTCTATAGGACTAGGTTGTTTCTTGCTGTGTGCAGTGTAAGGATCTGTCTGAGCAGGGGGTGGTGTATCTAAATCTCGGCTGCATGCACGGCCCTGGTGATCATGGGGCCTTGTGGATCATACCCAGGGCTGATGGCTAAGTAGATAAAGTTGCACTAATTAGATCTCAGATGCTTCCAGTTTATTTATATTTATCTGAAAGAAGTGTTTGTTAAAATCAAGTTGTTCTCTACAAAGATAGTTATAACAGACCATTATCTAGAAGCATATACTACATATAGCATATAGTATATAGTATAGCTCATATATTGCTATACTATTGCCAAACTGACCATGCACGTCCCTCTAATTTCTGTATTCTGTACCGACTGTTGCATCATAGGTCGATCAGTTACATGCGCTAGAGAGGATAGTGAGATTTGGAGGTCAGGTAGCGGGATGTGAGATTTGGAACGCTGTCTTGCGTGGCAAGAGAGGTACCAGTGTTTCAGCTGCTGCTCATTGATTGGAGTTTGTGAGTTGATCGGGGTTCGAAATGTTGGTTTAACGGCAAATTATTCCAACTAAATCTTCTTCAATATGTACGCATTATGTTAGCTTTGAATCTCGACAGGAACGGTTGCATGCATACTGTACTTTAACTTTCTCTCTTTGAAATAACTATTACATAATGGTATAGTTCAGGAACAAAAGTCACAAACTAGAATATAATCAATCAGTTAACTCTTATTACTTGCAAGCATGTATGTAGTCTTCTTAAGATGGTCCATAGCTGCTACATATAGAACGATGTGGCTGTAGGAGTTTGAGACTATATCATCGATCTTTGGACCTGGTAAACTGGACAAATGATGCATTTTTTTACAAGGAGATAATGAATGATCGAGGAAGGCAATTTTGCACTTGACTTTGATCAGATAAAAAGTAAACATCTTGGACGCCATCTTGAAAATAAAAACTTGCCCAGATTCTCATTTTTGTAAACTGTGGATGTATTGTTACGCTGCTCCTATAACACAGAAAATTACCAAAAAAATACAATTTCTTGCTATTTGTTGGGGGTTGAGCTATATTTTAAGTATTTGACCCGTAAATGAGTTATTTTTTTTACGTTAAACCTTTCGTCAAAAGAAAAACCCTTTTTGTCAGTTTAGAATGGGTGTATTACCTTTGGCGTCACTTAGATATTGAATAAAGAGTCTATTTTAAATGTAATAATCAAGTGTATTTATAAAGAGGTTCACTTCCTTTTTCATTGTCAGAGCGTCAGAGATTGTACTGTACTTTGAACTGGTACAAACTGGTCAACATCTACTTTAACAGAAAATGATAAATATCCTGGTTGTGTGAAAATAATACGAGACTATTATAAATAGAGATCTATTCATGCTGATGTCATAAATTATGAGCAAGCAACGGAATGTTTAGTGTATGCGAATCACTTCTTGTTATCCATGTCTATAAGTGACTAATAGGTCCAGTGGCCGAGTGCACTGATATATATATTCATATGTATCTAAATGTACTTAATTGTTACTCAAATAAAGACAATTACTGCTCACACTACTTAGCCACCTATGGTGTTCATATTTGTGTATGTGTATGTATACATACATACATACATACATACATATATATATATATAGAGAGAGAGAGAGAGAGAGAGAGAGAGAGAGAAACCTGTCAATAGCGGACAGTCAAAGGACTTAATCATTTTGTCCTTATAATAGTGAGGTGTCTTTAGCAGGCAAGTTGACCTTGGTTGATAACTGAGGGTATATAAATCAGGACAACGAACAGCTGCAAGTACGTGTTTATTGTAGTATATCGGATTTCTTGTACATGTACAACATATTCATGCACACATCATGCATTCAATCGTCATGTACAATCTGTGATTATCTTTAAGAACTGCACGGCGCATTTGTACTTTTACTTAATGTACTTAATGTACTTAATAAACACCTCTGGTGTTCATATATGTGTGTGTATATATATATATATATATATATATATATATATATATATATATATATATATATATATATATATATAGAGAGAGAGAGAGAGAGAGAGAGAGAGAGAGAGAGAGAGAGAGAGAGAGAGTGAAACCTGTCTAAAGCTTACAGTCAAGGGACTTAATCATTTTTTCCTGAAGAGTCCGTATTAGGCAGGTTGACCTTGGTTGATGAATTAGGGATTATAAATAAAGACAACGAACAGCTGCAAGAACATGTCTATTGTATTATATCGGATTTCATGTATACGTACAACATATTAACGCGTACATCATGCCTATAATAGTCATATACAATTTGTGATTATTTTAAAGAGTTGGCGCAACCTGTGTCTTGCCACAGTTAAATTATTCTGCAAGTGCTCAGTCGAATAAGCTTGGCTTTCTCAGATAGTGTAAGCTACCGCCCAGGAGTACGCGTGGTGCCACCTGGCGGCTTTGTCTTAAACTATCCTTGTTCATATGTCCCATTGCGATGACGGCGTTGATCATGCGAAGATTATAATGCATACCAGGGGCGTAGCCAGGAGGGGGGCCGCAGGGGGCCATGCCCCGCCCCCCCCCCCCCACCCCGTCGCATCCAGTACTCCCCGTCCTTTCGGAATTTCACTTAATCTAATACCAATATATATATATATATATATATATATATATATATATATATATATATGCATTAGATTGCCTTTGCTATGAGTGGCGGATCCAGAGGGGGCGCCACCCGTTGAGCTGCAATATCTCTCATTTTATCTAATTTTCGTGATTTATTTTCGTTTTTCATATTTCTTTTTTATTTAAAAGCAATTAGATTTGATTGAAATTAGCTGCAGTTTATTATTTTCAAATTTATTAGTTGAATATAAGGATATTTATGAACAGCTGCAGAACAACTTTAGAGCACCAGGCCCTGATTGGGGACGACCGTGAACAATCTGCCTCTGCCTCTAGTGAGACCAGTACTCGAACTCACGATCTGTGATCTTAGCAGTCTTGTGTGCTGTCGAGGCCATGGAACCCGGAAAAATGCAAAGTTTAACATAAAACTTCAACATATCAGTTATTTCACTCCAAACATTACATTTAAAAGATAACATTTTGCAAGTAAGAAACGTAAATGCGCTTTTGCGCCATTGACTTATTTGAAAACGATCGAAATTTTATATCCTTATTTAGAAGGAATATAAATATTAAATAATGAAGCTCTCTACAGTTTGACTACATAACGCAAAGACAAAAGAACAGTTTTTCAGGCATTTTATGTTGAGAATTGCCTCAAAATGTCCTCTTACATTGCATAATAAAAAAAAATTCCAATATGGGAAAATTTCTAAAATTTCCATATACTCCCTAGGTACCTGTTACTAACCTTAATGAAACCAATTATCATATTTGAAAATAAACACAAATATATTTTCATACACTAAAGTATATAACGTATTGTAATACTATTATTAATAATATATATATACATACATATACACGTATATATATAAAACTTTTCATAGTACCAATACATGCATAGAAGCGCCCCTACCCTTTGTTTATCCACATTTACGTTGCTAAAGGAGTTGGCTGGACTTGGTCTCTGACCCATCAACAGTGCAATTATTTGGCGCCATTATAATTTTATATAACACTTTAAACTGACAAATACAATTTTCCGGTTTTCAGTGGAGTGCGATTATTATGTGTTCCTTTAATGAAAAAAAAATATTTCATGTTATTGTGTATGTGATACTAAAGTACACCGAAGAAACCGTCAGTACTATAGAAAACAGAATCGGTTATCTCATACTGTATATTATATAACATACTAGTTACTCACGTGGAACATCCACGGCTCTATCTGATGCACATTGTCTTTCCGCAACTTAACAAAATGTAATATACAGATTTTGCTGAAATTTTGTAGAGGGGTAGAGTAACACTGCATCCGTAATCTATAACATTTTTGGAGGAAATCGGGATCAACATAATATATTTTTTTCTTAAGTGCCATAATCACAATTCCACAAAGGAATAATAATAAGGGGCTTTTCCTTTGTCCCCGAGTATAAGCCGCCCATGCGTATGCAGTTGTTCTGCCACTCGCCTGGTGAACCCGTTTTTCTGAACCATGACAATGTTTTACATGAACGTGCACGCATGAACGTATGAACTGATTAGTAGATTCTGGCAGGGGTTTCAAAGTCCCTAAGATATTGAGGACCCTTAGAAGTGTTTGCATTCCCCCGCCCCCGGGTTTCCTTTTGAAAAAAAACAACTTTTTTTCAAACAACCCATAAATCGGCCGAACTATTAAAATCATGGTTATCATGGAAAGATACTTCTGAATGTATAAAAAGCAACATACCTATAAACCTATAAAACGCTGATCGTGTAAAGGGTCTCAACTCTTTGTGTCCACTCAACGGAAAAGTGCTCCCTATTAAAACATTCATGTGGACATGTGTTCCGCGCTTAAATTTAAAATCTTTACTTCCTCTTGACAGAGTCAAAATCCTTAACGGGCGATATAATGGCAATGGCCGGGGTTCAGTGGGGATTACGGGTCGCCTCCTGATAAAGCATGACAGGCGAAAAATGTTTAGCTGAACTTTGTAGAGGGTTAAGGTAAGGCATATCAATAGTCCATTTCATTTGGGAGGTAATTAGAATCACCACAATATATATTTACTTATAAACCATTATGACAAAGGACCATTCCTTTGTCCCCGTGTGGAAGCCACCCATTCGTATTTATTTGTTCTGCCACTCGCAAGGTTAACTCGTGTCACTGAAGCCTGATAGTGTTCACACATGAAACGCATACACGTGAACACATGACTGATGTTAAAGGAGATTCTGGTGAGGGTCTGAACGCCCTGACTACAGATTCTAGTTTATTATCTATTTAAAGATGTACTTGTAATATTTTTTCATGTTTCACCGTCCCTAAAGACAACAGATCTTAACAAATATATGTGGACACCCCCCCCCCCCCCCAACCCCCGACCTAACCCATATGATAATTAAGTTGTGGGGCGTCTTTTTTCGAAAAAAGACTTCATAAAACACATGACTTGGCCGAACTTTTGAAACCATGGTTATAATGGAAAGATATTTTTGAATTCATAAAAATCAACATACCTGTATCCATAAAAAAAATTGGCAAACGGTGGTCACATCACTGGACCCAGTGCCCAGTGTTGATCAAACTGAAAAGCCCTCGCATTTAAAGCTCCTTTAAATTTACAAGCAGCGGCGTCTTTAATTTATGACGGCAATAACTTTTGTCGACAACATGCTATGGAATAAATAACCTACAGAGGTATTTTGTCTCATATGGATTAAAAAAATCATTTTGCAGGCATTCTAAAAAAATCAAGTTCAAAAATAATTGACAAAGGTCAAACACGTGTAGGAATTTGCACAAAATATAATAGCAAAAATAATGCTCTTAATGGGAGCAGTATTTTAAAACATGTATTGATAGTAAATGAATAACACTGATTGGTTATTTTAATAAGTTGATACAAATGTATTCTGTGAGCAAACCCCTTGAGTATTTTTAAAACATTTTTACTGGTTTGGTCATTAATATGTTAATGATAATGAAATAACATGGCATTTCTCTTGGTAAATTTTGCATCTCATGATTATAGTTAAAATATTAGTGTAAATATAAATATAATTAGGGCCCCGCTTGACAAGCGGTGCCCAATAGTGATCATCGTGTCAGTCCGTCCATCCGTCCTTCCGTACATCCGTACTTCCGTCCTTCCGTCAGTGACACTTTCTTTCGCGCGCGATAACTCAACAACAACATACTGCAGCTTTCCCGAATTCACAGGAATGATTGGTAGCTACGAGGGCTCCAGACCTATTGAATTACAGACATGTCGGAATTCCAATATGGCCGCCATAGCACAATCGCTGATTTTCTTTTGCCTACAATAGCTCAACAACAACATACTGTAGCTTTCCCAAATTACAGGAATAATTGGTAACCATGAGAGCTTCAGACCTGTTGAATTACAAACCTGTCGGAATTCCAATATGGCCGCCACAGCCCAATCGCTGATTTTCTTTCGCACGCAATAGCTCAACAACAACATACTGTAGCTTTCCCAAATTACAGGGATAATTGGTAACCATGAGAGCTTCAGACCTGTTGAATTACAAACCTGTCGGAATTCCAATATGGCCGCCACAGCCCAATCGCTGATTTTCTTTCGCACGCAATAACTCAACAACAACATACTGCAGCTTTCCCAAATTAACAGGGATGGTTGGTAGCCATGAGGGCTCCAGACCTGTTGATTTACACACCTGTCGGAATTTCAATATGGCCGCCACAGCCTAATCGCTGATTTTTTTTTTCGCGCGCGATTACTCAATTACAACATACTGCAGCTTTCCCAATTTCACAGGGATGGCTGGTACCTATGAGGGCTCCACACCCATAGAATGACAGACCTGTTAGAATTCGAATATGGCCGCCACAGCCCGATCGCTGATTTTCTTTCGCATGCGACAACTCAACAACAACAAACTGCAGCTTTCCCAAAATTACAGGGATGGGTGGTACATATGAGGGCTCCAGACCCATAGAATGACAGACCTGTTAGAATTCGAATATGGCCGCCACAGCCCGATCGCTGATTTTCTTTCGCATGCGACAACTCAACAACAACCTTACTGCAGCTTTCCCAATTTCACTGGGATCATTGGTGCCTATGAGGGCTCCAGACCTATTGAATTACAGACTTGCTTAAAATAAAAATGGCTAACAGACTACATTCGGTAATTTTCTATTGCACACATAATTTCAGACATATCTTCTTTAATATCATTTATTCCTGTAGGATTTTTTCCCTCATGCATATGGATAAAAACCTGTTTCTGTTTGTCATATTTTTTTTTTTCAAATTTAACTATAGTTTTCAAATAATGTAGACTAGTCCCGCACTAGCAGAAACGCGGGGCCCTCCGAGGACCATTGTCCGACCACATCTAGTTGGTTTTAAAATCATAATTTAAGAAAAAATTAAGAACACCCGGTGATCGATTATTAATTACTTTTTCTACTTTCTGTATAACCTTGAAATAGGATGTAAACTAGTACCTAAAATATTGACCCAAGAAAATAGTGTGACATGTACATCGGTATTCATGATGAAACCATCAGTCCACCCGCATCCAAGATCGACTTGCAGTCGGACGATTGCTGGCTGCGGTAGATTCCGGTTTGATGCCGTTCATTACTTTGCGTTCGTATGTCTTTGACAGGAATAGAATCTTTGCATGAATATGCATAATCGATTCTAATCGATTATGCAAAAATGTAATTGATTTGATCGATTTAAAAAGAAAATGGTAAATCTTCGACTTAATCGATTAATCAGCACACCACCAATAAATATCAATAAATAAGGAAAAATTGTGCTTCTTAAAAGTTACCGATTGCCGTGCGTGTAATAAGTCCGAACCGTCATGTTATCATATATCTAGGCATACAACACAGGGTTAATGGTACAAACTCCGAATCTCTCAGGTGAGGAGTAATAAATCACGGGTCATTATTTAACCTGCTTTAAGTTTGATACAGGTAGCGTGAACTGCTCCCTTACATGTGTACATGCTAGGTCGAAACGGTTTGTGGATATGCCGTTTAATCATCCTGACCAAACCCTGTCTCCTTGGAAACGACCTACTTTTATCATCGTCACACAAACTGATCTTAGGGCAGTATTGGACACAGAAGAGGTTGTCACCGACAGAGTGACAGTACATACCGTATAATGTTCCTGAAAGCTGTTGTCAAACTCTTCTTCTTCTTTGGTCTGCTGTGTCAGACGACACAGGCGCAGGCGACAAATACGTTACTGCCAGCCCCTAAAGGGTGGTGGGTAAGATGGATTACTCCGGATCTGTACACTGCGGGACGTCTTACTGAGGACCAAATCAAATACGCTTCAGAGACCGGCTTTAATAGTATCATATCACTGTTTAACTTTACCGTGCCTGACAGTATCGGAGAGGATAATCTCCCAACAACGGATAAAGCAAAAGATATCGCAACAAGATTAGCCGGTCTTCAGTTTTACCAAGTTCTACAACCGGGTGAGAGCGGTTTTACCATCGAGGCTGTTCTGCGGTTCGGTGAGCATTTCCAGGCGGCTCTCAAACCGGTTCTCTTCCACTGTGGGTCTGCGTATTCAGCTTCCTTTGTCGCATTGTCTTACCTTGCCAATGTGAGTCGCCATGATCCAAGTGCAATACCTAGGATTGACATCAATGAATTTTTCAGGAGGGCAGCTCTTTTGGGATATGACTATACCAGCAACGAACAAGCTCGGGAAGTTATCCAAAGTATTACAGGTGAAGCGATCCCGGTCAATGTCACGAAGCCTGATACGTCGTTGACCACATGGCGGAGACTGTGGTTAATCAAACCTGTAATCAAGAACTGGTTTATCGCTGGTCAGATCCAATCAAATTATCTAGTAATGCTGCAAGAAACTGGAATAAAGAGCGTCGTCAACGTCCGGCAGGGGGTCACTTTTGAAGGAAGCCCCTCACAAGAGGAGGTGATCCTGTTGAATATTCATGATAGCACAGGTACCTACGAAGAAGGTGGCAGACAGAGTCAGGCCCGCTTGGAGGCGACGAGGATTGACCCTAACAAAACCAATGAGTACATCAACGTAAATTCTACTCGAAACTACGCTTCAAGGAACTCCTTGCCATTTGGGGATGACGTTGGCTACAACGAAACTATAGAAAGAACTGCCTTAAATGATGTTGAAGGAGTTACTTATATTCATACTCCAATAGGTAAGATTTAACTGTTAGTTATATCTGCTTTTCCAATACTTATATCATTTGTGATCAATTGTCCTTACCAATTGAATGAATATCCCCACTGTGAAACGGATGGTCGAGACAAAGATTTTCGTTCATTTACAGTAGTGTCAATATTTATTCAAGGGTGGAGGGGTAATGACTCGCAAAGCCAGGGATGGACAACTTTTTTTTCCCATATAAATCTATTAATATAGAAATATCACATTTCCCCCAGTGATATTAATAGCCATGGTCTGTGTTACCCGTTTTAAATATATAACAACGTATTTAGTTTTATTTAAGAGCTTTAATGTTTCCAGTAAAGATTATACTTCTAAATCTGGCACAAATATACACTTATAATATATTAAAAATTGGGAAATCCAACCAAAGTCTGTCATTCTAATTATTCATATATCTTATGTACAATATATAAACCTTATATCTCAATAGCAGGGCGGTGATTATATGGATCATCCCTCGGTGGTGAAAGGTGTGTGTTGGGGGGGAGGGTGATATATATATATATATATATATATATATATATATATATATATATATATATACACCTACCCCCAGTATTGACGGGCCTATACATTTATTATATTAGTATAAACAGCATGATTTAAAAATGGTATTATTTCAAATTATAACAAGTACATTTTTTATATTTTGAAAGGGGGTCAGCTAAGGTACAGTGTGCAGATGTGGGAGCGACATAAAGATAAAATACTGAACGCTGGCAAGATAGGAGCCGTGTTAGTCCATTGTGGAAGCGCGACCCGGGCATGTGAGTATAAGAGGCAAATTCAAGCTGATGATCAGCATAAGTGCTTAACGGCCATGGGTATCACATAAATGGACTAATGTTCATCGAGCGAAGCTACATCTGCATGATAAATTACAGCAGTTACACCCCCCCCCCCCCTTTCAAAATAATTGATGGCCAAAATGATACCCTCGGCCTTTGTGTTTGCCTTGTTGCCAAAACGAAATACACAGCTGATCAAGTATGACTTCGTTGTGATGCGATAATAACACTTATCTAATTGGCACATCAGACTCCGTTAGTGTACAGGGAAACAGAATAAAACTTGAGATAAACTCCATAGAATAGTCATTTGGCAAGTCGCTTGTCTCGGGTATCATTATTATGGGTAATCAGTTTTCAAAATGGGGTACGACTGACTGACTGAAAGTGAAGTTGGCGCTCGAGTCAGTCATAGGTCTCCAGAAAATCCGTCCCGCACTGGCTCCCTAATCAACGACAAAGTTTGACAATTGAGTGTGTATACAGTTGGATATCCAAGGCGAAAATAGAAGATACTGATAGAGTTGAAGGAAAACCCGGAGAGAACCGACCACCTTGGACGGCAAATACAACCCACTGTTATGGCAACACCTGGGATCTAACCCGGGTCGCCGGGGTATGGTGACTGTAAAATGACAATCGATCACTTGTACGGGAATAAATAAATATATACCGTATTCCCTTGATCAGACGCCCTGGCATTTATTTTTTGCAAACCTGGCTTTGACCGGCGTCAAAACAAAGACGGCGTCTATTTAGACCGGCGTTTACTAAAAAAAATATATCAGCACCCAAAAAAAAAAACACACACGACGAAACAATAAACCCGCCGGTCACTAGTACCAGCCTAATCTCCCATTAGTCGGCACGTGGTCTTTGTTTACATGAGGGGCGATTGACCAGACGCCTAGCGGTTAAAACGAACATGAATGCTAATAGATGTACCCCGACTCGGGTCGTTTTCAGATGCCAGTATTTTTTCACTGTCGGTATTTCAGCATTGTCTGTCCACTCAAATTTGTGTCCTGCCATCTGTCGGTGGCAATGAACATTACCAAATTATAAGATCATTATTATGCGACTTGCGAAATGACCTCTTTTAACATGTCTGTGACCTATTTACTAAGACGAGGGGGCCCGCCTAAAAAACACTAGATCAAATAGACGCCTGAAGAATAATTTATTTGTTTGTACAGAGATGGGAGGTCGGTATATTTGATCATGGGTACCCTCTGCATCATACTTTGTAATTTAAAATATGCGTATTGTCTTTGCAACGATAGGGCACACTGTCAACTACCGGGTTTGAAGCGGTGCCTGTGACACACACACTGACACATTTTCCTGTCTGGTTTGTCTGGTTTATATTAGATTAATTTTAAAGAATCAGGCTTTCACACTGGTCGTCTGTCATACAACAGCCCTGTGCTGAAATTTCCCAGAGGTCGTAGTACTCGCAGTGATCAATAGGTGGCGCGTGTGTATTTTAACTACCAAATATCTCATTTATATTAAACAGTTATTAATATCATTTCCTTGTTCTTACCGTCAACTAAATGAGATTGAATACTGCCGGCAGTCAATCCCAGTTCAAATACGCTAAAAATACGTTATATCAAGCCCAATCAGTCAAAAGTCGGGAGGAAAGTGTAATGAAAATAAATGCGCAGTGCCGTTATACGTATCAATGGAACCAATGTGACCAGTTGTACGTGGTGCACAATTATTAGAAGAGCCACTTTATGTTCAGATGGAAACCACCTTAACAAATGTATGCGGTGCACAATAAACGGAGCAGACAAATGAAATACCGCGTACTTTGGCTGGAGACCCCTCGAGTCGTGGACATCCAGGTGCCCTCGTAGATAAATTCTTATGGCAACCGTTGAACTGTAAAATCCCTCGCTGTGATTCCCCGTAAATTGCTGTTATGATAAGCGATTGCGGGATATTGTGCTTGTCCCATATATAACCGGCGATGTTCTCAATTGCGTCCCCAAGTACCAGGCTGAACTCCCGTGCTTCATTGCCATATTTAAATGACTGACTGAAGAAGTTTTGCTGTTGTCAAGACCTCAGCCCTGCGCGCTCCTTAAGCATTTTCTCAGAGCCAACAGACGTGATGCCACTCCAAACCAAGCAAAAAGCCGCGGGAGACCGCCACCGTATGTACCGCACCGGTGACTTTGCAGGAAAGCTACAGCACCCACAGCCACAGAGGCAAAAGCAACCCACATTCCTTCCACCCATCCCAGCAGTCGAGACCCAGCCATGCCAATCGAGAGCCGAACCCGCTCTGAGAACGACAGTGTTTCGAGACGGAAAGCCATTTTATACTGGCCGAAACTGCGAAATTATCCAGATAATATACTCTTATTATGTCAGAGATAAAAGAAAGATGGGACAGCGAACAGCATGTAAACTTAACCTTCTGCAAGGATTCACTGTCATAAAGTTATACAGTGATGTATAAAGTAGAATGAGTATACTCGATAAATATTTATATTGATCGTGTAGACTGAATTGACATAATATTTTGGTTGATTATCATTGAAAACGATTTACCATCGATTCCTACCTGTATAACATTTTATAATTAAAATAATCTTTTTAATTCAAGCTGTGTATGGATTGTTGGGATCTGGAGTACAACACGGAAAGAACAGCGAGTGGGCGATACAACGCGCGGCCGAGCTGGGGATCCGTTACCCTGACAACCACAGGGAAGCCGTATTTAACCTTTTTCGGCGTGTGTTGGACGGCTCTTCTGGTGCATCCAAAATGACCGTCACCATAGTAACGATGACTGTGTGCTACCTTACAAGTATCATATTTATGTGAAGCTATAAGGGTAACCTAAATTGGTATATTTTCCCCAGAATTAGTGGTATATTGTTATCTATATATGCGATATATGCTGCGATAGTGAAGGATGTTCTAATAACCAATAGCTCTCTGCCGAGATTAGTATGATGACAATTGTTTACGCTATATTTGCACAAACTTTACAGAGGGATAGCTTAAAATTTGCAATTTTGCAATTTTGCAATTTTATCTAACAGCAGTTTTATTAAATAATCCATTAACTGAGAATCAGATGTAGACTTTAGAAATAAAAGGTCTAACCATAAGGTTAACGAGAATTCTCTCAGCGCAGACTGCGTTTGCTATGTAATGTTTTTTTGAAAAAGAAAATAAAAAGAATTCAACTGATATATCAGAAATGGCTTAATTCCGGTTTAAGAAGCGGTTGTTGATACAGCAAACTGTATTGTTCTGATGATAATTGAATAAAGTGATAATACATTCATGATAGTAATGTGTAGCCTTAAAAAGAAACATCCGTTGAGGGCATAATAATTATTCCCGAAACGTCTTTGGATTCTTGCATGAGTATAAATAGCATTCTGTCTGAATTTTTTTTCATACTTTTGTATGTCCAGAAATTGTTTGGAAAAGCAAAGGTTATAATATAAGTATTTTTTTTTTATTATTATCCAAATTCACGTATTATCCTAAAGTATGTAGTTTTGAAATATTAAATTTTGAAATGAGTAACATTTCAAACACTCATTTCAGTAACATCGATTCCAATCACGTAATAAACTGAGCAAAACTGATGGTTTGATGGCATTAGCTACTTAAAGTGTAAAATTTTGAGATTAGAAATTTATTTTTTTTAGGTAAGTTAACAAGTTAGTCTATCTAAAGGCGTCACTCTTTCTCTTTACCTATACTTCGACTACAGACTAATACGGCTATACCATAAATTATATATGAATATATATATATATATATATATATATATATATATATATATATATATATATTCATATATATTGTCTTATATGTGTATGTGTGTGATGGTGTGTGTGTGCGCGTGTTTGTGTGTGTGTTGTTTGTGTTTATTTGTTTAAGAAAAAAAATAACTTTATCCACAGTTTTTTATCAGGTACCCAGTTCAAATGCCAAGCCTCAAAATGTTCACGATTACATGCCAGTGGCGCTGACTAGTGAGTAAAGTGAACAATAATTGGAAAATAATTCACAAACTCCACGCAGTGATTAAACCTTTGTTGACATATGGTAAACCCTCAGAGTAGAAAATGGTCTCGTCACACATCCACGTGTGTGCTTGCAAATGTTATACAAGATGACAACGCTAGTAGTAACAGTATTTTTGCTGATCGCACTTATGCTTAAAAGATGGAATGCTTATTCATTTTAAATAAATCTAGGAAATTCATCAATATTTTAGGAATTAATCAATGAAGCATTCTTGAATAATAACGGCTGAGACATGAGGCACAGTAAAAAACTAAAAGGTAATTTAATAATACTTCATAATCGCACCATGTACTCCGATAAATGTAAAGATTAGGGAATTTAAGTGCTGCTATATGTTATATCCATCTTTAAAAAAGTGTCATAGATATGTTTTCAAGCATTAAACAGAAATTAACCGATTTAGAAACAGAGGAGATAAAGGTCAGGCCAAAAGGAAGATGTGAAAAAGAAGTCAGTAAATATATTTCAGATGAAAAACAACTAAGTCAACGTGAGGATACGTTGGTTTGATGGAAAACTAAAGAGCCAATATATATATATATTCTAAGAAAGCCCATTCTAGCCATTGCGGCATCCTCGGTTCCATCGGAAAGCAGTTTGAGTCTAGCTGGACAGGAGGTGGTAAGTGCGCTTGTGATCGCAAGGCTGTGGCTTAACGTTCCGATCTACCATTTTCCGCGCTTAGACTCCTAGAAAAAGTTTTTACCACAAGGGTGCGAGTAAATGGGTATTTATCAAACATTGGCGGCTTGCGGATGTAGAATAAATAACCTTCGTGCGTCGTGTATGCTGCTTCGTTCTATACTCCTAAAAATACTATACTGCCGTAAAAAACTACAAGCATGAACAGGCCCAAGAGACCAGGAAAGGCGAGTCGTATGAGACAGACATCGTCGGTGATATCAGATTATAAAGCCCCTACACCCTCACACACACCCTCACACACACACACACACAAACGAATCGGAATCAGTGACCATTGAATACTGATTAATAGTACCTGCGTTAAAAGACCGGAGAAATATCTACCAAGTTACCAGAATTAATGGTTTTCTGTATCATAGTTGTTAGGTTGTCTGTAAATACCTAAAACAACGTCCGTACACTTGTCATGCGTTTATTACTGATCAACGTTATTACATCTACCGCTTACCCGCCAGGGCCGCTTCTATCCTCCATCCCCGGGCCGCTTACATTAACCCTCAACATCCCCCCTTGATTAAGGAAAAAAAGTGCATGTAATTACACAGAACGAAAATTACCCGATACTAGTAAAATCAGAGTCCAAGCAGTTCAAGATGTGGAAACCACAGAGAACACTTTCAGTCTTTGTCATATTAACAGTAAAACACTCATTTAAATGAATGAAAACAAGAATTAGTATTACTTTAGGAGGGATCAAACACACGTGGTCTCCGAACTGCTCTTCCTGACTTGGTGGTATATACAACAGTAGAGCATGAGGTAGGCGTAGGAGCGGCAGGCTGCGACACTACCTCCGAGCGAGCATTAACATCAATTGGAAACGATGGAGAGGCATCACCATTAGAGCTCTGACCGGGATTGGTCAAATCTTGGAATCCCAGGGTATTCGTACCCCCTTGTGGCTCAGGCTCATGATCAGTTGAGCTAGATAAAAGCACAGATGGGTCAAGATTTGACGATTGAGAAACACTCATTCTTGTAGGAGAAGTCCGAGACTGTGGTATATATGCAGTAGTCACAGGTGGGGCTGCCAGACGGATCTGTGTGCGATTTCGACGCATAGTTCCAGACTGTGTGTCAACCACATAGGAATTAGGAGCTGGGTTGTCAATTACCATACCATAATTCCATGTTTTTCCTTTGTGATGAGGAGCCGGCTTGGTATATACAAAATCACCACACGACACTGGCGGAAGACTGTGTCCGGTTGTGCGATCATAATACGTTTTGGCCTTCTGACGCTTTTGGGCTATCTCGTTTTGAACCATGTTGGAGGAGTCAGGAGTAAGCAGCTGTTTACTGACGGGGAGCAAGCCTCTCAGCCGTCATGACATAGACCGTTGTGCTGGACTCAAAGTATGGCCTTGCTGAGCCGTGTTCCTATAATCCAGAAGTGCAAGGTGGAAGTCGCTGGATTTTTTCATCAGTGTTTTAATGACTTTTACAGCCGATTCTGCTTTACCATTTCCCTTCGGCCAGTATGGAGACGATGTGATATGTGTAATTCCATACAAATCACAAAACGCAGTAAACTCTGTACTGATGAACTGTGGCCCGTTGTCACTTAAAAGGACTTCTGGAATCCCATGACGTGCAAAATGACCTTTGGAATGCTCAATAACCGTCGACGACAGGGTATTATCCAGTTTGTCGACTTCAATATAATCTGAATAATGATCCACTGTAACTAAGTAGTCCCCTTGGTCTGTATGAAAAAGATCCTGGCTGACAAACTGCCAGGGATACTCAGGGATAGGTTGAGAGCGCATAGGTTCATTTTGATGTTGTGATGCATACTGAGCACATTTACTACAGTTGTTGCAAACATCCTTTATTGCAGCTTGCATACCTGGCCAAAAGATAATGTCCTTGCACATTCTTAAATTGCTTTCCGCACCAAGGTGAGACTGATGAACCTTTTGCAACATTTGTTTTTGCATACACTGAGGAACAACGGCTTGTAGACCACGATATACAATACCGTTTGTTACTGACATTTCATCCCTGTAGCACCAGTAAGGGGTCAAGCCTGGAGCTTGTCTGGATTTGTCCTTAGGCCAACCAGTACAAATCACTTTGGTCAGCTCTGACATGATTGGGTCCGTGTTTGTTGCTTGTTGCAAGGCTTGGGTAGTTTTAGAGGTGAGCTGAACATTAGGTTGGGCACCCAAGTCTTCCACTTCTAATCGGAAGAGCTGGAAATTTGTTTCTTTGCAGTCATTCAATTCAGGTAATGCAGCTCTAGACAAAGTATCTGCCAGGACTAGTGTGCTGCCTTTTTTGTATACAACACGCAAAGAATACCGTTGCAACCGGAGCATAAGCTTCTGGAGCCTCCTTGGAGCTTTAGAAATTGGTTTTTTGAAGATCGTCTCCAGAGGCTAGTGATCTGTAACTACAGTTACTTGTTTGCCGTAGAGCCATAAGTCCCATTTTGAACAGGCAGCACAGATAGCGAGGGCTTCTTTCTCGATCTGAGCCCACATGATCTCGTTTGGGCGCATGGTACATGAGCTGAAGGCGACTGGTTGAAGTTTGCCACTGTTGTTAGGCAGTAATAATGCACCACCGAGACCTGTGTCAGAAGCATCGACCTGAAGAGTAATGGGTTTGGAATGATCAAAATATGCGAGGCATGGGGCACTAGTAATAAGTTCCTTAGCTTTGTTGAAAGCTGCATCATGGACAGAAGACCAGACAAACTGTGTATCCAGACGGACCAGCTGGTGTAGTGGGTGTATGACTGTGGCTAGTGCTGGGCAAAAGCTATTGAGGTAGGTCACCATACCAATAAATCTCTGTAGAGCCTGTTTGTTAGCAGGTTGTGGCATGTCACTGATGGCCTGCACTTTTCGGGGGTCTGGAGTAATGCCATCTTCAGTCAGGTTCATTCCCATGAAGGAAATTTTCTTCAACTTGAACTGAATTTTATTAGGGTTGAGCTTGAGGTTGCGCTGTTTGGCTCGCTCCATGAGAGCAAGGAGATTCCGGTCATGATCAATATTGGCCTCTTCCTGTGTGCTGCCCAAGCCATAAATCAGAATGTCATCTGCTATGCTGATGATGCCTGCAAGACCATCGAGGGCCTCATGAATCCTTTTTTGAAATTCTTCTGGGGCTGATGAGACCCCATATGTAAGACTTAGCCATCGGTACCGACCCCAAGGTGTTTGCATAGTCGTTGCCATACTGGATTCATAGTCCAGAGGTACTTGCGTGAAGCCATCTAAAGTGTCCATGATGCTAAAGCACTTGTAATCAGCACATAAGCTGGGCAAAACCTCTTGTAGCGTTGGAATTGTGTACTTTGGGACAATTATTGCCTTATTAATTGTTTGACTGGGATCTAGACATAGTCTCAATTTGATCTCACCATTTGGTTTTATTTTCTCAACAACAGTCATATTTGAGCACCAATTGGTGGGTTCATCAACCTTAGCTATTTTGCCTGCAGTAACCATTTCATCAAGTTTCTGTTTCACCTTATCTCGTTTACCAACTCGGATACAATGAACCGGGGCATGAACAGGTACAGTCGAGTTCATAAAAAAAGAGACTGGTTTTCCAATCTGACCTAGACCCCTGAAATTTTCTCCAAATTTGTGAATGATATCTTCCTCCTTCAAATGTCCAAGTGAGAAACCAGCTGATAACTCTTGTGACATTGGGGCGATGGCCCCCTTAAGGTGGAGCACACTGGAATTAGTATCATTATCACTACTAACATCACATTTCTGGACTGAAACAGTTGGTGGAGATTTATTTGGCGAGTACACACGAGTCTCATCATAGTCCACCAGTCCCAATTTCATGGCATCTGTTAAACCAAGTAATGCAGGTTTGTTGTGACGACTGGCTGAAGTGTCTACGACTTCGAAGTCAATTGTCATGAATTTGTCAGACATTTCATGTACAAGCGTGATTTTGCCTGTGGGAGTGATATTATCACCTGAGTAAGACTGGAGTCTAGAGCGAGATGGGCGAAGATCCTCCAATTTTCCTAGTTTGAGATAAGTTGACACAGGCATGGTATTACAAGTGGCTGCTGTGTCAACTTGAAATTCAACATCAATAAAATTAGTACCAGTCAGGGACAATGAGAGCACTGTGTACAGTTTGCGTGGTATTTGAGTAACTGTGTTAATGTCCTGTGTTACATGTTCTAAGGATAGAGTATATTGATGTTGATAACCATCATCATCATTACTTGTACTAGTGTCACTTTGATGATTCAGGACATGGACCTGTGTCTTTGTGACTTTCTGCTTAGCCAACCACTGAGTTTTAAATTTATCCTTATGGCTTCGACAAACCACAACAAAATGATTGGGGCCATAACATTTTCTGCAGTAAACACCAGGTTTACCTGCTGGGCAGGTTTTTCTGGAATTTTGTGCATCTGCACCACAGTAGCCACAGTAAGACACAGCTCTAGCACTAGGTAATTTTGACTTGGCAGTGGTGACAGTACGGGCAGATTCCATGACTAAAGTGTTTATTTTATTAGCTGCTTCCCATGGTTTAGCATGATCAATGACTTCAGAGAGGGTAAAAATAGTCCCATCATTTTTTTTTATGGCGTAGTAACTGTGCTCTAAGTTTATCATCAAAGATTCCAGTTACGAATCTTTCCCGGATAAGTTCTTGTTCAGAGTTTTGCATTTTATTGTACTCACATTTTGTGCCGTGACTTACACCTTGCCTCAAATTCTGCTATCGATTCCTGCGGTTTTTGTTTACAGGTTTCCATAAATGTAATTCTTTCCGCCAGTACAATATCCTGACTTGAGTAGTGAGCCAGCAGCTTTGTCTGCCATACCCATGGATAGCCGACGTAAGTTTCATCCAGGTCATCTCCTGGTGCTGTAGTCATAGAAGACACTATTGTAGATTTGATCATTCTTAAAATGTCTATGGGCAGTGACAGACGAAATGCACTTATCTCACATAGGTTTCCAGTGATTTCTGTCTGTAGTTGCTTTTGATGTGTCGCGCCATCCCTGTAAGATACACCAGTCATTGAACTGCTCGAGCCATAGCTCGACTGATTCCTGTTTGTCCTCACACATGGTGAGCGTAAGCTTTGGAGGATTTGATTTAGACATGTCCAACTCTGACACCAAGTTGTTAGGTTGCCTGTAAATACCTAAAACAACGTCCGTACACTTGTCATGCGTTTATTACTGATCAACGTTATTACATCTACCGCTAACCCGCCAGGGCCGCTTCTATCCTCCATCCCCGGGCCGCTTACATTAACCCTCAACATCATAAGCAGAACATGTGTGAATCACAAATCGGTGAATTAACAAACAGTGGTTGAAAAAACAAGTCCGATTCCTAACACTGGTAATCAGGTGGCACTTTGACTATCAATCTTTTTTGTCTTTTGCCGACTTTCTTAGATGCATTCTTTAAAGAAGGAAATCCCCAAAATGCGGAAAATACCAATAATGCAGAACAGATAAAACAAACAGCCATTGGCTGCATAATGGAAGAATGGGATAGAACAAGTGACAAGAAAAACAACGCTTTATATTGGTTAACTTTTTACCTTACTAACCTGACTGAAGATGGTTTTTGCTTTGTCGAGCAGCTACAGGTTGCTGTAGTCTTGTTGGCCCTGCGCGCTCCTTTAGCGTAATTTTTATGAGCCAATAGATGTGAAGCCACCAAGCCGAGCAGGGAGCCGCGAAAGGCCGCCACGGTTTTACCCCCACTGGTGGTCGAGGAAAGCTACAGCACCAACACAAACAAGCCCCGAGCGGGCCACGCACCGGCCCGTTCCCAGCAGCAGAGACCAGCGAATCCTCGATCATAATTTACTCTAAAGAGCGTTCGCTAATTTCGTCATTGACATCAGCAAGCGGTGCTGTTGTGTTTTTTAAATTCTAATTTACTTAATTACTTAAAAACTGCAAAGGTGTATGCGCATATTTAAAGTGTTTTTGAGGCGTTTTTAATTTATTTAATTTAAGTCATTGAGATTTGTTGTTTGTTGATTTGAGTTTGTTTTATTTGTGGTCCCTCGTGCGGGTGTGCGTGTTATATTTGTTATGTGTAATATACCGTAAGCAGTGATGAGAATACAACTTTTGTGCTGGTAGGGATAGTCTGTTCTCGAAATATATTACTGCACTTCTCATATCCTCCAGAGTAACCTTTCAATCTAAACAAGATACTTTTTATATCAGTTGGTATATTTTCTTCCTCCAGCTTGATGGGTAAAAGGCATATATTTGCGAATGAATGTAGATACATGTGAAAAGCTACATGAAATGTGACTGTTAACTTTATGACATACCCCAGGGACATATCCGTTCAGGAATTATACTTCTGGAATAACAAGGGTCCTAATCCTATGTTGGGTGTGCAAAGTACAACATAATGAGCGATTCAAGTAGACGCATATTTTGAAAACCATTTTAAGATGTGCAAACTAGAACTAGAATAGGGGTAGTCGACAAGCGACTACGTTTCTCCGCCGAAATCAGATTGGAACGGGTGAAGTGAGGCATGGATTTAGTGGCAAGGGGAAATAGAGTGAGGTGTGTTGCATATTAGGATGGATGTATGCAGTCGAATTGTGTATGTAGGTGGCGCCACCTGCCACAAAATCCACAAAGCTATCCAAGTTGGATACATATACAAAACTGAAGGCAGAAAGTCAAACTACTGCTTGTTTATGAGTGATTTTATCCCACAACAGACAAACAGAAGGACGCTGTGCAAACTGGTTTAATGTGGCGCCACCAATTTTGTGTATGATAAAGAGCTATGTGAGATCTATACATATGCAAAATGTTCAGGGGGATACGTCTAACTAGTCCTGAGATATAAGCATGGATGTCTGCAGCGTAAACATTAATGTAGGTGGCGCCACCCGCCACGAAATACAGAAATCTATCCAAGATGTATATACATGCAAAATTTGAGGCAGATTAGTCAAACTACTACCGAGATAGGAGTGATTTTATCCCATGGCAGCGAACATATGGACGCTGTACAAAAATGGTTGCAGGTGGCGCCTTCGGTTTTGCATATGATAAAGAGCTATGTAAGATATACACACATATACATTTCAGGAGGATACGTCAAACCAGTCCTGAGAAATAAGTCTGAACGTCCGCAGCCTGAACGTGAAGGTAGGTGGTGCCACCTGTCATTAAATCAAGATAGCCATCCAGGATGTATACACATGCAAAATTTCAGGTGGATAAGTCCAACCTCTGCAGAGATATGAGTGATTTTATCCCAAGGCAGATGAACAGATGGACGCTGTGCAAAAATGGTTGCATGTAGCGCCACCATTTTTTGTTTATGTTATAAAGCTATCCAAGATCTACATTTGTATAAAATTGTATCCTGATTGGTCAAACGAGTCCGAAGATATGTGGGTTAATGTATCAAAACATACGCACAGATGGACGCACTAGAGAGAGGAAAGTTCAGAGGTCAACAGGGCTTAATGGTTACGGAGGAGTTCTCCGGAAACCTATGCAAAGCCGGCGGCGGCGGCGTGCAACTGAAAACATAGTATCCGCAAAACTCTGTTTTGGCGGAAACAATGACAAGGAAGCTTTTTCCTATTGTTTATGTGAACTAGGAGCAGCATAGGGGAACTTAGAGCAGTAGGTGAATAAAGAATGATGCAATAAATATATTTGATGGAATAGAAACAGCTTTATTATTATACAGGATAACCTATAAAATAAAGCGATATTTTTCCAAACATTTAACGTTTGCAGCACACTTAATTTTGTGGGACAAGACGCTCAAACATGCACTGCAAGCACAAAAAAAAAACGGTTAAAATGATTAAGTATGTGGTCTCAGAAAAAACATTACAATTGTTCTGTTACGCTGATAGGTGGGTTTGGTCATTTTATATTTATCGCTTAAGTATGAAGGGGCAAGTCACAAGCTGAAACCGATAAAAGTTAAAATGTCGCTGCTCGATATTCATCCAGCAAGATATGTTTATATATAAATATTCTTCAGAACAAGGAAAAAGTTAAACCACTCGAGGAGTGAGAGTAATATATATACTAAAAAAAGTCATCTTTACAAGAAGCGTTCATCCAGGCAGTACAGTGGATAAAAACATCATTTTGTGTATCCTTACGCAAAATTGAGAAAACGTTATCAATAAGGTCAATCGGTCGCAAAAGTAATAATTAAAACAAATGAACAGCTGGGAATTGCGCAAAGTTAAAAGCCCATTTTATGCATTTAATTGAGATCGACAGGTGTTGAAACTTAACATAAATTATTGCTGCATTATTTTAACATACCTGTCAGGCATTCTATCAAGATATATATATATATATATATATATATATATATATATATAAATATATATATATATCCGCTAAACTTGTACAGTTAAGGTGTTTTACTCTGGCTTCTGAAACCTCGAAACAGACAGGTATACGTGATAGCCTTTATGTTTTCAACTAAATTAATTTGAAAGAACACTAGGTACCTTATAATATATAAGGGATAAACTTAAATAGCATGGATATTAAAACGTGCGTTCAAAAAAAGAATATATACCGTATATGTTGCACCATGTTTTTAAGGGCAATGACATGGTCGCATACCGTTAATTACCATTAGGGGAACCAGTAGCCTGCGAATACAAAAGCGATCATTGCTCTCTATAGATTTATTGTATTTTGACAAACTAAGTTTAAAAACACATTAGAAAAACCACAATGAATCTCAATGTAACAAGCATTATTATTTGCTAGAATTTTAAGGCTGAGAGAGAAGTCTGTGAATGATCCCCAAAATCGGTTTTCAAGGAGGGGGCAACGCTAGAATAAATGTTTTTATCCTAACTACATTTCAATTATACTTTTCACTAGCTATACTTTAATTCAAATAGCCTTCTTTGTTGCTGACTTTAGATGCGCGGCTGGAACTGATACAATTAATAGCAGGATCTACAAACACTATTTATTAAAAAATTATATCATTTAAAACTCGCAGGTCCGGGTATCAAAAAGTGTAGAATATTAATTTTTCCCATCTTTTGATTGTGGTTGACCTTAACTGTGTCAAAATTGATTCAATAATAAAATGCATTCTGCAAAATTTAATTTGTTGGAATTATTTTGTCTCTGTGTACCGAGCAAGCCTTCTTTCTTCCGGCATTTGGATAATACATATATTATGACTTAAAGCTGACATGTTTTAAACTTGCAATTGATTTTATTCATATCCAGAAACCGTGGTAAATAAAATATTTGAGAATATCAATTGTTTCACATAAAAGGATCACTATATAATTCTGTGATATTGCCAATTGTGCCGCCGCATTGCAACCCTTTTCATGCAGAGGTGACATCCAACACCAGCCGGAAGAGACTGTAGATGTCTTCCTTGTAGCTATCAGGGTACCGGAAGCCCATCTCACCGGCTCGCTGAATTGCCCACGTGCTGTTCTTTCCATTCTCAAGTCCAGAGGCCAAGAGGGCGTAAACAGCTGGGGAAGTTAAAGAATGAATTAGAATCAAGTTGAGAAATTAATTTTAGCAAGGTATATATCGCTTATATCAAATTTTAAAAACGCAAAGCTTTGAATTAGTAACATCTAAAGATGCAGCAATTCTTATATCGACTTATTCGGGTAAACAAAAGAAATAAGGTTAAGCCTAAACGGTCTAGATTATTTTTTAGATTTCGGACAAATACTGATTCTCATTATATTTCTAATACAGGCAATATTTCGCACAGAAATAAATCCATTGTAAGGATGTACAAAGGATTGTAATGAATGATTATCAGTAAAAGTATAGATCAATGACTGTCCATGGGAGTTCAAATTTACTTGGGTGAAAAATGTTATGAAATTTCACTTATCTTGTGTTTCAATGACACAATATTTCATGCATGATTTGCAAAAAAAGTGATGTAAATATATACATTCGCTCTTTTTGGTATAGCCTAAGTAAAGCGATTCTGCGTGGAATTCGGTCTGTCAAGATATGTAACAAAATTAAATGGTTTTCTTTGTATATCTGTTTCCTACGTGAAGCAGCAAATACCCACATGCCCGTGTGGCAGTCCTACAATGAACCAGCACTGGCCCTGCCCGTCCGGCGGCCAGTAGCTTGTCTTTGTGTTGCTCCCATGTTTCATTACTGTACCGCAGTCTTCCGCCTTTAAACCACATTCGTTATTATTTCATAAAAAATCATCTACATTTTTCTCTACAATGGATTGTTATGTAAAAGCATACGTTCTTTCGAAAATTCATTTAAGTTTCTAACAGAGTAACTAAGGAGTATTGTCACATGTAAAGCATGTATTAAGTAAACACTGTAAAGCAAATTGACTGTAATACCTTTATCCGCAATACTGTATGTACTATTAGCAAAATATTGATTACAAGTAATCGGATAAACCAGGGACAAAAATGAAAAAAACTTTTTGTAGAAATAGATGTCATTTCACAAATTCCTACCTACCGTATGTTATTTATCTCTGTATTTTTAGTGTGCCTTGAGCATTTTGCGAATAAGTATGATCAGTACACATGTTCGGATAATTAATTTAAAAATTGGAAAAGATCCTTGTTTACTTATTTCAAAGACAAAAACACACCATTTCGCAGATGAATGAATTTTAGTTGAACAGATTTGTAACCGCATTACATGTCGTCAACTTGATGCTTACGACACAGGGCTGGATCCAGGATTTGGAAAGGAGAAGGTCACGTCCAAGAAGAATGAAAGAAACCCTTTCGGCTCCAAAGGGAGGGAGGGGGTCATGACCCTCTTGACCCACCCCTCTGGATCCGCCACTGCGACACTTCATTTGAGCAGTTTTAAATTCTTAGTTTTGTCTTACCTACTGGAGCGTGAACATAAGCAACACCATCAAGATCGTTGATTGCTACCCTTTCCAGAGTCTCGTTGTATCCGACGTCATCACCATAGGCAAGACCGTTTCTCGCAGCGTAGTTTCGGGTCGAATTTGCACTAATGTACTCGTTACTCTTGTTCGGGTCAATCCTTGTCACCTCTAAGCGGGCCTGACTCTGTCTTCCACCTTGTTTGTACGTCCCTGTGTCATCATGAATATTCAACAGGACCACCTCCTCTTGAGAGGGGCTTCCTCCGAAAGTGACGCCCCTGCGAACATTAACGACAGTTTTAATTCCTATTGCTTTCAGAAGCTCAAGGTGGTTCGATTGGATCTGGCCGGCGATAAACCAGTCCTTGATCACAGGTTTTAGTTCCCACAGTCTCCGCCAGGTGGTCAGCGAGGCATCAGGCTTTGTGACGTTGACAGGGATTGTCTGGTCTGTGATATTCTGGATAACATCTCGCGCTTGAACGTTAGAGGTATAATCATATCCCAAGAGTGCTGCTTTTCGGAAGAATTCACCAATGTCAATCCTCGGACTGGTATCCTGATCATGCCGGCTCACATTGGCAAGATAAGACAATGCCACAAAGGATGCTGAATACGCAGACCCACAGTGGAAGAGAACCGGTTTAGAAACTGTCTGGAAATACTCCCCGAACCGCTTGACAGCCTCAGTGGTATAGGGGCTTTCTCCGGGTTGCAGAACGAGGCGAAACTGCATGCCAGCCAGTCTTGTAGCGATGTCTTTAGTTTTGTCGGTTGTTGGGATATGTTCCTCTCTAAAGCCTCTTGGAGTGGTAAAGTTCGGTAACGCTATAATGGTCTTGAAACCTGTCTCTGAAGCATATTTGATCTGATCTTCAGTGAGACGACCGGCAGTGTACAGGTCCGGGGTGATCCAGTTAGCCCACCACGCTTTAGGGGATGGAAATAAACTGTCTGGGCTGGCGTCGGTCGTCTGGCACAGCAGACCCAGGATAGGTGTCAGTTTCATAACTGTTGCTATAAGCATGGTGTATCGTTATAGCAAATGTTCCTAATATAAGGATAGTCCTTCCAAATACGGTGATTTTAAAAGTAATTATTTCACTTGAATCTGGGGATAAGAAAACATCAAACCTTAATAATAAATAAACTTATGCCTTCAGGAATAACATGTACAAATTATATCTCTCTCTCAAACAAAATAAAGAAGAAACTCAAATCCCCCTCCCTAAAGAAATCAGACGCTCAGACATTTATTGTTCATTACCCGGGGGAGGTAAGAAAACACGCGCCTTAATAATACAGAAATTGTGCCTTCAGAAAAAAATTAATGCAGATTATTTCCCACCCTTTCTCCAGATGTCGTTTCAATTCATGCTGGTAAGCACTGTGGGCCGGCCCTGACTACTGTTTCAACGGTAAAAAAAACTTAAAAATCAAAACTTGTTACATTTCAAAGAAACATCTCTTTATATTTCATATGCGTATGCATACAATAAATAGCTTACTCAGTGATGTCCTAACTTCAAAAATCCCAAAATATTTGAACGGACTACATTACCACTTTCACTATACCTGTAACAATGCCGCTGGTGTATGTAAAAGCCGCGGTTCATTGTGGGGGTCAGATTGTGAAGCCTATAACCCCTGAACGGCAAAGTCGAACTCTTGTTAGTCCGAGTTGCGCATTGTGACTCTATCCCTTACTTAAGCAAAAAGTGAGAGAAACTAACGTCTCCCATCAAATAAATATCGCACGTATGTGATATCAAGGGCTGTATCAATATAACTATATATCGATCCGAATCAATACACGACTTCTCTACGATATCCGAAATGCGTTGCATGCTGTATTGGTTGTATCGATTGATTGATAATGAATAGGGATATCCTTACTTTAAATATAGCCATGACGATAAATAAATCTTAATTCACTGTATATTTGTTGCCCTGGCTGTTAAGACCTGTTAATAAATGTTAATACGCATGCACGGCAGTACTTCCATGGAAGCAGCCGCATATCAGCGATAATAGGAGAATGATACTGACGTTCCTCTTTATTAATGAAACTGATGTTCATATCACTTGTTATTACCAGGTACATTCATGTATATATCCTATTTCTATTTATATATATATGCATGTATGTCTGTATGTACATTCCGCGCTTTATTTACTGAGTCAATGTTCCCAAATAACTTCCGTATGTAACTGAGTATGAAATGGTAGATTCGAGAACGGATTATATTTTTAGCTTTCAATAACTTTTTTTTTCATTTTTACGCAAAAAATATATGAGCTTGTTTAAGGAACCGACTCCCACCACTCATATTTATATATATATATATATATATATATATATATATATATATATATATATATATATATATATATATATATAAATTCTGTGACCTGAGCAGGGCACTTATTCGCTTTATGATGTATCATTTTATCTCTTATTTTTATATACGCAGCCTGCCAGTAAGTTACTCGGGTGTCAAATATTTGGTTAAAGCCTAGAGACAAATCCTTTTCAAACAGGGTAGTGACTAATGGGATCATATTCACAGAAATAAAAAAAATTGTGGTATTACATGACATAAAAATAGAGCCTATGATCTTCTCGACAAAATGCAATAAAACAGTGTTTGTGGAAAGGGGGGGGGGATTCTTAAGGCTCAGAGAAGATACAGATATGGTAGTCTTGATTAGATAGAATTTGATAAATAATATTAACTGGTCTGTTTATTTATAAAGCTTAACCTGCTTTATTGCATAGCATACTAAATATGTTGTATGTTTAGATAAAAAAAATAAAACATATAAAAACAAGGAAAAGAGCTTTTATAAAAAAGGGATATACAAAGAAAAATGAAACGTATCGTCAACTTACGGTATCGAATTAACTGTATTGTATACCAGAATACGTCTTGTACCAGAAGAGGCGGACCGATAGCAAGTCCTAGTGATATCTAGGGAAAGATCTTCTATATAGATCTTCAGTTATATTTCATCAGGATTGAGCGAGACTTTTCTTTATCCATTAATATCTTATAATTAAGTACCAGGGGCAGTTTACAGGGCTAATTTTTAGGGTTGTATCAACAGGGAGGTTGTTAAATTCCCTGCTGGAATGCCAACAGCGCATAACAGTATAAAAGAAACATTCGATATCATTTTCTTAATCTTCTTTTTTTAGTATTAGTATTTTATAGTTTTAATATTATTTTACCGACTTTCGTATTTCTCTTTGACATCATAGCAATTTAACAAATCCATAGCACACAAATAAATATGAGGTAACGTTAAAAGTATGCATGCGGGAGGTAATTTCATATCTGACTTCGTGCAACAAGGCGGCCTCTTAATCTATTTTAAAACTGCACAAATCCAAAAATTTTACATAATTAACTACATGTACATAAACAAGGGCCAATTGCACATTAAAATATACCCTGCAACACTTTGTCTTGAAGGATTATAACATGCTAAAGAGCAAATCGTCCATACTTACTGTCAGACTCGAAATGCTCCTGCTTCTAATCAGTCGGACCAAAAAATCATATGACTAGCACTACGCAGCACTACATTTACTATTCTAATTTTATCTGGCATTCAAAGTCACGTTCCCTGTATTAATTAGTAACTTTGCTGACATATATGTGCCGCAGAGAAAACAAGGTCGCGCAGGTCTAGGATGTGGTACTCCACTGATAACAAAAAGGGATAACTCCCGTTGCGCAGGGGCTGATCCTTTTTACGTTTGTATCGGGATATTTTTAAGCCCCAGCTGTGTTGTCTGAGGTTTTGTTTATCTTTATGTGACCTTGCTTTAAGATGCTAAGGACGACATGAACACGTTGAGAATAATCACTGAACAATGTGCTATTGCCTCCCTTGACAGACAGGAATAATTATGCAGCATTATAAGAAGCATACGTACCAAACCAATTTGGATTTGTAATGTGGAATCTCATTGAAATATAATTAATTAACCGTTCCTTGCTCATTACCTCTGATGCTTTTAGTTCTGGTATTCTCCACCAGATGTCTGTGTCATCCTTGTAATGGTCAATTCAGCATTATGCTACAGGAATTCCTGAATAAGTTCGGGGGGGGGGGGGGGGGTAGCCTGAACCTGTCCCCCACTGTGTCAAATTGCCCATCGCTGATATAGCGAATTATAGCGAAATATAGGATTACTTTTTGTGTAAGTAGGAACTCACCGCTCCTGATATTTTTATTCACAACAGCATCAGCAGGCTGGTGATATAGTGGTCAGCTCCGTTGGGCCGTACATGTGTCTCTCTGTCCGTAACCACTTCATAACATGTATTATCTCAAAAACGTTACTCACCTCCAATTTTAATTAACTTTGGAGGTGTATCTTATGGATCCCCTTACTTGATCTAGATTTGGTCACACTTGCTTGGTTTTTATACTTTTTTAAATTTTTTAACGTAGGTCTTATAAATAGATGGATCGTATTATAGTACTGACATGAACGTCGGTCCGCCCAATAACCATTAGTACGGCACTACAACTTACAAGTATTATGATTAATTTTCAGGACACTAACAAATGGCATGTATCAATAAAGTATCTCGCATGAGTTCGATTCTCTGCAATATCCAGGTATGTTACTAAAGTTAATATATAAGATACGTATCCCAATATTCATAAGTAAACTTTTTTTTTTTGGTGGGGGGGGGGGCTGAAATTGGATGTGGTAATTTGAAATCTATTTCCCATAACCCCCGGGGGTAATCTGAAATCGGTTTCAAGTTTCCGGGGCGGGGGGTAATCTGAAATCTGGTAATCTGAAAACCCCCCGGTAATCTGAAATGGGGACAATCTGAAATCGCTACATCGGGGCACCGAGAGTCACATGTTATTCAGATTGCAAATATTACACTTTGGCAGCAAGTTTTAACCATATGCCGTGCGTTTGGAATTTGTTTTTGCAAAATTCTATCTCGTATAAGGCCACACAACGAAATTGGTTGCCTCTACTGAAGACCCTCTGGTTTTTCATGGAATTTTATTAATGTGAACGATGATCAGCTTCTTGGCATAATGTTGCTACTTTGTGTTCTCGTCTCGACTCCTTGAAACATTCTTAAAGGTAGGGGAAATGGACTAAATAGTGTGTTTATTATTAGCTCCAGATCGGCCCTCTGACATTATATGCACCATTTAAAAAATCGAATTGAATATTTGTATGGGGGGGGGGGGGATTGTACATGATATTCTGTCTCGCCAAAAACATTAAAAAATATCAATAAAAAATCGCGTGCACTCACCACTTACCAATCTAAGACTACGTAGAATAATTAATGTCTTTCGAGTGGCCTACCCACTGCGTTGTCCCTGGGGCAGTAGTCTTTTAATAAAAATAATTATCTCTTTTCAGACCCAGAGCCGCTTTTGACACAAAGAGGCGGTAGCTTGTGACATCTTTATGTACACACCCATGCATGGACACCTAGCTGGCCAGTCTCAAATATGCCTAAATTATATAATACTATATTTTCACCTATGTACCGTAAGAGACTCACTCCACAGTCATCTACCCGCATCATTTGCCCCCGGCCAGGGCTCGCTCACTACATTCAGAACCTTGCTATTTGCCTGTTATATTTCAAACCCTGTTAAATGCATTTTCAACATAGTCATGACGTATCATTTTTCAGTTATTTCAAACCGCCAGCCATTCACCGCTTTTCTTTGTTGTTGTTAATTTTATTTTATTTTTTTTTTGCTTTGGGATAGGTAAGCGCCAATTGGGCATGTTTGTCTGGATATGTGCCGATATCTCGATACACTAGGTAATTTCTGATAAATTGCGCTGCGATAGACTGCGACATTTGCGAAAACCTCCCGCGTAATGTCCTCTTCACTATAGCCTTCGCCTTCGATTTCGCGCTAACGAAAACGGAACTTCAAGGGAATGAAACGCGCATATTGAAGGTGTAAGGCTCTAAACAAAGCAGGTGCTTTTAAAGGGGCGTATTCCAATATCTGACGTGTAGGAACTAATAATAATCCCACGAACCCCTCATTAAATAAGGGCAGAAAACAACTGGTATAGTTTGTTCGTTTTGTTTATATCCACATGTTTATAAAGTGGAGGCCCGCCAAATTAATCCAGACACATTCAACAAGGACATCTGGCGGCAATTCAGACAAATCAGAGTTTTGGAAAAGGCGTTATGAAACTAGGGACCTTACAACATTCGCATTTATGCAATCAACCAACATCAGTTAAATGGGGTTTCTGTTTGTCAATAGGGGTACATTGTTGTAGATAACGTGTAGATATACAAGCTTATACATTCTTCACGGAGGAATTATCTTTCTTTGCAGGAATTACCTACTTTTCATGAATATGTGCGAAGAATAAACCAGAAGTCACATCAATCTACCGATAAAGCAGGTGAAGAGCTGGAATTAATTTTGATGTTGAGGGAGGAAGCGAGGTCCTGGTTAAAGAAGGATTAGATTGATCAAAACAAGATTTAAAAAATACATACACTCAAGGAAAGGGGAGGGTTAAAAAAGCGGATTAATGAACATTAATTTGTTCTTGAAAGAAATAAGAAATAACTTTTCTGCAAAAACTTTATTGGAGAAAATGAAATAAAAAGTGCAGTATGTGTGTGGTCAGTAAGTTTGAAGTGTGGCAATGATCATTAACTCTCTTAACAGGTCAGTCGTTTCCCTCTTCCTTCCATCAGATGGCATATTTCCCCCTCTAACACAAAACAGTTAACCGAACTTTCAGAGTAAGCCCTGTTTCAGGCCACATGAAGTACCTGCCGAGTCGTGTATCCAAGGCTACCTTTCCCCAGTAACAAGTATGTACATGAACGGGTGACGTCATTAAAATGCCATTTTGCCTTTACTGCAGATTGTCTACAGAATATGATTATCGTTCCAGCGCTCATTATGGTATGTTTAAAATGGAACCACAAATGGCCTCAAAATTTCTGAGTAATGTAGGTCAGTAAATTCACCCATGCCTTGATCATAACACTCAATCATGATTGCCTTATGTGCTGTTAAAGAAATGAAAAGTGAAATGAAAGATTAAAAGTCCCACAGCGTGTTCTTGTTATCCTCTGGTTGTCTTCACTTCTGGCAGCCAGCTTTATCCTTCACCATACATTTCGACTGGTTTGGGCTGAAGTGCATTTCACCAAGGCATTCTTCCTGGAATGCGACGCCGTCTACGCATGTGTAGAACTGCGTACATGACCCAGGACTCGGAAAAGCACCATCTTTACGTGGGCAACTGAATTTGTCTTTAGCAAACACATCAGCCAGGGGTCGTATGTCCATCTGACGTTCATGAAGTTCTCTCCTCTTAACAACACACTTTTCTGAAACAAACATACACATCTATAATAGCAAAATATATATATATATATATATATATATATATATATATATATATATATATATATGTAAATATATACCAAAATGTTAAGCACGTTTGAGAATCAATGCATCGTGTTATTACTCTGAGTTTTACGCCGTTGCCGGGATCGGCACCCAGGCGATCATCAGATAACTGACGTTGGACCCAGCTGTCTTTGTTACTTTCTCTTTGCACGGTTTGGTACTTTCAGGTGTCGGCATTTTGAAACTAATTCGGTGCACATATTTCATTAGATTATTGACTTAATTGTCGCTTTTGTGATGAAATATGTTGTATTTTTCCTCCATACAGAGGTTTCATTGATCCGAGGTGCGTTTCATAGTGCTAGAGCGTTGGATTAATTCCAAGGTAGTTGACTATTGTATTTTCTTTCTCTTCGGGGTCCAAATGTGCTTCGAAAGTTGTGTGTGTGTGTGTGTTGTGGGATATGTGAAAGATACCACGGCGGTACAGGTCTTCTGGATAGCTTCAAATAAGGTCTTTTTTTAATCTACATATTTTGAACTAGTATTTTTTTACATAATCTTGACATCGTGAATCTTCACTTTGTTGCTAGATATCATTTTTTGTAAATATGCAATATATTACTATAGGACTCAAATGAAAGTATTTTTTGGTTAGTTAAACGGCAGGAGTAACATGAGTAGAACATTATGTGAAAAAAATTGTGCTTTATGCCGAACAGAGTTACAAGTAATGACACCATTGGCTTTCAAACTGTATTTTTCCCAAAAGCTATGCTAACAGTTTGTTGAAATTTGCAATCTTTCAAATTATTTAAACTAAAAAGTGAAAAGTGAATGAAGAGTTTTATGTTCCCAATGAAAAAGTATTATCATGTGTATCTGTGAATGCGCGTTCATCTGAATTCTCCTTTTATTTGCAAAATTTACTCACCATTTCCACTTCGCTTCGCCCAGTCAGCTGGCACCTTATGGCCTAACCTGGCACATTCATTGACGTAGTCCCTGAATATGTCACATATATCAGGGGTTGGCTGAGCGCAGCACATGTCAACGGCGCATGCGTTTCTGGCGTTGTAGTACCAAGGACAGCTACCAAACCTGAGTCGGTCGTTCAAGACGTCACACTTCTGCGCATGATAACAGTTGGTTTTTCCACATGGTGACACATGCTCCTTGTGGCAGCTGATCAAACGAAGGAAATTAGAAGAAAGTGAGAAGATTTTAGTAAATAAAATGACAGACTTTATACGTTAAAAATAAATGTTATTATAATGCAGTCTTCTAATTTTCGTTAAAACCTGGCGAATATTACCTTAGATTAACTATTAAAATATATATACTTGCTATAACCCATAATTATTATATATTTTATAAAACATCCTTTTATATATTTATGCTGTTTTTTTAATATTCGTTATATATACATAAATGTCTAGTTTGGGCGATGAGGCATTTTTTCCTCAGCTCATGGAGAGACCTAAAACCTTTTTACCAAAATTCCAATCCACGCAAATGGCCTAATGGCATATGAGCATTGTAACATGTAAGTTGTGACAAGTTTAAGTAAAGGTGTTTTCTTTATTTGATTTCTAAAAATATTTGATATTATATTATTATTCTGGATAATGCACATGGAATTTTGTAAAATATTTTGCTTAAACCTTGGGATTGTTAGGATTATTTTCCTTGCTAATATCTGCACGCTGACATCGTTTTACAGATAAAACAGGTAAAGTTTATCAAAATAGTGTTTAGAATGGTCGTGACCTTGGCGACCTAAAGTATTTTTCATATTCTTAAATGTAACACTGATTTAAGTGTGATCGCTTTTAGTGGTTGGTGTATCAATGCGTCTCAGAACTACTAGTATAAAAAAGAACTTTGCAGGATCATACGGGCATGGGATGTGAAATACGTGGCGGCGATGGCAGGATCTTATTTCTGAACGAGCATCTGTAGCTGTGATTGAGCAGGGTTTTTCACCCTTGTCTGTAGTCGAGCCATTTTGTGAAAAAAAAAATTTCCCAGAGGGAAATTCAGAATTAATAGTTTTCAAAATGTAAAAAATGAAGGATTCAATAACTTAATTTCATAAATGGACCTTGATAATTTGCACAGAAAAATCCATTGATTCACATTACAATTTTACATAAATTAAATAACATTAAAAGACACGAGGTTTTTTTAACATTTTCTGTATAACAGTCAATATGAGCCTGAAGCTTTGATTTCTGTTGGACAAATTCATGTCAACGTTTTGATGTAATGTTTAAATGAAACTTCCACCCTTTTCAGTCAGTGAATTAAACTAAATTTTCACACCATGGTTATTATTGACTGCAGAAATTAAAGCAAACTTGACCGAAACTGTCCATTTAATCTGGGAATCGAAGTTACATTTATAAAAATTAGAGCTGTTACAATGGAGTTTATGAGTAAAAACTGAAATTATGGTCCACAACCAACCAGAGCCAGCCAACCATTGACCGCTCTGCTAACTGCACTCGTTCTGATGAATATTAATAGACTCATGTGTACCGGGCACTGAATAACGAACATATTGTTGAATACAGGTAAATTTATTCCGCCCCCCGCCCCCAAACACGCTGTACCAGCCGACGGGATAGCCTTGAATAGTCATAGGCAGGAACTTTGGATATTTTATAATGTTCAGTCCTTAATAAAGTGTAGTTAATCCAGGTCTGTAGATGGTAACTAGAAGATGGGTGTTCCTTTGGGTCACAATTTCAGGAGAAAACATACTGTCGCTCTGTATGATATTGTGTTATACATATTTGACGTGCCACTTCACATTTCAGCTAATTGGTTTTACAGACCCGTTAGCCAAAGACATCGGGTGCTCCGTAAGGTAGCAAGAAACATGGCATGTCGTGAAGAAACATGACATGTATCGCCTGAGGCCAGGTGCTCCTGCCTGGAATATAATGCAGTGGAAGTTCAAGGCCATAATAGGTATGCATTCAGTTGGCGCATATAAGCAACAGTGATGCCAAAATCGCAGAGTGTCTTGGACCGTATATGCTGGCTCCAGGGAACAAAAAGGACATAGAGAAAGAACAGCATATGGTATGGTTATACTTCAAATATACTTACAAATGGCCGTTCTTGTCTGGTTCCTGGTAACTCCAGCCAAGGTCAGTTTGGCTTGAAGTGGCGGTTCCGTTACGCAAGAAGAGGTCATTTGCCTGGTTTCCGTCGTAGTTTCCACACAGACCACACAGACCGTTGTTTCCTTGGAGACATTTATTCACGCTCACGATCACTGTCCCGTGTCTATACAACGTGATCTTTACCAGCCCATCCTCGATGGACATACGCACGCTTTGGCCGTCTCTGGTGACGTGAACACCCTTCACGTTAGTGTATTTGGTGGAGTACTCACGAACGCCATCCACCTTAAACAAATTTAACCGAATACGTCTTACCACCTCTGACACACTTAAATAGTCGAAATATATTTTGTGATATTCAAAACCAAATTTAAATAAGTGGAATTGGGATTATTCAACAATGAACGAAACCCTATTTTTTTTTAATGTATAACTTTCCTGATTATCTCATATGATTATGATACATGTTAAGTTTTGATTTAAAGAGCAATTTGTAATTATTAATCAATTTTTATATCTGGTAACAGGCAAGTAGCCAAAAAACTTCTATAACAGATGTTTGCTATCTAATTGTTTCAACGGCCTTGATCATTTGTTTTGACCTTCATTGACTAAAATCTTCGATTCGGCAAGCATATAAATTGATTTGTTCGTTTCGTTTGCAAATAACTACATAATATCAATGGCACGATGAGATTACTTATCATTCACGCACGTTGATGAACTGTATACTCTGATCACGTGACCATTGTAGTGAAGCTCTATGGCCTGTGTCCAGGAGACATGAGGGTTTCCAAGGTGATCATTGATTTGCAAGATTTTGAACGGCGGGAGGGGAGAGGTCTCCTTACAACGCCCGGCAAGGAGAAATTTACATTTTCGACCTTTGTGTTCTGCGCCTTGGAAGTCGAAACGCTGGCGATCAAATGTGAGGTAATGTGGATCTCCAAATGCTTCACATGTTGCCCAGCTAACTAAAATATAGTATAAAATATAGTCGAAATCTTAAAAGAAGAAAAAATAGAAAAAAAAACAAAACCATTGAAAATGTACAAACATCTGTTTTTAATTCTTTGTGTAAGTACTACAGCAAACATTGTACCTTATATTGTTTAAAATGAATGGACGTAATTATTTTCCTAGTCATATTCGTGTCTCCTGGATATATGTCACTGTTTGAACAACATAAAAGTATCATTTATAAGAATTGAAAAATTAAGGAGAAACGTTTAATTATTTGTTCATTATTTTCTATTTTATTAACCATTTTAGGACCATGCAAATATACTGAAGCATACATTTAAATTTACTTTTCAAAATGTCAAGGTATCGGATTATTGTTCTCTTCTAGTTTTATATTTTACCTTCCTGGTCAGACATGCATTCAAACATCCCTGGCGCAATTATCAGTTTCATGGCAACAGACATGCCAAATATTTATAACAATTGTTATTAATTTACAAATAACACTATTACTGAAAATCCCTCCGATTGAAAATGTGCCCACGGTCTACTACGATGCACAATCCGAACTTGTTAATGTCAAAATTACCCTCTCCGAACCCCCCCCCCCCCCAACCATAAGAAGCAATCTATATTCTAATTAGGGATGCAAGTAATATAGGGGGTCCCTTTATTGTGGGATGCCCCAACCCATGTTTGCAACTTATTCGGCCAAAGTCCCAAGATTCATATGCAAATTCATTTGAATTTACCTGAAAATTCCGTTCTTGTTGGCGTGAGTTACTCATGGCCGTGGTAAAAAGGAGTTTTTACATTGTTTACCTGCTGGGGGCATTTTGAATGAATAAATGTGGGGTTATTTGTTGTGAGACCTGAAGGGTTTGCTTTAGGACAGTTTAATTTCACTCACGCGGACAGTATTTGGTGTTACAGTGTCGAAATTCCTCTTTGAACCCTTCACATCGACCTCCGGTGGGATCTGCTTTCCATATGCGAGTACGGGACTGTCTTCCGGTTCCACAAGTCTTGCTACATGCAGACCAGGGTTGCCAGGGACCCCAACGACAGTCACCTTTAGGAGATATCGCAGTAAAGGAAGCATATCGCACTACACAGTGGGCACATGGTATAAAAAAGTAAACCACATACGACCACCTATTCACTCCTAATGTAGCGGTTATATACTGCAGTCGTTCAAGATCTCTTTCGTTTTAACCGCTGATTTATATAGCAAAAGAATCCCGGTGTCACTACCAGGCTCACACATGACTATTATTTGTAATCAGGTCGATGAGAGCGTGGTATCACATTGTGCATTAAACTCTAAGTTTTAAATCTGCGACGTCCCGCTCTCGTTGGTCTGAATTCTGGCTTTTTGCCAACACTGGTGTCGATACCCCGAAATACTCGCCAATCTGAGCAGACGTTAAAATAAAAAGAATACTGAACGACCGCTGTGTATAACCCCTACTTGAGGAGTGTAGCACCTGTCTCAATGTTATGAACATTCAGAGTGCGTCTCGTGTAAGTAACAGAGCCATCTGGGTATCACGAGAAGTACAAACGTACAATAATCATCCCGCATCAATGAGTTGATCCATGGGCATCAATAGGAATCAACTCTCACAACCTTCAAAATCCACCTATTTAATTTAAACAATATGATTATTAAACGCGTTAAGATATGGTGTACACAGACAAACAATCATCAAAACAGGCAATTGGGGAAGAGTAAGGTGATACATTAAATATAACATACGTTTTTCTTGGGGGTTCCATGCTTGTAATGTAATCTACACAAATTAATTGATTATTATATTTATTACTTATATCGAACAAAAAACGAGTAGACATTCGGCAAATAATATGGAAAATAATATAAAATGCCTTTGACTGTCGATGATGCAGTCAGTAACAGGATAATGTACACAACCTGCCAATTACGCACATAAAAAAGAAGAAGGAATGTATAAAAGGGATGTTCTATTCACGAAGGTTTAGTTTCGCGAAAATTCCCTTTATTGCAAATTGGAAACCCTATCGGTAAAAGAAAACAACCATAGTATATTTCGTGTATATTTCGTACAGAGAGCAGTTGAATATTGAATCTGAGTGCAAATATTATGTGTGCACAGACAATGGGGATCCGTTGGGTTCCGTTGCAAAGGAAGGGTATATTGCCGTGTAGTGTGTCCCCATACCCGTAAGGTAGCAAACTGCCCAGACCCGTAAGTTATCGACGTGTAGTGCTCGATACAGAACTAGTTATTTATGTCTTTGTTGCCAAGGTGAAGGTCAGCAATATCGAGGTAGGGAGCGGTATTATGTTATGCGAGAGACCTGTGATATGATTATGCCCGGAATTCAATTGTGTGCAATTTGAAGGGCCAAACTAATGTGCATTCTGTAAGTTAGAGGGGTCTGACTGACGCTGTCGTGGCCAATTTCTGTGGGTTTTCAAACAAACAAGCAGACAGTACTATTTAAGTAGTATATAAAGAGATCCATAGACTGTCTGCATACTTTGAATAGATCATTGAATAATGTGCGTGTTGTGGCGAGGGGCATATAAGATTGTAAAGAGCAGGCCATGTTCCTCTGGAATACCTTTGATTATTTGTTCTGTAGGTTTAGAACAGATAGTTCCCTTTTGCAAGGAACATGGCGCCTCCTTCCATTTCCCGGCGGTACAAGGCGACGCGTGCACACACACATCCTCTGTGCCCGCACTCGGTGAACTGGTAACCCAGTCCCTGATTTAAAAATATTTTAACATGAATATAAATGTTATTTTCTTTAATCGACATGCACACATTTTTTTACACGCGCACATACAAATGTATATTGTTTGTATTATTACTACATAAAAGCTGTAAACGTTTCAGATTATATAAATCACAACCTTACTTAGTTGATATTTTTATCTACAAAGAGTTAATTTTATTTTGCAAATTTGCAATTTTGTACCTTTTATTGTTAAAATTATAAAATTATTCAGAAACTATGAGTATGAATGAATTAGATTAATTTGATATATTTTTTATATAATAGTACCATTTACACACGTTTTTCTGGAGCGCTCTACATCGTTTAGCGCGCCAATGTCCCCCATGCGTCACATTTTCTAGTGTAAATTGGGCTAATCAGATTAAATCACTGTGCCGGACCAAGTGACCATGTAAAGCGCGCTACCCTGTCAAGTTAGACCGCATTGCACTTGGCCCGGCCTGGAATCTGCATTGCGTTTACACGCAGATAAATACTGCAATCTAGCGCGGTCTAGTTTGGATTCCCCCTTACGCGCATGGCTAAATCCTAGTCACATGACGCTACTTATACAGCGCACTCCACTTCCGTTCACACACATTCGAAACACAAATGTAGGCCGCGCCAGACTCTGGCGCTATAGTAACTGGAACCGAGTCAAACCGGTTGTAAAAATCCTCGAAATCTGGCGAGTTTGGGGGCATTGGCGCGCAGTAAATGATGTAGAAAACGTTTGTAAATATGTTAAAATTATTTTAGATAAGATAATGTGTGTTTAGTTTATAACAAAAAATAATAAAGACAGATGAAGATATTATAGCCCACTGTGTAAGTTAATTGTAAAAATAATAACGTTTAAACAATGAGTGAATTATACTGACCTCTGATCAAACTTGTACCTCTTGTTGTCTGGCCAGACCCATTCTCCACCGACTCGTCTTAAACCAATCCAATAGTCATGACCCTTCTCTTTCATCATGAGATGGAGCCATTCCTGGTGTCAAATCAGGATCACCATGTTAAGTATATAAGCAAACTATATACTTAACATGGTATATAAACTGGCATTATATTAATTAAAATTGGATTTTCCCAGCAATTCTATGCTTGTATTCCCTTGCAGCTGGCGCCAACAATATCTAGACAAATATCGTCCAACATATCAAAGTCCCACCTGATTCCATGAATCCATGAATGATGACGTCATGTATGGGTGATTTCCGGAGAACACCTGTCTTTTAACTGAGTCAGAAGTATTTCTTTAACAGGGGCTGCAAGGCCTTGATTTTTTTTTTTTTTTTTTTTGGTTTGTTTGTTTTCTTGGAAGCATGATATATGATGTTGTATACACCAGTCCATGCAGGGGTCGCAATCCGGAACGAGGCCTCAACATTCTGGCACAGATTAACAAGAGGCCTAGAGCAGTCATGCAAATTTACACAGAAGTCCCGCATGAAGACGCATTGGAAATAAAAAATTCCATTCTCAATACCCGGCCCTTTTTCTCGGTAAATTAAGCGTATATCGATCGGTTTCCCAGATTTTGATGTCGAAAAAAATCTAAATCTGCCCCCCCCCCCCAGCTCCACCTCATTCCCCCCCCCCCCTATTTCCCACTTGTTCATCACCAATGCACGTAAAAGGAAGAAGTGATTGTCCATGGATTAGGGAGGCAGACGTATGTTATTGTTAAGTTTTATATATCACAAGACATCTTGCCCAAGCTAAAAAATAAAATAAACGATTTTAAGAACATTGTCATAAATACAGACCCAAAGTCTGAAAAAAAAGTTCCTAAACAAAATACTTATGTATGTGTACTTTCCTATTCTGATATATACATATACAGAGTAATATAGTTTAAAATATTATATATGTGTGTGTGTGTGTGTGTTTATTAAACACGTATTCGTTTTGAGTGACAGCTCGTCGCCCCGGCAACCGTTTGAACAGGCCATAGGCTCAGAGAGAATGGCCCCTCACGAGGTTTTGGGCGGAGTCGAGTGTTTGTTGATTTGCATTTGGTTGGCTGCTAGTCACATCAGCTGATTTTTCAGCAGACAAGCCACCTGGTGTTTAAGTGCATCATAAAGGGTTAAAGCAGGCAGCGGGAAAAATCAGTTTTCCGCTGCTTTGGGAGCGTATCTCACTCGCCGTATCAATTTAGCCATATTTGTTTAGACTTGCCCGGAATAAATTATCCCGTGTTCCCATGATCCAGCTTGTATCACCAACACAATTAGCATGTTTAAATGAATGAAAAAAATGTTTTGTTTAATCACTTACCTTCTCCTTAGGAGTACGGGGGGCAACCATATCCTTTGCGAAGCGAACACACAGATTTTTATCCCATTTTCTCATTTCATTCTGAAATTCGTAGCATTTTTGGCCATGTCTGTACCATTCATCAGGGCATTCAGATTCCGCAGAGACTAAAAATAAAAATATAAATAAAATAATAATAATAATAATAATAATAACTAAATAATAGTTATATTTATTCCTGTTTTATAAATATTCATACCTATGCCACTGCCCAGAATGGTTGGTTGGTTTGTCTGTTAGCAGTTTGACGCAAACAAAATTAACGGATGTTGATGAAATTGTGTGAATGGTTAAAGTAATAGTCAAGGAAAAATCGGTTCATTTTTAGGTGGTCTTGACCACCACAATATATTTCTAATTCAAAAGATAATATACCATTTGGGCAATCCCTTTGTCCTTCCATTCATAGATATTCGTAATACAACTGACATTGTGCAGGATTTACCAGAAAAGCTTGATTATAGGACTCCTGGCGGGGTACCAGTTAACACACACCTAGTATTATTATTACCCAGAACCGGGGGGGGGGGGGGGATAAAGGGTATACCCCCATCTTTGAGCAGGGGGGGGGGGGGGCTCGTCAATGAAATCACTCCCCCTCCCCGAAATTCAGGAAGTAAATTCCATATATTGAAATTTAAATATATAAATAATTAGAATTATAGACTTTGGTTCAGTTTCTGAGTTTACAATGAAATATAATCTATCTAATCCTGGTGTAGAATTAACCTATAATTGAAACGTTAAACTTAATACCTTATTTTTTAAAACCTTAACCTTAATTGAAATTTATTTGAATTGGCAACACAGACAATACAAGATGTATATATATATATATATATATGTATATATATATATATATATATTATATATATATAAGTGTGTGTGTGGTGTGTGGGGTGTGTGTATGTTTATAAAAAGGTTGCCCTAACTGTTAAGCTCCCATGTATCTCATCCCCCAACCCCTTGAAGTTTCGGACTCACAAGACGATGACTCTGCTTGTTAGAGGTCGTTGGCGTCTAAATCTGTCACCCAAAATGCACCGGGAATTCTAAATTCACCAGCGGACTAGGAATAATTGTAGTGATGAGGGTATAATGTAGGCCACTAAAATATGCAGGACAGGGCAAATTACAAATATATTGATGTTTTTGAGTTAAGGACTTCATGGAATTAGCAAAGTTTTGTAATTATACGCATGTGAAATATAAACAGAAGGTGTTTTCTTGAAATGTTACCCATTCGGACTTCAATCTTTAATAGTCAGACAAGTAGTCCGGGGGGTATTCACCTACCCTCCTTGAATTATTAGGGCAAAGGGTGTTTTCATGGTTTTTCAAGTGAAAATATTATCTGTGATTTGATACCCAAATTGCTTCAGAACTGCTAATATTTTCAAAAATTATTATTTAAAAAAATGTTCAAAAGGCACGATGGTTACATCCCCTTCCACATCCCCTCCACCACCAAACGGCCCCCAAACATTCTCGACAGTGACACTATCAATTATAAAAAAGGCACATTACCTCCACTGATAACGCAGAGTAGAAGCAGCGTGGTTAGATGAAGCCGGGCCATCGTCCTTGCCACTCTGTTGGGAAAATTAAACAAACTTCACATCATCAAGATAGATTCGAAGTATTCAGAAATTAACGTTTTAAACGAAATTCAATTTAGAACAATGACTGTATTCTGTCATCCTTGAAAACAGAATGAGTGAAATAGAAAATTGCTGTTGGCACCACCGCTCTTTTGCAGCTGTTCAAGTTCTCAATGCGTAGTATTCTAAATTTTTATGACAATCCGTTCAGCTGTCCCTGAGAATTAGGCGTTTGATATGATTATTTTTGTGCGTTCATTCCCGTTCGTGCGTGTGTGATTGTTAACAACATAACACATCCAATCATAAAGGAATCTCATGAAATGTTTCGAGACTGGCCCTAGGAAGGATAGATTAGATTTTGGTGTTGATCCAGCATTACTCCGGATTCAGGAGCGTCATCAATGAGTATTCACAAATGTACAGTCACTTATGCACGAATGAACCTCGGAATATGGTCCAACAAATAAGTTAATGGAAACACGGTCCAGCCTCGTGTGCCAAGCAGGTCTTCCCACCTGCTCAGGTCACGGTCGAGCGCTCAGGGTTTGTCCAGTAGTTCTCTTCAATACGGTTATTGTACACTGGCTATTTCAAAATACTAACTTCAGCATCGGGATTTCAATGATTAAACGGTGCTCTCATTTCCGATCTTAGAAGCCCCACATGGCCCCAGTTAAAATAAAACAAATTAAAAATTCATATTACAGCCCAGGAGGCTAAGCGTTCATTCCGTTTTGTATGTTAGTGATTCTTCACAACATAAATCGCGTAGTCATGGATGAAATTGCATGACATTTTCTGGCCATTCGGGCCCGTGAAGAATAGATTACGTTTCTGGATTTAGGGACATCATCATAGAATATTGACAGATGTATAGTGATATAGGCACCAAAGAACCTGAGAATACGGGCCGAACAAAAGCACGCAAATAATGGTTTAGTAGCATCCCATAATAGGGACCGGGCCTGAAACATATTACAGCGGAACCCTAATTAAAGCACTACATATAATTATGAAAACGTAGCTTATTTAAGATTATTTAATTTCTTAGTTGATTCATTTGTTATGTAAGCCTTACAGTCAGATAGCATAAGGGAATGCCTGACACTTCATTTAAACCGTGGAATGACATATGAAGTTACATAATTGCATATAATAGTATAGTATTTGTATATTTGCGATGACAAAACTGAGAGTAGGGGGGGGGGGGGTTGAGGACTGATCTATAGATAAGTACGATGTCGCTATTTCCGGCTACGTGCTAAATTCCCGTGTGTTTGTAATGCAGCCAAACAAGCATAAAATCATATTCTAAACATCGTTGACAAAGTTCTGTTTTATTCTTGACCACATCGTCTCATTTATAGATTAATGCCTTTAGGTCATCAGTCGTGAACACCTTCCTGTTCTTGGCTGTAAATAATTTGGCATGTTCTTATTGGCTGTGGAGAAATATTCTCAGATGGCATATAAAGCTGCTCTTTCTCAATAAAATTTATTTTTTATAAGTATATTCCCAGAGAAAAATGACAGTTTGGTCAGGGTTTTTTCAATATGTGGCCAACAGGGTCGGGTCTTGTTACAGGGGTTCCATTACTATCACTTTTAATTCTTAATAGATCTATTACTACTACTATTACAGCATTATTATATATATAACTATCATCCATACTTTGCTTCTATTGCTATTGCTTATACAATAACTATTGCTTTACTATTAAAGTGTTCGATGTAAGCATACCCTCACTTGGCAATCTTATCTTTAACATCCCATCCTCTGTGGGTGACACTCTGTTTGTTCCTATTGCTATCACTCGATAGTATTATTTTGAAAACCTGTAAATTTCTATAACTGTCATAATTATGTAATACTATAACTTACCCCTTGTAGCCGATAATAAGCTTCCTAAAACGATTTACGATTAAATATTTGAGGTAAGGCATTACATTTTGAGTTCGTGAAAATTGCCGCAGAGAGAGAACACGACCTCTTCTGGTCATTATTTACATGTATAAATAAGACAGACCATACGTGATAATGTGTATACACGTCTGCAGTCCTCGTGTTAATATACTTGTAGCAGTCGTTCTGTATTTTGTAACAGAATGCATGATAACGCTGCATTATAATGTGAAACTCTAAGCTAATGCTGACTATTAAACTCGGGTGTTGGACGTAGCCTAGTGGTCAGGATAGCCACCTCTCCCCCGCCCCTTAATGAAAAGTTAATGCTTTGAACTCCTCCATAGCCTAAAATCAACTTTATATGTAACGACATGTTATATGGATCATTCTTAGTCCCTTGAATATAAAACCTTAAATCTTCATAATATCATATTCTTATCATATGATACCTTCATCCTCATTAACAAGACAGCGCCACCTACAGGCCACGGATCCATCCTTTATATATAAATAAAACAAACTTACCACCTTGCCACAAGGGCCGTCTCCGGGAGACCTAATGGCTACCAAGGAAGCTGAGAGGCTAATTATATTTTGCAACAGGATTGAGGAGAAATAGGGTTAGCATTGTCACTTCGAAAAAGAAATAAAAATATATGTTAAAGATTGATAACAACAGGGAAGCGGTGCAGTAATCCCAACGAAGGATTCATGGGGACAATGACCCTAATGTAATTTAATCATTTAGTCTATTTACGAAAAACCGGATAACGTAAAACAAAAATAATAGAACCGATACTTATCAGAGCTGGTGAGGTGCCCAGTTGATACAAACAGTATGTTCACTTCCGCCTCGGTAGTTACAAGCGTGATATACTTAACCAATGTCTGCCTAACCTTCTATTTGTAGGAAAAACATGTAGAACTACCATTAAACCAACACCATTCAAATATTCAGGGTTATTCTTTTACCACTACCGTTCGCATATTTATATAGGGCAACCATTAAGTCACAATATTCACCCGTATAAGGCACTCGTTATATCACCTGAAATCGAACATGAGGGCGGCCATTACATAACAATGATTGCATTGTGCTCTCAGTTCCGACCTGAGAAGCCCCACAGAGCCCCAGTTAAAATAAAACAAATTAAAAAAAGATATTACAGCCCCGGTGTCGCCAGGAGGCTAAGCGTTTATTCCGTTGGTATGTTGTTGTTTCTTCACAACATAAAGGTCAGACTGACGCATTATTTTCACTATATATTATCATTGTAAATAAAGGTCAATTGCATGCATACCTGACCACATATTGACAGTTCCGGCACATTGGCCTGAGAGACCAAACTGAACTCTGTTTACAAATGTGGAGAAAGTGGCGCCTTATGTGACTCGTTTGAGAACTATGGGCCTAGTTCTGTCTCAGTCTGAAGATGGCAGCACCTCCTGGAGCAAACTGTGGAAAAGGCACACCTCTCACAGCATCTTGTGTCAAATTTTTTTTCTCTGCAGATAAAAATATTTTCTTCGCATGATTAAAAAGCTAAAATCCTATATTATCCAATAATAGAAGCCACATATTGATGGCCCTACTATTAGTTTGAGGGTGACACCCTTCAGCCCGGCCCTGTCATATTACATTTAGTCCGGTGGACCTACACAAAATGGGCCAAGTGCTCTAATTGTCGCTCACACCTAAATCGTGCAGTCATGGATGAAATTGCATGACATTTTCTGGCCATTCGGGCCCGTGAAGAATAGATTACGTTTCTGGATTTAGGGACATCATCATAGAATATTGACAGATGTAGAGTGATATAGGCATCAAAGAACCTGAGAATACGGGCCGAACAAAAGCACGCAAATAATGGTTTAGGAACACCCCATAATAGGGACCGGGCCTGAAACATATTACAGCAGAACCCTAATTAAAGCACTACATATAATTATGAAAACGTAGCTTATTTAAGATTATTTAATTTCTTAGTTGATTCATTTGTTATGTAAGCCTTACAGTCAGATAACATAAGAGAATGCCTGACACTTCATTTAAAACTTGATATGACATATGAAGTTACATAATTGCATATAATAGTATAGTATTTGTATATTTGCGATGACAAAGCTGAGAGTAGGAGTGGGGGGGGGGGGGGGGGGGTTGAGGATTGATCTATAGATAAGTACGACGTCGCTATTTCCGGCTACGTGGTTAATTCCCTTGTGTTCGTAATGCAGCATTTCATTCCATGTGAACTTAACAAGTGCCTCCAGCACAACCATCTCAGAAAATCATAGTATTTTCCTGATATGTGCATTTGAACCCTCTTAGCACTAAAACACCATCATTTGGTTGAAAAAATTTTCAATACATGGGGGTGGGGGTACTTGTTAAATTGAACCCTACTAATTCTGGACGGTATTTTTGAGAGTTATATCTTCTGAGATATTGTTGCTAGAGCAATGAAACTTACAGAATTTACATAACTTTCAATGGTGGTTGTTAAGCAAAATTTAAATTTGGGAAAAAATTAAATGTTCAGCCTCTGGAGCCTGCTAAAAATTGTGAAAAAAATTGTAAAAATTGATTTCCGCCTGATATAAAGATGCTTTTACAAATTAGAAATGTGGTTATAACAGGCAAATATGTTACAAATGATATCTAAATGACCTGCCTGGGTACAGTGGATAATATTGTTCCAAGTCTGGTCATTTTTTGCCAGCAGTGGTGAAGTAAAAAGCATTAAATTTTGCATTTTGGTTATATTTGACCAAAATTTTCACAATGTGGGTCAGAATATTAAAATTTTAAATGCTACCAGTATAATCAACTACTATTGGTCTACAAAATCATTGAATATCAGAATGGTGTTTCACTTCTTTCAAACAGAAAAAAATGTTAAAAAACCTAAAAATTACCATTCGTCTGGTCTGAAAACATTAGGTCAAACAGGTTGACCTAATGGACATTATATATGAACTAAGCAGGTTTGGAGGCCAGGTACACGTGACAGTACCCAAGAACAGGTAGAGATAGTTGTGAGATGATTATGCAGTTAAAAATCTAGGTACAGGACTTTCATGGTACACCTAGGTAGAGGTACAAGTACCTGGTCACAACAGGATGTGTCAGTATTGTTGAACCTCCTGTCTTGAGAGTAAGAAGTGTGATGATAGCAGTTACTCTTCTTACAAAGTTTGTCATTTTTAAAGAAACTAAGCTTTTCAGTTTTAGCCAGATGTTTTTTTTTTCTAAATTCAAATGCCCTGCAGCCATATCAATGCCAACTTGAAATTATAATAGTGTATTTTTGAAAATAATATTTTTGAAAATAATAAGAATGCGTTTCCTTTAATCATCTGATAAAGAACTAGATCTTTCCCGCATAGCCTCTATTTCAGATTAAATTCAATGAAAATGTAAAGAATACAAACCAGTATGGAAAATTTCATGTCACAGAACATTGATAGACACTTGAAATTTGAAAAACTGAACAAGTTTCATGCATGCAGCCCAATCATAAAGTGAATTTGATCACATTTTCCTTGAAAAAGCCCTGGTATTAATGCAGGAGCTTTTTGTTTCTTACAGTTTAAAACCCTGAACATATGGAGATTAACTTACAAAAATTTTGGTAATTACTTTGATTGGCTAAATAGAACATCAGTTTGTCACTTTTGTAGAAACTGTTTAGCTACCTGAAGGTTAAGATAATGACGAGTTCTGAGATGGGGTTTCAGCTATTATGTGTTCTATTTGTTTTAGTTTGCTTTCTTTCTAACCAATTATTTAAAACACTGAATTCACTGGAATTTTGTTTTCTCAATTGATCAAGATTTTGGCACCAGTATTAAGTTGCTTCTTTTCTGCCAGGTTATTACAGTTTTGCATTTATCTTTGAAGGCTGATCAGGTTGTTCATCTCTCTACAATCAAGACACTGTTAAACTTGTCTTCATTGCAGTTAAATGATGTTTTAACACCCAGAACATTCAATACAAAGCTCTTATTGCATTACTGATGTAACTTCTGCTACTTACCATTTTGCCATAGGAAACGTGGTCTCATCCCCTAAATAAGATACATTTAGGGGGCAATTCCAAGACTAATAAACACAAAATCAGTTTAGGATTTGATGGCAGATCATACATGATTTTCTAGGGATAGTTCAATGTACATTTCTTTTTCTGGTCATATTGAAACGGCTTGCTTCTTGCAGTGAGGGTGATATATCTGTCCTGGTATTACCAGTACTTGTTTTTCAATTTTACCTGTAAGGAGAAAGAGTTCTAGCTTTGTAATTGCTGCAGAGGGATCTCACCACAGGGTATTTTAAAATACTAAATGAATCTCATGGATTTTTTTTTTTTATTTGTATTTGTCAACAAAAATTTTGTGACTTAGGCATATGGTACGCTCAGGGATGGTATTAATAATGATCCATGCTCTTGTGAGTTTAAGCTCTATAGTTCCTCAACAGCTCAAGCTGTCATTTTAGATTAGTCCACATTTTTTTAAATTGTATTTCTGTAACCATCACTTTACTGATTTATGATTAGCCAATCAGCAGAGTTGACCCTGTGGCCCCATCATTGTATCAATTGCTGTAATTTTAATATATAGATATTTCAGGCAGGAGAACGAACACTGCATGCTAAGCACGTGCACTGCTTCACCATCAATAAATAGATGTAGTTTTTTTTTAATATATATTCAGTGCTACAACCTGCTTCAACTGAGGTTGTAACATTATTATATTTATATATTCAACAATTCAACTTACAAAGGCTTCTCAATTGCACATTTAAAGGTAAATACTCAAGATTTTAGCTGCACCTTAATTTCATAGTATTTTAATATAATAAAAATCTAGAAAATTCAGGAAAAACTTTAAAATAATAAAACTCTTTGGCATATGAAACTGGATGTTTATAATATTTATTAATTTCCATTACAAGTGGAATATATAGTCATACTCAGTTGTTTTGCACAACAGATACATGATTATTAGAGCAGGACGATTTTTAACCATTTTTAGGAATTTTTTTCTACAAGAAATGAGAGGAACACCATTATAATTTTGAGTTATTTTGTAGAACATAAATAGGTTGATATGCTGGTGCCATAATATTAATTTTATTTTCAGACCCACACTGACAAAACTTGCGTTAAAAATGGCCAAAAATTTAAAGTCAGGTGTTTTTGTTTGTAATTATTATAGAAGATAAACATCAGCTTAAGGAAAATATATTTTTTTTTCACATGAGCTAGTCCCCTAGATGTCATCTAAAACAAATTTGTATTTATAGCCTCATTTTTCAGCCTGCAGAAGTATCTTTATTGCCAGACGAAAAATTATAATTATGAGTTTTTGTCCAATTTTCATCTTGCCGTAGTAGATCTGTATTTGATTTAAACTTATAATAATTTTGACATTACAGTCACCATCAAAAGTTTTGTATATTCTGTAAGTTTTATGGCTCTAGCAAGCTTTATGTAAATGATATGAGCATCCAAAGTACCTTACAGAATTAGACTGGTTCAATTTATCTGCCACCTCCGCCCCTTAATAAGGGCTCAAGTCATGAAAAAATTGGTGTTTTCCACCAAGTCATGATGTTTTAGTCACCAGAGGGTCAAAACACACATATCAGGAAAATATGAGATGGCGGTGCTGGAACTGTTTCTATAATTTATTGATTTCATATGGAATGACCCCAAAACAAGCATAAAATCATTTTCTCCCCATCGTTGACAAATTTCTGTATTATTCTTGACCACATCGTCTTATTTATAGATTAATGCCTTTATGTCATCAGTCGTGAACACCTTCCTGTTCTTGGCTGTAAATAAATTGGCATGTTCTTATTGGCTGTGGGACAATATTCTCAGATGGCATATAAAGCTGCTCTTTCTCAATAATATATATATATATATATATATATATATATATATATATATTCTCAGAGAAAATGACAGTATGGTTAGGGTTTGTTTCAATATGTGGCCAACAGGGTCGGGTCTAATTACAGGGATTCCATTACTATCACTATTAATTCTTAATAGATCTGTTACTACTACTATTACAGCATTATTATATCTATAACTATCATCCATACTTTGCTTCTATTGCTATTCCTCTTACAATAACTATTAATTTACTATTAAATTGTTGGATGTAAGCATACCCTCACTTGGCAATCATATCTTACCCCACCCCATCCTGTGTAGTTGAAACTTTATTCCTTCCTATCACTATTACTCGATAGTATTATATTGAAAACCTGTAAATTTCTATAACTATCATTATTATGTATTACTATCACCTACCCCTTGTAGCCAATAAAAAGCTTCTTAAAAAGATTTGATTAAATATCTGAGGTAAGATGACATTACATTTTGAGTTCATTTGAACTGCTGCAGAGAGGAACTCAACCTTTTTCTGGTCATTATTTCCATGTATAAATAAGACAGATCATACGTGATAATGTATATACACATGTCTGCAGTCCTCGTGTTAATATACTTATATAGCAGTCGTTCTGTATTTTTGAACAGAATGCATGATAACGCTGCATTATAACGTGAAACTCTACGCTAAAGCTAACTATTAATCTCGGTAGTAGGACATAGCCTAGCGGGCAGGATAGCCACCTGACCCCCGCCCCTTAGTGAAAGGTTCATCATTTGAACTCCTCCATAGCCTAAAATCTACTTTATATGTATCGACATGTTATATGGATCATACTTAGTCCCTTGAATATAAAACTTTAAATCTTCATAATATCATATTCTTATCATATGATACCTTCATCCTCATTCACAAGACAGCGCCACCTACAGGCCACGGATCCGTCCTTTATATATAAATAAAACAAACTTACCACCTCGCAACAAGGGCTGTCTCCGGGAGACCTAATGGCTACCAAGGAAGCTGAGGGGTTAATTATATTTTTGCAACAGTATTAAGGAGAAATAGGGTTAGCATTGTCATTTGAAAAAGAAATAAAAATATATGTTATAGATTGATAACAACAGGGAAGCGGTGCAGTAATCCCAACGTAGTGTTCATGGGGACAATGATCCATTTGTAATTTAATCATTAAGTCCATTTACGAAAAACCGGATAACGTAAAACAAAAATAATAGAACCGATACTTATCAGAGCTTGTATATCACCCAGACAACGTTGGTGAGGTGCCCAGTTGATACAAACACAGTATGTTCACTTCCGCCTCGGTAGTTACAAGCGTGATATACTTAACCAATGTCTGCCTAACCTTCTGTTTGTAGGAATAACATGTAGAACTACCATTATACCAACACAATTCAAATATAAAGGGTTATCATTTTACCACAACCGTTCGGATATATAGGCCGGGTTACCATTATATCACAATATTAACCTGTATAAGGCACTCGTTATGTCCCCTGAAATCGAACATGTAGGTCGGCTATAAAATAAATATCATCAAGAAATACAGGGCTACCATTATTCCACCACCATTCAAACATGTCGGAATACCATTATACCACCAACATTCAAAGATGTCGGACTACCATTGTACCACCACCATTTAAAGATGTCGGACTACCATAATACCACCACCATTCGGGCATGCGGGGCTACCATTATACCACCACCATACAGGAATGTAGGGTTACTATTAAACCAAAACTATTTCAGACATGCAGGGATGCCATAATACCACCAACCTTCAGACAAACAGGGCTACAACTATACCACCAAATTCATACATTTCGGACTACCATTAAACCACCACCATTCAGGCTTTTGGGGCTACCATTATACCATCACGTTTTAGACATGAAGGGCCACCATTAAACAACCACTATTCAAACATGCAGGAATGCCATAACACCACCACCCATTCACCCATTTAGGGCTACCATGATAACACAACCATTCAGACATGTCTGACAACCATTATACCAGCACCATTCAGGCAATTAGGGCTACCATTATACCACAAGTATTCAGACATGTAGGGATGCCTTTTACTACCATCCATTCAGACATGTCGGACTACCATTATACCACCAACATTGGGGCATGTGGGGCCATCATTATACCACCGCCCGTCAGACATGCAGGGATACATTAATACTACCATCCATTCAGACATGTCGGACTACCATTATATCACCTCCATTCTATTATAAACAGATGTGCACGCCATGTAATAATTCTTACAATGTGTTTTCATTTTCATCTGCTTTTCCAACCGTCATTTTCCAACACACAAAAAGTAATGTAATTCTGTTTGGAACAGTTATAAATATTAAATTCCCGTTTGAATAACATGTTTTCCTGCATCAGTTAATAATAACGAGGCTGGTTTTACACTCAAAGTTTGTCTCTCTCTCTGTCATGACGGCTTTACAGTCGAAACTGAATCAAACTAATAAATTCTCATTTGTTAAGTAACCACCACAAATTTGTGTAACGACATTTTTTTCTTCATTATTTAGTAAATAAAACGCCACCATATGAGCCTCTTATGTCAAATATTACCTGACAGCAAATACTTTGATCCGAACCTTGGGATGGGTGTTTCATCATGACTTGTATCATGATTCGCAGGCCCTCATCAGTTCATTGTAAAAAGGACTGAATGTCATGGCACTCATCAGTTCATTGTAAAAAGGACTGAATGTCATGGCCCTCATCAGTTCATTGTAAAAAGGACTGAATGTCATGGCACTCATCAGTTCATTGTAAAAAGGACTGAATGTCATGGCACTCATCAGTTCATTGTAAAAAGGACTGAATGTCATGGCCCTCATCAGTTCATTGTAAAAAGGACTGAATGTCATGGCCCTCATCAGTTCATTGTAAAAAGGACTGAATGTCATGGCCCTCATCAGTTCATTGTAAAAAGGACTGAATGTCATGGCACTCATCAGTTCATTGTAAAAAGGACTGAATGTCATGGCACTCATCAGTTCATTGTAAAAAGGACTGAATGTCATGGCACTCATCAGTTCATTGTAAAAAGGACTGAATGTCATGGCACTCATCAGTTCATTGTAAAAAGGACTGGATGTCATGGCCCTCATCAGTTCATTGTAAAAAGGACTGGATGTCATGGCCCTCATCAGTTCATTGTAAAAAGGACTGAATGTCATGGCACTCATCAGTTCATTGTAAAAAGGACTGAATGTCATGGCCCTCATCAGTTCATTGTAAAAAGGACTGGATGTCATGGCCCTCATCAGTTCATTGTAAAAAGGACTGAATGTCATGGCCCTCATCAGTTCATTGTAAAAAGGACTGAATGTCATGGCCCTCATCAGTTCATTGTAAAAAGGACTGAATGTCATGGCCCTCATCAGTTCATTGTAAAAAGGACTGAATGTCATGGCCCTCATCAGTTCATTGTAAAAAGGACTGAATGTCATGGCCCTCATCAGTTCATTGTAAAAAGGACTGAATGTCATGGCACTCATCAGTTCATTGTAAAAAGGACTGAATGTCATGGCACTCATCAGTTCATTGTAAAAAGGACTGAATGTCATGGCCCTCATCAGTTCATTGTAAAAAGGACTGAATGTCATGGCCCTCATCAGTTCATTGTAAAAAGGACTGAATGTCATGGCACTCATCAGTTCATTGTAAAAAGGACTGAATGTCATGGCACTCATCAGTTCATTGTAAAAAGGACTGAATGTCATGGCCCTCATCAGTTCATTGTAAAAAGGACTGAATGTCATGGCCCTCATCAGTTCATTGTAAAAAGGACTGAATGTCATGGCCCTCATCAGTTCATTGTAAAAAGGACTGAATGTCATGGCCCTCATCAGTTCATTGTAAAAAGGACTGAATGTCATGGCCCTCATCAGTTCATTGTAAAAAGGACTGAATGTCATGGCACTCATCAGTTCATTGTAAAAAGGACTGAATGTCATGGCACTCATCAGTTCATTGTAAAAAGGACTGAATGTCATGGCACTCATCAGTTCATTGTAAAAAGGACTGAATGTCATGGCACTCATCAGTTCATTGTAAAAAGGACTGAATGTCATGGCCCTCATCAGTTCATTGTAAAAAGGACTGAATGTCATGGCCCTCATCAGTTCATTGTAAAAAGGACTGAATGTCATGGCCCTCATTAGTTCATTGTAAAAAGGACTGAATGCCATGGCCCTCATCAGTTCATTGTAAAAAGGACTGAATGCCATGGCCCTCATCAGTTCATTGTAAAAAGGACTGAATGTCATGGCCCTCATCAGTTCATTGTAAAAAGGACTGAATGTCATGGCACTCATCAGTTCATTGTAAAAAGGACTGAATGTCATGGCACTCATCAGTTCATTGTAAAAAGGACTGAATGTCATGGCCCTCATCAGTTCATTGTAAAAAGGACTGAATGTCATGGCACTCATCAGTTCATTGTAAAAAGGACTGAATGTCATGGCACTCATCAGTTCATTGTAAAAAGGACTGAATGTCATGGCACTCATCAGTTCATTGTAAAAAGGACTGAATGTCATGGCACTCATCAGTTCATTGTAAAAAGGACTGAATGTCATGGCACTCATCAGTTCATTGTAAAAAGGACTGAATGTCATGGCACTCATCAGTTCATTGTAAAAAGGACTGAATGTCATGGCCCTCATCAGTTCAAGTTAAAAAGGACTGAATGTCATGGCACTCATCAGTTCATTGTAAAAAGGACTGAATGTCATGGCACTCATCAGTTCATTGTAAAAAGGACTGAATGTCATGGCCCTCATCAGTTCATTGTAAAAAGGACTGAATGTCATGGCACTCATCAGTTCATTGTAAAAAGGACTGAATGTCATGGCACTCATCAGTTCATTGTAAAAAGGACTGAATGTCATGGCACTCATCAGTTCATTGTAAAAAGGACTGAATGTCATGGCACTCATCAGTTCATTGTAAAAAGGACTGAATGTCATGGCACTCATCAGTTCATTGTAAAAAGGACTGAATGTCATGGCACTCATCAGTTCATTGTAAAAAGGACTGAATGTCATGGCACTCATCAGTTCATTGTAAAAAGGACTGAATGTCATGGCACTCATCAGTTCATTGTAAAAAGGACTGAATGTCATGGCACTCATCAGTTCATTGTAAAAAGGACTGAATGTCATGGCACTCATCAGTTCATTGTAAAAAAGGACTGAATGTCATGTTGTCATGGATACCATTATATCACCACCAATCAGATACGTGTATACTTTTTATACCACCACCCATTCAGACATACGAGGATATCATTATACCACCACCCATTCAGACATACGAGGATATCATTATACCACCACCCATTCAGACATACAAGGATGTCATTATACCACCACCCATTCAGACATACGAGAATGTCATTATACCACCACCAATTCAGGCATACAAAGATGTCATTATACCACCGCTATTCAGACATAAAAGGATGTCATTTTACGACCACTATTCAGACATGTAGAACCAATATTATACCACCACAATTTGCGTATAAATATAAACTTGTTTGTTTAACATGGATTGTACAAATAGTTGTACAAACAGCTATTATTTCACCCAAGATCATATCCGTAGGCCAGTAATTTCATACATAGGGCACCAACCATACTATCGACATTCATTTGCGAAGGGGAATCGTTATGCCACCGACGTTCATATACGTAATAAAGCCTTCAAGCCACAGACGTTCATTTAAGTAGGGCAGCTACCAACATTTTCTTACGTAGGGCAGCCATTAAAACAAGGACGTTAATATACCTGTTAAGAAGTGCAGCCATTTTACCCTCGACAACCATATACGAAGGACAGCCATTATTCCACCGACGTCCATATACGAAGGGCATCTATTATTTCACCCTCGTTCATATACGTAGGGCAGCGATTATACCACCGACGTCCATACACGAAGGGCAGTTATTATACTAACGACGTCCAAATAAGTAGGACAGCCATTATTCTTTCTGCGTACATATACGTAGGACAGTCAATATACCACCGACGTTCATAAACAATACGAAGGGCAACCATTATACCAACGACGAACATAGACGAAGGGCAGCCATTGTACCACCTACGTTCATATTAGCCATGACAACATGACACTCAGGCCTTCGGAAATAAACTGATAGGGCCTGGAGTCATGATGGCATTCAAAACAGAGCGCCAATTCTAAGGGTCGGATCAAAATATTTCCTGTCTTGTATTATTTGGCATCACAGGCTTATAGAGTCGTATTATATGTGCTTAATATCGAAGAAAAAATGTTGTTACTCAAAAATAATTACATTTATTACCTCCTTTCATCACTGTGGCACCGATTTACGTGAAGCGGTACTTCTCATTCAAACTAAAGGTGTTATGGCGCGGTCGTGTATGTAAGTTTGGAAGCCGGAAGCCGGAAACTAAGGAATTGTTTTATAAATAAAGCAGTTTAAAGCATATACAAAATTCTAACGCTTCAAAACCGTTTTGTTTTTCCCCGATAGAATAACATCTTTGTTATCATTCTGTGAAGAATAACAGTTATCCATTTTTTTAATCTGAACGTTATTGACGATTTTGTGCTCGGAAGCCATCTGGGAAGTCAGACAGAAGTGCTGGGATGTTATCAAATGTGTATAACTCGGAAGTCACACAGACATCGTAACATGTTACTGCAATGATGAAATGCGCGTCTATATATTTATAACTTGCAAAATGTCACTACTAGTATTTAAATTTAGTACTCGTAAAATAATTGATATGTTTAAGTCTTATGACAATCTTTGCATTTTACCGACTTTTGTAATCTGTGAGCGCACAGGCTCAGACAGCAGAGCACAATGCGCGAGTCTGAGTATCAGCCGAGGAGCCGTGAGATTTTTCACGGTCGATCCGACCCCGAGCTGAGTGAGCTCTGTGGGGAGACCGGGCATGACTCACACGGTAATGCGGGGGGGGGGGGGGGGGGGGCGGGGCGGATGGGGATTCCTCGGTGTTATGACCGAGAAAAGTGTGATAACGGAAAGACTTCGTCTCTCAATATACTAGTATATATTTGGATGCCCTCTCAGTGGAGTAAATCACAAACTTATGAATTGGAAAGTAATAAATATAATAATGAAATTGCTCGGGAATAAATAAGTAATCTGAAAAGAAATGAAAATTGAATACGAATAAAAGGGAAAAGAACTTGATAAAATGAGAGATATTACGTCTGAACGGGCTAGCGCCCTCTATGGATGCACCCCTGAAAAATAAATATGGCATAATAAACCCTAATACGGCATTAAAATACAGTTATAAATTACGATTTCATTCAAAATAAAAATAGTAATATATTTTCCATACATTGAACAAATATGAAAGTTCAATATTTCCCAGTAGGTCATCGCTGGAACAAACATACATGTATTATATACAAAACGAAATGTCTTTCAATATGTTAGAGGTCTACGATATTTAACAAAAAATGTTAAAATATATCTTAGAGAACGGATACAACAGTTACATGTAATTCTTTTTCTAGTTTTAATTCTTTCTTTCATACTTTTTCAATCTTGATATTTATATATAAAAAGTTCACTCCTGATGTTTCAGTATCACATTTCAACTTCAAGTAAATGGATATTTAATAATATTTTAAAATTTGGTATGATTTCATTCTCAAACTATATAATATGTGCATGTCTTTATCGACACGTAAGACATTTGGCGCTTCAAGTGAAAGTCTGTCTAGAAGTGACCTGGTGTCTTAAAGATGCTACGGGATGTAGGCATTTTTACTGAACCTGTTGCTCATCTATATGATTCATTCCTTGAAATTTCACATAAAAATGATGACACTATGCAATAATGGAACCAAACCGTTTTGATAAATCAAGTTAGATATTTAACGCTAAGATAAAAATTTTAATTACAAATATTAAATATTCCCATTCTACTTATGCTGTATAGTATTTTTTTATCTTTATAAATATCCATGCATCTGAATATTCCGTGTATACTCACTTTTTTTATTTGATTCTTATAATTTTGTCCTCAGACACAAAATTAACCGGACTATAGTCGGAATTCTCGATACAGTAATACCGTTCCCTTTCGGACCTTCTTCTCTCCGGACTTAATAGTTGCTGGTATCAGGTTCTATAATTAAACAGAGTTTTTTTATATCTATAACATCTGCTCTGTAACAATTTATTTTTCCACCGCCTTTCATGTACGTAGAGCAACCATTATACCACCTCCTTTCATCCATGATACCACCACGATACGTTTGGTATCCATCAAATCAAGGCCATTCATACAAGTAGGGCAGCCATAATATCAAGGCCGCAAATGACCAATTATGTCACCGAAGTACATATATGTAAGGCGGTCTTTATACCAATACTTTCATACGTAGGGCAGCAACTGTACCACCGCCTTTTATGTACGTATGGCAGATATTATACCAACATTTTCATACGACGGACATACATATACGTGGAGCTATCACTATTTCAACATTTTAATACGTAAGGCAAGCAATATACCTCCAATTGCATTTACGGGGGCAGCCATTATATCACCGACCTTCATATACGTAAAGTAGGGCATTAGGTAGCAAATAATTTAATACGGAGGCCAACCATTAAACCACCACCGTTCATGTACGTAGACCATCCATGATATCACCGCCTTTCACATACCTAATGAAAGGCATCTTATTACGAACATTCATTTTCGTAGGGCAGGTTTTATACCAACATTTTTTGGCAGCTTTTTAACCACCGATGTTCAAATACACAGGGCGGTCACTTCACCACCGCTTTTCATGAACTTACTTCAGCCACCGCCTTTAATAAACGCTTTTAAATTAGAAATTGCTTTTAAAATGTTTATTAAGACGGCCGGAAATGGGGAGTAGAAGCTGCACAGCCCAAGATAAAAATAAATTATATACAAATTTTACTTATTTTACACTGATTCTACAAATAGTTATAATAACTAATACAAGGCACTCTCCATGGCTTGGATGTTCGGGCTCGGTAATAGGTAAAGGAAACCGGAGTACCCGCCTTGGACTGGCCACTACAACCCACTCTCAAAGCCGCGCCGGGTATCGAACCAAGGCCGCCAGCGGATAATGCCGAGCGTTTTACCACTCAGCTATCGAGGTTGACCTCACTAGGCCAATTGTGAGGCCCTTGTTTGGGAAAGCGCCATCTTTACGAAGGTATTTAAACTTGCAATCGACGAGTAAGTTTGACAGCATTGGGGCATCCGCCTGTCGTTAAACGACTTTTCTCATTGAAATCACACACGCATTTGAATCTGTTTAACATGGATAAAACCAAAAGTAAATACACACAGGTAGAGAGATATATACACTTAATTAAAGAAGGGCCAGCTGACTGTACTTGAAGCCGAAGGTCGGACGGCTGTCAATTCAGTGAGGGATAAGTCACTCACTGCGATGGGAACTGGCCTCTTTACGCAGAGGCCTATTTTATTAAGGCTTTCTGACTACCTGACATGTAACTTCCGGTGCTCACTGTTTATTTACATAAATGTAATCACATTTAAAATTTGAAGATATACGTTAAAGGCACTTTGCACAATAAGCTGTTGTCTATCAGACTATAAAAAAATAAATATGGTACCAATATGCCAACCATTCTTTTCCGAAATTATTCATAATTGATTTACTTTCTCAAATTTACTGATGCTTTTGGAATGCTACACATTTGCTTTAAAAGTTACCTTCTGGAAACGAAATCCTTAATTAATTTGAAATATAGGCGTCCTAGAGTGGAGCAATCCATGAAAATAATTATGAACGGAATCTTATGAAAGTTTCAGGGCATTTCGGAGATGCAGTGTGGCTCTTGCACCTGATCCGAATACAGGACCGCCCTCAAATAAATTTTCACAAATGTACAGTCAATTATGCACGAATGAACATGGAGATATGTACCGAATAAGTAAATGCAAATGCCGTTTCGGGAGCATCAGTCTGTAGGAACCCCCACATGGCGGAGTCCTGCATTGCTTAAACTGCACCTTCCTAGTTTGAATATGAAGTCAAAATCTCATCAGTTTGAGGAAGCTCCAAACAAATATAAGCGATTCTTTTTCATACGACGTCATTTATAAAATCTGTTGTATAAAGTGAAACGAGTGTCTCTGTATCTGGCGCCCCCTGCAAGTATTAAAGAGAGTTATTTTGTTCATGAGGGAGTCTGGCGTGTTTTACAATATCAAACTGATTTATAATTGACAAAATGATAAATAATTTATAATCAAGATGTCACCGATGGGAAACGTGAACATTACATAATTAAATGACTTTTCTCCCGTGTTGAACTTGTGCCATATGAACGAAAGCTTTGTTTTTGTAATATTTTAACGACGGGGACAATAAAGAGTTTAGGAGCCGGCCGATCATTTACGTATTCATATTTAAGTATGCTTTTACGCATATGCATAAACACCCCCCCCCCCCCACACACACACGCTTTTTGACTGGTTACATTTCTGTCCAAGCTTTAAAATTATAAAAGAAATCAGATACTAAATTAACGTGTATTCCCGAATTCAAAACAGCAAACGAAAAATACGATTGCAGAACTGGGTTTTCCGGAATGATAGGTGCAGGCATCGATAAATCAGTTTCAATCTAAAAATAGCTAGGTGTCAGAATCCTAGTTTTTTTCATTTCCATTTGCATTTCAGGATAAGTTTAGTTCAAAGTTTCAATTTGGAATGATAAGCTATTGTTTTGAGTGCGATAGGTATGGCCACTATTGAGAACTGTTTCAAGGAAAAGGTTTGCGGTGATTTATACGCATAGTCGTATATTATTTTGAAATTATAGCTCAAGGATAATATGAATGAACACATGTACACCCATGTGGGGTCTGAAGCAGTTTTTCCTGAACATGCGCAGATGGGTTTTAAGCTTCAGTTAATAATTGATGCAAATGCTTGAGAGAACCAGCAGACTGCTACATGAACAAAACAAACCCACTCCTACACGTTATCACCTGCTAATGCGACACGACACTGGGCTATTGTTTGGACCAGCCGTGCATGAAGGCCCCTTGTTCTGATACTCCCACCTTTATCACACCTGCAAAAGTAAAAGAAACAGTTTTACAAAATGTTCCTTGTTGTGTGGGTGAGACCGCAAATTAATAATGGGTAAAACAAGCCCGTGCTGTGTTACAATTGAAACAGCTGATGCGGCTCTACATGCATGCGCCAGGCAGGGGGATGCATTCCCCTCCTTATATAGATAAACAGGAAAAAAATAAGCTGAGAAAGCTTAATAATATTATAAGCTAATATTATTGACATTACCTGCCAAGTAGAGTAAATTTACACTTCTTTTACTGAATTTGTGTTACAGAAGCACCTCGAGGTGCGGACCAGATCCCTGGTCCGGGCCGCCTGTTGTGAAATTAAATGGTTTGTGTTATTGCTGAATTTCTAACATGCGATAAATTTCAAGCTGCCATCCTTGCTTTGAACAATGTGTTGTGTTTGTAGGTATAACTAAAGACTCCTTAACCACAACAAATATACTAGAACTACTGGCAGTAATTTTATATCGTACCACATGTTCTAGCTAGTTTAGACACAAAATTTCAGGGTCCATAAAAGGAGTTGGTAGGTCAGTTTGTTTATTTACTTAAAATACGTCAGTTTGTCAGCTTGTATAATGTTATTTTTTTTCTTGAATTTTAATGATTGTATTTATCATTAAATAATCATTGTCATAATTATAAGATAAATGGACAGGACCGCTTGGACGCTTAATGAGTCCGGTCTCTCCCGCTCCTCTAAAACATCTCTTTCAATATGAAGCATGTTATGGCCGCTAAATCATTTTATTTGAGCAAAATGGTGTAACGCAAATCTGTTAAACAAGATTGACGTATTATACATAAAGGTTTTTCTCATCATTTTCACTTACTTTACCAAAAACAGCAGGTTATGATTCTGACAGTTTTGATTTTCGTGCTCTATAGAGAGACAACATATATTTAATCAAGCCCTTCTGGGCGATGACTTTTTAACTCCAAGGTCCAACAGAATCAGGAGGTTGGGGGTCATGCCACCTTGTTCTTGACCGCCTAAAGGGTTTCCGTCAGACTTATGAAATTGCTAAGAATGTCCTGTAGGACACTATATGATTATCATATGTTTACATATACGTCTGACGTTTTGTCGAACCTGGTTGTGGAACCCTTGGTTAAGTCTGCAGCATATATTTATAGATTTTGGAAGAATCTCTCCATGGTGCAGGCCCATGCTTCACTCGTCTACTTGTCATTGTCAAATTGATAGTTTACCTGACCAATATGTGGAGTATATTTGATGATTTGGAGATTTCTAAAAGCTACTCCATCCCGATAGCACATTTGATATGTTAATACTGCTCCTATTGGGTTGTGGCATGAGTAAACATATTTAAAGAAGTTTACACTGCAGCAGCTTTCACGCGGCTGTTTCGCATATGACATAAAGAACATAAGGGTAGACTGATTTCTTGAAATTGATTTTATTTCTTCAACACCATGGAATATAAATGTCTTAGTATCACGATGTTCTATTTTGGTAAATTAGGTTTATTGCCTTGACCTTTATGAAGAAACATATCCTTCTATGAACTGATTAGTACAACATGTCCCAATTCGAGCAAGAGGCAGTGGGTTGTTTTGTTTATTAATACACAACAAACAAATTTACGTTTAAAATATGTCACTGCCTACGGAATTCCTACATACAATGCCCTTATTAAATAAGGTAAAAAACCTGCCAAACATTGCGAAAATTTGCTATTGTATAGCGCATGGTAGGTGGAGGTTCCAGCAATATGTTTATTAATGAATGTATGCATGGGGTTATTTTTTCTGCTACACCCACAAGCGCCACAGATGGGGAAATAGAGGCGGCATATCAGTTATTATATCACAGTAGGCGTTCTGACTTCAACATATTCTGAGGTCAATCTTCACAGCATCAAGTCACAGTCGACAATTTGCAAAGGCTCATGCAGGTAAGCAGATATGCATGATTCAGGTTGATGCAAGGACAAGAAAATAAACCTAGTGATTTCATAAAAAAATATTTGCAAAGGCTGCTTAACAAACACATATATACTGACTGATAGAGATATTTAGAATCATTTTGAAGAATAAATCAATATGTAGCGATTGAAAAATGAAAGAGAATATAAAGATCACCAGAATAAATAGGGTGGTGTACGTAGAAGATTTGTTGCCCCGGAACCTGTTGAGATTTCTGAACAGGTGTTGGTTTTTGGATCAACACTTTATCAAATATGGTCGTTTCTTAAGAGCAACGTCATAAATTGCTGAATTTTAACGACCTCTGCAAGGATCAACACTTTAAAGGTTGTTTGGAAAGTCGGCTTGTGATGAACCACCTCTTCAAACACGAAACTCTTACTAACGACTCTGTGTACCTTTGTCCGTTTGTCGCCTTTTTTTGTCGCCGTAATACCTTACCGGGGATTTGATGGATTTTTAAGAAACTTACTATAGCTGTTTAGCAATATATTATTTTGGATACCTGTTAAATTCCTGGCACATATAATTAGGTCAGATGTCACCATTTAGTACTGCTGTGATAGCGTGGTGTTTGATGGGTTCTGGTGACTAGAAGTATGAATGTTTAATTTTATTGATTTAATTCAATTTAATCATTGAATTACCTCCCTTGGATTAGTTGTCTGCAGCATTTGTGCATTTCTAATAAAAAAGGTCACAACACATACACTGTAAAAGCTGGGGACATGTTTTATGTTTGAACTCTAGACATCATTTTATCCCATTTTTTTAACGTGTTAATAAAGCAAGATGTTTTAAACAAGGGATACGATTCAAATTTACACCAAAAGTGTTTCAAACAAAACATGTTTCAAAACAGGAATTTCTGTTAACTTCTTTTGGATTGTCATGTTAAAATGTGGAACACGTTTAAACTACAAACATGTTTCCTAAACATCTTTCAAACCAGGAAAAAACATGCTTTGGCGTCATCAAGGGACCAAATTTGACATGCCTCATTAAAAATAAAATGTCAACTGCTACATGTTTGGTGTAATGATTCAACTTCAAACAGATTAAAACGTTTTCAGAGGCATCGTTTGTCCCATGTTTTTAACATGGCCTGTTCAACAGCACGTGATGTTTCAAACCACTTAATTGTCTAAAAGCTTAAGACAAAAGCTTCAAATGTAAAAGATGTCAACATTTCCGTATACTCATAATCAATATCCAGGAACATTCAGGAAGTGTGAATTTCTCAACGTTTTGCAAGTTACAGTGATAATGCGATCTACACAAATACCAAAAAATATTCAATCTGAAATATAATCTCGTACCGTATGACAACCAAATTATAGCTGGCCTAGGCTTCATAAATATTAACTAGAATATCAGCAGAAGCTGACAAAAGCCCTCAGCCAAAAGAACAGTGTTTAGAGCTGGTAACAGTAACAAGTACTAAATATCTGTTCTCACATGGATGTACATCTGTACATGTCTCAGTTATTAATTTAAAATGGAGAGGTATGTACCATGATTCATAACAATCCACCAAATGCTTCCTGAAAAATAAGTTTTATTCTATTATAAGCTATGTGACCTTAAAAAGTAGGTCAAGGTCACCCATCTTCAAACTTGGCCGAGATTTTGTCGATATACATCTTCACCAAAGAAATAAAATTCCTATTGTGAATCCTTTTAGAGATATTCCGCGTACAAGGCCAAAGTTGAAATATTCAAGAAAAATTGATTAAAAATCAGAAATTGCAGGTGGCGCCCCCAAACTTCTGCATCAGTTACAAACCATCAGTCCCTATGATCATAGTAAGTATTGTGAAAATCCACCTGATGGTTCCTGAGAAAGTAGCTTCTAAATGTTTTTTCTATAATCAGCTCTAAAACATAGAAAAATAGTTCAAGGTCATCCATCTTCCAACTTGACCGAGATTTTGTCAATATACATCTTCACTGAAAAAAAATAAAATTCCTACGGTGAATCCTTTTAAAGATATCCCGCTCACAAGCCCAAAATTGAAAAATCTGATAAAAATTCATTAAAAATCAGAAATTATAGGTGGCGCCACCAAACTTGTTAAGCAGGTACAGACGATCAGTCCCAATAATCATAGTAAGTTTTGTGAAAATCCACCAAATGGTTCCTGAGTAATAAGCATCAAAGTGTTTTTCTATAATCAGCTCTAAAATGTAGAAAAATAGGTCAAGGTCACCCATCTTCGAACTTGACCGAGATTTTGTCGATATATACATCTTTACCGAGGAAATAAAATTCTGACGGTGAATCCTTTTCAAGATATCCCGCTCACAAGGTAAAAGTTAACGGACGCCGGACGGACGGACGGACGGCTTGGGTGACGACAATAGCCCATCAGCCTAAGGGCTGAGGGCTAAAAAAAAGTCTCACCATGAATGCAGAGGAATTACAAAATATATGGGTTCCGATGCTCAGGTAGCAGTCCTCGAGAAACGTGCACCTTACTTCTGTGAAGTCTTAATATGGGTGGGCCCACCAGTTATCAGGTGGGAATCCTCACCTTGGTTACGACGTTTTACTCCTATTATCATCATCATCATCTGGTAATAACTAGAACAAAATATGCATATACCTAACAATTGTTACATCTATCAAAATAATTTAAAAAGTTTAATGATATTAGCTGATAAGACTGTTACCGATAATGACAAGTAACAGATGGCTTGATTACTGTGAAATTGGGATACCTCTCCTGTTGCACACATAGCAATTACCTAAGTTATTACTTGTTAATAATAATAACAAGTAATAACAAGATCTACTGAACAGAATATGTATACCTGGTGAAAATAAATAATAAAAGCTCAGTGATATAAGCTGATAGTCATTTGATAAATAACAATTATCAACAGTTTTACTATTCTGAAGAGATATTTTTGGTTTGGCTGCACACCAAATCCCAATCTTATGTATTACATGTTATAAAATCATCATAATTATCCCAACTTAAAGTAAGGTCTGATGGACATATTATTCATACATTTAATGTGGAAAAGATAAAACTCGAGTTATTTAAACTCATCAATCTGTTAATATCCACAATCAGGGGCCACTAAAAGCTCCTGTTAGCTCTCAACAATAAATTGCAACTACTAAAAGGCTGCAAAATGTGAAGTCTTTATATGGGTTATTATTCTCTGTTGGCAATCCACACCGAAATTGAACTTTAACTATCATCATTAAGTTATAACCAGTTTTTCTAAATATAACGTACGTTTATAATGAAAAAAAACAACAACTTAAAAGTCTAGTGATATTAGTCAATAAAACTAAATAAATGCAAGTAACTACAGTCTTACTATCACATCTGGTGCTCACTTTGATTTCTACACCTAAGTTATAATGCTTAACTTCAATATCATTATCATCAAGTAATATCAAGGTAGATAATAGCATATCCCACTGTAGTCAGGACGAAACCTTCATCTTCTTGTTGACAAATTGCAAATTGTATTATAGGATCTCTTGTAGATAGACCCTATTATACTGTTTAACGGAATTGCTCTTTTCTTTCTCAGGAGTCTTTAGCTGCAATCACCTTTCCTGCAGCAAAGTTGAGCTGCTGTGCAAAGTCCCGGATATACTTTAGGATCTAAATATAATACATGCCAAAAATAAATAACATGACTTCCAGATACATCCATTTTCTAATCAAAAGACCGTTTCCCGTCTCCAAGAATAATGCCTAGACCTCACTTCATGATTATGCAAAACAAATATGGCAAATGGTTCAGCCCCTTCTACTGACTTAAATGAAGTATCATAAACATTTTCCTTAAATGAAAAGTACTCAAATCATATAAATTACTGGTGTCACTGTTACCATCTGAAGTTCATAATATATCTAGATATTCTACTTTTAATGGTAAACATGGTCTAGAGCTGTGGTGTCACGTGGTATCTTGTGAGGGTGTATTCTTGTTGCGACTGTTTTTCAAAAGTTTGCTGAACATACAAATGGTGATCTGATATTTACTGAGAGCTTCATAAAAAGTAGGTTATTGTAAATGTGCCAGGCAAAGCTCAGACATTTACCATATAAGGAACGAGATAACTTACACCAGCGTTTTATGCAGGTGTCGCGATAATATTAATTATTTTCAATGTGTTAGAGTTAAAAAGCTCCGATTATGACCACTTCATTTCTATTAACTCTAGTGGGCATGATAATCTTTATTATTAGGGTTCGCTTGATTAACGGATGCGCTTTAGTAATCGCCAAGTCCGTCTGTCTGTCCGTCTGCCTGTCCGTCTGTCTGTCCGTCTGTCCACAATTTTTTCCCGAATATTTGCTCCTGTTTGGATGCACATATTGATTCCAAACTTGACTTATATATGGCCCCCATTTAAACAAGACCTCAATTGATTTTTGAGTCATGAGGTCCAAAGCCAAGGTCACAGGACTCACAGTTTTGAAAAAATTGTGGATGCATTTTAAGCCAAACTTTTCATCCCAGAATTTCTATCTTGCACATATAGCTCACCTGCCAATAGGGGACGATCCCTATCAATTTCGGATTACAAGGTCAAAGGTCAAGATCATCTATTCCGTCTGTCTAAAATTGGTTTCCGGGTGATAAATCTACTTTGAATTGACATATTGATTTCAAACTTGACTTTTAAACAAGCCACAAACTATTTATTTTGGGGTCATTAGATCAAATTTCAGGGTTACAGCACTCACATCATTTCAAACCTTTCATCCAAGACCGTCCATCCAGCAAATATCGCTCGCCTGCCAACAGGGGATGATATCAGACGGTCGAAGGTCAAGGTCACATGAGCCATCTGTCCTCAGTTTGTTTCCGCATGGTAACTCTAGTTTGAATTTATATATGCATTTCAAACTAGATTTATTAATAGCCCACCACTATGGTAAGATACCTTTTGATATTGGGGGCAAGAGGACATAATTGAAGGTGAAGGGACTCGCATCTTTAAAAAGATCGTGTAGGCACTGGAAATGTTTCATCTAAAGTCTTTCACTTTTGGATTACCTGGCCATAGGGGAAGAACCATGCTGATTTCGACATAACAAATTCAAAGGTCAAGGTCACAGGACCATCCTACTGTATTATAATAAAAATAATATATAGTATTTATATATCGCCAATTCTCTGATGTCGGACTCACAGCACAGTTCACTCACACCCATACCCAAATACAGTTTCATGGAAATCGAGTCCCTGTGCCTGACCCAAGAAAAAAAGTGCATATTTATAACAAAAAGCATGCCGAAAATGATACGTTTTTAAATTAGTTTCTAAATGATACAAGAGTTGGAGATTTTCTAAGTGTAATGGGAAGTGAATTCCAAACGTTTGGGGCTATGAAATGGAAGGAACGTTCACCGACTTTCATATTATGCAAAGGCCGACAAATTATTATTTTTCCAGACAAATATGATGGAAGTGAGTCATCAAAATGGAGGTAAACAAAAACAGCAAGAACTGAATTTCAGTTATCCAGGCGAGATATTACTGTGGCGCAAATCAGCCGACAGCACGCATTAGTAAAGAGGAAACGCCGGATGGAAGCTTTACGGCGGAGCTCGAGTAAGGCCGCACGACATATACTACTAATATAATCATGCATTGAAAGATTACGATCAATCTTAACACCTTAACTCGATACTTCACTGAATTTTAAAAAGAAACAGTGCATCCCCCAATGTTAACGGACTCATTGTCAATAATCCTTAGAAGGGGCTTAGACCCGACAAGCATTATATTCAGTTTTGTCGTTTTTCAATTAAGTTTGTTGCTGGTCATCCTTGATAGCACATCCTCAATACAAGTCTGTATGCTGAACTGGACAGAGCTGAACTCACCTGGTTTACTACTTTTTGAAAGTTCTTGTCATCAGCATACTTATGAAAAGAACAATCATGTGCAGATAACATGCGAGATAGGAGTTGTGCATATAAAGTTAACAATATAGGTCCTAACACGGATCCCTGGGGAATCCCGTAGGACAAAGGACATGGGTCGGATTTTCCACCGTCGACCACAAAAGCTTTGGAACGATTGGCGAGGTATGAAGAAAACCATGAAAGCACGTTGTCGTGTATACCAAAGGTAATTCCTAGCCTTTTAAGCAAAATGTAATGATCAAGCGTGTCAAACGCTGCACTGAGGTCCAAAAATGCTACGAGAGAAACGCGTCTCTCGTCTGCCGCCATCAGCAGACCATCCATGACACTCAGTACGGCGGTCTCTGTGCTATATGGTGCCTTCTATTCGTGGACTGCTGGATTTCCATCAAGCTATTTTCATAAAGATAAAATTGTAACCTCTTTAAAACAGTCTTCTAAAGGATTTTGGAAACGAAGGGAAGGTTTTAAACTAGCCTAAAATGTTTAAGGTCATTTGGATCTAACCCCGGCTTCTTCAAATGTGGGGTCACAACAGCCTCGTTAAACTGAGAAGGGACTGTACCCGTTGATACAGAGACATTTATAATGAATGTAATCAATGGAGTAAGGTCATCTAAGCATTTCTTAAGAAAGGGAGTGGGGAAGGGATCAAGTATACAGCTTTTTGTTGGTGATGACATTATTAGTTCATGTATCTCCTGATCAGTCGCTGGTGTAAACCAGGACAAAGAGGGACTATCGTAAACATCAAAATTAGGAGGTTCACATACACAAAAGTCAAGTTCACGACGGATTCGTTCAATTTTGGCCAAGGAAAAGTCACAGAAACGTTTCGGAAGGTCACAGCGAGGTATATCATTTGGCACAGGTATTATCCGAACTTTGCCCTGAAGCTCACCAGACACAGAAAACAGCTGTTTTGATGACGTACTGGAGTCAATCTTATCCATTTAGAATTGCCTCTTAGCCTCATAAATGGCTGCTTTCACTACAGCTTTCTCCCTGACGAAGATTTCACGTTGGACAGATAGACCTGAATTTTGCCAGCGTCTTTCCGCTTGCCTCCTTTTACCTCGGGCAACTCTGATGTCATCAGACAACCATGAGGCGACGGTCTGTCTCTCACCATTCTAGTTACAGACAGTACACAGCGGTCAAGAGCATGTCAGAGCCCATCATTGTACATAACAACGAGAGAGTACAGGTAAAGACAGGCTGACTGACCTAATTCTGCAGATTATATAATCTCCTTAATATCAGACCGCAATTCATGAAGCGAAATCCCTCGGATGTTCCGCGAGGTTTCGAGCCTTTTGCGTGGACGTGGCCTGGTCACGGTTAAAATATAGGAAACGACTTTGTGATAAGACAGATCAGCACAATCATGGACTCCCTCAAGTAACAGTGTACTGGAACCGGTGCGTTCAACCACCCAGTCGAGAATGTGGCCTTGTTTATTGGTGTAGACATCGACTAGCTGGTTGAGCTTACGGTCGCTCAACATGATCGTCGGCCGATTTGCCTGCTGATTAACACTGTCGTCATAATGGAAATTGATATCGCCTGAAATTGCAAAATCACCAGAGAGACTGGTATATCTTGACAGAAGCTCGGGATATTCCTGGAGAAACACATAATTAGTCAGTTTATTGCGCTTGCTGGGAGGAGGTCTATATATGCAAACAAGTGAAATCGAAGTCTGGTTCAGAGAAAGTCTTAATTCAACCGCCTCAAAAGACAAAAGCTTAAATGAGGCAAACGAAGCATTGGAAATCAAGCATGATTTGATGACGACGCCGATGCCAATTCCCCTTGATCGATCACGGGGGAACGAACGAACCTCGTAACCTGTCGGTGTCAAGGCAGCGATGAAAGTTTGATCGCCTTGTGGGTAAAGCCAGGTCTCTATCAATATAACAATATCGGCTTGGTAGTCGATGACCAACTCATAGATGTCAGTTACTTTCTGGCGAACAGACCAGGCATTAAAGACCAATACATTAATATTATTGTTTTTACCTCCGTCGTTTTTTCTCTTCCTTGGCATGTCTCTACCGATCTGTAAAGAGCGTAGTTTTGAGATCAACCAGGCGTGCCGGTGTCACACCAAGAAGTTACCCTGGCTCTCACTGATGCAAACCTTAATATCTTGGTTCAGATGTGTAATGGTGTGTTGAATCTATGCTCTGTCTCTGCATGTAATCAGCACCTTTATAATATTTTTTCAAGCATCACTCGCCCCACACTGGAAGTCTATGGGCTCTTTGCGGGGCCCTTCCTGACCTCTCAGTATTCTTTAAATCTTTTGTATTTTGTTATCTTTTGTTCTTTGTTATCTTTTGTTCATGTGTACTTTCTAGAGCCTGTTTCGTTTTCTAATTAGGGTTTCCACAGCTCCGTTCCTTTACGATATGTCATTTGGTCTTATGTATACCACTTTGTCAGGAATGTTTTCTTTGATTGAACCTGCTAGAATGTTATTAAAAAAAATAAGTAGCAATGGGACTATCACAAGTAGGCTTGTAAGCCTGACTTGACGCTTGTACACCACCTCGATACGGTAGTGTTTGTAGCCGAAGATCTTCTAGAGGGCTTTGAAAAGTCCTTGGCATTTATTAGGTTTATGTGATCTCTTCAGTCAACCGTTTGGCTGAGAAATGCATTTCATTCTGCTGCATGTGCAGGGTACATATACAGCAACAGTTATCCAAATATATGTTTGTTCGACAGTCTCGTCCGCACCTTTGTCTAAGTGTTTTTAAAGATATTTTTATGTTCCAGTAATACATGTATATATCTACGTATATATATATATATATATATATATATATATATATATATATATATATATGCAGTTTACTGTTAAATGATCACTCAGAGAGAGAGAGAGAGAGAGAGAGAGAGAGAGAGAGAGAGAGACATGCTTGACACATAAATATAGTCATATATAGTTTTAAAGTCAGTCAGTATATATACTATAATATACTATATTCTATAAATACAATGTTTTCTGTAACACTGGTTATTTTGGCTGGACCATAGGAACTCATGGGTCATGTTGATCTTTAGTTAAACGGAAAGCTTTGATAGGACAGACATGAAGAATTATATAATTAATGGAATGAGGAATATACTACTGCCTTCTGTGGCATAACCCTACCATTTTTTAAATTGAAATATGCTATACCTGATCAATGAAATGTTTAAATTCATGTAGATTTATCTTGCATATATATTTTTATAAATATATAAGAATCATAGTATTTAAGGTTAAATAAATAAGAATGTGACATTCAATATATTTTAAAATAAAGTTAAAAAATTTTCAATATCTTATTTGTTGGCAATACTGTCAACAGACAAATGATAATTACATTATGCATCAGCACATTCTTGCTACATTACCAACATGCATTATAAGAATCAAATAGTTAAATTTTGTATCTAAAACCGCATGAATATCATATATATACACAATTTTATCAATTCGTGCATATATATTATATATATAATATATATAAACATATATATGTGTGTGTGTATTCGTGTCTGTGTGGGCGTTTATGTTTGTCTGTCTGGATGTATGTCTGTGGGCCTGTATGTATTTATGGATGTATATATGTAAATATCTATGTGTATGTGTAATCTATAGGATATCAGTTATATATGTATAAATCCTAAATATTTTTTATCCGGGTCTTGTTACACAACAAGGTCATACTTTCAAGGCAGTCCCTAAAAAATCATCGTTGTTTAGTGTAGATGTACGTTCTACACATGCTGTTATTAATTGTATCCGCCAAAACAGAGTTTTGCGGATACTATGTTTTCAGCTGCACAACGCCCCCGCCGCCGCCGCCGCCGCCGCGTAGGTTTCCGGAGAACTCCTCCGTAACCGCTGAGCGGAATTTTACGAAACCCGGGATTATGTTCGGGTCACATGTGAACTGCTGCGCCCCGATTTTGTTTTGACCTCTGGCCTATCCTCTGCGCTCTGCGTTCGTTTGTGCGTCTGTTTCCACACATAAACCCACATATCTCGGGAACCGTTTGACGGATCAGGAAAATTTTTTTGCACAAATGTAGCCCTTGGAGAGCTTTATAACATACACAAAAAATGGTGGCGCCACCTGCAACCATGTTTGCACAGCATCCATCTGTTTGTCTGCCTTGGGTTAAAATCACTCATATCTCTGCAGTGACTTGACTAATTCACCTGAAATTCGGCATGCGTATACATCCTGGATAGCTTTTCTGATTTTATGACAGGTGGCGCCACCTACATTCACGTTTACGCTGCAGACATCCAAGCTCATATCTCGGGAACCGTTTGACCGATCAGGAAAATTTTTTTGCACAAATGTAGCCCTTGGAGAGCTTTATAACATACGCAAAACTGGTGGTGCCACCTGCAGCCATTTTTGCACAGCTCCTGTCTGTTTGTCTGCCATGGGATAAAATCACTCATATCTCGGCAGTGGTTTGACATATCTGGCTAAAATTTTGCAGGTTTATACATCCCCGACAGCTCTCTTGATTTTATGACAGGTGGAGCCACCTGCATTCTAGTTTATGCAGCAGACTTCCAAGCTCATATCTTTGACCGATTGGGCCAAAGTTTTGCATGTGTATAGTTCTCACATAGCTCTTTATCATATGCAAAACTGGTGCCGTCACCTGCAACCATTTTTGCTCAGCGTCCATCTGATTGTCTGCCACGGGCTAAAATCACTCATGTACATGTAGTGGTTTGAATTATCTGCCTTAAATTTTGCATATGTATACAACTGGGACGGCCCTCTGGATTTTGTGGTGGGTGGGGGGGGGGGGGGGGGTGGGGTGGCAACCTTCATACACAATTTGGCTGCAGACATCCATGATAATATGCAACACTTCACTCTATTTCCCCTTGCCACTTAATCCATGCCTCACTTCACCCGTTCCACTCTGATTTAGGCGGATACACGTAGTCGCTTGTCGACTACCCGTATTCTAGTTGTACTTGTTTTCTCGTTGAACTTTATTGAAACAGGCCAAGTTAATAATATTTTTTAGTTCCTGCATCTATCCTAAATAATCCATCAAAACAGGAATTTCTGTTAACTTCTTTTGGATTATCATGTTTAAATGTGGAACACGTTTAAACTACAAACATGTTTCCTAAACATCTTTCAAACCAGGAAAAAACATGCTTTGGCGTCATCAAGGGACCAAATTTGACATGCCTCATTAAAAATAAAATGTCAACTGCTACATGTTTGGTGTAATGATTCTACTTCAAACAGATTTAAAACGTTTTCAGAGGCATCGTTTGTCCCATGTTTTTAACATGGCCTGTTCAACAGCACGTGATGTTTCAAACCACTTAATTGTCTAAAAGCTTAAGACAAAAGCTTCAAATGTAAAGCATGTCAACATGTCCGTATACTCATAATCAATATCCAGGAACATTCAGGAAGTGTGAATTTCTCAACGTTTTGCAAGTTACAGTGATAATGCGATCTACACAAATACCAACAAATATTCAATCTGAAATAGAATCTCGTACCGTATGACAACCAAATTATAGCTGGCCTAGGCTTCATAAATATTAACTAGAATATCAGCAGAAGCTGACAAAAGCCCTCAGCCAAAAGAACAGTGTTTAGAGGTGGTAACAGTAACAAGTACTAAATATCTGTTCTCACATGGATGTACATCTGTACATGTCTCAGTTATTAATTTAAAATGGAGAGGTATGTACCATGATTTATAACAATCCACCAAATGCTTCCTGAAGAATAAGTTTTATTCTATTATAAGCTATGTGACCTTAAAAAGTAGGTCAAGGTCACCCATCTTCAAACTTGACCGAGATTTTGTCGATATACATCTTCACCAAAGAAATAAAATTCCTATTGTGAATCCTTTTAGAGATATTCCGCTTACAAGGCCAAAGTTGAAATATTCAAGAAAAATTCATTAAAAATCAGAAATTGCAGGTGGCGCCCCCAAACTTGTGCAGCAGTTACAAACCATCAGTCCCTATGATCATAGTAAGTATTGTGAAAATCCACCTGATGGTTCCTGAGTAATAAGCATCAAAGTGTTTTTCTATAAACAGCTCTAAAATGTAGAAAAATAGGTCAAGGTCACCCATCTTCGAACTTGACCAAGATTTTGTCGATATATACATCTTTACCGAGGAAATAAAATTCTGACGGTGAATCCTTTTCAAGATATCCCGCTCACAAGGTAAAAGTTAACGGACGCCGGACGGACGGACGGACAGCTTGGGTGACGACAATAGCCCATCAGCCTGAGGGCTGAGGGCTAAAAAAAGTCTCACCATGAATGCAGAGGAATTACAAATAAATGGGTTCCGATTCTCAGGTAGCAGTCCTCGAGAAACGTGCACCTTACTTCTGTGAAGTCTTAATATGGGTGGGCCCACCAGTTATCAGGTGGGAATCCTCACCTTGGTTACGACGTTTTACTCCTATTATCATCATCATCATCTGGTAATAACTATAACAAAATATGCATATACCTAACAATTGTTACATCTATCAAATAGTTTTAAAAGTTTAATGATATTAGCTGATTAGACTGTTATCGATAATGACAAGTAACAGATGGCTTGATTACTGTGAAATTAGGATACGTCTCCTGTTTCACACATAGCAATTACCTAAGTTATTACTTGTTAATAATAATAACAAGTAATAACAAGATCTACTGAACAGAATATGTATACCTGGTGAAAATAAATAATAAAAGCTCAGTGATATAAGCTGATAGTCATTTGATAAATAACAATTATCAACAGTTTTACTATTCTGAAGAGATAGTTTTGGTTTGGCTGCACACCAAATCCCAATCTTATGTATTACATGTTATAAAATCATCATAATTATCCCAACTTAAAGTAAGGTCTGATGGACATATTATTCATACATTTAATGTGGAAAAGATAAAACTCGAGTTATTTAAACTCATCAATCTGTTAATATCCACAATCAGGGGCAACTAAAAGCTCCTGTTAGCTCTCAACAATAAATTGCAACTACTAAAAGGCTGCAAAATGTGAAGTCTTTATATGGGTTATTATTCTCTGTTGGCAATCCACACCGAAATTGAACTTTAACTATCATCATTAAGTTATAACCAGTTTTTCTAAATATAACGTACGTTTATAATGAAAAAAAACAACAACTTAAAAGTCTAGTGATATTAGTCAATAAAACTAAATAAATGCAAGTAACTACAGTCTTACTGTCACATCTGGTGCTCACTTTGATTTCTACACCTAAGTTATAATGCTTAACTTCAATATCATTATCATCAAGTAATATCAAGGTAGATAATAGCATATCCCACTGTAGTCAGGACGAAACCTTCATCTTCTTGTTGACAAATTGCAAATTGTATTATAGGATCTCTTGTAGATAGACCCTATTATACTGTTTAACGGAATTGCTCTTTTCTTTCTCAGGAGTCTTTAGCTGCAATCACCTTTCCTGCAGCAAAGTTGAGCTTCTGTGCAAAGTCCCGGATATACTTTAGGATCTAAATATAATACATGCCAAAAATAAATAACATGACTTCCAGATACATCCATTTTCTAATCAAAAGACCGTTTCCCGTCTCCAAGAATAATGCCTAGACCTCACTTCATCATTATGCAAAACAAATATGGCAAATGGTTCAGCCCCTTCTACTGACTTAAATGAAGTATCATAAACATTTTCCTTAAATGAAAAGTACTCAAATCATATAAATTACTGGTGTCACTGTTACCATCTGAAGTTCATAATATATCTAGATATTCTACTTTTAATGGTAAACATGGTCTAGAGCTGTGGTGTCACGTGGTATCTTGTGAGGGTGTATTCTTGTTGCGACTGTTTTTCAAAAGTTTGCTGAACATACAAATGGTGATCTGATATTTACTGAGAGCTTCATAAAAAGTAGGTTATTATAAATTTGCCAGGCAAAGCTCAAGCATTTACCATATAAGGAACGAGATAACTTACACCAGCGTTTTATGCAGGTGTCGCGATAATATTAATTATTTTTTCAATGTGTTAGAGTTAAAAAGCTCCGATTATGACCACTTCATTTCTATTAACTCTAGTGGGCATGATAATCTTTATTATTAGGGTTCGCTTGATTAACGGATGCGCTTTAGTAATCGCCAAGTCCGTCTGTCTGTCCGTCTGCCTGTCCGTCTGTCTGTCCGTCTGTCCACAATTTTTTCCCGAATATTTGCTCCTGTTTGGATGCACATATTGATTCCAAACTTGACTTATATATGGCCCCCATTTAAACAAGACCTCAATTGATTTTTGAGTCATGAGGTCCAAAGCCAAGGTCACAGGACTCACAGTTTTGAAAAAATTGTGGATGCATTTTAAGCCAAACTTTTCATCCCAGAATTTCTATCTTGCACATATAGCTCACCTGCCAATAGGGGACGATCCCTATCAATTTCGGATTACAAGGTCAAAGGTCAAGATCATCTATTCCGTCTGTCTAAAATTGGTTTCCGGGTGATAAATCTACTTTGAATTGACATATTGATTTCAAATTTGACTTTTAAACAAGCCACAAACTATTTATTTTGGGGTCATTAGATCAAATTTCAGGGTTACAGCACTCACATCATTTCAAACCTTTCATCCAAGACCGTCCATCCAGCAAATATCGCTCGCCTGCCAACAGGGGATGATATCAGACGGTCGAAGGTCAAGGTCACATGAGCCATCTGTCCTCAGTTTGTTTCCGCATGGTAACTCTAGTTTGAATTTATATATGCATTTCAAACTAGATTTATTAATAGCCCACCACTATGGTAAGATACCTTTTGATATTGGGGGCAAGAGGACATAATTGAAGGTGAAGGGACTCGCATCTTTAAAAAATCCGTGTAGGCACTGGAAATGTTTCATCTAAAGTCTTTCACTTTTGGATTACCTGGCCATAGGGGAAGAACCATGCTGATTTCGACATAACAAATTCAAAGGTCAAGGTCACAGGACCATCCTACTGTATTATAATAAAAATAATATATAGTATTTATATATCGCCAATTCTCTGATGTCGGACTCACAGCACAGTTCACTCACACCCATACCCAAATACAGTTTCATGGAAATCGAGTCCCTGTGCCTGACCCAAGAAAAAAAGTGCATATTTATAACAAAAAGCATGCCGAAAGAGATACGTTTTTAAATTAGTTTCTAAATGATACAAGAGTTGGAGATTTTCTAAGTGTAATGGGAAGTGAATTCCAAACGTTTGGGGCTATGAAATGGAAGGAACGTTCACCGACTTTCATATTATGCAAAGGCCGACAAATTATTATTTTTCCAGACAAATATGATGGAAGTGAGTCATCAAAATGGAGGTAAACAAAAACAGCAAGAACTGAATTTCAGTTATCCAGGCGAGATATTACTGTGGCGCAAATCAGCCGACAGCACGCATTAGTAAAGAGGAAACGCCGGATGGAAGCTTTACGGCGGAGCTCGAGTAAGTCCGCACGACATATATACTACTAATATAATCATGCATTGAAAGATTACGATCAATCTTAACACCTTAACTCGATACTTCACTGAATTTTAAAAAGAAACAGTGCATCCCCCAATGTTAACGGACTCATTGTCAATAATCCTTAGAAGGGGCTTAGACCCGACAAGCATTATATTCAGTTTTGTCGTTTTTCAATTAAGTTTGTTGCTGGTCATCCTTGATAGCACATCCTCAATACAAGTCTGTATGCTGAACTGGACAGAGCTGAACTCACCTGGTTTACTACTTTTTGAAAGTTCTTGTCATCAGCATACTTATGAAAAGAACAATCATGTGCAGATAACATGCGAGATAGGAGTTGTGCATATAAAGTTAACAATATAGGTCCTAACACGGATCCCTGGGGAATCCCGTAGGACAAAGGACATGGGTCGGATTTTCCACCGTCGACCACAAAAGCTTTAGAACGATTGGCGAGGTATGAAGAAAACCATGAAAGCACGTTGTCGTGTATACCAAAGGTAATTCCTAGCCTTTTAAGCAAAATGGAATGATCAAGCGTGTCAAACGCTGCACTGAGGTCCAAAAATGCTACGAGAGAAACGCGTCTCTCGTCTGCCGCCATCAGCAGACCATCCATGACACTCAGTACGGCGGTCTCTGTGCTATATGGTGCCTTCTATTCGTGGACTGCTGGATTTCCATCAAGCTATTTTCATAAAGATAAAATTGTAACCTCTTTAAAACAGTCTTCTAAAGGATTTTGGAAACGAAGGGAAGGTTTTAAACTGGCCTAAAATGTTTAAGGTCATTTGGATCTAACCCCGGCTTCTTCAAAAGTGGGGTCACAACAGCCTCGTTAAACTGAGAAGGGACTGTACCCGTTGATACAGAGACATTTATAATGAATGTAATCAATGGAGTAAGGTCATCTAAGCATTTCTTAAGAAAGGGAGTGGGGAAGGGATCAAGTATACAGCTTTTTGTTGGTGATGACATTATTAGTTCATGTATCTCCTGATCAGTCGCTGGTGTAAACCAGGACAAAGAGGGACTATCGTAAACATCAAAATTAGGAGGTTCACATACACAAGAGTCAAGTTCACGACGGATTCGTTCAATTTTGGCCAAGGAAAAGTCACAGAAACGTTTCGGAAGGTCACAGCGAGGTATATCATTTGGCACAGGTATTATCCGAACTTTGCCCTGAAGCTCACCAGACACAGAAAACAGCTGTTTTGATGACGTACTGGAGTCAATCTTATCCATTTAGAATTGCCTCTTAGCCTCATAAATGGCTGCTTTCACTACAGCTTTCTCCCTGACGAAGATTTCACGTTGGACAGATAGACCTGAATTTTGCCAGCGTCTTTCCGCTTGCCTCCTTTTACCTCGGGCAACTCTGATGTCATCAGACAACCATGAGGCGACGGTCTGTCTCTCACCATTCTAGTTACAGACAGTACACAGCGGTCAAGAGCATGTCAGAGCCCATCATTGTACATAACAACGAGAGAGTACAGGTAAAGACAGGCTGACTGACCTAATTCTGCAGATTATATAATCTCCTTAATATCAGACCGCAATTCATGAAGCAAAATCCCTCGGATGTTCCGCGAGGTTTCGAGCCTTTTGCGTGGACGTGGCCTGGTCACGGTTAAAATATAGGAAACGACTTTGTGATAAGACAGATCAGCACAATCATGGACTCCCTCAAGTAACAGTGTACTGGAACCGGTGCGTTCAACCACCCAGTCGAGAATGTGGCCTTGTTTATTGGTGTAGACATCGACTAGCTGGTTGAGCTTACGGTCGCTCAACATGATCGTCAGCCGATTTGCCTGCTGATTAACACTGTCGTCATAATGGAAATTGATATCGCCTGAAATTGCAAAATCACCAGAGAGACTGGTATATCTTGACAGAAGCTCGGGATATTCCTGGAGAAACACATAATTAGTCAGTTTATTGCGCTTGCTGGGAGGAGGTCTATATATGCAAACAAGTGAAATCGAAGTCTGGTTCAGAGAAAGTCTTAATTCAACCGCCTCAAAAGACAAAAGCTTAAATGAGGCAAACGAAGCATTGGAAATCAAGCATGATTTGATGACGACGCCGATGCCAATTCCCCTTGATCGATCACGGGGGAACGAACGAACCTCGTAACCTGTCGGTGTCAAGGCAGCGATGAAAGTTTGATCGCCTTGTGGGTAAAGCCAGGTCTCTATCAATATAACAATATCGGCTTGGTAGTCGATGACCAACTCATAGATGTCAGTTACTTTCTGGCGAACAGACCAGGCATTAAAGACCAATACATTAATATTATTGTTTTTACCTCCGTCGTTTTTTCTCTTCCTTGGCATGTCTCTACCGATCTGTAAAGAGCGTAGTTTTGAGATCAACCAGGCGTGCCGGTGTCACACCAAGAAGTTACCCTGGCTCTCACTGATGCAAACCTTAATATCTTGGTTCAGATGTTTAATGGTGTGTTGAATCTATGCTCTGTCTCTGCATGTAATCAGCACCTTTATAATATTTTTTCAAGCATCACTCGCCCCACACTGGAAGTCTATGGGCTCTTTGCGGGGCCCTTCCTGACCTCTCAGTATTCTTTAAATCTTTTGTATTTTGTTATCTTTTGTTTTTTTGTTATCTTTTGTTCATATGTACTTTCTAGAGCCTGTTTCGTTTTCTAATTAGGGTTTCCACAGCTCCGTTTCTTTACGATATGTCATTTGGTCTTATGTATACCACTTTGTCAGGAATGTTTTCTTTGATTGAACCTGCTAGAATGTTATTAAAAAAAATAAGTAGCAATGGGACTATCACAAGTAGGCTTGTAAGCCTGACTTGACGCTTGTACACCACCTCGATACGGTAGTGTTTGTAGCCGAAGATCTTCTAGAGGGCTTTGAAAAGTCCTTGGCATTTATTAGGTTTATGTGATCTCTTCAGTCAACCGTTTGGCTGAGAAATGCATTTCATTCTGCTGCATGTGCAGGGTACATATACAGCAACAGTTATCCAAATATATGTTTGTTCGACAGTCTCGTCCGCACCTTTGTCTAAGTGTTTTTAAAGATATTTTTATGTTCCAGTAATACATGTATATATATATATATATATATATATATATATATATATATATATATGCAGTTTACTGTTAAATGATCACTCAGAGAGAGAGAGAGAGAGAGACATGCTTGACACATAAATATAGTCATATATAGTTTTAAAGTCAGTCAGTATATATACTATAATATACTATATTCTATAAATACAATGTTTTCTGTAACACTGGTTATTTTGGAGATTTCGATCCTGTTTTTGGCTGGACCATAGGAACTCATGGGTCATGTTGATCTTTAGTTAAACGGAAAGCTTTGATAGGACAGACATGAAGAATTATATAATTAATGGAATGAGGAATATACTACTGCCTTCTGTGGCATAACCCTACCATTTTTTAAATTGAAATATGCTATACCTGATCAATGAAATGTTTAAATTCATGTAGATTTATCTTGCATATATATTTTTATAAATATATAAGAATCATAGTATTTAAGGTTAAATAAATAAGAATGTGACATTCAATATATTTTAAAATAAAGTTAAAAAATTTTCAATATCTTATTTGTTGGTAATACTGTCAACAGACAAATGATAATTACATTATGCATCAGCACATTCTTGCAACATTACAAACATGCATTATAAGAATCAAATAGTTAAATTTTGTATCTAAAACACACATGAATATCATATATATATACAATTTTATCAGGGCAATTCGTGCATATATATTATATATATAATATATATAAACATATATATGTGTGTGTGTATTCGTGTCTGTGTGGGCGTTTATGTTTGTCTGTCTGGATGTATGTCTGTGGGCCTGTATGTATTTATGGATGTATATATGTAAATATCTATGTGTATGTGTAATCTATAGGATATCAGTTATATATGTATAAATCCTAAATATTTTTTATCCGGGTCTTGTTACACAACAAGGTCATACTTTCAAGGCAGTCCCTAAAAAATCATCGTTGTTTAGTGTAGATGTACGTTCTACACATGCTGTTATTAATTGTATCCGCCAAAACAGAGTTTTGCGGATACTATGTTTTCAGCTGCACGCCGCCGCCGCCGCCGCCGCCGCGTAGGTTTCCGGAGAACTCCTCCGTAACCGCTGAGCGGAATTTTACGAAACCCGGGATTATGTTCGGGTCACATGTGAACTGCTGCGCCCCGATTTTGTTTTGACCTCTGACCTATCCTCTGCGCTCTGCGTCCGTTTGTGCGTCTGTTTCCACACATAAACCCACATATCTCGGGAACCGTTTGACGGATCAGGAAAATTTGTTTGCACAAATGTAGCCCTTGGAGAGCTTTATAACATACATAAAAAATGGTGGCGCCACCTGCAACCATGTTTGCACAGTGTCCATCTGTTTGTCTGCCTTGGGTTAAAATCACTCATATCTCTGCAGTGACTTGACTAATTCACCTGAAATTCGGCATGCGTATACATCCTGGATAGCTTTTCTGATTTTATGACAGGTGGCGCCACCTACATTCACGTTTACGCTGCAGACATCCAAGCTCATATCTCGGGAACCGTTTGACCGATCAGGAAAATTTTTTTGCACAAATGTAGCCCTTGGAGAGCTTTATAACATACGCAAAACAAGTGGTGCCACCTGCAGCCATTTTTGCACAGCTCCTGTCTGTTTGTCTGCCATGGGATAAAATCACTCATATCTCGGCAGTGGTTTGACATATCTGGCTAAAATTTTGCAGGTTTACACATCCCCGACAGCTCTCTTGATTTTATGACAGGTGGAGCCACCTGCATTCTAGTTTATGCAGCAGACTTCCAAGCTCATATCTTTGACCGATTGGGCCAAAGTTTTGCATGTGTATAGTTCTCACATAGCTCTTTATCATATGCAAAACTGGTGCCGTCACCTGCAACCATTTTTGCTCAGCGTCCATCTGATTGTCTGCCACGGGCTAAAATCACTCATGTACATGTATTGGTTTGAATTATCTGCCTTAAATTTTGCATATGTATACAACTGGGACGGCCCTCTGGATTTTGTGGTGGGTGGGGGGGGGGGGGGGTGGCAACCTTCATACACAATTTGGCTGCAGACATCCATGCTAATATGCAACACTTCACTCTATTTCCCCTTGCCACTTAATCCATGCCTCATTTCACCCGTTCCACTCTGATTTAGGCGGATACACGTAGTCGCTTGTCGACTACCCGTATTCTAGTTGTACTTGTTTTCTCGTTGAACTTTATTGAAACAGGCCAAGTTAATAATATTTTTTTAGTTCCTGCATCTATCCTAAATAATCCATTCTAATTGTGTGTGAGAGACTTTTGATGCTCTGCATATTGTAGTCATATTCCTTAACGAAACAGTTATTCCATACTTACTCAAATAGAATTAATATTCTCATTGCCAGGACGATGGGATTGGTTATTCCTACCGCCCTGCTTCTACTTTGTGTTACATTGCAAGGTATGTAATATACACATGTATACAGTCGTATATACAATTTTAAAAAAATCCACTACAGACTAGTATAATAATTTGTACTGCTGCTCTTCAATTACAGCAACCACTGTCGTCTATATCTTAAAACTTTTTTTTTTATCTTTTAGTCTATAATATAGGCTTTTAATGTTAAGTGTTTAGAGCAAATGGTTTTACGCTATATAAAATAAATTTATTATTATTATTATTATTATTATTTCTAGTAATACTGCACTACATATATACCACTTCTATTCCTAGAGTCCGTTCCATACCTTGATGTCTACCAGTTCTTTCTATGAAAATTTAGCTACATTTCAAGATTAAAATCGTAACGTAGAGTAGAATATTAATATGCCTAAATTTCAATAAGGTAAAAAAATCATAATTTATATACCTTTTTCAAGAAAGAAAATTATTTTTAAAATATGAGAAATCAGTCTTCATTCTACAACAAATCAGCCCCACTTATGGCATTCAGTTGACATCTACTAATAAAATTATGTAATGTAAACACTCTGAATTTATTACTAGCCAAAATAATGGCTACCGATTTCTACTCGTGCAGGGAGAAGCCAAGTCCGCAGATTATTGAAAAGAGTCCAAACAATTGTGAAAGATCAACCGGAGATTTATTCTAAAAATCTTAATTGCCGTAATAAGGCGTCACATCCAGGAAATAATTGAAAAATACAAACTTTCATGAAATCTCAAAGAAACAGGTTGACATGGGTAGATGGAAAGGAGTAAAGTACTTCTCCATTCCATCACCACTAGGGCTTTCTGGTTGTAGTACTTCTCCATTGGATCCCCATTGTATTACTTCACTTGTATTACTCTTTGTAATGCTACTGTTAACACTTACCTCACATATACCGCTACAACTACCGATCATACCCTATTACATCTACACCTAATACCCCGAGCACTTCCAACTATATCTGTTACTTTCGCTTCTATTATTTCTACATAACAACCATCTTTCCGGCTCCCCCCCCCCCCTCCCGCCCAACGTACCTTCTGTTACAACACAAGCCATGGAAACATGACTCGTGCGCCTTTTTTAATAAAGAGATCGGGCCTATCAGTCATTATATCAGTCACAAGTGAATAGCTTCTCCGAGAGTCAAAATATTGGCTGTGTGGAAGTATTTCAAATAAAAACATTAAAAGGCAGTGACTTCCTTCTTGTATTGCGATTGAATATTTATAAAGCAAAATCAAGTCAGGTTGTACAAAATACCTCTTCTCTTTTCTCAGCAGCATTTTTCGTGAAAAAAGCGGTCGTTAGGTCGACAGCCGCCATGGAGGTACTAGAGAATAGTCCCCATGTTGGCGCTTCATGTTTTGTTTTTAAAAAAGTGGCATGCATCTTTCTAAAATTCCATGCAGAAAAAAACGCTTCCTTTTGGGTGGGCGGATTTGTGGCTATAATAATATAGACTTGTTTCTATTGTGAACATTTCATTTTTTGTCTAGCGTACGGTCGGTAAATATGCCTTTATTGTACATCCACGTAACATTCATAACGCCCAGAACACCCAGAAACATTGTACCCCAGAGACCGTGCACACATATGGCATAAATCGGTAGAAAAACCCCATTTTGAAATTCAATATGGCTACCATAAAAGCTATAAAAATAATGGAACCAACCCTTGATTTGCTTATAGGTCTTAGGATTAAAAAATCATTGGTTCCAAAAATGTATAAGAAATATTTGCAACATCTGTTACTGTTACATAAAGACCTACACTACACTGATAGGCTGATAACCAGCGGTTGCTGACATTCCAATTTTACTGTAAATTGTCTTCATATTGAGGTTTGGAAAGTATTTAATACTTAAATACCGTGCAAGCCCCACTAAATTTGACCCCCAATACCTGGCGTTCGCTTAGGGTGCTCTCTTTCCTTTAAAATATTTTGTACTGAACACGGTTATTCTAATAGGAGAAAAGCTCATTTGTTTCCCCAACGGTTCCGACATAGATACATACAAAACAAAAAAATCTTAATAAGCAGATGAAAACAAATCATATGATTATGTTCAAGCTGTGATTTATAGCTTCATTATATTAAAAAAAAAATCTCTTTATAAATACACACTTAGGGAACTCCCCGTCCACATGTTTATTTGCCCCGAATTGGAAAATATACAAACGTGAAAAGTTTACCGTAGGTGACGGACAAAATCAATCTCCGGGTACACTTATTGTCCACTACTCCGCATCTAACATTACCACGCTACCACTTCAAGTACAACTGCACCACATTAACCCCATTACTACTCCACTTTATCTTCAACCATTCTTTCTACAGCTATTAACTCTTCCAGCACATGCACACCACTACATTACGTACACCTTTCCCAGTACCTAGTACACCTCCGCTACTGCTACACTACAACTCCAAGTGCTACGGTATAACATCTAAGTAATAGATGCAAGTAATATTCTACCACATCCACATTTACACTTAAAGTACAACTTGACTACATATACGCTAGTTCTATGTACTAGCCCTTTTCTCATAATAATAATTTCTACAACAATTCCAGCGCATCCACGCTACCACTTTATATAAACCTTCACCACATCTACATCAATACTACTCCACTTTATCTTCCTCCATCCTGTCTACAATTATTCCAGCTCATGCACACTAACACTTCAAGTACAACTTTACCACATCTACTCCATTACTACTCGTCCTTATCTTCCACCATTCTTTCAACAACAATTCAAGGACATGCACACCAACACGTCACGTACAACCTCACCACACCTACATCAATACTACTCCACTTAATCTTCCGACATCCTCCACAACTGTTCCAACACATCCACACTACCACCTCATGTACAACTTCACCATATCTACACTATTACTACTCCAGTCTTTCATCCAACATCCTTTCTATAGCTGTTCGAAAACATGCACACCACCACTTCATGTACAACTTCATAATACCTTCACCATAACAACTCGTCTCTATCTTCTATCATCCATTCTTCAACCATTTTGGAACATGAAAACCACCATTTCAAGTACAACTCCACCACATCTACCCCAATACTACTCCATTTTTTCTCCCACCATCCACTCAAACACCTATTAACTATTCCAGCACATGAAGACAACTATTTCACGTACAACGTCACTAAATACACTATTACTACTTCACTTTATCTTCCACCATCCTTTCTACAACCGTTCAAACTCAACCACGCTACTACTCAAGTACAACTACACCACACCTACCCCATTCCTACTCCACTTAATCTTCACCCATCCTTTCTACAGCTATTAACTATTCAAGCACATGAAAACCTACACATCACTTAACTTCACCACACCTACACTATTACTACTTCACTTCTTCAACCATCCTTTCTATAGCTGTTCCAACACAACCACGCAATCAGTTCAAGTACAACTGCACCACATCTACCCCATTACTACTCCACTTTATCTTCAATCATTCTTTCTACAGCTATTAACTATTCCAGCACATGCACACCACTACATTACGTACACCTTTCCCATATACTACTCCATTTTATCTTCAAGCATCCTTTCTACAGCTATTAACTATTCCAGCACATGAGAACCACCACTTCACGTAACTTCACCACACCTACACTATTACTACTTCACTTTATCTTCAACCATCCTTTCTATAGCTGTTCCAACACAACCACGCTACCGCTTCAAGTACAGTTGCACCACATTAACCCCATTACTACTCCACTTTATCTTCAATCATTCTTTCTACAGCTATTAACTATTCCAGCACATGCACACCACTACATTACGTACACCTTTCCCATATACTTCTCCATTTTATCTTCAAGCATCCTTTCTACAGCTATTAACTATTCCAGCACATGAAAACCACCACTCCACGTAACTTCACCACACCTACACTATTACTACTTCACTTTATCTTCAACCATCCTTTCTATAGCTGTTCCAACACAACCACGCAACCAGTTCAAGTACAACTGCACCACATCTACCCAATACTACTGCATACTATCTTCCGCCATCCTTTCTACAGCTATTCCAGCACATGTGAACCACCACTTCACGTACAACTTTTCCATATACTGCTCAACTTTATCTTCAACAATCCTTTCACAACTGCTTCAACACATCCACACTTCAACTTCAAGTATAACTGCAATACATCTACACTATTACAACTCCACTTTATCTTCCACCATCCTTTCTACAACTAGCACATGCACACTACCATTTCAAGTACAGTTAACCAAATCTACCCCAATACTACTCCACTCTATCTTCTACACCCTTTCCTAAACTATTCCACCACATCCATAAGGGTTTGACCATAGTCTACACGCTCAGAGTGCAGAGTCGACACTCCCATTGCAAGTTCGACTCCACCACATGCTCACTATAAATCCTTTCAGTAACAGTCTACTATATTGTGGTTCTATTTTTCCCTCGAGATTTTAAATTTCGCGATATTCGCGAAACTTAAAGTACCGTAAGAATAAATAAGTCGTGAATTAGACGACTCATCTACATACGCGGTCAGTCGTTTACATTACAATGTCATTTAGTTTTACCGTACTTGTATAGGTGGAAAGGCAAAGGTAAAGAATGATAACATAAAATATTTATTACCTGAAAATTGAAGTTTTATATTACGGATAATATCAGATATTTTATTGTCTGACAATACTAAATGAGCAGTATTACAATCGTTGTATATGTTCCTTTGGACCCTCGTCAAATTGTTAATATTTTATTATCTGATTATCCATGGCAACATCGCGAAAATCGAACCCCTGTGAAACACTAAAATATTGTATGTTTCGAAAACATATCCCCGCGAATATTTAGCCGACCACATTATCTACCACAGCCATACCCAGTACCATTCCACTACACCCAACACTGCCACCCTGTAGGTGCTTTACTGAAAGTGTTTTAGTCCGTATCCATAGTGCCAATATGTAGAAAATCGTTTTCAAGGGCTTTTAATCAGTTCAATTTATCCGTCCAGTCCACAAGCGAGGTCCCCTTGGGTGGAATGTATCCGTACGTTGCTCGGAGCAATTTGTGCGCAAGATGAACCAATCACGTAGTCAGTATAATGTTTTAGTATGGAGTTTTCCTTTCCGACCCGAATATAGTATAAAATGATATAAATCTCGTTTTAAGCATTAATCTTTTGGAAGCTAAACGTATCAGCAATTGGTTGTGTTTCCCTTTTTTATAGTACGCTCAGTATTTTCTAAATGTTTGAAGCGGAAACATAAATACCGCGTAGAAATAGTACTGGGATGATTTTCGAAATTATTAATATTATGATAATTGCTTTAAATCAGCTGATCATGCTTATATATTAAAAAATGGCCTATTGATTATACGGATATGATTTAACCACGTATTGAAAGCGACGATTAGTACTACACCACTATATATAAATTACAACTCCAAGTACTAGCCCATTATATCACCCATATTATCATTGTCATGTATATCATTATGGCTATACATACTACTGCTGTTAGTTAAAAGCATATATATATATAAATATATATATATATATATATATATATATATTATTAATAATCGTTCTTATTTTAATGCTACTACTATTAGTATTATTATTATTATTATTATTATTATTATTATTATTTTAGTTTCTGCCGACCAAGGCTGCCCTAGTAACTGGTATAGGTATGACCAAAAGTGCTACGGGTTTTACTACAGCTGGAATTACCAATGGAAAAGGTCCCATTCCATGTGTAAAAGTCACGGCTGGACCATGGCTGCACCCCGTACACATGATGAAAAGGTAACAATCAACCTTACAATCATCTTTACTTCTTGGTAATGTTCATTTAGTCATTTGTTCAAAAGCATATTATGTTCGGTGTTATGACAAAATAAATAAAACTTATTTACTTTAAAAATATAAGAGCGGGTTTTGGATAGGTCATCCTTCATTAGGTGAAGCTAGGTCTATATATATATCCCCAGAATAATTAAAAATGTGATACAAAATCTAAATATCTAATGCATTGATTGCCATTATTATTTCCATACATGTTGATCATGGACTGTTTCATCATATTCTGAAGACAGGTGGTGCCATCTGTACTTTTTTTCTAGTTTTTATGCATTATTTCTCTATTTTGAGACCTTCTTTTCATGCTACATCACAAAATAATTAATGTTTTGTTTATTGTTTGTTTAAATATTTAAACTTTTACTTATTATATATGGTACAAAATTCTACTGGTTAGGATCAGTCGGGTCATTCTATAAACCTATTTCAATGGCGTCTATAGAATAAACTACCATTTCGTAAGGGAAAAAATCCCTTTGTTAATCATAAAAAAACACATGCACAAACATTCTGTGAAGTTTGTCCTATAGAAATTGAACCCTCCGTTTCAACTGCATTCAGGAAAAAAAATAGCGTCTCGTAAAAATAACATGATTTATTAAATATAGCAGGGCATGGAAACTCTTCCGAACACAAAATATCCGACTGAAGGTTTTTAAGATACCATATCAACGCATATGTCACATGTTTGCATAACAATGGGCATAAAGAAAGGTTCAAATATGAGAACATACACTCATAACATATTTTTTAAATATATTACGTCTTAACCTTAGAAGGTTTATTGAATCGATGTAATTTTGGAGACAGACTATAGAGTATATTCCATCTAGGCCTAGGTGTAATTTTAATGTAATGCGCAGTAATTTATATACTTAATATTTATACTTCTAAAATAACAATTTGCCTCTTCGTCAAAGTAGAGATAACAGGGGCGGATACAGAATTCTGGAATGGGGTGGGGGTGGGGGGGGGGGTGGGGGGGTTAAGAAGTGGGGGAGAGGGGTTTTATACATGCAAACTTGAAAGTGCAAAAGCTCCCTTTAGACTGTTCTTAATTTTTAAATTTTCCGACAAATGTTCGGGGGACACCTCTGATACCCTCCTTCGAAGTGACTTTTTATATTTTGTTTATTTTGTAATGAGCAATATAATATGCAGAATCAATTTAACAGAGTTTATAGAGATTTGCGGGGAAAATCACCGCCATGTTTTTCATGTATACACCCCACACACGCACACACACTTCTTAAGCTATGGAGCCGAGCATACCCCCCCCCCCAAACAGATCACGTATGCGTGATGAACATACATTTTGTAATGGAGAAAATCACCGCCATGTTTTTCATGTATACACCCCACACACGCACACACACTTCTTAAGCTATGGAGCCGAGCATACCCCCCCCCCATGCCAAAATCCGGTATCGCCATTATATTTAATATACACCTAGTAGGCCTATCATCATGATACATTCTCCAGTCGGTCTTTAAAACAACATCGATTCATGCAGCCAACTGAGATTAAGGGTCCAAGGAGGCTGGGATGATAAGTGATACCTCATTATATAAGCCGACCACCCCTACGGCTGTCCAGCACTGGTTAGCGTATTACTATTGTTACGGAACCTAATATCAACAGATCACGTATGCGTGATGAACATACATTTTGTAATGGAGAAAAAAATCAGATTCTGTAAGACTAGGCAGCGCGAAATGTCTGGGGGAATGAATAAAGAAGTCAGTGTTTTTTATTAACAAATAACTATAATTTATTCTTAAAACAACCCTTACATTACACTAAATCAATACAATTACACCGTACAACACCAGTATAATTGCAAATCAATATAATCACTTAGCCTAAGAAACAAACTGCACAGTACCTGGATACCCCCACTGCCACAGCGACAAGTCCTTTAAAGCATACAACTCAGATGAACAGCACAAATCTTCTCAGAGAATAACAGTCCAATGTAAAGCTCTTGTAACAATCCCGAAAGAAAACTTGAGACAGGCAGCACTTAATTGTAAAGTGTTAAGATTAGTAGAATTCCTGAAATTACTGGATAATCGGATAGGTCCCACACAATGACTAACACGCTTCCGTGTCTGCTGGAATATTCTCTCACATCTCCCCCGGCTATAAAACACAGCCCCCTATTTATAACCCATCGTTCCAAGCTGAGAATTTTCCACTTCTCGAACAATCTAAAGGATCTAACACAGTACACATGTTCAAAGAACATACTAGAACGGGAACGCCGTGCATCCAGGGTTCACTCAATGCGGATTAAACCGAGCCTGCAACATCCGGCCAGGCGAGGCCGCCACAACAAGAGCTACGCGTGGCACACAAACAAAATGCCAACAACACAAGAAACATCCGTGTGCACAATAAAACAATATTCCGTAAGACCGCAGCACACAATATAAAAAGGGCACCTGTAACACCATACAAATGTGTGCATGGAGGCTTACTGGCCAGTGGTCCATCCCTGACCAACTGATGTTCCAACCACTTGACAGAAAATAGCAAGGGTGTCATCACTGCCCATGCAGTCAATAGAACTTGGACAGTTTGATATATGGTCTCCTCCGGCATGTATGGGGACGTTTTACAATAAAATTGACATAAAATAAATGGCACATTAGTAGTTAACATATTTTCAAATAGGATTTTATAGTTTACAGTTTTGTACCATGTACTACAACGACCGACAAAGACTTAAAGATAAAAAACTAACATTTTAATTTAACAAAAATCGAACTAATAGAAAACCTTAAAAACAAAGTCCCGCCACTGTCACATTCCGAGTGTGGGACACAATAATTGTCAATATGCTTAACAGGAGAGAAGTGTTCTATCTTAGTTTGCAGCACCAGTGCTGTATTATCTGATTGTGGGACAAAATACAAACCAATACCAATTACACTGGAAGGAAAGAGTAAAATGCGAACTAACCAACACCAGTCACATCCTGAGTGGTGGCTTGAAGATTCTATTACCTAATATAACATTATGAATATATATATATAAAAAACTTGACCGATATTACAGAGACTCTTGTGTTATAAACATATTATAAATATGTGTGTGTGTCAGGCAAACTGTATTCAGGCGTCACGTGTATTGACTGAAAATATAAGGATATACACGAAATGACTGATTCACTCAAGCATTTCATGAAACGCCTTCAATGCCCAGGCATTACATGTAAAGCCAGCTTTTATGGCCCAGTCATTACACGAAAGGTCTAATTTTTGTTGGTGTGTATGTTACTGCTGAATGAAAACCCACATTATTGAGTGACAATCAGCTCATTTGATTTTTTTTTTTTTCTGCTGCTGCTGCAATGATTAATGCACTTAAATATAGCTTTAATGCAAGAACACCTATAAGAATCACAGGTATCACACATCATCTACAAACAATATAGAATGTTAGTTAACCACAGCTACTACCAAATGTAAACACCTCAGATATTTATCATAATAAAAAGTGGATCTCTTTAAATCACATGTAGTAACCATTCTTGTTTACTATCTCTCCTATACAAATATTTTCTTATGTTTCATTGCTGCGACAATGATAAATGAGAATTGCTGAAGCTAGAGACTTTTCAGGACTATAACTTTCATTAATCAAAATTCAATTGAATACCCAAAATAAGATATGAATTTTGAAAATGTTTAAAGTTATAAGCATTAATTAAGAACAATACATTAAATTTTGACGATTTTTTTCCTTGCGCACTGTTGGTTTAATATTAACATTGTTTTAAAAACTGAAATTTCTGATGAAAAGTGCAGCTTTTATTCAAGTTTTGAACATTATGTCAAGCAGTGTTTACATCAGGCCAGCCCAGTATAACAGTGGTGGATAGTGGGTGATGGAGTCCTTACCTGTGTTATGTAATTACTCCAATAATCCAGGCAGCTTAGATGAGTTGCTTCCCTTACTGCAACCCCATGCATATCATTGATACACCCAATCAAGAATTTTGGCAAATTTTCCTAGAAATTAATCTCTTGCTTATATTTGGCCGTATCTTTAAACTGTTTTATAACTATTAATTACATTTACACCTTTTTTGTTTATTAAATATATCCTTTGGTATAACTTAAGGCCCTTGAAACACTTTCAAAACATGTCTAACTGACTCCCATATCATAGGCGGCGAAACCGGGGGGGGGGGGGCCCGTGGGGGTATAAAAACATCCACTATTTTTTATTATTGAGTATTTGCATGTAGTGTATATATATATATATATATATATATATATATATATATATATATATATTAATATATATTTATATATATAATTTTTATTATTGGTATTTGCATATAGTATATACATGTATATATATATCCTCCGCTTGAGCGCTTCACGCCCCCAGTACTTGGAGTAGGCCTACCATATATACATGGCCGCAGCCAAATTTGATATTCTGTATCAAAATATGTCCATTGCCTAACAAATAACAATCATTATACAAGGAGGTACTGTTTTACTAAGTAAGCATTGACCAATAAATGACAGCAAAAATGCACCAGAATGCAGAAGTATAAATACAGATTTTTTCAAAATTTTTCACACCGTGGGAGGCGGACACCCCCTCCCACACTCTCCCCCGTCCGGGTTTCCCCCTCAAATCTGCTTTTGACCCCTGCAGTTTGGGTCCCCTATGGCCCATATATATATATATATATATATATATATATATATATATATATATATATATATATATATATATATATATATATATATATTTATATATAAATGTATATATATATTCATATATATAACATGTATAAATATAAAGTATATATATAAATATATATAATATATAAACATATATATATAAATAATATATAAATGTATGTGTCCACATATATATATATATATATATATATATATATATATATATATATATATAGTATTGGTCTACTTTTGGGCCCCCTCAATGAAAATTTGGTTTCGCCGCCAATGCATATAGCCTTATGCTACACATAGTAATATAAAGACACAAGGTATGAAACGACTGACGGAGGACCCCGAGTGACCTGCAGTATTGACTATCCATTTCTAAACTACCTACAGCATGGCACGAACTCATCCCTTGCATGGACATATAATTGGACAAAATGGTTCCGTCTGACACAAAACTAACTATAATTAGTATTTAAATCAGGCTGAGGGGACAGTGTTTGGCGGCATTCCTCTTCATGCATGTCCTCGAAGCCCGAGAGGCTTCCGAGCATAATCGTGGGATTGTCGATAGATCGGCGGCGCTCTCATTGGCCGGAAATAATAAACAATAACCGATCAACAATATCAATATGCATCGGTAGGCTTGATCTTGGGTCAGACGCATCTTAAGATGGGTCAGACCGGAAGAAGAAGCGCGACATTATATATATATATATATATATATATATATATATATATATATATATATATATATATATATATATATATATGAGAGAGAGAGAGACATAGGAATAATGAAATCTTTAATGGATGATCAGCTTAAACTTTTGTCACACTGGTAATTACACACATGCAGCATTCAATCAGTATGTATTAATTTTTTTAATATGGTCCCCTGCAAGACTTTGATGCCCTGGTTATGCCATGAAATTGATTCGCTCGTTCGGCAAATTCTGACAAAAAAATCCGTCTATGAATCGTAGATCAGACAGCACGCGCGGAAAGTCCTTGGACTTAAATTAATCTGAACATCATCAAGGTAAAAAAAGAAATCGACCGAAAACAACTTCTTTAAATTAAGATAAAACACGGTCAGGTCAGAATAAACAATCATTTATTAATGGAATAATGAAAGTGTCTGAATGTACCACATTGAATGGCGTCAAGTGCTGACAAGGCCAGTTTGTAAGGACAATGAATGGATAGTCTACGTATTACAACATATACTCATAAAAATTTTTCTTCCATACCAGGAATGGCTCCACCATGTGATAAAAGAGAAAGCACAGGACTACTGGATAGGGCTGAGACGTGTCAATGGCAAATGGGTTTGGCCGGACAACATGCCTTACCAGTATGACCATAGGTTAGTTAAATCTGCCGATAAAAAAACACACATCCTCAACAGAAATAAAAAAAAAACGGACGTAATTGAATGTTTAGGAATATGACACAATTTTGAGCAAAGCTAACTGTAAGTCACTGAGCTATAGCGATCACTCGTTGTCCATCGTCCGTCCGGTCATCTGTCCGATAACAGGGCACAAATCGTAACCGCTGGACCTGGAATCTTATAACTTGCCATCCCGGGAGGTCCATGAAAAATCTCTATGGAAACCTGAAATTATGTCGCTGTTACCCATATCCTCCGAGCTATGGGGCTCAGAAGTACCCCCCCCTTAATGAAAGATTGATACAAAAGCTTCAGTACCTGAACAACTAATGCATTAATCACCATGATTCTTTGCATGCACATTGATTACGGAGGGTTTCATCAGCTTCTGCAGAATGGTGGCGGCACTTGGATTTTTTTTTTAATTTTTATGAATTTTTGCTTTAATTCTGGGATCTTCAATGTTGCGGTCGTCTGTTAAGAGGGCACACATTTTAAACACTGAACCTAAAATCTTCTAGCTTGAAGGCCCATGAATAAGTCTCCTTGGACACCTGAAATTAGGTCTCTGTTACCCATTTCGTCCGAGGTATGGGGCTGAGAATTAGGCCCAAGAATAATGGATGATTTGATACAAAACGCTCAAGTATCTGAACAACTGATGCATGCATATTGATCATGGAGGGTTTCATAAGTTTCTGCAGACTGGTGGCGCCACCTGGTTTTTTTTCCCATTTTTTATCATTTTTTCTATATTTTTTAGTCATTTAAAGATGCGGTCGTCTGTTAAGAGGACACAAATCGAACCACGACACCTAGAACTTGTCATGCAAGGAGGTTCATGAACAGTCTAGTAAACTTGAAATTAGATCTCTGTTACCCATATCCTCTGAGCTGTGGGGCTGAGAATTAGTCCCCAGAATAATGGAAAATTTGTTACGATGCTCAAATATCTGAATTTTTACGCATTTTATAGCTCAGCTGACTGTAATTCATCTGAGCCATATCGATCATCTTTTGTCCGTCAAGCTATCCTGCCGTCTGTCCGTTAACAGGGCACAAACCGTTACCGCTGTATCTGGAATCTTCTCACTTAACATCCATGGAGGTCAATGAAAAGTCTTCTTGGAAGCAGAATTGAGGTCACTGTGACGTATATCCTCTGAGCTACGGGGCTTGTAAGTACCCCACAGAATAAATAAAAATTTGATACAAAAGACCCACTATCTGAATAACTAATGCATTGTGGCCATGAGTCGATTATACTTATTGATCAAATAGTGTTTCATCATTTCCTGAAGATTCCCATCCCCTCCACTGTTCGCCGGCCGTCCGGGCCATATGAAATATGGGTGTGCTTATGGGTCTCGATGAACTTTACCTAATATGCATGAATGATGATGCCTATTAAATTTTCTTAATTAGTTGCCTGTACCAAGAAATATTGTCAACATGTCAGTCGGCTAAGCGACATGACCCATGGGTCACTTGTAATATTAATGCATCATATGTTCTTTTGAACACATGAAAAAGCACATTAGAATGTACAAAACAATTTGCCATCTTAATCTATATGTGTACCATTTATATTTATACGGCTGTTTATTTAGGCAAAACATAATTTTGGTTTAGCATCAGAATTTTTGCATTGATTAGATATAAAGAACTTGCATTAACCTATATCTGTCTCATTAGGGACTGGGTTGTCGGGTCACCGAGTGCGGGTATGTCAGAAATGTGTGCGCATACATCCCCTTGTACTGGCGGAAAATGGAAGGAGGCGCCATGCACCTTGTACAAGAGGACTCTTTGTAACTTTCGTGGACGTGAGTAAACTAACGTGTTCTAAAAGATATGTTTTACACCGGCTTGTGGCTTAGGGGTTGAGCACAGGGAGATCGTGAGTTCGAACCTAAACTGAGGCTGTGAGATTTTTCACAGTCGGCCCCGTCCCAGAGTAGGCGCTCTGCACACTTAATGGGAAGGCCTTTCCTAACGGGCGTTTTCAAAAACAAGCGAGTGCGCCTTTCAGGGGTTCCTTGAAAAAATGATCCAGCATTCAGGTCGATTTCACACCTAGGGCCCGCAGGTACCTTTGTCATCGGGCCTGTTTAAAACGAGTATATAAATTGAGAGGAAAAATGAATGCTAACAATTTTTTTTTATTTCATATTCCTTTATTATAAATTGGAAATGACACACGTGATAACCATACATTTCGTGCCTTATTTGAACAGATATGTAGTATTACTTTAAAATATAAAGCATAAATGCTTGTATAAATGGGATATTCAAATGCACTTACGTACCCTTGAACATACGCCTGAATCACAGTAGTTAACACAGAACGGGCGTGGGGGGGGGGGGGGGGGGAGTAGTGGGAAATTTCCGTATGTGGCATTCTATTTATGTAGTCCGTCACCTGCGCTTTGAATCGGGCTTTGAATTGCTGATAAGATAATATCAACGGATTTGCGTGAATTGTTTTGTTCCTGGTATAAATCAGAAATACATGATTATTTATTATACTGGATGATTTACGCTCCAGTAAATGAATTTTATCCACATAATAAAAACAAAGCGGCGAGAATGGTGTTAGCTCAGCTGTCTGAGAGTACTCATAACCGTAGGAATGGAAGAACTGTGCGAGTCGTCTGTGTCCGTTCGCAAGGCCCAGATCATATCCGTAACCAGAAATATGCACTCTGAGGCATGCAGGCCTCCGCCGCGTAGGCAGTCCTTAATGTGGGTTACTCCACAATCCCTGTTTTTATTCATATATTGGTCAATCTTCCCAGGTTATTTGGTGCCTATAATCCCTAACAAGTGTTTGAATTCCCATATTCGGCCCATATTTGCATTTTAATCAACATATGTGACTGCACATTTGTAAATATTCCTAGAAGCCCTTCCTGGATCCGGATTATGAGCTGGTTCCACACTAAAATCTTATCTTAAAAAAATTTCGATGGTATTCCAATCATAACTGTGTTTGTAAGTAGTGAACAAACACGCGCGCGAACGGGAATAAAAGCGAACCCTCCTGGAGGGGGCAGTAACTATTGGGCTCACATTTTTCATGCATGGGACACCTGACAGGTCCTTTTGACCCTTAATGTTCTCTTCACTACACAAACATCAGCACCTCAGAACTTTTAACTCATGTAAAAGGCCTATTTCTCAGGAATGGTTGACTAACACATTTGGTGAAGATCTCCGGCTATTGTTGAACACTTGTATCGACACCGACATTTACCCCTTATTACGCATTGCTAATTGTACTTTATATAATGCCGATTACAGCAACTTTAGTATTTATAACACGAGATTTTGAAAAGGGACCATTTTTGCCAGTTACAACTATTGCAAAACGATTACAGAAGTATAATTGACCAGCGATCCCTCGAATGAATGCTTCGGAAAGAGCATATCAACTTCCATTTTGAAATATCCAGTTTCTCAGTTCCGCTGTATAGCTGAGAACATCTAGGAATCTATTAGATCCAAAGTTCACAGTAACTATAAACTAAATCTTATTCTGTTTTAAATTCCAAGACAGTAAACGGAATAGCACATTTTGACTCTCTTTTTTTATCAGAAAAATCAAAATGGACTACGAGTGAGAGGTATTTTAATTTCGCTGAGATTGAGCTTCAGAGAGGATTTTCAATTAAGCCTGCGGGAGGCTTGAGAGGGTAAATACCATGAATTTGTGGGTAAATAAAGGGAACCAAGAAGAGCTGAAACCGAGATGCTTGCATTCGGCTTGAAATCGATTTCAGATTAACCCCGGGGGAAGCCTGAACCTGATTTCAGGTTACCCCCCCCCCCCCTACATTTCAGATTATCCCCCTCACTGATCAAGCTAATATGATTAATCATTGGGGGGGGGGGGGGGTAATCTGAAATTGGAGGGGGTAATCTGAAATCGATTTCAGAAATCGGTACACCCGAAACCATGTAAAATGTGAATCGCACTCCAGTTTATGAGCTCTAAGGTTACACTGACTATTTAGTGCAGGTCACAACTTCAGAATAACTACTCTTAATTATGTACTTCTCTCTCTCTCTCTCTCTCTCTCTCTCTCTATATATATATATATATATATATATATATATATATATATATATTGTTACAGGTGCTCTATTATGTGACACGGGCGTAACTCGTGTTGTTGTTACATTCCGTACTGGTTGAACTCTCGTTGTCATGTAGGCCTTGAGCATTCACGCTTGGTCATGGGTCACGTGATGAGCCTGGTATGTGTAGATACACAGCGATGTCTTTCTAGAGAATTCCTGAAACGCGTGTTTACTGTGGAGTAGGGTCCTTATAGATTGTTCGAGAAGCGGAAAATTCCCGGCTTGCGGTGTTAAGGTATATAAAGGGGCTGTTGTTTAGAACCAGGGGGCAGACAACAGAGCAGATACCAGCGGACGCAGAAGGCTGTGTCATATTCTAAGACCTTATCCGACGAATGCGGCAATTATACATTTATATCCTGGATTTTATACATTTGGACTTCAGTTTACTTTCTGTGTTGTTGCAAGAACTTTCCACAGGACTGTCATTCTCCGAGAGTTTACATTTAAAGACTTATCGTGGTGACTGTATTGGTATTCATGTACTGTACCATTATCTTTCTGTGTGATTTTATTGACTTGTAGCTATAACGCTGTTTTACTCTATAATTGTATTGATTAAGTGTATTGTATTGTTAGGGTTGTTTTAAGAATAAATTATAGTTATTTGTTCACAAAAAAAAAAACTGACTTTTTTATTCATTCCCTCAGACATTTCCCGCTGCCTAGTCTCTGTTACAGAATTTGTGTTCATCACGCATACGTGATCTGTTTATATTAGGTTCCGTAACAATATATATATATATATATATATATATATATATATATATATATATATATATACATACATAAATACATAAATACAAGCTTTCTTACCGTCAGGAAATGGTCAATGGGCAGCCTGGGCTCCTTGGTCTGCATGTAGCAAGAAGTGCGGAACCGGAAGTCAGTCCCGGACTCGAAAGTGCAACTTACAAATTAATCCGGGGCTTCCGTGTCCAGGTCGTTCAGACGACTACCGCCACTGTAACACCCAGTACTGTCCGAGTAAGTTAACTAAGATTATATTGCATTGCATTATATTCCAACTCTAAAAATAAAAAAAAATCCTCATTTTATCCATCCGTCGTTAACCATAATTTTAACAGTAACAATTGCAAGTTTACTATATTCAATAAATATCCAGCAAAGCTGTTTCAAGGAATATATTTATATACAAAAAATAATGCAATTTTTATTATAGGTTTTATAAAATTTAAAAGAAAAATATGTTTTTAACCGCTCCAGGTTGTTCTAACGATAATAATTGCCATTTTTAAATGAAGGTTGTTTGAAAAGCCCTATATCTAAATATAAACCAAAAATGGTTTATATTCATAATAAACTCAATAAGGTATTAATTATTATAACCTCGCACTGTGATATTTTTGATAGTAGACATATTTTTTAACTTTCATTCATTTTCAAATGATTTTGTTACTTTTTTATTTAAATTTCTGAAAGGTACACTATTTTAAGCCCCCCAGTAACATTAATCTGCCTTTCAATGATCCTATTTTAAACTACATGACAACATCTAAAAAAGTGTTTTTTCCTTTATCATGATTCTATCTACCCTAAAAGTGAAATTTACAATTTTCATTCCATAAATAGCTGAATAAAAACTTTCTGTTTTAGGGTAGATAGAATAATGATAAAGGATATTAATTAAGGGATCACAGTACCAGGTTTAAAATAATGTATACTTCATGTGGTCAATTATGAATATTAACCACTTTAGGATTGAATTTTGATATAGGGGTTTCAAACAGTGTTGCTACCTTAACAGAGTCTGGGCTAAATGGGGCTAATGTGCAATGGACTAATGTCAATATAGAATATGCCTTGAGGGATACAGTCAGACAAACAGGCAGAGGTTTACCTGATTCATTTTATAAATGTATTTTAACTCCTTTCTATACGGTTTACTCGCTTGACACCGTTTGTACAAAATGTACTTGATTTAATTGATTAAGGGTTTATTTCTTTTATTTTCTTCCAGCGGGTTGGGGAACTTGTACTGTTGGCGGAGATCCACATTACCTCACTTTCGACCTCCAGGGTTACAATTTCCAAGGTGGGGACCTCAAAGGCCGAGAATGCAAATTTCTTCTGGCCGGTCGCTGTAAGGAGCCTTCTCCTCTCCCACCATTCAAAATCCTGGCATCCAATGATCACCGTGGACAACCTCATGTCTCCTGGATAAAGGCAATAGAGCTTCACTACAATGGTCACGTGATCAGGGTCGATCAGAGCCATCGAAGTACTGGCTTCATCTACGTAAGTTAGTAAGAACATAATTATTTTTGTTTGTACTTAACAAACAAAAACAAAATACATATAAAATCATATGCACATTTATGACTTAACCTTCAATTTAATTAACCTTCAAGCTTATTTCCACTTGCTTACACTAGTAAGAACGAAATATTGACAGATACCAAAAGATTTTTTAAGGTATTATCATAACGTATTCCCGAGTTTTACTAATCGTAAGCTATGCAGCAAACAGTTGTTACGACGAGGATGATGCCGTTGCCGTAGATAAAGGTGAAAGCCGCCAAGTGACTCAAAAGGGGGTACTCTAATAGGTCCCATTTTTGCCAGTGGTAAATACCTCTGACTGGGACGATGGATCAATTGCTACAGCTTTTCACTTGTCAACTCATGTTTACCATACATCCCAGAGGTAACAACGATGAATGAGAGAGGATATGCATAACGTTATTAATTGTATAAATTGAGATAGTATCGCGTGCGCATGAAATAAATATAACTTGATGCATGTCCTCTCCCCGGCCACAGTAGCTTATAGGGTTTGAGGAGTTTATTACTACATTAATATTTGGGTCAACACTTTTGTGGTTGGAGTGCAAAACCATCGGTTCCAAATGATCTTCTCTTCCTTCTGTTTCCTTACTATCCTAGATAATACGGAAGTTACATATATAACTGAAAATTGGTATGTACCTGCAACAGAAAATGTCTCGTTTCAGGTTGATGGCATTCGTAGGTCGTCTGATAACTACAGAGGAGTGCCGGATGTTGTTGTCACCAAGATCGGAAAAGGAGTGAGATTATCCATCGAGGAGGGGTTGGTTTACGTGTCGTTTAATGGGTATACAACAGTGGTTGTGGGCTTGGACAAATGCCTCAAAAGAAAACAAGGTTTGTGTGGCCTATGTGGGAACTACGACGGAAATAAAGCCAATGACCTCTACCTGCGAAACGGAACGTCCAGCAGAAACCGAAATCACCTTGGCTGGAGTTATCAGGAACCAGATCAATATGGCCGCTAGTAAGTCTGTTATACTTCTCAAAGCGGTGGGCCGGATCTTAGTGGTGATGTACTTCTGATCTAGTAAATAATTTTTTGTCATTATGCTTTGGATTCTTTATGTCTCAAAAGTATATACTATAGTCTAATCTACATAGAAATGTCCTAAAAAATGTGGCATTGTTTTGTTTATAAATTAGAAGGTCAGTTCAAAGAATAAGCTACATAGAATAAATGAGCATATGAAAATGCAAACAACGTAGAACTGTTAAGGGAATGATATATCAGAGTGTGTTTTATCAATTACAAGCAGGGATGGGGGGGGGGGGGGTTCTGTGAGGCCGTTATCTCCAGGTCCGGACAATATGTATAACAGTCTTCTGATAGTGGTAATGATTGATGATAACACGGACCAACAACTAAATTTAAAAGCTGCTGATTGGTTCTCATGAATATTTTAGAAAAAAAGGTTCTTTAACTTCTTGAAAAAAAAGTGTTTTATTTCATTATGGCCAATTTGGTTTTTTAAAAGCATGGTAATATGTAGGTTTGTGATGAATCACAAAATTTCAATAGACGCCCACTGGTGAAATGAACCAGAAGTCTTGCCGTATTTGCTGATCATTTACAACATATCGTATTTACTTATCTCGAATATACATATATATATTGTATATATTATATAAGAAAATGGTCTTATATATATGGCATATTCGAGGATTGAATATTTAAGAAAAATAACCGATGATTATTGATTTATTATTTAAATAAGTATCGATATTACCGTGAAATATGCTGTACAGAATTATACCTAAAATATTGACCGAGTAAACTCGGTCTTATTTGTACAATACGCTGTAAGGTTAAGGTAATGGCCGTTTTGTTGACACTTATTCGTGACATAAGGTTACGTTTAAATGCTGTTTACTGTTTTGTGTCCGTCTTTCTTATATCTCGGACAGTATGAGTATTTTATCGAGATAATATATAATGTATGTGCATCCTTAATTGTTTGTGATCGATTGTGGTAAAAAGCAATCGATTTAATCCATAATGAAAGTAAACAACCTATATATAGATTATATATATATATATATATATATATATATATATACAATGTATATATATATAGCTGCATCATTACAACTTTTGTTTGGCCGAGAAACTAGCAATCTTGAGCTATAAATAAAAGAACGTACTGAACAAACGTTCCGAAATTATAACCACCTGTCGCAATGGACCAGGGGCATCCAGCCGTGTGATACAGAAATATAAAAAACAATATCATGCTATGTTGCTTAACATAGAGCGCTCTCTCTCTCTCTCTCTCTCTCTCTCTCTATATATATATATATATATATATATATATATATATATATATATATATATATATATTTCGCGGGCGGGCGGTAAGGCGGGGTCTGGTTCGTGGTCCACTCGCACACACACAAATGGTAAACGATACGCAGCTGACACTTGACAACTCTATTCTTTGTCTGCAACAAAGTGGCCAAGATCTGATTCGACGTGTTGTCGATAGCATGACATGAGGCTGGACTCATTTGATCATATTGCTTACAAATATTGGACTGCTTAATATCATAAAGGTACTCAACATATTGTTTATAAATACTGGACTGTTTATTTTAATGTATATGAATATACTCAAATGCAATTTATGCATCTGCAACAAGAACACAAGATATGTTAATGTATGTTTACCTGAACTCTTCATGTTATTATAACCATGTTATTATACATATCTTTAAAACAACTTCTTATCTCACACTATCTTACATCTTGTTTATACATATCTATCAATCTTTATCTCATACTCTCGTCTAATTTATATTTGTTTACATCTTACTATTCATACACAAATTATGTTTGTGTACAACTATACACAAACAATACCACTAAGATTTCACTTCGTTTATATCTTCTATCTATAATAACATACATTAAGTACAAATGTGAAACATCTAGGCTAAGTATCATTCTTAAGTACATAATGTTTTATATTGTTATCATTCAAAGTAATTATGCTATTACACGATAGAATATAAATATGACCAATGATTGTAGTAAATTTCTAAGTGAAAACATTCGGGTGGTTATTTTCTGGGAGTCTATGATGGAAGAGCGAAGGGGGTATCCCACTATATTTGGAGGGACGGATATTGGTTGTTTATCTCCCCTAGGAAATTCAAGAAATCTACCTTGACAACACGTCGAAATAGATCTGGGCCACCTTGTTGCAGACAAAGAATAAACAGTTGTCAAGTGTCAGCTGCGTATCGTTTACCATTTGTGTGTGTGCGAGTAGACCACGAACCAGACCCCGCCTTACCGCCCGCCCGCGACATATATATATATATATATATATATATATATATATATATATATATATATATAAACCCTTTTGTTTTCCAGTTGCCAAAATGAACATTTTTCACTATCTGATACAACCAACTGCCCTGTTGCGCAAAAGTGTAATATCCTTAGCAACAGACTGTTTCACGGGGTGAGACCCGATCATCAAGTGAATGTTGTTAGAATGAAGCTAACGGCATGATTTGAAAAGCCGAGCCTGTGGGAGGTTACGAGATTATGCTTTGTCCATATCGGAGATAGCAAGTGAATGACTGGCACAGATACTATTGTCCTTGGGCGCACAATAGGTTTAGTCGGGGTACACGTGCGATGCTGGAACATAAAAGGGGATATATATTGTTACGGGTGCTTTTTTTATTGTGTGACACGTGCGTAACTTGTGTTGTGACACCCTCGCCGGGCCGTTTGTTACATTCGTAGTTTAATCCGTACTGGTTTAACTCTTGTTGTCGAGCTGGCTTGGGGCGAGCTCACGTGTACACCATGGTGTGTGGAGGCACGGCGATGTTTTTCTAGATGATTCCTGTAACGCGTGTTTACTGTGATGTGTAAGATCTTTTAGACTGTTCGAGAATTGGAAAATTCTCGGCTTGGGGTGAAGAGTTTATAAAGGGGCTGTGTTTTAGAGCCGAGAGAGAGAGCAGAAAAGATTTTCAGCGGACGCAAAAGCGTGTGTCAGTTTTTGGGACCTTATCCGACGAGTGCGGCAATTATAGATTTCCTTCAGACTTTCTCCTGGATTTTATGCATTTGGACTTCAGTTTACTTTCTGGATTGTTACAAGAGCTTTATACTGGACTGTCATTCTCCGAGAGTATACACTTAAAGAACTTATCGTTGTGACGGTGGTGGTATCCAGGTACTGTGCACTTTGTGTATTTTACTGTGTGATTATATTGATTTGTTGTTATACCGAAGTTTTACTGTATAACTGTATCGATTTAGTGTATACTAATGTAAGGGTTGTTTTAAGAATAAAATATAGTTATTTGTTCACAAAAAAACACTGACTTCTTTATTCATTCCCCTAGTCATTTCACGCTGCCTAGTGTTACAGAATCTTATTTTTTTTTATCTCCATTACACAATTTGTGTTCACCACGCATACGTGATCTGTTTATATTAGGTTCCGTAACAATATTCTCTTACATAAACCCTTTTCTTCTACAGCTGCCATAATGAACATTTTGCACCCTGTGAAACAAACAACTGCCCTCTTGCACAAAAGTGTAACATCCTGAGCAACACAGGTGTGTTTGGAACGTGTCCCAGGTATTACAACGCCAAACCTGGCTGCGCCATTGACATGTGCTGCTCACAGCAAAGGCCAGATAAATGCAGAATATTCCGGGACTACGCCAGGGAATGTTACAGGCTTGGATATAGGCCAACTCCCACATGGGAGAACAGATGTGGATGTAAGTATTCTTAATGCTATTCATAAGCAAAACAATAAATAAAAAAAAAACAGAAAATCGTGAGAAATTTGCATTTAACATTTTTCTGTGGAGGTAATCGCCTCCATACTGTCCAGACAGTCAGACAAGGCCAGGGTATATCCATTTTGCCAAGAAATTTTCAAAAGCAACATCCAGCGAGAAGTCCAAGGCAGATGTCCGTCACATTGACCTGAAATGAGGTTAATGTGACCTATATTCTGCGTGCTTCCGGCCCGAAACATGATTTTAAGCGCACGGTCAGTAAGACAGGGCACAAATTTATTCAGTTGGTCTAGAATCTATTAACGTAATATGCAGGAAGGTCATGGGTTAAAGTGATTCAATTTTGTCAATGTTGCCTATAATATGCCAGCTTCGGGTCATAAGCATGAGTTTTAGAACCCAAATATAAAGACAGGGCAAAAAATTGTATCCGCATTTCCTATTATTTTCTAAGGCATTATCCATGTAGGTTCTCGACAAATCTCCTTGAAAACATGAAACTAGGTCATGGTGAGCTATATTCTGCAAGCTTTTGGCCAACAACATAAATTTGGGCACTCATTCTGTCAGACAGGGCACGAATTTAATATGTTAGCTGATGAATCATTTTACTCAACATCCAGGGAGACCAAGGCACATGTCATTGGAAACCGGGATTAAGGTCACAGTGACATATAATCTGTAAAGGACAGATTAAAACATGATATGAGCACCCAGAATGTTCGATGGGTACAAATTAAATGCATTATTCATGGAATCTTCTTAAGCAGCATTTAGAAAGGTCCTGGGCGAAGCTCCTTTGAAATATAAAATTTGTCATATTTACCTATATTCTGACAGTCACACAGGGCACAGAACTAAATGTAAGACCTAGAACCTACTATTGTAAAAAACAGGCATATCCTTGGCCGGTAAGCTATAGGGGAAAACATGATTATTTTACTGTGCAAGTCAGATGGACACAAATCGTAACAGTTGGACCGAGAACCTTCGAACTTAAAATCCAAGGACTTGGGCAAATCTCCTACAACACCTAAGATTAGCGGAAAATTATGAGCAACCAAAAAGGCAGCCATTGTCATAATCTTAACTGATGGACCATGTAATGTCTCTTTGGACATCCGAAATTAGGTCACTGTGATCTATATGCTGCAGGATATATGAAAGAACGTGATTTAATCACCCTATATGTCATCTGCTTTTTTTTTACAGTTGGATATGGAAATCGATTTGGTTAAGATCCAGTTAGCTGCCTGAAATAAAATCCTTTGAAACCTTAAATAAAATCACTGTTTCTGTACAAGTATTCTGTGAGCTATGTAGAAGAACATGATTTTAGCACCCTTTCAGTCAGACGGATACACGTCGTAGCAGTTGCATCAAGAAACTTGTAATTTTAATAGGATCCAGGGAGTATCCTGAAAAAAAAATCCCTAAATAACGTTACTGTGACCTATATTCTGTATGTATTTAGCACCCTAAAAGTTAGATGAACAGAGGTCGCAGCAGTAGGACCTATATTCTGTATGCATTAAGCACCCTATAAATTAGATGAACAGAGGTCGTAGCAGTTGGACATAAACAAGTTGGCATTCAAGAAGTTCCTGATAATATCCTCCCTGAAACCTTAAATGAGGTTGTGCGTTTATCCTACTTTCACGGTTCCTTAACAAATATTTTTCACAAGATCATAACATTATTATTAATACATGTATCGCCTTTACTCTCAGCTGAGCGTCATGCCCCATGGGTAATTCATTTTAATGCTCGCTTAACTAACAAAGTACATATGCTGAATTCCATTCCGGTTTGGGACAGGGGCATACACGCGATAATATTGGCGCCATCCTGGCTCGGTGTACCATTCCTTGCAGATCCTTTGTGTGAGCCCCCATTGTTGGGTAGTCGTTTGTGAGTGAAACACGACTGCTGGGCACAATTTCCACATGAAGCCTGCAGAGCGCTCACCTAGAGTGGGGATGCTCCTGGGAAATCTGACCACCTCGGCTGAGATTCGAACCCAAGCCTTTAAGCGCTCTGCTCTAACCCTAGATCACGGAAGGCGGTCGCATGTTTCATTCTTTTCGGATTAGTCTTAGGACTTCGCTTAGGTTTATTGGGACAAGATTTCTATGGGCCGGTTGACACTGGCAAAGTTCACTTGCGCAGGTGAGTCTTACAAATTACCCCCCCCCCCCCCCTTGCTATTAAAATTCAATTCATTGTTCTATTTGCCTGGACCTGGACAGCTGAAGGGTAAAACGCTCGGCATTCACCGCTGGTGACACGAGTTCGATCCCAGGTGAAGCCATGAAATGGGTTGTAGTGGCCTGTTCAAGATCAGTGTTTTTTCTCGGGGTTCTCCGGGTTCCTCCACCTCTCTCACAACGATCTTCAACTCTGTCAGTATCTTCAGATTGCAATAATCTTCAATCAACCTCTTATCTTTAAAGGGGGTTGTAGCTTTTGCTGGTTCTGCTCGATAGGCCGTAATCTGTAAAAGCTGAGGATGTTTGTCTGAGAACGCTGTCACAAATTTTCCAAATTTGCAGTAATCTAACATTTCCGTTTTGCTATCATATGCCCATTCTCTCTCTCTCTCTCTCTCTCTCTATATATATATATATATATATATATATATATATATATATATATGTATATATATATATATATATATATATATATATTCCCTTAAAAAATCTGACATAACATTACTTCTGATTATTTTATTCATTTACAAACATTTAAATGTAAGGAGCACTTTATATATATTTTAAGGTTACCCTTGATTTGACACAATAATGTGTTCATGTTAAAGGGAAGAGAACCAATAAGTTTGACATCATCTGAGATACAATTCTAATTATATTTTATGTCTCACAACATATTTATAAATATATATCTTTTTTTTTCTCCGTTCCTATTAAGCTATACGAACATCGGTATCTTTTGACTAAATTCCATTGGAATGATAATTCTAAGGTTGGTAAAAAACATTGTAATATAATCTTGAACACATGTCTGCTGAGATTTTATGGTTAGCTGCAAAGTACATCTCCCAGTTAACATTATCATCCTGTATTGTATCTTATAACTAGACCAAGGATATGGTGCAGCTGATTTCTGTTCCACGTATAAAGTATACGAGCTGATAAACCTTGTATACCGGGCTTTTTACTGAGGTTGCGGAGATGTATTTACTGAGATGAGGAATGTTGGCTCATTTTTTTATTCTAAAAGTAAAAAAAATAGATTTTCAGTGGGATATTGTGCCAATGAGATATGTAAAATTATTTTTTTTTACATTTGTATGTTGGAGCTGTGCTCGTGACAAGAAATTCATACACCGTTAAGTATACTTTAAAGACCTGGTCAGTGATGATGTTTCCATTTGTGAATCGGAATTGGACGTGGGAGCATTCCGATTTTTTATGATATTTAATTGGTTACTATTGTTGGACGTATGAAAAATATGTTAGGAAGACAAAAAGATGTATAATATGTAAGTTTTAAGGCAAGGAAACTGATCCTGGAGAAAGAAACGGAAATATGCATAACCCGTTCGTAGCAAAAGGGGACCCAAGGGGATTTTAGGGGGCCCGTACCACCGTTTTAGCCTCCACAACCTTTTCTTAAACGGATCAGACCAATTTGGAGGCTTGGAATCTCCGCCAAAACCCACCGCAAGGCCTCATCCGGGAATGGGGACCTTTCAGGGTTTTGTCATTTTTCCTCCTGGATTGATTAAGCGTGAGTCTTTGGTTTGTCACACTGACTGACCACGCACGTGGGTCAGAGCCAGGGTCAAATGTCAGGGTGAACATGCTTAAATCCGTCACTGAAAGCAGGGATTATTCATATGTACAATAGTCCTTAATCCTGCACTGGAGGCGACCCGGAGGTAATATTGCCTTTTCCTTAGGCAGTTCGGTTGTTTTCGGTGATAACCTCCCCGCAAACATAAAATATACAAAAATCACACAAATTATGGGTACATTATAAATCAATTATTCTCATATCGGCGAGGTCAATCCGGGAAGAATAACCTTTAAAATGAGAGAGTAGTTTAAGAGAACACTGCGAACAAATGTAGACAGAATTCCTTTCATAAGTATTAGATGTGATTTAACATGCTTCTGTGCGTTAGGGGTAGAGCGCAGGACTCAAAGCCGGGAGATCGTGAGTTCGAATCTCAGCCGAGGCGGTGAGATTTTTCCCGGTCGGCCCCCATCCCTTTGAGCGCTCTGCAGGCTAAATGGAAAGGCCGTGCTCGACGGCCGTGTTTCACTCTCAAACGAGTGCGTCTTTCGGGGGTACCTCGGTGGTATGACCCAGCAGTGGGCACCATTACACACCCAGGTCCCACAGGTGCAGTAGTCATTGGGTCTGGTTAATACCAGGATATAAAATGAGAGGAAGCGAGTGTTATTGCCCTGTCACTGAGTCCGAAACCGGAATGGAATTCTTCAGATGTAAAAATATACTTAGTTAATCTATCATTAAATAAATGGAGGCGGTTATCTCCAACAAAAAAATTAAAAAGTATTGGATTTGAGTAAGTTAAACGTATTTTTATTTTTTTTTTTTTTCAAATCCTCAGGTCGGAATGAATTAAGCCAGTTACCTATACCTATTGCGGCTAATACGGGTTTCCATTCGGGGTCAACTTCATTTTTAATATTTGAATCTTTTAGACTTGGGATGGGAAGGTTTTCATAAAGGATTTCAGAGGAGGGATTAAACAGATAAGATAGGGACAATCTTTGGAACAGCTGATTGCAATTATGGTAAATATATGAATTAATATAATGCAAGGCAAGGAAAATGACCATTCTTTTTTATTCTCATGTATATTGTGTTTTGTTATTATGATCATTGACATGAAGGCCTGTATGATTATGTAACACTAATGATTATAATGGATGATGATATAAATAAGAAATTTTCATATTATAACTACTCTATAGATTCAAAATGTTTCGTCTCAACTAATTTTTTTTATGGCAGCTAATATTCAGTTCCAAGTCCTCTCATTAAACGTCAGGAGAATAAGAAAATATATAAAGAGAAGACAAATTTTAAATTGGTTAGTTAAACACAACAGTTATAACGGTGTTAGCTTTTCACAAGAATGCCACTGTACAAAACAGGTCGAGATTACATGGTCTAATCAGTGGCGAGGAGTGATGTATTTTTCACATGGAAATGCAGTCTTGTTGTGTATGTACGATAACTGGTAAGAATCTGGAATTCAGAGAAATTGATAAATCTTTAGATCTTTCTGGGAGGTATCTCATTGTGGAATGTGAAATTAAAGGTTTGCACTGTCTGCTTGTAAACATATGAAACCATGAAACTCAGCAAGTCGAATTTTATGAAAAGATCCTCACTGAACAGCCAAAAATGACTATTGAAACTGATGTACAGATTATATGGGGTGGTGACTTTAATGTTCATCTAACAGAACTTGACGCAGATGGAGGAAGGACCACTGTTAAACATAATCCTGTCAATAAAATAGCATCCATCATTAAAAGCTTTAAACCTGTATGATATATGGCGCCCAAGCATGAAAATATAAAAGCCTTTACTTGGCGATCAAATACTCCTTCAATTCAGAGACGTCTAGATTAATTTTAATAACAAACACTTTGCAGTCTTTTGTTACAAAATGTGATATAATTCCATCTTTTAGCACAAACCTTTCAGCAGTATTACTATACATTAACTTCAGCAAAGATAACAAAATTGGACCTTCTTACTGGTGTGTGAACAATTAATCATCAAATGATACTGATTATTTGGAATTGATTAAGGAAAACATTAGTGAATTGAAACAGGAAATGAATACTGAAAAGGCAAAGATAAATAAAATGGGAATATCTAAAATATAAAATTAGAGAATTCACAATACAATATAGTAAATCAAAGGCTGAACGACTCAAGTAAAATAAAGTCTGGCTGGAAAATAAAGTGGCTAAACTTGAACAAGAATTAAGATGTTCTGATACACCTGAAATGCAAGATTTATACCACACAACTTACAGGGACATTACGACAACATCACACGAGGAGTTATAATCAGGTCAAGGACTCAGTGGCTGCAACAGGGAGAAAAAAGGTCTAGAAATAAAAATAACTCTGTAATAAGACAATTATATTGTAATGGTGAATATATAATGATTCCAAAGAAATTATGAGATTTATTAAAAGCACATTTGAAGACAATTAGCGCCCCTATACAACCCCCCCCCCCCCCACCCCGTTTTCGAATTTCTGGCTCGGCCACTGATCATGGCCCCCTCCCCTCCCTCAATCCTTGCTACGCCCCTGAAAATATGTATGTTTGCAGATGACACAACTGTTTTAGTTAAGGATGTTGATTCATTGAGCATGGTTCTTGAAGTGCTGCAAATGTTTGAATATTATTCTTCACTTAAAATTAATCGCACAAAGTCTGGGTAACTTGTATTGGGTCAATAAAAGATAAGGTATTGGAGAATTTAAATCTGAAATGGATCAACCTTACAGTTTCAACTATGAAAATACTTGGGATTTATTTTTCATACAACGATGATTTGGTGTACAAAAACAATGTCAAGAGGGTTAAACATAACTTAGCAACCACATGAAATTTGTGGAAAAGCAGAACTCTAACAATATATGGCAAAGCAGAGGTGGTACGCTCATTGGCAATCACAAAACTTCTTCATGTAACTAATATGTTAGTACCACCAAAAACTACAGTAAAGAATTTAAAAAGACCACTCTGTGACTTTATTTGGAGGGCAAAGAGGCATAAAGTAAAATATGCAACCATTATTGGAGAGTATGAGAAAGGGGGATCAATTTTCCAGACATTGAATGTAAAATAAAGGCACAAAGAATATTGTGGATTAAACGCATTTTGTGTTCAGGAGAATCTGCCAGTAGTAAAATTTTGAATTTCAGATTAAGGAAGACAGGTGGATTGAACTGTATAAGATTAAACTTTGATCTGAATGTGTTAACTAAAGGATTGCAAAGATTTTATTTGAAATGTATAGAGGAATGGGCTTCATATGTATCAGTTTTGCCTGAATCAACAGAAGATATCATATATTAAAGCTTGTGGAATAATCATTATATAAAGATTAATAACAGACGTCTATACAACAAATATTTTGTAAGTAGCAAATTATATAATATAAAAGACCTGGTAAATTATGATGGAAAGTGGAAGCCATGGGGGAAAAATACGAGAGAAGAAAATATGAAATTCACATTGAGTTCTATGTTTTGGATGGCATTAAAGCAGGCTATTCCAAAAACCTGAAGAGTCAGGTTTATAGGGATTGAACAAGTACATGATGAGGAAATGAAGATGACAGTGTTGTAACAGTGAATGGTTTAGAGAATTTGGATACATTAAATGCTAGAGATATATATATAAGACTTTGGTGGATAAAATATGGGAAACTCCTACAGCTCAGAAAGTATGGGATAACAAAAAACAATAGTATCGAGGTGAAATGGCAACCTGTTTATAGTGGAATATATAAAAGTACCTTAGAGAGTTTCAATACAAGATATTGAATAACTACATTCCTCTAAATGATCAGTTGTATAAGTGTAGTTTAAAGGAAACCCCTCGATGTTCAATTTGTTTTGAGGAAAGAGAAAAGATACTACATATATTTCTGGACTGTATGGTTGCTAAAAACTTTTACCTGAAAATAAGATTCTGGTTACAGAAGTATAATGTGATTTTACCACCTATGCAACCAAATCTTGAATCATATATGGCATAATACCAGTTGGTGAAGATAACATGTTTATTAACAAAATTTTGCTGCTGTACAAATATGTATTGTATAAAGAAAAAGAGAGCTATCATTCTGCTTTGTTTGGTGTATTTAAAAATAAATTAATGGATATTGAAAATGTGGAAAGATTCATAGCTAATAAAAAGGAATACTAAATATTCATTACCAAAAATGGGGTGAATTGAAAAATATGAGTAAAAACTGAAAATTGTACACGAGTACAGTCATACTATGTATGGTCTGATCACGAGAAACATAACTTGTATCATAATGCACCTAGATTATGTTTAAGTTTTTGTAATTGCTTGTTTGTGTGACATTAAAAAAAATTGCCTATGATGAAATATCAAGTGAGGATTAAAGTCAAGGAAAATATCTGAGGCGAAAAAAAAGAAGAAAAAAAAGAGATGAAAAAAATTGAATCTTTTATAATTTATTTATACCATTATAGCAGTTTCCATTCCCTTGATACCAGATTTTTTAAAATAATCCACATAAGTTCAAATGACTTTTTATCAACCTTTATCCCTCTTATTATTCCAGAGAGCTTACAGTTTTACCTCGTTTTTGAGTGTTTTCAGACAAATAGAGATCAACCATTTAAAGACTGTTTATCAACGACTTTGATGGTGTTCTGTGATATTCAATTTAAAGACACATCGGTAACTACGTGAATTTTCTCGAGATAAAACATTGCATTCCATGTCCATAATTATCATCATACAGAATCAACCTGTTCATCCAGATTATTCTTTGTATTTTAATATGCTTGTAATCTACAAAATACATACCACCTTTGTGGTATGATCTTTTCCGTGTACTATAATTGACCTTGGGTCTCTTTCCTCTACATTCAGAAATTTTCAACATTGACTTGGCAAATAATATGAACGATTTAGGTGGTACATGCATATTACATACATAAATATTTTTTTGACAAAGCTAATGTGCTATATATTTCTTTCCTACCAGTCAGTGTTCAATTTCTGCTTAACCGCGGAGAAAGGATCTATTTCAGTATTTATATCAAAATTATTTTTCTTACTAATATGACTGCCAGATGCAATGAATCTTTATTGCTCCGTTTGTCAAGTTTGAGGGGGTATGAGACTATTTTTTGGTGTTTTTCTTTTTCTTTTAATAAAAGCTTACATTTTGCCACACAGGTGGTGCTCATACATGCCCCGCAAACTCAAATTACGATCCCAATGCCAATGCCTGTCAGAAGACCTGTACTGGGGTGATAGACGGCTGCATGAACGTCTACAGGAGGGGCGCATGCGTGTGCAGACAAGGATATGTATGGTTTAACAACCGTTGTATCCCTCAACGTACCTGCGGCTGTGCGGACAGGAAAACGGGAGAAGTACATGCGGTGCGTATATCATCTTTCATATTTAAAAATATCAATTACATAAAATCAAAGATTAGGTTTCTGGCACGTTTAAAAAAATGAGTGCGTGTGTAGGGGGATCTTTTTCAGATTTTTGAAAAGAAATTCATATGATCACGACAGAAATGTGATAACAGAATTGATTCGCCAAAGAGGCAGAACACATCATGATGCAAATGAACGTTTATCACATTTTTATCATTTCATTTTCTTGAAAGAAATGAACCAAAAATTTGGGTAAATTCTACTGCAAATTAAAATATAAAAAAATGATTGTTGAAGGAGTGTTAAAATTAACAAGCACGGTGCTTAGAAACCAACCTTTCAAAAATACCGAGTTTTTTATTTACCCAATCATCTATTTTACATGCAGGTATTAACTCTAAAACTAACATATATTATTTCCTGCTGGAGCCATTTAAAAAAACAGTATTCATCATAGCACGTACAAGTTCGACTCTCGTGTAATATTATGGACCATGTTTCTGAATCAATCTAAATTCAGTTTTGAACATCCCGTTATTAACCATCGATACCATTCGATTAGTCAACAGTTACCAGTCATTAACATTCATGGATGTGTTTCAATCTCCACTATTTATGAATACTGCCACTAAATATGACTGAGGTATTCTGCTTGAAAGATTATTCTGGGTTTTTTTTTTGTCTGTCTAGATCGGTTCATCTTGGCTAGATAAGTGCTGCAAGACATTATAAAAAAAATGATTGTTGAAGGAGTGTTAAAATTAACAAGCACGGTGCTTAGAAACCAACCTTTCCAAAAATACCGAGTTTTTTTATTTACCCAATCATCTATTTTACATGCAGGTATTAACTCAAAAACTAACATATATTATTTCCTGCTGGAGCCATTTAAAAAAACAGTATTCATCATAGCACGTACAAGTTCGACTCTCGTGTAATATTATGGACCATGTTTCTGAATCAATCTAAATTCAGTTTTGAACATCCCGTTATTAACCATCGATACCATTCGATTAGTCAACAGTTACCAGTCATTAACATTCATGGATGTGTTTCAATCTCCACTATTTATGAATACTGCCACTAAATATGACTGAGGTATTCTGCTTGAAAGATTATTCTGGGTTTTTTTTTTGTCTGTCTAGATCGGTTCATCTTGGCTAGATAAGTGCTGCAAGACAAAGTACCATTGTCGTAAAGGGAGGAACGGCCATTCAGTCATTGAAACATCCACACACAAATGCCACCCTGCGGCGAGATGCAGTTTGAATTTCGGCAGGTTTGCATGTACCTGTTCCCCAGGTTATACTGGGGACGGAAGCAGTTGCAATGGTGAGTAAAATGGGACTCATTCACATAAAAGTCATGTTGAATTAACAAAAATTAGCGTCTTCACTTTTAAATAAAATGAAACCCGCATAAATATTGCCCTGAAACCTGATGGCTTATTCTGTACACCGTTGACAAAAAAGGTAGGAGCCTAACCGGGCGCTATCATAATTATAACAGTTGCAGAGACCGTGTGCGGGGATAGTTGTTCAAAAACTTAAGTATAAAGCAAAATTAATCTGATTTTGTGGAGGAATAGACATATTATTGCACCATATTATGTCACTTTACGTCACGTGACTCAGCGAGAGGAATCTGCTCTAAACTTCCTCAGTAAAAGTCTAACCATTTTGACCGTTGTCTTGCAGTTTAGTATTCACAATCAGCTCAACATTCTACAGGTTCTACAGGATGTTTTATAGGTTCAAATATTTTCAACCTTAATTACATGCCATTGTTGATTTTAAGCTCCGAAGTGTGCTCAATATTTAAACAATATTGATTTTGTGCACTCTTTTCACTTAATAAAATTGCTTGCTTGATATTTACTTTATATTGTTCCTTTCAATTGAATGTTAATTTTCCGCGTACTTTTCATGCTTAATATTTCCTCAATAATGTCCTATTTATTTGATTGTAAAGTTTGTGCATATTTCTTTTTCTTTCTTACTCAGGTAATTCCTCAATATTTACTTGAAAGCATTCTAATCATCCTTCTATCATTCATTTCTTATTTGTGCACCATCAGAGAAGACCACATGAATTGTCCGTACCTCGTTATCTGCTTCTTTTTTCATGTTTTATACTTATTGTATTTTTATTTGTGTACAGAAAATGCCGCGATGAAAAAGCGCTAGATATTTCTTGTTGGACCAAGATGAAATCTGCTTGAAATCCATAACCTGTGATTTTTTGTTGTTGGTTTCAAACAATCTCAGTGAGACTATTTGTTTCACTATATGTTGAATTGTTATCCTTTTGAATATAATTATTTGGTCAGTCTGGGTGAAGTATATTTCGTTTTATCCCGACGTCGCGATTATAATAGAGACCAAGGAGAACGAGGCCAGTAACTTAGCCGTGACAACCCGACTCAGTAGGTAATCGGATAATTGGGCTGGTAAGACTACTGGCGCTAGTAATCTGGTCGTAATGCCAGAGGGTCAATATGACGCTACCGGTAACTCCGAACTCAAGACCGAAACCAATAAATGTTTCACCCTGTCTCAGACATACATCAATTTCAGTGTTAATTTAAACAATAGTACCGGATAATAAAGTTGTCTTGAAATAATTTAATCACGCATCAAGGAACCAGTAAGCACGTAAGACGCAATTCGGTGTTTTTTTCTTATTTCAGCCAATATTCATGGTCAATTTTCAAAACTCACCAAATCTTTTATTGTTGTGGCTGGTCATATTTAATTAACTGGAAGCATTAGGAAAATATACTGAATTTTAAATCTTCCTATCGATTATATAAAAAGAATTAGCATGTGGCTGACAGATTCAACTTTAGAATATTTGTTGCTACCAGCCAAATCAAAATGATGACTTTATGGCGGGATTTTTGCCCAAATGTTTATTGTAGAGAAAGGTACAAACTCAACTAGAAGTGTGCCTATTAGGTATTGCCGCAGGACTAGCTGATATCCCGCCAGGATGGCCGTAATCTAATGCTTGCCTTCACAGCTAGCAACGGAGCGGTCTCCTAGAGCAAACAGTAACCCCCTGTTTCACAATGATATATAATCCTTTCAATTTAAGTGTATTACGGTGATCCGACTGACCTCCAAAATTCAAAGGAATATTGGGTGTTACCTTAACCCTCAATAAAATTATATCAAAGTTTGTTCATTAATTTTTACTGACAGACAACCAACCAACAAACCAAGAGGAATACACAGTACCTTCCAAGTGGACGTATAAATATATAACCTGAATATTAATAGACCAGTTTACATTAATGTTACAACGCAAATTTTCTCAAATTTAATATAGTGGCACTGACAGAAGTATAAAGTGTATTTATATGTGCATGTGTTTCAGGCTTCGCCTGCCCTTCACTGAGAAGACGAATGTACGAGAACCCCCTGGATTGTAGGCAGTATTATTACTGTAACAGAGGACAGGCATGGCAGCGTACCTGCAACGGCATGCTCCTGTTTGACGTTGGCGTGCAAGGCTGTATTTTGAAAGATGTTTGCCTAAGTACATAACTTTTGCACTTTTTTAACTATGGTTTAAAATAGAGGTTCGTTACCAGGAGTTGACTTATATTGCAAATGGGACATTCTATATATTATCATTGAATTTGGGAAAATAAATCAAATATTTATAATTTCAGAAAAGGGCTGATGAGCTTTAGTAATATAAATATTTCATACACTGATAGACAGTAGCTGTTGTACCAAGTTCATTGAATGCATATCTTTGAATCATAAATATATATATATATATATACATATATATATATATATATATATATATATATATATATATATATATATATATCATTTGTCCTAAAGAGGAGGTAAAGGAGTTGATTGGAAAACAATAACATTGGATCGTCTCTTTTCAAACAGAAAACAAATATTGAAGATATTTATATTTTACACTAACATCCCAGGGCCATATAGCAATATTTGCATTTGTTTGTGAGAACAATAAGTTAGCCCCGGAAGTTATATATGCCAGGTAGCTAGAAAGTCTTAATAGAATAAAGGGGCCAGTAACCGTCGTAGACATTGACTGTTACCTTCATTAAACAGCTCCAGACCTTCGGTTTCAACTCTAGTAAGCTATATATTTATCTCTCTACTTGTGTGTGTTTACTTTTGGTTTTATCCATGTTTGACAGATTCAAATGGGTGTGCGATTTCAATGGTAAAAGTCGTTAAACGACAGGCCGCTGCCCCCAAGCTGTCAAACTGGATTGGTGATGGCAAGTTCAACTGTCCAAATAAGGAAGGCGCTTTCCCGAACAAAGGATCCTGCACTCAATTCTACGTCTGCCGGGAAGGCGTGGCCATTGAGGGAATGTGTGAGGAAGGAATGCACTTCAGCTCCAGCAAGTCTAAGTGCATGACGAAAGAGAAAGCTGGCTGCCAGCAGTGATAACTAAACCATGTTGATGCAGACCAGGGATTGAGACTTTATATTTCACGCTTACTGCATTAGCAGGTCTATAATGCCTTCCTGTTAATTATGCTTATATTGATTCTCAAATAAATTATGATGAAACAATTGGAAAAGATTAATAGTGAACACACTGACCTCACAAGAACTAAGTGTGTCATAGTGGTCTCAATCACGCAGACACTCTTACTTCTGAGGTTTTTTATCTACACAGTTAACCTATCCTAATAACCACCTCCATCTCAAATAACGACCACTTTTTCACGGTCCATATGTTTAGACAACCACCTCGAAAAAAAAGGAGACTACTTTTCGGGGTTAAGTTGATGGTCGTAATTTCGAGGTTTCCCTGTATAAGGTCATTCATTTAATCTCAATAGAAGCTCGGACAATTAACATGTTAAGATTATGTATTGTGATCGATCAGTCCATGAAAACATCCTGACAGACAGGACACATAGACACACTTCGGGAGGTCAATTTAAGATAATTGATACATTTTTATATTTTGAAAATGCCTCGGGAGGTCAATTTAAGATAATTGTTACATTTTTTTATATTTGGACTCTCCTGCCCTGCTTTTTCAGCTGTCTAAATAAACTTTGTGCAAGTTAAACTCTGCATTTTCTTATGTTTTCTTATGGGTGAATGATGCTTCTTGTTCGCGCAAATATTTTTTCGAAGTAGTTTTACTTTTGGTTTTCATGTCTAACTAATCATCCCACACAAGTCACAATCCTTTTAACAAGACACCGTTCTAACGACCAAAGTTAATATATATGCCTCCCAAATAACGTTTGCCCCTCGTATGAATATATTGGTATAAAGACTTTCCCCAACTGTTTGAACGTCGATGGTGTAATCGCTGTCCTATGTATTTGAACGTCGGAGGTATTTTGGCTGTCCACGAGCTTGAACTTCATTGGTTTAACGGGTTCCCTTCGTACGTGAATATCGGTGGTAAAACGGCTGCGTATACATGAACGTCATCGGTGTAATGACTGACCTACATATGTGACGTCGATGGTTTAACGGCCACCCCACGTAAATGAACGTCGTTGGCAAAATGGCTGCCTTACGTGTTTAAACGTCATGAATAATTGTTGCCCTGCGTGTATGAACATCAGTGGTATAATGACTGACCTACTTATTTGAGAGTCTGTGGTACAATCGTTGCCCTTCGTCTATGAAGGACGGTGGTATAATGACTGACCTTCGTATGTGAACGTCGGTGGTATAACCATCGTTTTTTAATGAAAATATTTGAATAATGACCGACCTACGTATTTGAACATAATGGCTGCCCTCTGTACATGGTTCTCGGCGGTATAATGGCTGTCTACGTGTCTCAGCTTTGATCGTTTAACGGTTTCCCTTCGTACATGAACATCGGTGGTAAAATGGCTGCCCCACTTAATTGAACGTCAGTGGTATAATGGCTGCCCTCCGTACATGAACGTCGGTAGTATAATGGCTGTCTACATGTCTCAACATCAGTGGTTTAAAGGGTTCCCTTTGTTCATTAACACCAGTGGTATAACGGCTGCCCTGTGTGTAAAGACATTAGTGGTATAATGACTGACCTACGTATGTGAACCTCGGTGGTATAATCGTTGCCCTTCGTACATGAAGGTTGGTGTTATAAGGGCTACCCTACGTATTTGAACATAAGTGGTATAATGGCTGTCCTACGTCTCTGAACTTCAGTGGTATAACGGATGCCCCTGGTAAATGAACATCGGTGGTATAATGGCTGCCATACCTAAAGGAACGTTGGTGGTATATTTGCTGCCCTACGTGTCAAAACTTCAGTAGTAAAATGACTGACCTACGTATTTGAACATAGGTTGTATAAAGGCTGCCCTATGTAAATGAACGTCGGTGATATAAATTACTGTTCTACGTTAAGCGACGTCGGCGATATAACGGCTGCTCTCCGTACATGAACGTCGATGGTATAATGGCTGTCTACGTGTCTCAACTTCAATCGTTTAACGGGTTCCCTTCGCACATGAACATCGGTGGTAAAATGGCTTCCCCACTTATTTGAACGTCAGTGGTATAATGGCAGCCCTACGTGTATGAACGTCAGTGGTATAATGACTGACCTACGTGTGTGAGCGTAGGTGGTTTAACGTACGGCTGCCCAACGTAAATGAAGGTCTTTTGTATAATTGCTGTCCTCCGTACATGAACGTCGGGGTATAATGGCTGTTTACATGTCTCAACTTCAGTGGTTTAAAGGGTTCCCTCCGTTCATAAACATCAGTGGTATAACGGCTGCCCTGCGTTTATGGACTTTAGTTGTATAATGACTGACCTACGTTATGAACGTCGGTGATTTAATAGCTGCCCAACGTAAAAGAACGTCGGTGGCATAATGGTTGCCCTGTGTATTTAAACGTCATTGGTATAATGGCTGCACTACGTATATGAACGTCAGTGGTATAATGGCTAATCTAAGTATTTGAAAGTCGGAGGTATAATCTTTGCCCCTCGTACATGAAGGTCGATGGTATAATGGCTGCCCTACGTATTTGAACGTCAGTGGTATAGATGCTGCCCTACGTCTCTGAAGTTCAGTGGTATAACGGTTGCCCCTTGTAAATGAACTTTGGTGGTATAATGGCTTCCCTACGTGAAGGAACGTCGGTGATATAATGGCTGCCCAATTTTTCCAAACTTCAGTGGTATAATGACTAACCTACGTATTTGAACGTGGGTAGAATGACTGACCTACGTGTTCGAACGTCGGTGGTATAAAGGCTGCCCTATGTAAATGTAAGTCGGTGATATATATGGCTGCCCTACGTAAAGCGACGTCAGTGATATAATGGTTGCTCTTTGTGTATGAACATCATTGGTATAATGAATGACCTACGTATATGAAAGCCGGTGATATAATGGCTAACTGCAAGAAAATCGGACTTGGACTCGTAGTATATAAATGTTGGTATAACGGAAGATCTTCGTATATGAACGTTATCCGTATAAAGTACAAAATGGGTGTCCTACATTTATGAACGGCCTTGGTAAATGAGCTTCGCTGGTATCATGGCTGTCCTACTTACATAAAAAGTGGTGGTGTAATGGCTGCCGTTAGTATGAAAATTTTGGCATGAAGCCTGCCCTTCATAAATAAATGTCTCTGATTTTTTAATTTCGTGAGAAAATCGGTGATACAATGGTTAATCTACGTACATGGACGGCGGTGGTATAAAGGTTGCCATACGTATTAATTTGTTGATATAATGACTGTACAACGTAAATGAATGCCCGGCGTATGAACATGTTGGTATAAAGACTGCCCTTCCCATATGACCTTCGGTGGTATAATGGATGCCCTACGTAAGTGATCTTTGGTAGTGAAGTGGCTGCCCTATGTACATGAAATGGGATGGTATAATGTCTGCCCTGCCTATATGAAAGGCTGTAGTATAACATCTATAATGCTCTTTATAGCAGCATTTCTATTTGCAGGGCGGCAGTTATATTAACGTATTCATACATATAGCAGCAATTATACAACCGACTTTCCTTTATGAAGGGTAGTCATGATACGAACGGCGTTTATATACATGAGCAGTCATTATACCACCACCTTCATGTACATAGGGCCGCTATTGTACCCCCGAAGTTCAGCCATATTACCACCGCAATATATATAAGTAGGACAGCCGTTATAATCACGATAATTATGTGGGCAGTTCTGACAACTTCCAAGCTCCCATATGCAGTTAACTGTCTACTATCCCACAAATTCAATAAAACTTTAAAATGTAACAGTTTCCTGAAAGGTTAAGTCCATTTGATAGTTTTACATGATAAGAAAATTGGATTCCAAGAATTTTCATAGAGTCATTGGTCAGATCAATCCATTTAAGATTAAAGGTATTACCTGATTTGTTTTTCCATTTTCCATTCCAAGATACCTCGGAATTACCTCGGATTTAACATGATTTATTTTGAAAGATGAAGATGTAGAATAAACATTAAAGATAGACAGAACATTCCTCAGACAAACTATATCTTTAAAAAAATATTCATAATATTATCAGCATACATACATAGTTTGATTTCAAAATTTTAATCTTTATTCCTTTAACGGCTGTATTACATTTTATTAAAGCTCCTAAGCCTTCAACAGTCAATATGAATAGATAAGGGGCTACTTTGCCGGGTACCTCTAGTCAAAGTAAAATAAACCGTACTGGATCCGTTGTTGACCCCTGCACTCTGAGCATTATTGTGCAATAGCCTTACCCATCGTATAAACGACTGTCCAAAACCATACTTTTCTAAAACAGTGAACATTAATTCATGATCCAAATGACCAAATGGTGACTTAATATCAACTCCTAGTAAGATACATTCTACATTTTCTTTTTCTATATAATATATCTGAAATAAGACGAATAGGCTCACCGATAAATCTGTTTTTGAAAAATGCATATATATATAAATGCAATAAACCAATCATTCTATGAACAAGTACTTACTATTTTCTAAACTACTAAATAAATACTCTTTTCTAACAGTTTTAAAACGGCTTGTCTCTGGCTCACACCTAACTGTGCTTTTTCATATGACAATGTTCTAGTAAAAATTCCCGACTTTCCGAGAAAATATATATATATATATATATATATATATATATAGCTCATATAAGTTTTCTAGCAAATCACGGGGAGAGAATGGGGGTACGTCAACATCAATGTGAGCGTTTTCTGTATTAATGAGAAAATAACAGATAAACCATGGGGAGGGAGATGGCAACCGAGTAAGCAGATGTTAACCGCAAGGAGACGTCTAGGGCTGAGAGGACGAAGTCGGAGCCGTCGAGGTAGTGGGAGAATGGGAGACGGTAGTGACGTCACCAGCCGCAACCACAGGACCGGTTGTGTATATACCTGAATCCTGGAGGCGGACGTGTCGTAGATAGAACGTCGAGAAGTTAGACGGCAAATGCACAAATTCCATTGAAATATTTCTTGGTGAAACATAAAGATAATATTTACAAGCTTATAAAATATCAAAGATACCTGATACAAAATTTACGAGGACCCCTTATTCAAAAAAGCATACGAAAAATGCAATATAAAAGCTGCATGGGTTATTTAAAATGACACTACCATGTCTGCTTCCAGCTTTTGCCATCTGTATATCAGTTTCAGTTTAAAATAGCCTGTCATGGTGTCAAGATTCCTAATTTATTCATTGCTATTTGCATTTAGGATAAGTTCAGTCCAAAGTCAGTCTAGAAGGATCAGTCATGGGTCTGAATGCGTTTGATACGGCCACCATTGAGAACTGTTTCAAGGATAAGGGATGCGATGATATAAACGCATTATCTCCCGTGTTGAAGTTGTGCCTTATTAACGAAGGCTTTGTTTTTGTAATATTTTAACAACTGGGACAATAAAGAGTGCAGAGCCGGCCGGATCATTTACGCATTCATTTATAAGTGTGTTTTTACGCATATGCATAAACAACCCCCCCCCCCCCCCCCCCCCGGCACCCGCTTTTGGACTGGTAACATTTCTGTTTAACCTTTTAAATTATCAAAGAAATCAGATACTTAATTTACGTGTATACCCGAATTCAAAACATCACACGAAAAATACGATTGCAGAGCTGGGTTTTCCGGAAGGAAACGTCCATGGCACTACCATGTCTGTTACCAGGTGTAGGCATCGAAATATCAGTTTCAATCTAAAAATAGCTTGGTATCAGAGTCCTAATTTTTTCATTGCCATTTGCATTTCAGGATCAGTTTAGTTCAAAGTTTCAATTTTAAATGATTAGCCAGTGTATTGAGTGCGAGTGGTAAGGCCACTATTGAGAACTGTGTCAAGGAAAAGGCTTGCAGTTATAGTCGCATAGTCGTAAATGGTTTTGAAATTATAGCTCAAGAAAAATATGTATGAATGCATGTACGCCCACATGGGTTTTGCAATTTTTCCTGAACATGCGCAGATTGGATTTAAGCTTCAGTTGATAATTGATGCATATGCTTGAGAGAACCAGCAGACTGCTACATGAACAAAACAAACCCACTCCTACACGTTATCACCATTTGCTAATGCGACACGACACTGGGCTATTGTTTGGACCAGCCGTGCACGAAGGCCCCTTGTTCTGATACTCCCACCTTTATCACACCTGCAAAAGTTAAAGAAACATTTTTACATAATGTTCCTTGTTGTGTGGGTGAGACCGCAAATTAATAATTTGTAAAACATGTGCCCGGGCTGTGTTACAATTGAAATCAGCTAATATCTGAATGCGGCACACACAGGTAACGGGTGTGCATTCTCCTACCAAAATAAATTAACAGAAAAAGGAAAGCAGAGAAATAGAAACTGAATATATAAATAAATTCCCGACATTAACTGCTCAAAATAGTAAATTTAGACTCCTTTTCCTTAACTGCATTGAGTTACAGAAGCCCTCATAGAAGCCCTGTCCGGTCAGAAATATTTAGCTGGACAAGCTACCCCTGGACATATCTGTATCTCGTTCAACATTCAGTTTTTTACTCCGTATTTAACTGATATTTTTTACATTTATTATTGATTTAACTCAAATCAATTAATTAGATTCATCTATTTACATAAAAACCTGTAATTGTCATTTATCTTTTTTGTACCAAAAAGAGCAGGTTATGATTCTGACAAGATCATTGTTTCGTGCTCCGTAGATAGCCAACATATATTTAATGAATATTCTTCTACATGCAATGCTCATACTAACTAAAGTAAAAACATTGCGAAAAAGTGCTATTGTATAGCGCACGGTAGGTGGAAGATACAGCAATATTAATGATTATATTCATGGGCCTGAATTTTTCTGCTACACCCACGAAGTGCCACAGATGGGGAGACAGAGGTGGTAAACTAGTTATTATATCACAGTAGGCGTTCTGACTTCAAAATATTCTGAGGTCAATCTTCACAGTATCAAGTCGCAGTCGACAAATCAAGCTCATGCAGGTGAGAAGATATTTTGCCTTTGCTTTATACACATATGTCAAATAGATACAACAGAAATAAAATAAAGTTCTATCATAAAATGTGTATTTGCGAAGAAATATTTTAATAATTCTATTATAATTTATTATTATATATTTATAATTAAAACATAATTTGCAAACACGTAAATACTGACTGAAAAACATATTCATAAACATTTTGAGTGTAACTATTAAACATTGAATGAGAAGATAAATATCACCAAAATAAATAAGGTGTTTGACGTAGAAGGTTCGTTGCCCCGACCCTGTCGAGATTTCGGAACAGGTGTTATTTTTGGGTTAAAACTTTGACATATATGGTCGTTTTATTACCAGCAAGGTCATGAGATGCTGATTGCATTTTTACGCTTGTGTTTTTTTTTTTGTCGCCGCGATAACTTATCAGGGATTTGATGTCACTATTCAGTATTGCATGCTGTGATGACTGGGCGTTTGATGGGTTGATGGCATTCAGTATGAATGTTTTACCATTGAAGTAAATCCCTGGTTTTAGTTGTCTGCAAAATGTGTGCATACTTAATAAAGCAAAGGTCATATGATATACGACGGGCGTATTATAGGCACTGATGTTCATGGATATTTTTTTAAATAGGACCTGGTTTTCTTTCATTTTGTTATATAATACTCTTGCCTCAAATAGATTTTAAAAGGAACTGTACTAAATTTTGTTTCGATTATAGGTACCATTTCGAAGACGCAAGAGAAATTTTGCATTATCCTTGTGACATGCAAAATTCCAGGCACTGTGTCTAGTTCGGTAAATTGAATAAAATAAAAATAATAATTTTTTGTTGTTCCGAGAGTTCGTAGAACTGTGTTGGGCCTCAGTCTAAACATTGTCGAAGTGTCCGAACTGCTCGAATGTGTCCTTCGCTCCATAAGCAGTGTTCACGTTATGCTCAACTATTCGCTCCATTAACCGCTCCACGAAACCACGGTTGCCTGTCACGTTTGGCCACCAGGCGGCGCTGTCTCTGTGGAATTCCCTCCTGTATAATAGTATTTAACCACCCCTTGATATACGCAGGATGCAATCGTAACCTAACAGGACAGTCTCTTTACTAACTTGCTGGTGTAGTCTGGGGACAGTTAATAATCCCCTCTGAATGCAAATTTCCTCTTCCGCAGTGCCGTACGACGAGCTACGCATGGACGCAGCCGTCGTTGTTTACACGCTGAGCCAATAAGATTTTGTTTTAAGAGCTCCGCATGGCCACAGTTATCTTTCTTTAAACGGGCTGAACAAATCAGATTTGACCTTTCCCAGCGCCAGTTTGCTAGATTTTTTGGCAGCTTGCTAAAAGTGAAGAATCCTTCCATTTCTCACAGCGTGTGTCACGCGCTGTGTTCAGAGCGTTGTTTTGTGTGTGTATGTTTGTGTGTGTTTCCTGGCGTGTCTTTAGGTGTTTGTGCGTTTACTTGCTGCTTTTGTCGCGGTTATACATGCGAAAACACGAAATATTTTAGCATATTGACATTGCGTGTCTGTCTACGTAATACCGGTTGCCTGCGTTAATTATCAGTGACTATCGGTGATAAAATTTCTAAAGAGTTGTCTTTAAATACTGGGGAACCCCATGGTTGTGTATTATCACCAACACTTTATTCATTATTTACATATGACTGTGTGCAAAAATCTGATGACTGTTTGATAGTGAAATTTGCAGATGACACTATAAGTTTCTTGGCTTATCCGAGGAGGTAACGAAAGTGAATACCTTCATGAAATTGAACACCTAACTGCATGGTGCTCTGAAAACAACTCAAGTTTAATGTTGGTAAAACCAAGGCGATAATCATAGACTTACGGCGTGAAAGATTAGAGATCTTACCCATAGGAATTCATGGTTGTGCTGTGTAAATTGATGATTGTTTAAAATGTTTATGTATCTTCATATCATCAAACATGAAGAGGGCGGAATATGTTAATTATTGTGTGAAGAAGGCCTAACAGCGGCTGTACTTTTTAAGGAGATTTATTGGGTTTGGTCTAGGCCTACCGGTCCGCTGTAATTTTATACAGCAGTTATAGAGTGCATTCCGAGAACTAAAACGATCCCTTGCGGAAAACTAATCTGTCGACAAATACCTTTATGCTCTGCTACACCTACATGCACACACATGTACCCTCATTTATCCCTAATTAAAGCAGGACTTTTTTAATATCATTAATTCTCGTACAGTCACTTGCTCTGTTCTTGTCAGTGCTGAAAGGAACACACAAGACATGAATGGTGGAAGAATATTGGCCGACGTTTATTAAAATTAACTTTAAAATTTTCATATTCAACAATTCAGAAATGTTTCCTTCTTTTCCACCGATGAAAACAGTGGGACACGCCATATAATATAAGCCATAATGACACTCTTAACACCTCGACAAATATGGAAACATGCAATAACTCAAAATTTATAACGAGTGGTACACAGAGTGCTTGAGTCGGTGGAGAAGGTGTTACGACCATTGGCGTAAATTTTTCTTCCAGGGTGGGGGATGACTTTCTATATATATATATATATATATATATATATATATATATATATATATATATATATATATATATATATATATATTTATACCTTTATCAGCGTCTCTGTGTGACATATTCAACTAAATATATATGCATATAATAATTATATGTATATATACCTAATCATATTTCAAATAATTATGTTTTAGAAAATAAGTTACATTGTATTTTGTGAATTCTAAGCAAGCTTTAGATATAACAGTTGTTAGTAAATGGATCCAAAGTCTTTTATTCTATTTATTAACATATTTCTTTTGCAATATTATTATATTATTTTTTTTAAAGTGGGGGGGGGGGGATGATTACATTGACCATCCCCCCCTTGCCAAAAGGTGGGGGGTATATATACCCCCCATCCCCCTATATTGACGCCCCCTGGTTCGACCCATAATGTTATAACCATACCCTGCCCATATTGTAATAGAATCGTAAGTGGATAAAAAAAGGTCTATATTGTAATAAAATCACTGGTGGGTAAAATAGACAATAATTTTATAATGCAAATGTCATGCAAATTAACTTAGACAATTCGAATGTTGACTTCTCGTGACACGAATGAGCCAAATATGGCCATGAGTCATGTCATCCGTTTGTTGAATCAGTGTTTTGATGGGATGATAAAATATTTAAACAGGATAAACAAAGTTATTTAAAGAATATATATATATATATATATATATATATATATATATATATATATAAATTGTTACATGTATATGTTTCTAATGCGCAGGCATTCTGATTCGTGTAAGGCGCTAGCCCTGTTTGTTGCTATTGGAACCGCGCTTGCTGGACTCTGGAGTGTAGAGACACAGCGCTGGATGTAGTCTAGAATAGCGCCCATAGCCCATGTACATTTTTAATTGTTGTTATACTGTGTTATTGTATTGTTATGTTAGGATTGTGCTAAGAAGAAATTATAATTATTTGTTAACAAAAAACCACTGACTTATTTCATTCCCCTAGAAATTTCACGCTGCCTAGTGTTGCGAAATCTGATTTTTTTATCTCCCTAACAAAATTTATGCTCGTCACGACTACGTGATCTGTTGTTATTAGGTTCCGTAACATAAAATTGGGGGCTCGTCCGGGATGCTTATTAGTTTTGACAATTTTTTAGGCCTTGACCTAGACACATTGTTTACAATACATTGTTTCCAAGATTTATCTCAGTGTTTTTTTTTATTGTTTTAACATCTTAACATGGCAGATTTCAAACCTGGGGCATTTGTTGAAGATTCCGACCCTGATCAACTTGAACAGTTGACAAAAGATCAGTTGTTGCGTTTGGGACAACACTTAGTACTAGGTGTGAAAAAACGCTTTGAAAAAGTCTGATATCATTGCTAAAATCATGCAAGATCTAGTTAGCAGAGGTTTAATTAAAGAGAGTGAAGTGGTAACATAAAAATGACAGCATTGCTATGCAGTTAGAATTTAAAAAGTAAGAAATGCAACATGAGCTTTAGTTAAAACGACAAGAGTTAGAGAGACTTAAACTAGAACATGGACTTCATGCTGCCCAAACTCACAGTTTTGATGTTACTAAACACATCAGACTTGTCCCACCTTTTCAAGAAAAAAAAAGGTTGATAAATATTTCTTACACTTTGAGAAGGTAGCTGAAAATTTAAAATTACCTAAGGAAAATTTGGCTATGGTATTACAAAAATGTATTGACTGGCAAGGCAAGATAAATTTATGCAGAGCTTTCAGAGGAAGCTGCTGCTGACTATGACCAGGTTAAACGGTTAATCCTAAAAGGTTATGAGTTAGTTCCGGAGGCTTACCGCCAGAGATGAAGAAATTGGGAAAAGCGCAAAGATCAGAACTATATAGAATTTATAGGATTTTCTAGGACTATAGGGCAGTTGTTTGATCCCTTGTGTAGTTCTATAAATGTAATGAAAGATTATGACAATTTTCGCCAGTTGATTTTGCTTGAAGAATTTAAGCGTTGCATTAACGCAGATGTTAAAACATTTCTTGATGAGAAAAGTCTTGAAACACTTGACATTGCTGCTAGCCGTGACAAACACGACTCAGTTAGGGCCCTCCTACTGAGTCGTGCCACAAGCCAAATTGAGGACCGCCCTGCAAGACCAGGCCACGCTATATAACCGTACCTCCGCATACAGTCAGCATTTGTTTTATTAACCCTTCCAAACTTTCGTTCCAATCAAAGACAATGTCCGAATGTACCAACCCGACCCCCTGAACCATTAGGTCCCTATTTACAAGTCATGTGACCGCTTAATGACAGTTATAATGTGCTCTCATGAGGTAACGGCGGCAAGTTGCTGCTAAGTGCAAACTTAAGGAGATCTGGGTATGAGAGACTAACTTAATTAGAGTCTAAAAGTCGGAGGACCAGGAGATATTTTGGAGAGATTTTTATAGCTATTTATGCACTGATAGCTGAAATAAGCATTGAAATCGACAGAAAACCTTTCCTACGTTACTCTTCTATATATTACGACTGGTAAAAGAATTAAATCTGCGTTTTAGAGCTAATTTTAAAACGTGCCCTCGCCGAATGGACCAAATATTAATCCAGTGATTCCAGTCTTTATTCCAAGCTGTTGTTTATACTCATAATAATAATATTAAGAAGAAGAAGAATTATTCTTACTTTTATCTTTACCATCATATCATTGAATGTTAAACAAAATTATAAATTTATTATCAATAATATAAGAATAATATTAGATTGACACTGTTCACTTTTTTTTCTTTATTGGAAGTATTGATTTTCGTATTAAATCATATATTTTATCTTAGGTTATTATTATTTGTTTCAACATTTGCAAAATTATCATCTTAAATATAGTTTTATAGGGCTATTTGCACAGTGACAGATATAATGATAATTTAAATTCAGTTATTATAAAATTCATAAATATTGTTTTAATTTTACACGTATTGTGAATTTGATTTAATAGTTATAAATATCATCCTGTCATCCAATTTCAGAATGCACAATTAATTCATGTTATCTGATAATCAGCAGAGAGTCAACACTGATAGCTCTCAAATAATTATGCTTGTAATATTGATTAAAATCGGTATTTTAACAGTTGATAAAAAAATGTGAATAGTAATATGGTAGAATATTCCAAGCGGTATAAAGTTTATAATTTATGCATAAAAATCCTTTAAAAATCTCCGTGAATTCTCCAGCGATCTCACGGATTTTCCGCTGGGAGTGATGCTTGAAGTACACATACAATGGTTTTGTTCATATACCTGGACGACCGTCATTGACTGTTCACACCGAGGAACTATCAAATACAACCAGAACTGCTTCTCCGATAACATGTGCAAGACTTCGCCATTTCTAGCCTGAACTGAGCCATGAGCAAGCGTGTTTTTACTTATAAACAATGAGGCCCTCTAGTGACGAAGGTGAACATTACCAAGTGTTTCGGCTACCCTTATATTCAGCCAGTCAGAGATGCCTTGGCAGACATACCCGCCTGTGCTCGGACGGTAGGCAGAAAACTCCCATACACGCAGAACAATATACGAATATATTTGGTGATTACGGAATATTTCACACACATGGTACGTGTCGTTGGAGAGATAATTAAGAAACTTATTAAAAGGTCTAGCGGGTTTATCTGAAGTGACACGATACTTGTAAGCAATGAGGCTTTGTGAAAAATGACGAAAATATTTGCATCCTCATGGGGCCTTATAATACGTTCCTCAGACCTAGTTGTTCAGGCACTCTGGCAGGGCCGGAATCTGGCCATAATGTCGGAGGGCCGATCTGGCGCTACAATGCTGCTCAATTAGCGATTGATCATTCATTAACACGCAAAACGTCCTTTACTAGCAAATCAAACCAGTCATTCACAAAAAAAGAATGTAAATCAGTGTGGTCTAGAGAAGTTTAAAGCGCAGTCACCCAGTACTAGTAGTCCTGATAGTTCAACAAAGTCCATACTACACCTCAGTCCACGTCCACAGTGTCTGAGTCCAACAAAGACCAGTTATTTTTTTAAAAATTTCTAATTACTGCAAAAAGGTAGGTCATTCCTTAAACACTTGACATTGCTGCTCAATTAGCTGATGATTATTCATTTACACACAAAATGTCCTTTACTAGCAAATAAAACCAGTCATTCACAAACAAAAATGTAAATCAGTGTGATCAAAAGAAGTTTAAGGCGCAGTCACCCAGTACTAGTAGTCCTGATAGTACAACAAAGTCCATTGCTACACCTAAGTCCACGTCCACTGTGTCTGAGTCCAACAAAGACCAGTCATTTCCAAAGAAACTCTGTAATTACTGCAAAAAGGAAGGTCATCTAACATCTGACTGCTGGAAACTTGCAAATAAACCAAAGAGCAAACCATCTGCTTTTTGTTTAAAAATCAATGCTAAGCATGGTGCAAGAGCCAACCTCTTTTCATGTAAATAAGGGGAACAACTCCTTTATTGACTTTAAAAAAAAGAGTTTGATGCTACGGAGGCCAACGTGCCGTCTGACTCCAACGAAGAATCCGTAGGTTACGGGGTAAAAACGTCATTTGATTTCCGCGAGGAATTTTATAAGGCTACGTCCTTTCAAGATTCCTGCGAGGAGAATCCTCTAAATAAGTCTTTTTATGACTCTTGCGAGAGTATTTCATATGAGGCCAGGGACTCTTATGACAAATAGAAGTTTGTTTCAGCTGAGGAAGATTCCTCTGTTGACTCCCATGAGGAATTTGATTGTACTAAGGTTGTAGATTCCTTTTGTGACTCTGAAAAAGAGTTTAAGACTGACAGTGTCGGTGTTCGTTCTTTCTATGATGAAATTGAGGTAGTAGATTCCTCTCCTGACTCTGAAGTGGAGTTATTTTAGCCATTCATACCTGATGGTTTAGTATCACTTTCAAGTGATTTTTCAGATACTGCCCCTGTTAGAATTTTGAGGGACACTGGTTCAGGTCAACCTTTACTGTTAGCAAGCATTTGCCATTTTCTAATAGGTCTTTTACAGGTGCACATGCACTTGTTAATGGTGTGTTTTCAGACAAGAACACTTCAGTTCCGCTTCACAGTGTATATTTAAAGTCAGATCTGATTTCTGATAATATTACTGTGGGCATAAGAACTACTTTACCCTTAAAGGAGATTCAGTTGTTACTAGGCAATGATGTTGCAGGGGAAAAAGTACAACCTGTACCAATAGTGACAGAAAAGCCTTGACTTGATCAGGACACTGATCCTGAAAATCAGGAAATTCCTGGTTTGTATCCTTCATGTGCTGTAACTTGATCTATGGTTAAGAAAAAAAGACCATTAGGATAATGGTCCATATAATAACAATCTGGGAGTCACTAGTGACTCGTCTCGCGACCCGCCCGTACAGGATGCAACATTTTCAAGGTCAGAACTTAACGCGGAACAGCATAAGGACCCTGATATTTCATTTTTGTTTCCCGGGGCCGTTTCTAAAGATTAACTGTCAGAAAACCCAGTTTGTTTCTATGTTTAAAATGGTGTGCTTTTGCGTAAATGGCGACCGCCTTATTAATGCGCTGATGATGAGTGGGTCGTCTAACAGTAGTGCCCAAAAGCTATCAAAATGAAGTTCTAAACATGTCACATGAGGCTCCCTTGTCTGGCCTTTAAGGTATAAATTAGGTATAAAGAAAGTTAGTACACACTTTGGCCTAAGCTCATGACAGATATTGTACGATACTGTAAATCATGCCATACATACCAGATGGTAGGCAGGCCCAATCACATTCCTCCTTAAGCCCCACTTAGGCCTATTCCTGATATCGAGGAACCATTTAGTAGGATTATTGTTGATTGTGTTGGACCACTGCCCAAATCAAAATCTGGACATGAATACTTGCTGACAATTATGTACCAGGTTCCCTGAGGCAATACCATTGCGCAAAATTAATGCCACAAGTGTTGTGAAGGCTCTGACCAAGTTTTTTTACAAGGTTTTGATTATCAAAATCCGTCCAGTCTGACCAAGGGTCTAATATTTTATGTCTGGCTTATTCCAGCAAGTTATGCTGGAGCTAGATATAAAACAGTACAGCTCTTTGCCATACAATCCTGAAAATCAAGGCGCCCTCGAGCGTTTTCACCAGACATTAAAAACATGATTAAGACTTATTGTTATGACACACAGAAAGACTGGGAAAGTCTTGCAAAGTCTAATCTATAATCTGCACAAAGTAAAATGAAAACAAAGTATGACAAACACCATGTATGTATGACGTTTGAGCCTTGTTAAAAGTTCCTTGCCTTACTACCCGTCCCTGGCAGACCTCTGCAAGCTAGGTATTTTTCTCCTTACATTGTTGAAAAGAAAGTCAGTGATTTAAATTACACACTGTTAACACCAGATAGGCGTAAGAAAAAAAACTGTGCAATGTTAACATGTTGACCATATTATGACAGAAATAGCACATCAGATGTTGTACATAATGTTACTGCTGTTAATTGTGTGAAAACTGACCCTGATCCAGTTGAAGAAGATACTGACTGTAGGAGTGATGTAGACATTCCTTTTGGAACAGTACCACAAAAAAACTCAGACGTGCTTAACAACCTGGATGCCAAACAGTCGCACCTTACCGCACAAAAACAACAAGAACTCAAGAATCTGCTGCAGAATTATTAGCATTTGTTTAGTGACATTCCAACGCGAACTCACATATTGTGCCATGACGTCGATGTTGGCGAGGCACGCGCAGTCAAGCAGCATCCTTTTAGACTGAATCTAGAAAAGTGTCTACAAGATGAGGTTCAATATTTGCTGGACAATGATTTTATTGAACCTAGTAACAGTAACTTGAGTTCACCATGTATTCTTGAGCACAAACCTGATGGAAGTTACCTTATGTGCACCGATTATCGAAAAATGAACTCTGTCACCAAGATCGAATGATCGATGATTGTATTGATAGAGTCGTTAGCTCTAGATATATCTCCAAGTTTGACTTGCTAAAAGGATTCTGGCAAGTTCCTCTGACAGAGCGAGCGAAAGAACTGTCCGCGTTTGTGACGCCGCAAGGACTCTACCAGTATAAAGTTATGCCGTTTGGCATGAAGAACTCGCCAGCCACGTTCTAGCGCCTCATCCATATGGTTGTCAAGGACATTCAGGGCTGCGACGCATATAGTGATGACCTCATCGTGTACAGCGACACCTGGGAGAAACATCTGCAAATTGTTCGCGACCTCTTCAAAAGACTCAGCAAAGCACCTCTGACCGTCAACTAAGTCAAATCTGAGTTTTGTCATGCATAAGTGACATTTTTGGGTCATATTGTAGGGAGGGTTAAGTAAAACCTGTTGATGCCAAAATAAGTGCTATTTCCGCATTTCCCAGACTAGAAATCACAAAGCAAATAATGCATTTTCTTGGTATGGTTGGATACTACAGAATGTTTTGTCAAAATTTTTCTGCTGTAGCTGAACCTTTAACTAATTTGTTAAAGAAGAAACAAAAGTTTGTATGGAATGTTCAGTGTGAAAATGCATTTGAGAATTTGAAAAATTCACCAGTTTTGGCAGCTCCACACATTTTGTGCCCTTTAAGCTAGCGGTAGATGCTAGTGGCGATACTGCTGATGGTGCTGCGTTATTACTAGAGGGCAGTAATGGCATAGATCATCCAATTTGTTATTTTTCAAGAAAGTTTAATGCAAACCAGACAAACTACTCCACTATTGAAAAAAAAAGTGTTTAGCTTAGATTTTAGCAATGCAACATTTTGAAATTTATGTTACTTCATCAGTCAAGCCTATCATTGTCTTCAGTGATCACAATCCCCTCTCGGTCATGAACAAGTTAAAGTGTAAAAATCAAAGATTATTGAGATGGAGTTTGTCTTTACAGGATTACAATCTTGAAATCAGACACATTACATGGAAAGACAATGTACTTGCTGATTGCTTATCGAGATGTTTATGAAATGTTGTAAACAAGATGTTTATGTAATGTTGTAAATAAGATGTCTTTGAAATGTTGTAAAAAATTAGTGATTGTGATCGCAAAAAGAAAGTTTTAGAGAAAACTTTATTTTTTATTACAGGAGGGGGAGTGTTACATGTATCTGTTTATAATGCGCAGGCATTCTGATTCATGTTAGGCGCTAGCCATGCGTTGCTATGGGAACCGCGCTTTCTGGACTCTGGAGTGTAGAAACACCGCGCTTGTTGTAGTCTAGGTCGGGTCTGTTCATGCGCTATCGGCGCGTGTGTATTGTTGTGTTCTTTGGAACGTCGTGAATAATGGAACTTTCTGGGCTTCGGGTGAAAAAGCTATAAAAAGGGGCTGTGTTTAGAGCCGGCAGAGAGAAAAACACCAGGGGACACGGAAGAGTGTGACTCTCGTCTTTTTTTTTGGGACTTTCGGATAATTGCAGAGCTTACAGATATTCTAGGGATTTTATACAAACTTTATATTCGGATTGTCTTCAGTTAGCCTATGGGATTATTACCAGAACTTCACTTTTGGATTACAACAGATTTTTCTGGAGATTTAATCGGGCTATTCTCTGGGAAGATTTACATGAACTGTTCATCTGGATTATTTTTGTTAAAGGACTCTTGTTCAGCTGTGACAGTGGTGGTATCCAGAAATCAAAGCCTAAGATCCGGACACTCTGATGATATACATTTTTATTATTGTTAGACTGTGTAATTGTATTGATTTAGAGTATCGTAATGTCAGGGTTGTTCTAAGAATAAATTATAATTATTTGTTAACAAAAAAACACTGACTTCTTTTTTCATTCCCCTAGACATTTCACGCTGCCTAGTGTTGTCTCTCTAAAAATAATGCTCGTCACGATTACGTAATATGTTGTTATTAGGTTCCGTAACAATATATATATTATTTATATTATATATATATATAAATATATATATAAATATAAATATATTTATATATATATATATTTATATATATATATATATATATAAATGTGTGTGTCTGACACATCTTTCAGCCATGTTATATATTTTGCAACCCGTCCCCAATCAAAATGCTGTTCCAGCGCCTATGAATAAAGCTAAGTAAAGCTCTATCAATATAGATAGCTCGAAAATTATGTTATGATCCAAAATTAACACCAGTTGCAAATATATAACCTGTTAATATTACTCTGACCCAAAGTAACTTTTGAAAATTTAAGTTTTGATATGTTTTAAACTAGCTCAAACTGGGTCCAGCGATAATGAGTGATCGAGTATAGTGTAAGAGTTTGATATACGGTCATGGTCAAAAATAAATATCAGGGGCAAATCTGTCTCCCGTGCAACCGAAGCTCAGATTTTTCAACAGTCATATTTAAGCTCTAGCACACAAGGACAGAAGAAAGAACAAATATTAATCGGGTGTTAATCGGGGCCCTGGGGGAGTCCAACAAAATATTAAGCCCAAAGGGCAAATATTTATTTGATAAAGAAAAAAACTCATCAACCACTAGAAGCGAGGCTAAATAATTAGAGTTTAGGGGGAACTGTTATATTGTACGTTGTTCTAAAAAAAGATAGAAACGTATTAAAATGAAGAAAATGAAAGTTTATGTTCTTCAAGATATTATGCATACCAAGTTCAAGGGCGAATCATCCGTTTTACTAAAAAGAATCATAAAGGGACATAATCAGGGGCAATATTATGCCTTTTCTTTTGCACCATCGGTTCAGTTTTGCTTGATACAAAACTTTCCTAACAAAACCATACCAGCACACAGTCTCACTACCTCGCATACGGCTGTTTAACACCTTGTTATGGCTCTTCGTGTTTATAAACACAGTCCACGTGTGACTGTTTACCATAACAAGGCCGTGTAACCGGAGGGTCCAATTGTGAGCAGCAACACACGAATTTTCAGCCAGCGTGAACTTTTTATACATTTTCTGGGCCAAGTCAGTCGGGGCAGCTCATGATTTGCAGTTGTTGTGGCTCAGCAATGCACAGAATCCCACGCGCTTTGTTAATGTTGACACCTTCAATCGCGCCCGGTGCTCTGTTTTTAACACTCGTTTACAGGAGTAAGCAAACGGTTTCTGGGGAATGTTTTGGCAAGTACAAATTTATTTTATATGGAAGAAGATATGTTTCGTGTTATTTCATCATGCTTTATAAGTGATTTGGCCCCCCTTTAAGATGCATATATATCTGTCTTTGTTTAGCAGCTCGGAGAATAAGCCACAGTCAGATACGTCATTGTTCCTAGACTGAAAAAAGAACGATATTGTCCAGTTTCATTACAATATTGGCACTTTGAAATTATAACAGTATAGGTCGTTTTAATAACAATATTGGCCGTTAATACAGTACATTACATTATTACGTTTGCAATGCATGATGGTCGCCCATAAATTATATTCACTTAATTGTATTTAACGCGGTTTTATTCAAGATAGAATTTTGATGGGGATAAATTTAACATATCTACTATTTGTAACCCTATTTGTCGATGTAAGCCCCTCTATTGTAATTTTTTACTCTAGCGACCTTGAATTTCCGTCCTATTATAACAATATCGCCATATTGAATATCCTACCTCTCCTGTTTACTTACGCGTCTTTGTGGACTGGATTTTCTGCTTATGCAGTTCAACTACCTGTTCCTGAATGAATTAGATTATTAAGCAAGGTGCTTTTGTTATTTATTTTGTGTTACTGTGCGTACTAGAGTGCCATATTCCAAGATTACTGGTTTACTTTAAGTATTGTCCAATACCGCCGTATTGATAGGGTCTCCCCACCCTAATTATTCCCAACTTATGGGTAATTTTCAACTCTTATTGGGTAATAACATGGCAGAGATAAAATATTCTTTACACACACTCCCGAGACAGTTGCCTTTATAATAATTTTATTGTATTTGGATCATTATGTTTTCTTGAAACCATAGGTAGTTCATTCTGAAAACTTATGTTAATTACACCTCATTAGATTTTTATTGGTTAACTCTGTTTGGTCCAGGCGATCGGTCCAGACCAAAACCCGATCTCAATTAAGTCCTGCGTAAGGCCCGTTCTGGATTTTGGCAAGACCAGATCCTGATCGGGGTTGAGGCCAGACTGATTGGTCTGGACAAATTCCCGATAGGTCTGAACCAATTCCTGGTCAATATTTGTTTCAGTCCAAAAAATGATCGGGATCTTGCAAGCCCAAATCCTTATTCATAGTGTCAGTACAAAAAATACAGATTTTATGCTTTTACCACGTTATTCTAATTAAATTAATGAAAATTTGACTGAGCCTACTCATTCATTTAACATTTTATTGATACCACATAAAACAACTAGTACATGGACATAGTTGAACAAGTGGGTATATACAATGAACAACTTCAGTAGGACATATATGAGTAGGACAGAGCGTATATATATGTCTGTCTCCATGTATGCCTGCTGGCCAGTATGCCTATATGTGTATGGATGTATGTATGTAAATATCTATGTGTATGTGTAGTCTATAGGTTGCTAAATATAAATGCTAAATATTTTTTATCCAGGTCATGATACACAACAAGGCAGTCCCCGATCATTTCAGTGTTGTTAAGTGTAGCTGTATGTTCTACATCCATGTTATTAATTTTACTTGTTTTCTGGTCTTAAATTTATTCAAACAGGCCAAGATAATAACATTTATTGTTTCTGGATCTATCTTATATAGTCCATTCTTAATGTGTGTGAGACAGTTTTGATAATCTGCATATTGTAGTCATATTCCTTAACGAAACAGTTATTTCATTCTTACTCAAATTGAATTTATATTTTTATTGCCAGGACGATGGGATTTGTTTTTCCTACCGCCCTGCTTCTACTTTGTGTTACATGGCAAGGTATGTAACATGTGCCTGTATACAGGTGTATATACAATTTTAATACAATTCGACTTAATATTATAAAAAATTATAGGCATTAGGTAATGGGACTGTCTGTGTACAATAAGCCATCTGGCTATATGTTTAAAGTGAAACATACATGTTTAAAATGTACATGTCCAACTGTTCCCGCACATCAGCGCATCCACTTAAAGTACAGCTTCACCACATTTACATCATTACTACTCCACTTTATCTGTCGCCATCCTTCCTATAACTGTTGCACCACATCCACGCGACCATTCCAAGTACAACTTCACCACATCTACACCATTACTACTCCACTTTATCTGTCGCCATCCTTCCTATAACTGTTGCACCACATGCACGCGACCATTCCAAGTACAACTTCACCACATCTACACCATTACTACTCCACTTTATCTGTCGCCATCCTTCCTATAACTGTTGCACCACATCCACGCGACCATTCCAAGTACAACTTCACCACATCTACACCATTACTACTCCACTTTATCTGTCGCCATCCTTCCTATAACTGTTGCACCACATCCACGCGACCATTCCAAGTACAACTTCACCACATCTACACCATTACTACTCCACTTTATCTGTCGCCATCCTTCCTATAACTGTTGCACCACATCCACGCGACCATTCCAAGTACAACTTCACCACATCTACACCATTACTACTCCACTTTATCTGTCGCCATCCTTCCTATAACTGTTGCACCACATGCACGCGACCATTCCAAGTACAACTTCACCACATCTACACCATAACTACTCCACTTTATCTGTCGCCATCCTTCCTATAACTGTTGCACCACATCCACGCGACCATTCCAACTACAACTTCACCACATCTGCACCATTACTTCTCCACTTTATCTTTCACAATCCTTTCTTCAACTATTCCGCCACATCTACACCACCACTCCATGTACTCCAGTGAATTTAGAATATTATTCGACTCCATATACGTAACTTTACCGAGAATTAGTATGCCACATACGCTCCCCCCCCCCCACCAAATTTGAGTTTGATCATAGTCTGCACGCCCAGAGTGCAGAGTCGACACTCCATTGCAAGTTCTACTCCACCACATGTTCACTATAAATCCTTTCAATAATAGTCTACTATACTGTAGTTTTTTTTTTTTTTTTTTTTGCTGGCGAGGATTAAAATTTCGCGATAATGTGCGCGATCAGTCGTTTACATTGCAGTCTCATTTGCATCCTGGAAATTAAGTTATGTATTAATAAATGATGATATCAGATATTTTATTGTTTGAAAAATATAAAATGGGCAAGTATTTTCTATCGTTCTATATGATCATTTGGCTCCTCATCAAATTGAAAATATTTTATCTAGATATCCATGGCAACATTGCGAAAATGGAACCCTTGCAAAACACTGAAAAATTAATTGTCGCGTAAAAAGCACCCCCGAGAATATTATGCCAACTGCAGTATCTACCACAACCACACCCATCACCATTCCACTATACCTACAACAACCACAACCAGTACCATTCCACTACACATGCCACAACCAGTACAATTCAACTACACCTGCCACAACCAGTACCATTCCACTACACCTGCCACAACCAGTACCATTCCACTACACATGCCACAACCAGTATCATTCCACTACACCTACACAACCAGTACCATTCCACTACACCTGCAACAACCAGTACCATTCCACTACACCTGCCACAACCAGTACCATTCCACTACACCTGCCACAACCAGTACCATTCCACTACACCTGCCACAACCAGTGCCATTCCACTACACATGCCACAACCAGTACCATTCCACTACACCTGCCACAACCAGAGCCATTCCACTACACCTGCCACAACCAGTACCATTCCACTACACCTGCCACAACCAGTGTCATTCCACTACACAAGCCACAACCAGTGCCATTCCACTACACATGCCACAACCAGTACCATTCCACTACACCTGCCACAACCAGTACCATTCCACTACACCTGCCACAACCAGTACCATTCCACTACACCAGCCACAACCAGTGCCATTCCACTACACCTGCCATAACCAGTACCATTTCACAACACAAGCCACAACCAGTGCCATTCCACTACACCTGCCACAACCAGTGCCATTCCACTACACCAGCCACAACCAGTGCCGTTCCACAACACCTGCCACAACCAGTGCCATTCCACTACAAGTGCCACAATCAGTACCATTCCACTACACCTGCCACAACCAGTACCATTCCACTACACCAGCCACAACCAGTGTCATTCCACTACACCTGCCACAACCAGTGCCATTCCACTACAAGTGCCACAACCAGTACCATTCCACTACACCTGCCACAACCAGTACCATTCCACTACACCAGCCACAACCAGTACCATTCCACTACACCTGCCACAACCAGTACCATTCCACTTCAAATGCCACAACCAGTGCCATTCTACTACACATGCCACAACCAGTACCATTCCACTACACCTGCCACAACCAGTACCATTCCACTACACCTGCCACAACCAGTACCATTCCACTACACCTGCCACAACCAGTACCATTCCACTACACCTGCCACAACCAGTGCCATTCCACTACACATGCCACAACCAGTACCATTCCACTACACCTGCCACAACCAGTACCATTCCACTACAAATGCCACAACCAGTATCATTCCACTACACCTGCCACAACCAGTACCATTCCACTACACCTGCCACAACCAGTACCATTCCACTACACCTGCTATAACTGTACCATTCCACTACACCTGCCACAACCAGTGCCATTCTACTACACCTGCCACAACCAGTATCATTCCACTACACCTGCCACAACCAGTATCATTCCACTACTCCAGCCACAACCAGTACATTTCCACTACACCTGCAACAACCAGTACCATTCCACTACACATGCCACAACCAGTATCATTCCACTACACCTGCCACAACCAGTATCATTCCACTACTCCAGCCACAACCAGTACCATTCCACTACACCTGCCACAACCAGTACCATTCCACTACACCTGCAACAACCAGTACCATTCCACTACACCTGCCACAACCAAGACCATTCCACTACACCAGCCACAACCAGTACCATTCCACTACACCTGCCACAACCAGTACCATTCCACTACACCTGCCACAACCAGTACCATTCCACTACACCTGCCACAACCAGTATCATTCCACTACACCTGCCACAACCAGTGCCATTCCACTACACCTGCCACAACAGTACCATTCCACTTCACCTGCCACAACCAGTACCGTTCCACTACACCTGCCACAACCAGTACCGTTCCACTACACCTGCCACAACCAGTACCATTCCACTACACCTGCCACAACCAGTACCATTCCACTACACCTGCCACAACCAGTACCATTCCACTACACCTGCCACAACCAGTACCATTCCACTACACCTGCCACAACCAGTACAATTCCACTACACCTGCCACAACCAGCAGCATTCCACTACCAGTTACCCCTGCCACTCTTAAAATGCATGACAATAATTGCAGAGTCCGTATTCGTAGTGCCTATACGTAGTACGCAAAAATCGCTTTCCTGAGTTTATAACTAGTTCGTTCCATTTATCCGTTTAGTACACAAGCGAGGTCCTGGTAGGTAGAAAGTATCCACACGCCGCTGGGATCGATATCTGCACCACAGAAACGAATCACGTTGTCGAAATCAAGTTTTAGCATTTGAGTGTCCTTTTCGGGCCTCATATCATATAAAATGTTTTTGCTGGTTTAAATCGAGTTTCTGACACCAAACATATCTGCAGTTGGTTGTATTATCCTTTTTTATCATGCACAAAGAATTGTCTAAATGATTGAAGCGGAAACATCAATAGCGAAGAAAAAGTACTGCGACCATATTGGAAATTGTTAATATTATCATAATTGCTTTAACTTAATTGTTCATGTTTTTATATAAATATGCACAATTACTTTATTGTAAAATAGCTTGCAAAAAAGAAAATCAAGTTATCGAACACCTATCAGCAAGTCCGAACTTCCCACAATATCGACCATATTATCATTTTCATCATGTATATCATTATGGCTAAACATACTACTGCTACATTTTAAAAGAACACGCGCGCACATGTGTATATATTTATTTGTTTATATATATATATATATATATATATATATATATATATATTTACTTATTTATATATATGTGTGAATTTTAATAATAATACAAGTGAAAAATACAAGTGTTCTTATTATACTGTTACTATTATTATTTTGATTATCATTATTATTATTATTTTAGCTTCTGCCGACAAAGGCTGCCCTAGTAACTGGTACAGGTATGACCAAAAGTGCTACGGGTTTTACTACAGCTGGAATTACCAATGGAAAAGGTCCCATTCCATGTGTAAAAGTCACGGCTGGACCATGGCTTCACCCCGCACACATGAGGAAAAGGTAACAATAAACCTTACAATCATCTTTAATTCTTGGTAATGTTCATTTAGTCATTTCAGGGGCGGATCCAGGATTTAGGAAAAGGGGGGTTCAACCCAGGAGGACAAAAGAAAACCCTTAAAAAAAAGGTTCCCAGGTCTGGAAAAGGGGGGGGGGGGGTCCAAGCCGTTAAATTTTGTCTGAAGCCCTTTAAAAAAACGTTGTTTCTGAAGGAAAGGGGAGGGGGGGTCCGGACCCCCTGGACCCCTCCCCTGGATCCGCTTCTGCATTTGTTTAAAAGCATATTATGTTCGGTGTCATGACAAAATAAATCAAATTATTCTCTTAAAAAATATAAGAGGGGGTTTTGGATAGGTCATTCTACATTAGGTGAAGCTAGGTCTATATATATATATATATATATATATATATATATATATATATATATATATATATATATAAATCCAATTATTCTCTGCATAGGTAGAACCTAGGCACCTTACGATCACAAGACAAACAAGATATTTTACACTTTGAAACGCTAATGAAAATGAAAACTGGCATGCGATCATTTGGACATTTGGTAGAAGGCAGGGCCCAGGGTTTAAAATGGTTTGAATGTGGAACAATTTGGGCGGATCTGGATGATGATCTATTCAAACATTGGCAGAGGTTCGCGATCTCTTAGTACTTTCTGATTTACTGTGTAATCAGGCGGCCGATGGGATCGCTTGGGTTTAAACATTCCCATTAGAACAAATAGAGTTTCGTAGCCAAATTTTTCGATTACGTGAAGCTTTCAACGGTGTTTTTTTTTACAAGATTTAAGTGAAAAGAATATCGGTCTGACGGGTACAATACGATTGGCAATACTTTATACGATTTAACGTTCTAATATCTCACTGGACTAGCAAGGTAATCAGTAGGCAGCACAGGAATAAAGAAAACTTTAATAAATGACCAGCATCACACTGTAATTACACATATGCAGCATTCAATCAGTATACATGTATTAACTCTCTAACGATCACCTGCAAGACCTTGATGCCTTCGGTTTGCCATGAAATTGATTTGCTCGTTCATCTTCCGTATCAGCAATGGCTCCACCATGTGATAAAAGAGAAAGCTACTGACTACTGGATTGGGCTGAGACGTGTCAATGGAAAATGGGTCTGGCCGGACAACATGCCTTACCAGTATGACTATAGGTTAGTTAATTCTGCGAATATCTCTTCAGTACAAACACATTATGGTAAAGATGGAAATGTTCATATCGGAAAGAAAGAGACATTTCCTTATCAAACATGAAAGACACAATAAAAATATAAGGATATGGCACTGTACCAGCTGTTTTTTTTTCACACACCTGTGAAAGCACATTAAAATGTACATATTAAATGTAAATGTACATATAAAATGTACTTATATATTTAAATACACAAGGAGTAAACTTGCAGGACAGCTGATACCATCTGCCACCTCAGTTTATTTATGTACCATTAAATTTTACGACTGAATTATTTTAGCAGTAAATACATAAAACACAATTTTAGTTTAGTATCAGACAGTTTGCATTGATCGGACATGAAGAACTTTCATTAATCTATATCTGTTAATATCAGGGACTGGGTCGTCGGTTCACCGAGTGCGGGCAAGTCAGAAATGTGTGCTCATGCGTCGCCCTGTACAGGCGGGAAATGGAAGGAGGCGCCATGCACCTTGTACAAGAAGACTCTTTGTTACTTTCGTGGACGTGAGTTAACTTGACGTGTTCTAAAATATATGTTTTATACCGACTTCTGCATGTGGTTCAGGGGTAGAGCAAAGGTAGATCGTGTATGCGAATCTCAACCGAGGCTGAATCTCATCCGGGGTGAGCGCTCTGTAGGCTCAATTGGGGGTTCCTGGATGGTATGACCCAGCAATTGGGACAATTACACACCCGGTGCCCGCAGGTGCAGTAGTCACTGGACCTGGTTAACACCTAGACATAAAATTTGAGGAAGCGTATGATGTAAAAATCCACAGATGTATATACTTACTTACTATAGCACTAAAAAGAAAAATGCAGGCGGTTACCTCAAACAACAAAAAAATCAATGTAAAAGAACATTTTTTTCATGTTTCCCTAATTATTAATTCGAAATGACGCACGTTATAATCAAACATTCCGTGCCTTATTTGAACAGATATGCAATAACACTATGAAATATAAAACAACGATGCTTGTAGATATGGGATAATAAATGCCCTCGCGTACCATTGAACATAAATTTGAATCATCGGATAGTAGTTTCAAATAAGTATGACCATCAATTAACTCCTTCAGGTAAAACACAGAAGGTGGGGTAGTGGGAGGTTTCCGTATGTGCGCATTCTATATGAACCTAATATCTTATGTCATTACATCTTATGCACCTTATTTTGTTCGTTACCTGCGCTTTTAATTAGACTTAATTGCTGATAAGATTTTGTCAACTGATTTGCGTGAACATTTTTTTTTGCTTCTAGAATAACCCAGAAATACTCGATTATTTATCGTATTGGATGATTTACGAACAGTTAGACACGCTCTACATAAAGATAAAATATAACAAGGCGGCCGCGAATGGTTGTCAGCTCAGTTGTCTGAGAGTACTCATAGCCGTAGGAATGGAAGGAACTGTGTCAGTTGTCTGTGTCCTTTCGCAAGCCCAAATCATATCTGTAACTAGAAACATGCATTTTCACGCATGCAGGCCTCCGCCATGTGAGCGGCCCTTAATGTTTTATTCACATATTGGCCCATCTTCCCGGGTTCATTGGTGCGTATTTTCCCTGACAAGTGTTTGCATTCACGTATTCGGCCCTTATTCCCATGTTCAATCGGCATATGTGATTGCACATTTTAGAATATTCCTGAAAGCCCATCCTGGACCCACACGAAAATCTAATCGATTCTTCATTGGCCCATCTTCGATGCGCCCTTATAACTGAGAACATCTAGGCATCTATTACACCCTAAATTTCGTTGTAACTATGAACAAAATCATATTCTTCATTAAATGCTTGTGTTCGAGCACAAAACAGTAAATAATAACAAATTTTGACTCTTTTTTTTTGTAACAGAAAAATCAAAATTAGCTACGAATGCCGTTGTGTAAGGTATTTAAATTTCGCAAATTTGCGTGAGATTGAGCTCCTGGGAGGATTATCAATTTAGTCTGCGGGAGGCTTGCGATGGTAATTTAATCGCCAATTCTCTTGCTGGGGAATGGGGACCCGTTGGGTTCCGTTGCAGAGGAAAGGTGTATTGCCGCGAAGTGTGTCTAAAAGACCCGTAAGCCATTTCCCCAGAGCTGTTTCTTTGTGGTAATGGGCCAACGTGAAGGTCAGCAATGGCGAGGTGGAGAGGGTGTGATGTTGTGCGACAGACGTGTGATGTTATGCTGGCGAGAATTCAATAATGTGCAAGCGGAAGGGCCAAATTGGTGTGCATTTTGTAATTTAGGACATCTGACTCACAGGGACTCGTCACAGAAGACTGAAAAAATAAAATCCCGGAATCCGAGCCACAAAACACCAAGAATAAGCAATACAACCAGTGTCACATGTACAGCTCCTTGACTTTATTAAGTAGTCTAGGAGCTGTATATGTCACAATTGGCTTTAACGCTTATATTATTTTTTTTCAGTCTTCTGTAACAAGCCCCTGTGATATGATTGACGCTGATAGCAAAACTGGCCCACTGTCATGTTTCATTCTGCGGGGTTTTTTTAAACAGACAGTTGAATATTAGCAGATTGATAGATGGATGGATGGATGGATGGTGGATAGATAGATAGATAGATAGATAGATAGATAGATAGATAGATAGATAGATAAATAGATAGATTAGATAGATAAATAGATAGATAGATAGATGGATGGATTGAAAGGCAGACAGACAGGCAGACAAATAAAGAGAGCCCAGACGTGTTGAGAGCGAGACGCTTGCGTCCGGCTGGTCCGTGAACGTTGTGAGTATAAAAACAACGGGACCCCGGTCTTATGGCAAATGTGAATCGCACTCCAGATTATGAGTACTAAATTAACACTATTTAGTACAGACCGTCATTCTTCTTGGATATTTTAATGCATATCTTTGGAAACAGATGGAGCTCTACATTTTTTATAATTTGCATCAAACTATTTAGAAGGATGAGTTTTACCCACGCGGTATTGGTCAACATACTTTATGTCACTTGTGTTATGGTAAAAAGGGTCCGTTTTCTTTAGCTTTAATTAAACCGCAGTGTTAGGCTTTGATGAGTATACCCAGCTTACAAGAACGGTCCAAAAGACGAGATTTTTTTTTAAATGGATATAAACATTCCAATACGTTAACATTGAATTTTCTCGAATCCAACTCAGTTTGATTACAGTACATGTGCATGAAAGAAATTTCGACAAACTTCTTCAAACAAAGTCTATCTGGTTTATTCGGAGGATTCTATATTTTGTCATTATATAAAACTTCCATGCCTGATTTTATGAAACTGTGTTTTCAGTCAGAAAAAAAATTTTTGCAGATAATATTAACCAGTACTGTGAAAAGTACTTTAAACTCCTTTAGGTAAAACTTCAGAAAAACTACTCTAAATTATGCACTTCTATATTAATTAATATATATATATATATATATATATATATATATATATATATATATATATATATATACAAGCTGATAAGGGCTCAGTGTTATAGAACCAGAGCTGCATAGTTATACATATATAATACATTTGTATTGATTAAAGCTTTCTTACCGTCAGGAAATGGTCAATGGGGAGCCTGGGCACCTTGGTCTGCATGTAGCAAGAAGTGCGGAACCGGAAGACAGTCCCGGACTCGAAAGTGCAACTTAAAAATTGATCCGGGTCTTCCGTGTCCAGGTTATTACGACGACCATCGCCACTGTAACACTCAGTACTGTCCGAGTAAGTAAACTTAGATTATATTGCATTATAATAAAAAAAACACAGAACATCCTGTTTTATCCATTAGTCTTCCATTCGTTGTTTTCAGTTTGGGCAGGTTCAGTTAGTTTAATAGTTGATTTTTTAATTGACATATCGTTACAGGTGCTCTTTTTATTGTGTGACACGGGCGTAACTCGTGTGGTGACTCCCTCGCCGGGTCGTTTGTTACATTCTATGTTTAATCCGTACTTGTTGGGCACTCGTTGTCATGTAAGCCTTGGGTTTTCACACCTGGTCGTGGGTCACGTGATGACCCTGGTGTGTTGGGATACACACGGCTATGTCCTTCTCAATAATTCCTGAAATGCGTGTTAAGTGTGTTGTATGGGATCCTTAAGACTGTTCGAGAAGTGGAAAATTCTCGGCTTGAGGTGTTAAGGTATATAAAGGGGCTGTGTTTAAGAACGGACAGAGAGAGAGAAGAGCAGATTCCAGCGGACGCAGAAGCGTGTTTCAGTTTCAGGACCTTATCCGACGAGTGCCGCAATTATAGATTTTCAAGACTTTCTCCTGGATATCATGCATCTGGACTTCAGTTTACTTTCTGGGTTGTTGCAAGAAATTTCCACTGGACTGTCATTCTCCGAGAGTATACATAAAGAACTTATCGTGGTGACGGTGTTGGTACCCAGGTACTGTGCACATTATTTTCTATATGATTGTATTGGTTTGTTGTTATACCGCTGTTTTACTGTATAATTGTATGATTTAGTGTATTGTAATGTTAGGGTTGTTTTAAGAATAAATTATAGTTATTTGTTAACAAAAAAACACTGACTTCTTTATTCATTCCCCTGGACATTTCACGCTGCCTAGTGTTACAGAATCTGATTTTTTTTATCTCCATTACAAAATTTGTGTTCATCACGCATACGTGATCTGTTTATTAGGTTCCGTAACAATATGCTGAAAGAGATACATGCATACAAACAGACAGAGATATCCTGATTCCTTTTTTATAAACGTATTTTTATTCCTTTTTATACGGTTATCTCTCTTGACACCGTCTGTATAAAATGTACTTGATTTAATTGATTAAGGTTTGTTTTGTTTTTTTCTTCCAGCGGGTTGGGGAACTTGTACCGTTGGCGGAGATCCACATTACTTCACTTTCGACCTCCAGGGCTACAATTTCCAAGGTGGGGACCTCAAAGGCCGAGAATGCAAATTTCTCCTGGCCGGGCGCTGTAAGGAGCCTTCTCCTCTCCCGCCATTCAAAATCCTGGCATCCAATGATCACCGTGGACAACCTCATGTCTCCTGGATAAAGGCCATAGAGCTTCACTACAATGGTCACGTGATCAGGGTCGATCAGAGCCATCGAAGTACTGGCTTCATCTATGTAAGTTAGTAAGAACATATTTATTTATTTATTTAACTTTACTATCACAAAATACATACAAATACATATGCAAATATTTATGATCATAGGTACAAAATTATCCCATTTGATTACAGATTAGTAAAGTGTGTAATATGGTAACCTACACTGCAAAATTTAATAAAAAAATCAGTTTTGGGAAAAAGCAAAAAAGGGGAGTTGTTTTGGGAAAAACAACTCCCCTTTTTTGCTTTTGCCATTAACCGTCACGCGTTTTTTCCATTAGGGTACACGAGTTAGCAAAAGGTTTTCGAATGAAATATTGACATATACCGTAATATATTTAAGTTATTATCAAAAAGTATTCCCGCGTTAAACTTGTCGTCAGCTAAGAAGTAAACAGTTGTAACAATTCTAAATGGGACTGAAATAATATTTTTTTGGTGAAATTTTGTCTCGTCATTTCGAGATCACGTTCTTCTGTGTCCTAAATCAGCCACCTTGGACTGCATTCCATTGAAAGAAGCGGGAAATGTTTTCAAGGTTCCAAACACTTTCTTAGATCATCTAGAAATAGTAGATAGTCATATAAAATACATGCACATATAAACATGAAATATGTTAACCTGTTAAAATGTTCAGCATAAATAGAGGGGTGTGCTTAAACCACTAAAAACGAAAGGGGAGTAAATAAAACTGACTGGGATTACTCGTCAAAAGCCACCACTTTCCACTTGTCAAATCGTACTTACCATATATCCCAGAATATTTTCATGATCAGAGTCGGTTAATTACAAATAACTATTGTGCCTAAGTTTACATTCGTATAAATAAACCAATGACTTTACCGAAGTGAGACGCATCAGATGGCACACAAGTTTTCAATCTGGTTTTAGCTCATATGACTTAAAGTCATCTGAGCTATAGCGATCACTCTTTTCCCATTGTCCGTCCGTGGTGCGACCGGCCGGCCGTCTGGTCGCCAGTCGTCTATTAACAGGGCACAAATCGTTATCGCTGGACCTAAAACCACTAACTGAACATCCATCGTCCATAACAAATCTCCCTTGGCATATGAAATAAGGTCTCTACGACCTATACTCTTTGAGTTACAGGTCCTGTTATTGCACCACCGAATAATTAACAATTTGTATGATTCCGGTATCTGAATATTGATTTTCATGATCTTTCCATACAATTTGATCATGGAGTGTTTCATCAAATCCTAAAGATCGGTGGCGCCACAGGTATTTTTGTTCTAATTTTACGCATTATCTTTTTGTTTTAAGTTCTTTAAATGCAACAGTTCGCCCGTAACAAGGCACAATTCATAACCGTTAGGCTTCTAACTATACATACAGGGAGTTCAAAGGCAAATATCCTTGGAAACCTGATATAAGGCCATGGTGACACATTCTAAGGGCAAAAAGCATTATTTTTGGGCAACCAATGAGTCAGACGTGGCACAGATGGTATCCATTTGGCCTAGAATACTCTTACATGGCATTCAGATAAGTCTTTGGAAACCTGAAATAAGTCACGGTGAACTATTTCCTGCAAACCACAGACAAAACAAAATGTTGAGCACCTTAAAAGTCAGATGGGCACAAATTGTATTCTGCCCCTTGCTACGATTCTTTTCATGTTGATTGATCATGGAGTGTTTTATCAGTTACTGAAGACTTGTGTTGCCAACATAACTTGCCTCAATGTTCAAACACTTTTTCCTATATTATTTATACTTTCAAATAAAGCACACTCCGACCGTTAACAGGACACAAACCGTAACCGTTAGCCCTAGAAACTCAAAACTGTACATCCGGGAAAATCTTATTTAAATCTCCTAGGAAAGCTGAAAATAGGTCATGGTGACCTATTCTGCATACTTTGAGCCGAAACATGATTTTGAGCACCCAGGGAGGCAGGCGGATATAAATTGTATCCGTTAGGACTATAATCTTCTAACGCAACATCCCGAGAGGTTCTGGGAAAATCTCCTTGAAAACCGAAAATTAGGTCGTTGTGAGCTATATTCTGCGAGCTACTGGCCAAAAATAGAACTATGAGCACCCAGACGGTCAAACAGACACAAATTGTATCGGCTACCCCCAGAGTCTTCTTACGAAACATCCAAGAAAGTCTTGGGCAAGTCTACATGGAAACCAGAAATTAAATCCTGCTTACCTATATTGTGTAAAGCTGCTGGTCAGAAACATGATTAAACGCCCATACAGCCAAACAGAGCTCAGACTTTACTGTAGGACCTAGAACCTTGTATTATAATATCCGGGAATGTCCTTAGCAAGCGACCTTTGAATCCTAAATCCGACCTATATTCTGCAAAGATAGGTAAAAAACATAGTTTGAGCACCTTATAAAACAAATTTGCATGATTGGTTTGAAACTTCGGGGAGGTTCCTGTACAAATTACTTGGAAACCTGAAATTATTTCACTGTGACCTTTATCCTGCGAAATAAATGAAAGAACGGGATTAATTAAAGCACCCTATTAATCAGACGGACACAAATTTTAGCAGTTGGACGTACAAACCTCTGACTTTGCACCTAGGGAGTTCCTCGTTTTTCTTCTTGAAAACCCTTAATCAGGTCACTGAAACCTATTTTCTAAGGACTATGGGCAAAAAAAACTTGATTTTAAACACTACGAATGTCATTTTACCAATTCATCAAGGTTCCTTATCAAATATGTTTCACCAGATCATAACATCAATACTTAATGCATGCGTCACCTGAATGTCAATTCAGCTTGCTTATAATTATTTTATTATTATTCCCCCCCCCCCATTATTTTTGTTTGCGCTAGATCTCCAATATGGTTGAATTTTAAAAGCTGACATTTGCCTACAATATTACTCCTAGGTCACCTTATATATATTTTTTTTACCTTGATCTTATTCCCAAGGCCTTACATTCCCTAGCCGATTATCAACCATTTCTGTCCCTGCCAGTCCGGCATTAACTCCGACTAGAGTGGCCGAAGAATTTAGAAAATTTATTAATTTCCCCATTAGGGAAATTTTACACTGTAGAAGAAATTTTTAAAATATTAGTCATAATACCTAGCCTGTGGTACAGGAGTATTTTTATATGATTTTTTTTTTTTTTTGCCAAAACGGGGATTGGTAGTCTGTGTACAGGTTTATCTTGTGCTAAGTATCCTTGGGAGCGGGATACCAACAGCGGATAAAGAGTTGTCTCTCCATACTATTCTATCTAGGGGTAGGAATTTTGCAGTCTGAGTTTTTTTTAGAATTAAAATGGGTGGTATGGTATCTTTATCATATACCCATAATCACTTTGAAAAACTCATGTGTAAATGTTTCCTTCTAATAAGGTGCTAATTCCTCAATCATCACCCTGCATTTTTAAATACAGACATACCTGAAAAGTAACAGGACACATCGGATATTCGACTGCGATATTCGGGAAAACTATCTAAACGATCTGACCCGTCGCCTTCATATTCTCTGAGTATAACTCGTACTTTGACTGGCGCAACAGAGACCCAGGGCTACAAAAACACCGGCAAACCAGCCTAAATGTTGTGCTGTGCCCCGTATGTGACAACTGACTGAAGTGAAGTCGGCGCTCGTGCCAGTAACAGGTCTCCGGGAAAATCCGGCCTGCATTGGCGGATTGAGTTGGTATACGGTTAGATATTTAAGGCGAAAATAGAAAATACTGATAGAGTTGAAGATTGTAGTGAGAGAGGGGGAGGACGAGAACCATCGACCTTGGACGGGCCACTAAAACCCACTCTGAGGCAGCACCTGGGATCGAACCGGGGTTTCCAGCAGAAAAGACCAAGCGTTTTACCCCTCAGCTGTTCAGGCCCCCGTGCCCCGTATGTTTTCATTCTTTCACGCCTAAGTCTGCACCAAGGGCAACCGCTGCGCTCGGCTAGTTGGAGAAACGTGGAGTAACCTATTATAATTCTTCGGAAAATAGATATATAATATACTAGCTGATAAACCCGGTATACCGGGCTTTTTACCGCGGTTTTGGAGATTTATTTACTGAGATATTGAATGTTGGCTCATTTTTTATTATAAAAGTTATAGATTTTTGGTGGTATAGTCTCGGAATACGAAATGTACAAATAATTTTTTACTGTTATTTTGTGGCGCTGTGCTCGTGGCAAAAATCATATCCCGGTATATTTACCTTAAAGACCTGTTCAGTGATGGTTTATATTGCGAACCGGAATGAGACGCGGAGGCATACAGTGTTTCGTTGATATTTGACTGGTTTCTATCGTTGGAAATATAAAGAATAGGTTGATGTGAGGAACACATTAGATTAATTAAATGTACGTAGCAAGGAAACTGTTCCTGAAGAAGGAAACAGAAATATGCATACATCGTAAGTAGCAGAAGCGGACCCAGCGTGGGACTCCATGCAGTGGGTCCGTATCCCATTTTCAGACTCCCGACACCACCCCAGCCCTGTTCCTGAATTCGGGACCTTGAATTATAGGTTTTGTCATTAATCCTCCTTGATTGAACTCCCCATTTCATAAAGCGAGAAACATGTGTTTTTCTCTTTTACTGACCACGCATGTGGGTCAAATCCCTCATTGAAAGCAAGCGTTATTTGTATGAACAATAGTCCTAAGTGTTAGAGGTTAAGTGACGACGATGCACGCAATCCGGTGATTGCCGAAGGCAGTTCGGCTGTGCTCGGTAAAAAAAGGGAAAAATCACTCAAAATTATATTTATATCAAAAATTATTTATTTTCATATCGCCTATGTCACTGCGGGGATAATAACCTTTAAAATTATGTATGGCACAATATTGTACACAACGCGGTTTAAAAGAACACCGCGAACAAACGTGAACTGAATTCGTTTTATAAGTATTAGATATTGGGGCAATGCTGTGTCATGACCTTAAATATTCGCATGCCCTTATCACCCAGACAGGCACCATTCTGATGCGAATATCGATTTTGGGGCGCTCGGTCAGTTCGGCACCTGATTAACGTGGATTCACCTCGTATAGTTTTATACATATTAGGGCAATGATTTGTCTTTGATATTTGCATGCCAATTTCACGCATACAGGTGCTTGTTGGAAAGCCAAACAGATTTTAAGATAATTTAATTTAGTCCAGCGGTTAAGCTCCCAGGGAATTGTGCAAAAACGAAAGGAGAATGAGAGTTGGCAAAAGTATTCTTTGGAGCTTATTGATTAATTTTTGATAAAGGGCCAAGCTGAAAAAAATTATTTTGGCCAAAATTCAAGATGGCGGCCAAGATGGCCGCAAGATTAGGAAATGTCAATAACATGAGTTATAATGTCCCCAGAAAGCATTGCAAATACTCTAATATTATGTTTTTTGGGGCTGAGAAATTCAATTTTTGAGGTTTCAAACCTCTTCTGATAATCATTAGCTGAGTTTTTATCAAGAATTTGGTAATATTCTTATTAGTCCAGCGGTAAAGCTGCATATTAAGAAGAATTGTTTTCGGTTGTTTTTTTCGTGTTCTCTGATTTCGTCCACTACTTTGCCATCCGACCCATGGAAAAAAGTGCCTTGTAGTTGTTATTATAACCAGTTGTACAATCCATGTTGAAGAATGTTATTGTTTATAGGTCAATGGTTCTTTTGCTAGCTCCCAGACTCTTTGCTTGCATGAAGACTCAGTACATATTTTATCTTCATGTGCACAGGAAACAAAATTGTAGATCGAACTGAACCTTGTACATAAGATAAAAAGAACCGATAGTAAGTTGGAATTGTGTGAGTTTTACCAGAAGAAAAACGCTCTTGTCCTGCCAAATCTAAAAGAAAATATTCAGACAGAGGTAATAAAAATGGCTGGCAATATTACAAAGAATGCTGTAATAAACTGTTCAGTTCAGTAAAAATATCCAGAAGTAGTGTATTCTCAAAAATGTTGGTTACTAATGAAGCAGATGGTATGAAATACAAGTTTACCAAGCATTCTGCAATTGGACATAAAACTGACAAAGGGAAAGTATAACTGTACTGAGGTGCCAGATCTCAGAAGCTGAAAGCACAGAAAAGTTACAGTCACAAAACAAGTCCGTAAAAACTCAAACCAAACATTGTACTGAATTTTGAGGTAATCAAGTTGAAGATAAAATGCATGTCTGGAACCTGAGGGTGCATTATATTTTTTTAACCTTGCTTTGTGAATTCGTCTGTATATCTTCCGCCTTGCTTTTCCGTTTTCTGAGCATCCATCCATGAAAGATAAGCTAGCTTGAACCTGGCAGCACCTCATACATGTAGTGATTATTTCGAAGCAATACATGCAGGTACTACATGAATCTACAAATTTGCATAATGTCAGCAAATGAAGGTATTTTGTTGACAAAAACACATAATGCAAAACGTGAATTTTAATGGCAACTCGTTGGCAAGGAACTAGTTCCATATCACAAAGAAAGCATCACAACAAAGGGCAGTGATATTTTACTGACACCTGTTGGTTCTTTCATACGATCAAACAGTCTAAAGTCTGCATCATCACCATATCACAAAAATAATAATCTGCAAAAGGTATCTACATGAGTATTGATTATTTCATGCATTGATCACCATATTACAAAGGCAACATGTTGCGCACCTCTAAATGTGTGGATTCTGTTTCCTGCCAACATACAGTCTGAAAGTCATCACTTCATGGCAAAAGAAGCTTAGAATCATACAGCAAACAGATGTGACCTTCTACATAAGCGCGTGTCTTGTCATGCACCGAGTAGTCTAAATAAATTATAAATAAAAGTCTTTCCTTTGAAACAGACATGATGTTCAAATACATGGAACTAGTACATGAAAATTAAATTTCAGCTGAACTTTTATATACCTTAATTGCACTAATAAAGATTTGAATGGTAAGTTGATGGTAAAATTTAATATCATTTTTGTGGATTTTTTAAAATTCCTAACTATTCTTCACGGATATATCAAGCTCCCACACCTTCATTTAAAGGTGCAATATTAAAAAAATCAAATTTAACCGTTGGGTGTGCTGATTAAAAAGGGACGTTTAATATACCATTTCAGTTGGTACACAAGGCAGAATCTATACAGCTGACAGGTGTCAGCTTCTTGCATAGATCTGTATCCTGCCACGCACGCATTCAGTCTGATATAAAAGTTAGAATCGAGATAAACTCTATATTATATGGATTGTCTAATTTATTTTATTATAATATATCGTGTATTTGGTCAGTTAGTTATAATTACTATTACAAGTCACTCTCCATGGCTCGGATGGTGGCGTTTGGTGGTATATATAGAGGGGTGGAGGAAAGCGACGACAAGGAGGAATTCACCCACTTTGGATGGGCCATTACAACCCACTATTAGGAACGAAGTTGATTAAAAACGGGCGCCAGTGGAGATAGCCGAGCGTTTTACCACTCGATTGTCCATTACATTACATAGAAACAGACGAAAGGCTCAAATACGTAAAACTTATATACATATATATATATATATATATATATATATATATATATATATATATATATATATAAAATGTCAGCACAGTTTGATTTATGCATTTGATATTTAACAATTGCACTAACAGAGATGTACATGAAAGCTGATCGTAAAATCTAATTACACGTATGTAGGTTTAAAACATTCTAAATGGTAGGTGTGAACGGAGATATCAAGTTCAATCCTAATTTATTGCAGATTTAGACAGATAAGTTTTTTGCAACCATCACCTCTTCAAAGCAATAACATTTGTAAGCATGAAAATAAAGGAAAATTCAAAGGAAGATTATTGCAATAAAAACTCTTCTACAATTCAAGCATCCTAATGCTTGACATGGCAGACAAACCTTAGCCATTAAAGGACACTTTCATTTGAATACAATCACAATTTATGCGACTACTGTGCAAAACCCAACAAATAATGTTTGCTGTACATTTGCTATCAAACAAAAGCAAATTTAGGACAATTTCAATATAAACAAAACCAAGATTCATTCACATAATCATTTTACAGACTTTAATTCCTTATAAATGAATTAATCGACCCCGAAAACATAGGAATAGTGCACTTCGAAAGCATTCTAGGACAAATATAACCGAATGTATTTACATTTTATAATCTGCCGGCCATCTTAGATTTTGACCAACATGGGATGTATTCCGCTTGGCCCTATATCTGAAAATATTGAGATTGGCCTTGCCAACTATTATGCCAAGTTTCATGCTTCTTTCACTGTTTGCACAATTCTTCTCTTAGCAGCTAGACTAATTGTATTGCAGACAATAGAGAGAGAATAAAATAGACTTCTTGTAACTGTCACGGATCTCCACCTTGCTGATTTGTGGGACATTCGATATTCGAGTGCCAATGTCGCTTGTGTGCGTGATATTGGCATGCGAATCTCTGAGGTCGTGGTGATGTTTGCATTCGAAGATCGAATATCATTTACATGTGAAATATTTTATATTCGCATGCGAATTTCCAACGCTAATAATCTTCGTGATTTTTGTTATATTCGCATGTGAGAATAAAATATCTCTGATTTGAGTGATATTCAAAATTTGCATGCGAATGTTTGCGTGATATTGGCGTAAAAATAGTCATGCCCTATCATTGCCCTAATATGTATGAACTATGCCTCCACGTTGACCAGGTTGTCGAACAAGCTGAGCGCCGATAGGTTTGCTAGAATGTCAGATGCGAATATCGAAAACCACGGATTTTTCGATTTCTGTGATATTCTGATGCGAATCCCTGATATTGGTGATATTCGATATTCCCATGCGAATGTCGCTTGTCTGAATTATACTGGCATGCGAAAATCTAAGGTCTCGGTACAATATTTCCATGATATGTATGAATTATACTAGGTGAACCCACGTTAATTAGGTGTCGAACTTGCCGAGCGCCGATAGTTTTCCTAAATTTCGATTGTGAATATCGAATGTCGCTGATTTGCGCGATATTCGATATTCACATGTGAATGTCACCTGTTTGCGTGTATTAAGCAGGGAAATATCTAAGGTCATGGCAAGTCGTGACCCATCATTGGCCTAGCGACGATAGTGTTCCCGAATGCGGCTGGTAAATGTCGAATGTCGTGTGATATTCGATATTCGCATGCGAACGTTGTCGAACAAGCCGAACGCCGATTATTTTGCATGAATATTGGATACGAATATCAGATACCACTGATTTATTCGATTTCTGTGATATTCGCATGCGAAAATCGAATGTCAGTGATTTGAGTGATATTCTTTATTCGCATGCGAATATCGAATATCGAATATCGGTTAAACTTCAGTCCCGTAGCAGAAACTATGTGATGTAGATTGCTATATCATGGCTATTGCTTGTTTAAGCAATCGAAAATCTAAGGTCTCGGTACAATATTTCCATGATATGTATGAATTATACTAGGTGAACCCACGTTAATTAGGTGTCGAACTTGCCGAGCGCCGATAGTTTTCCTAAATTTCGATTGTGAATATCGAATGTCGCTGATTTGCACGATATTCGATATTCACATGTGAATGTCACCTGTTTGCGTGTAATAAGCAGGGAAATATCTAAGGTCATGGCAAGTCGTGACCCATCATTGGCATGGTACGTATGAATTATACGAGGTGAATCCACGTTGACCCGGTGTCAAACTGGCCTAGCGACGATAGTGTTCCCGAATGCGGCTGGTGAATGTCGAATGTCGTGTGATATTCGATATTCGCATGCGAACGTTGTCGAACAAGCCGAACGCCGATTATTTTGCATGAATATTGGATACGAATACCAGATACCACTGATTTATTCGATTTCTGTGATATTCGCATGCGAAAATCGAATGTCAGTGATTTTAGTGATATTCGGTATTCGCATGCGAATATCGAATATCGAATATCGGTTAAACTTCAGTCCCGTAGCAGAAACTATGTGATGTAGATTGCTATATCATGGCTATTGCTTGTTTAAGCAATCCTGCGGGTTATCAGGACGAATGGCTGTTCTCAGCGCACCAGGCCAGCAAAGCAGCTCCAGGCACGTTGAATGCTGTTACATTAGGCATAATTTGAGCAATCTGAACAAGTCATTTCAGTATTATCTTATCACCATCTTACTGATACACAGAAATGAGATATATTATTCAATGAGTAGGTCATCTATTTTATCATAGTTAATACAGACAACTCATCACGCTCATGACACCCATGAAGGGCATTATATGTTTGGCTTAAACAACACATGACTGATTTGGAAACACATCAAACTACTCAAAGACAGTCTTTAACAAAGACAGTCTTTAACAACTTTTAAGGAACGACATTGGGAAAAGTCTGAGGGCTTTTCGTCAGTTCAGACCAATTCACCTGAACCTCTGCAAATTAAATTCCAATTTAATTCAATTCATTTTGTTTTCGTATATTTTTTTTTCAATTCGGTTCAATTCCAATTCAGTCAGTTTTCCCTTCAATTACAAATCAATTAAGAATTGACCCAAGGTATTGTGTTAGGAATGTTTGCGTTATATCTCCAGTAAAAATGATTTCCAAGAGCTGATCATTGGGCACAATATTAGTCATAAGTGATAGATTTCCACCTTGACCTTATTTCAAAGTTCGATCACTCCATAGCCGATCCCGCTGTTCTGCTCGATTCTGCACTGGTTTGCGCTAGCTCACCGGTAAGCATGATTTTCACAGGTTATAGATTTGCACCTAATACGTATATAGGTATTTTGTATATATTTTGGACTTTAACTATATTTTAAAGTTACATAGCCGACCCTACCTATCCGGAGCTACTGACTTTCCTTCGATACTGTTCGTCCATGCTTTCTCGCTTATGGGGGGGGGGGGGGGGGGGATATGTCAGTTGCAATTTGTACTTTCGGGCCATGCACAACAATTATCTACTTTTGGGGAGGACACCTTGCCCCAACCTGTATTGACCAACGCAAAGGTTGAGGGCATGTACTATTCTTCGAGCTATGGGGCTCCGAAGACTCCCCCCCCCCCCCCCCAGAATAATGTAAATTTTTATACAAAACTCAAGTATCTGAACAACAAATGCATTGATCACCTTAATTTTTTCCATGCAAATTCATCATGGAGTGTTCCATCATTTCCTGCAGACTGGTGGCGCAACCTGTATTTTTTCGATTTTTTACGAGGTTTTTTTTTTCTCTATTTTTGAGACCTTAAAATGCGGTCATCTTTTATCAAGGTACAATCATAACTACTCGACCTATAATCTTCTTTCTTGACATGCAGGGGGCCCATGAAAAGTGTCCTTGGAAACCTAAATGAGGTCTCTGTTTCCCAATACCTCTGAATATGGGGCTTCGAAGTACCAACAGAATAATGGGAATTTGATACAATTCTCAAGGATCATAACAAATGCATTGATCACCATGATTCTTTGCATGCATATTCATCATGGAGTCTTTCATCAGTTCCGACAGACTGGTGGCGCCACCTGGATTTTTTTTCGAATTTTTACACTTATTCTTTCTTTTTTGAGACCTTCAAATATGCGGTCGTGTGTTAACAGGGCACAAATCGTAACTTTTGGACCTGGAATCTTCTAACTTGACATCCAGGGAGATCTATGAACAATCTCCCTGGAAGCTTTTAAGTAGGTCTCTGTTACCCATAGTCTTGGAGCTATGGGGCTCAGAAGTACCCCTCAGAATAATTAAAAAATTCATACAAAAGCTCCAGTATCTGAACAACTATGCATTGATCACCATGATCCTTTGTATGCATACTCATCATGGAGTGTTTAATCAGTTCCTGCAGACTGGTCGTGCAACTTAGATTTTTAGAATTTTAAGCATTTTTTTTTTCTTTTTTAGACCTTTAAAGATGCAGTAATCAATTAACAGGACACCAATCATAACCAAATAGTTCCAGAAACTTGACATCCAGGGAGAAATCTTCTGGGAAACCTAAAATAAGGTCTCTTTTTCTCATTTTCTTCGAATGGGATTATAGAAGTACCCCCCAGAATTATTGAAAATTTGATACCAAAGCAGGGCACAAATCATAGTCATTGGACCTAGTTTCTTCTAACTTGACATCCTAAGAGTTCCTCAAAAGTTCTCTTCAGACACCTGAAATTAGGTCTCTGTTATTCATATTCTTTGAGCTATGGGTCTCAGAACCCCCAGAATAATTAAAACTTTGATACAAAAGGTCCACTTTCTGAACAACCAATGCATTGATCATAATGATTCTTTGCACCCATTTTGAACAAGGAGTGTTTCTTCATATCCTGTAGACTGGTGGTTCCACTTTGATTTTTTTTTCGAATTTGAACTGAGGTTTTTCCTTTATATTTCAAAGGAACGAAGTCCTAGTGATTTAAGTTTTGGTATTGTAGGAGATTTGGGGGACATCTATGTGTATGCCGAATTGCAGTCTCTTAGGTCAGCGGTTTCAAAACGTGCCGGATTAACAGACGGACAGACGGACGGACGGTCCGACTATGCTCGGATGATTTATAATCGGCTGAGCTAAAAACGTCTTGTTTCAGGTTGATGGCATTCGTAGGTCGTCTGATAACTACAGAGGAGTGCCGGAAGTTGTTGTCACCAAGGTCGGACAAGGAGTGAGATTATCCATCGAGGAGGGGTTGGTTTACGTGACGTTTAATGGGTATAGAACAGTGGTTGTGGGCGTGGACAAATGTCTCAAAGGCAAACAAGGTCTGTGTGGCCTGTGTGGCCTGTGTGGGAACTACGACGGAAATAAAGCCAATGACCTCTACCTGCGAAACGGAACGGCCAGCAGAAACCGAAATCACCTTGGCTGGAGTTATCAGGAACCAGGCCAATATGGCCGCTAGTAAGTCTGTTATACTTCTCCAAAAGGTGGGTAGGACCTTAGTGGTGATGTTATTCTTTTCAAATCTAGCAAAGAATGTTTTTACAAACATTTAGTCTGGCACTGTGTGAATTGGAGGCTAGACATTTTTTTTTATAATTTCACTTTATTTTCACGTTTTCATTAAGGTTATGTTTATTCTAAAAAATATATAGGCCTAACCTTTGTCTATTATCCACCTATAGGTGCCCTTAAAAAAGCTTTCTTGTGTTAATAGGTCAGTTCCAAGAAATAAGCTCTAAAGAACAGATGAAGTGTTCGAAAAGACATGCCTTGAAAAAACGAATAGAAATGTTATAGTAATAGTATAGAGCAAGTATTTAATCATTCACAAGCATTTACAAGCGTAGGTGTGTCTGTTAAGCGTCCAGGTACAGAATATATGTCTTCTTATAGTGGTATTCGTTGATAATCACATGCCCGAAATCTAAAATTAAAAGCTGTTGATCCCTCCCCCCCCCCCCCCCCCGGTTTTTTCTTTGAAAAAACAGAAAAGATGAGGCATCGCACCTAAAAAACGTAAGCAGTACTCAGGTCACCTTTTCTTCAAACCTCCCTTGACGATTTTGATGGCGTGAAAAGCTAATATATATTAGCTAAGGAGAAAATTTCCCCTAAATTAACAACTAATCGTTTCCACAGATTCCCCAAGAAAGGTCATTTCATAGTTCTGAACAGCACTTCGTTGATACGATGGAATCGCCCATATCCTATTTACTAATAATACCGTCGCTTTTCCTCCTAAAATTTCTAAACCATCTGAACCATGGAAGGGCATTTCAGTGTTTTCACACGAAATGAATCGCATACGTTATGTAAATAAACAGCCATCAATCAGAATGCTTAAAATAGAAGTGGGCCACTTATGTGTCAAGTTCGATGAGGGCGAAAAGAAATTCTGGATCGTAGTGTCACTAAATCTTCATACGCATATTAAATTCAGAGAGTCTGCTGAATGCATGGGGGAAAAACGTTTGTTTGTTTTGAGCACTGACCGTGAGGAACAAATCGGAAAAATTCTCCTGCTATTTTGCTCTGCGGGTCAGCAAAGTTCTTTGAACGGCCTGTGCGACTTGTGAGAGATCGTTACACATAAAAAGTGCATTCCTTCAGAATATATTTAGTTAAGAAATAAAGTAATACGGGAGGTAGGCTTGTTTGGGTTTTTTTACGTTTGTTTCTTGGACGTCCTCTCCTGTGATTAGTTGTAGAGGCATACCTGCATCGATCAGAATATGTCGGCTTGTTTATATGTATATATATATATAAAGAAAAAAAACAACACTGTAAATTCACTACAGAGTGTTTCACGGAATGAGACCAAATCCTCAGGTAAATGTTGTTAGAATGAAGCTAACGGCATGGTTTGAAAAGCCGAGGCTATGCGATATATATATATATATATATATATAGCAAATCTTACATAAACTCTTTTCTTCTACAGCTGCCACAATGAACATTTTTCACCATGTGACACAACCAACTGCCCTCTTGCACAAAAGTGTCACATCCTGAGCAACACAGGTGTGTTTGGAACGTGTCCCAGGTATTACAACGCCAAATCCGGCTGCGCCATTGACATGTGCTGCTCAAAGCAAAGACCAGATAAATGCAGAATATTCCGGGACTACGCCAGGGAATGTTTTAGGCTTGGATATAGGCCACGTCCCACATGGGAGAAGGATTGTGGATGTAAGTATTCTTAATGTTATTCCTAACACAAGAAATAAAACAAACAAATGTAAAAAACCCAGAATATTTTAAGAATGCTGCATTACCCATTGTTTATTATAGGATAGAGGTTACCGCTTCCATTTAAAGCTATGCTAACTGTAAGTCATCTGAGATATAGCAAATTAGCCTAGCATCACTGTCTTTCCAGACAGAGAAATGATTATGTCAGATGTGCACAAATCGTATCATATTATCCTAGAATCTTCTGACGCAAAATCCAGGGAATATCTGGGCAAATCTCCTCGGAAACCTGAAATTAGGTCAGGGTGAAATACATTCTGCGAGCTACAGTCAGAAAACTATTATGAGCGCCCAGACAGTCCGTGAGGGAACACATTGTATCCATTTGGTCTAGAATTGTCTAACGAAACATATAGGATGTCCTGGGTAAATGTCCTTCGAAACTGGAATAAGTTACCAGTATTCTGCAGGCTACAGGAAATCATATGAGCACCCCGAATGTCAGATTGACACATTGTATCATTTTGGCCTAGAATCTTATAACGCACCATCCGGGGAGGTTCTGGGTTAATATCCTTGGAACCTGAATTAGGTCATGGTGACATATATCATGCAATCTACGTGCCAAAAGCATGTAACGTTATGGAACGAACGTTTTACAGGCTCATGCATATTCATTTAGGTTGCATGAATACAATGACCTGGTCGTTGCGCATGCACAGATGTTTCTGGGTCGCTACCGCTTTTACCTAAACAATAGCTTCACGTGGTGTTTTCCAGGCCATGTATTCATGGATTCATTCTCGTCTATGTTTTTCTGCCGGGATTTATTCCGTCCCAGCATTGTTAAACATACTTCCTGCCAGATCTCGGGTACGTAGAGCAAGGGATTATTAGTGATCAAGTGGGTACAACTAAAAGTGCAGAGAGGGGAAAGCGCACGGAATCAGACACCTGTCTGAGGCGATAACGCCGGACCAGTGTGCCGGCTTGCTGTCACTCTCAGACCTGGTTCCAAAGATTTACACTGAATTTTGAGTTTAGTTCTGGATTTTCTCAACAGTTCGTTTATTTAAATTCGCAGTTTCGCAAAACCTGTTTATGTTACGTTATTATTAAGTGAACGGTTACCCGGAATAGGCCGAAACCGAATTTTCTAGTGGGCCCTAATTCTGATCCAGGGAGTGGCCTGTAAAGTCTTCATTGAAACCCTAAATAGTGTCACTATGATCGTAGCAGTTGAATATTAAGCATCAAGGGAGTTTCTGCTAAAATCTTCTTGGAAACCCGAAGTAAGGTTGTGCATGAATCCTTTTTTTCAAAGGCTTATGGACATAAAGCATGGTTTTTGGCACTTTGGAAGTCAGTCTATCCATTGGTCAAAGTCCTTAATTGATATTATTAATGATAAAAACATGCATTAATACATGCTTTATTAGGAACAGTCATAGTATTTAACCAGCAGAGTACTCACATTGGGTGGGGGACGACCGTGACAAATCTCGCCCTCTCGGCTGAGATTCGAACTCACGGCTTTGAGCCCTCTGTTGTACCCATGCTTGAGATAAGTCCGCTGGATCTTGTTTGGGACAGGGTTTCTATCGCTCGGTTGACATTTTTCGAGTTCATTGGCATAGATGAGTCTTAGACTCTTTATCCCTCATGTCATCAAAATGTAATTCATTGTAACTTTTGGAAAAATGAAGATGTTTTTACATCAAAGGCAAATAACACTTTTTTTTTGGAAAGGTTACTTTAAAATCATTTGTTTGACATGAAACGTTTTGCCAAATTCAAATTTTCAAATGAGCGTGCAAATGGCTGTACCAGATTTCATTTTATTAAAGGCAATACAATTGGGTTAAAACGGTTAAAACAACCACTATTCCCATATAAGCTCTCGTGTCTTTCTCTTGTATAGGCGCGTGGTAACTACTGGTAACTGTTATATTTATATATGTTTCATGTATATATAATGGTGTTACATATTCCTCCCTAGTCAGACAGTGTGTTATTTATGGTTGACCACTGAGTAAAGATCTGTTTCGGTATAATTATCAAAATAAAGTTTCCTACTAATATGACTGCAAGATGCGAAAAACTGCTACTTTTGTCAATTTGTAGGAGATATGAGACATATGTCAGTTTGGTCAGTTTCTTTTAATAAAAGATCACATTTTGCCACACAGGTGGTGCTCATACGTGCCCCGCAAATTCAAATTACGATCCCAGTGCCAATGCCTGTCAGAAGACCTGTACTGGGGTGATAGACGGCTGCATGAACGTCTACAGGAGGGGCGCATGCGTTTGCAGACCCAGATATGTGTGGTTTAACAACCGATGTATCCCAAAACGTACCTGCGGCTGCGCGGACCGGAGAACGGGAGAAGTACATGCGGTGCGTAAATTTAAAAGAACAATTATATAAACAAGAAGAAGTGAGGTTCTCAGGCATGTTTCAATGGGTATGTTTGGGGGTGTTGGGGGTGTCTTTTTTACCTTTTCGTAACAGATTTTCGAAAAGAAATTCATACGATCACGGCGACAACATGATAATAACAGAATTGATAAGCAAAAAAGGTAAAAAACATCATGATAAATTAGAACTTTTAGTTTTGGACTTCTCGTTTTTAACCTTTGACACCACTCCATTAATCAAAACACTGCGTTACTAATCATGAATATTCATGAATATCTTTCAATCTGCACTATATTTGAATATTTCCACTAAATATGACTGAGATATTCTGCTTGTAAGATTATTATTATTATTTTTTTTTTTTTTTTTTTTTTTGCTAAGATTGGTTCATCTTGGCTGGACAAGTGTTGCAAGACGAAGTACCATTGTCGTAAAGGGAAGAACGGCCATTCAGTCATTGAAACATCCAAAAACAAATGCCACCCTGCGGCGAGATGCAGTTTGATACGCGGCAGGTTTGCATGTACCTGCTCCCCAGGTTTTACTGGGAGCGGAAACAGTTGTAATGGTGAGTAAAATGGAACTTAATCACATAAAAGTCATGTTGAATTAACACGAAAAATTGCGTCTTCTCTTAGAAATAAAATGGTAATTACCAAGATATTGCCCTAATAGCTTACAGCTGTACACGAGTGTTGTAAAAATGTGGATCGGGCGCGATCACTGACACCAACATAAACAAAGCGCGAACGTGGTCCATGCTGGGATGGTTTTGCTTGAAAACTATCATATGAAGCAAAACTGAACTGATAGTGTGAAAGAATATGTATAATATTGCTCCTGATTGTATCCCTTTAAGTCACATGACTCGTTACTCAACGAGAGGTCGCAGGGGAATATGCTCTGGTTCACCCCATTTTTACCGTTATCTTGCAGAATGAGTCAGCTATGCATTCTAAAGGGTTCTACCGTGTTATATAGGTTGATATACGTTCAACCATAATGGTGGTCATTGTTGAATTTGAGCACAATAAATATAAATTTTGTTCACTCTTTTCACTTATTTCAGTTGTTTACTTGATTTTGTTCTTTTCATTTAATTGTTAGTTTTCCGCGTAAATTTCTTGTTTATTCAGATGATTGCTTAATATTCATTTACTCAGTATTGTCTTTTCTCTATGATTGTCAAGTTTCTGCATGTTTTATTTTCTAAATTACTTGGCTGATTACTCAATATTTACTTGAAATCGTTCTAATCATCGTTCAATCATTCTTTTTTTGCACCATCAGGTAAGACCAACTGATTTTTTCGTATCTTTTTATCTGCTTCCTTTTTTATGGTTATGTTGTAATTGTAATTGTATTCTGTGTCCAGTATATGACGCGCTTGGTATGAATTGTGTGAATATGTTTATAATTTTTTGCTAACAGACAATCAACCAACGATTCAAGGGGAAAACACAGTACCTTCCAAGTGGCGGTATCAATGATTATTAATAGACGGGTGTACAATTATGTTAAAAAAGTATAAAATGTATGAATATGTGTTTGTGTTTCAGGCTTCACCTGCCCGTCAAAGATAAAACGACTGTACCAGGACCCCCTTGCGTGTAAAAAGTATTATTACTGTATTAGAGGACAGGCACAGCATCATACCTGCAGCGGCCCGCTTCTGTTTGACATAGGCGTGCAAGGCTGTATCTTGAAAGACGTTTGCCTAGGTTTATAACTTTTTCACTATATTTCTAAATGAAGAATCGTTAACACAAGTAAACTTATAATGCGAATGTGGCATTCTATAAACTGTCAATGAATTTGAGAAAATATATATAATTTAGGAAAAGGGTTGATGGGATGTAAGTACCATAAATATTTCATATACTGTTGGACAACAGTTTGTTGTATCAATTGCCTTGATCGTATATCTTTGAACTTGAAATATTTATATATTTATTTCTCTGCCATATGTCTCAAAAGAAGTATAAAAAGGAGATAACAAGACATTCCTTCGTATCTTTTAAAACAGAAAACAAGATATTCATATTTAACACAAACACCCCGGGTCCATATAGCAATATTTGCATTTGTTTCTATAAACAAAAACTTACCATTGTTACACATAATGTAAACGAAAGTTACATTTCAGGCAGTCAAAAAGTCTTAATAGAATAGGCGTCTGCGTAAAGTATCCAGTATCAATCATAGACAATGACTCATACCCATCACTAAACAGCCGCCCGATCTTGGGGAACAAGTGTAATTAGCGGATCTTTCTTTAATAAACTGCATGTACCTCTCTACTTGAGTGTGTATTTACTTTTGATTTTATCCATGTTTTACAGATTCAAATGGGTGTGCGATTTCAATGGTAAAAGTCGTTAAACGACAGGCCGGTGCCCCAAAGCTGTCAAACTGGATTGGTAATGGCAAGTTCAACTGCCCTCGTAAAGATGGCGCTTTCCTGAACAAAGGATCCTGCACTCAATTCTACGTCTGTCGGGAAGGCGTGGCCATTGAGGGAGTGTGTGAGGAAGGAATGCACTTCAGCTCCAGCAAGTCTAAGTGCATGCCGAAAGAGAAAGCTGGCTGCCAGCAGTGATAACTAAACAGTGTTGATACAGACCAAGGATTGAGACTTTATATCATATTTCACGCTTACTGCATTAACAGGTATATAATTAACTCCTGCCTATAATTATGCTTATAATGATTCTGAAATAAATTATGATGAAACATTTGGAGAAGAGCAATAGTGTATACACTGACCTCACAAGAAATGAAGTGTGTCCTAGTAGTCTCACTCATGCAGTCACTCTTACTTCTGAGGTCTTCGCCAAATACGAAGACAGTATAACCTCGACTAATGAGCACCCCGCTTTAGTGACCATCTAAAAAACGACCACTTTTTCACGGTCCAAATAATTTATAGTTTTTATATCAGAATTCGCTGAAGCAACCAATTCGAAAATAAGACCACTTTATCGAAGATCCGTCGGTGGTCGTAATTTCTTGGTGTAACTGTATGAGGTAAACCATTTTATCTCAATAGAATACCACTGAGCGTTGAAGCTCGAGCTATTCACGTGTTCAGATAGTTCACATGTTCTCGGCCATTCCGGTTCAAAGCCAACACACAACTTTCTTGGCGAGGTCAGTTTAAGATTATTGTTACATTTTTTATATATTAGACTCTACAGCTACTCCTCTGTATTTTCAGCTGTCCAATAAACTGTGTGCAAGCAAACTTAGTATTTTCACAGTTATTTTCTTGAATGTGATTGATGTTACATGTTTGCGAAAATAGTTTTCTTCTAAATTATTTTTACTTCCATATTTCATGTCCGACTAATCGTCCCTCACAATTATCAGTACATGTACTTAAACCAGACACCGTTCTTCTGCTCAAAAATTAATGTATATGACTTATTTAGGGGCTTTATTTTAAGGAGATAAGTTCGGATCCATTTATTTAAGATTTTATACGATATAATTATGGTGATATAGCTGGCTTAAATGTATGAAAGGCGGGAATATAATGATTGCCAGACATATAGAAATGTTGATTTAACGACTGCATGCCCTACGTATGTGAACGTCGATACATGGTATTATTTTGGCCTACGTATGAATATGCTGGTACAACCACTGCCCTACGAAAAAATGATCGAACGTCGGTGGACAATGACGCCCTTCATATATGAACATCGATGGTATAGTGGCTCCCCTTCATATATGAACGTCAGTGGTATAACGATAGTCCTTCGTATGAAAATGTGGTTCAAAAACTGCCCTTAGTAAATGACCTTCTGTGGTAGAATGACGCCCGTCGTATATGAACAACGATGGTAAAATGGCTCCCTTCATATATGAATGGCCGTGTTATTACGGGTGTCCTTCGTATGAAAATGTGGTTTAAAAACTGTCCTTAATAAATGATCGACCGTCGGTGGTATAATGACTGCCTTTCGTATATGAACATCGATGGTATAATGGCTTAGCTTCATATATGAAAGGCCGTGTTATAACGGGTGTCCTTCGTATGAAAATGTGGTTAAAAGACTGTCCTTAATAAATGATCGACCGTCGGTGGTCCTATGACTGCCTTTCGTGTATTAACATCGATGGTATAATGGCTTCCCTCCATATATGAACAGCGGTAATATAAGGGTAGTCATTCGTATGAAAATGTGGTTAAAAGACTGCCCTAAGTAAATGACCGTCTGTGGTACAACGACTGCCTTTCGTATATTAACATCGATGGTATATTGTCTTCCCTCCATATATGAACAGCGGTGGTATAACGGTAGTCCTTCGTATGAAAATGAGGTTCAAAGACTGCCCTTAGTAAATGACCGTCTGTAGTACAATGACTGCCTTTCGTATATTAACATCCATGGTATAATGTCTTCCCTCCATACATGAACAGCGGTGGTATAACGGTAGTCCTTCGTATGAAAATGTGATTCAAAGACTGCCTTTAGTAAATGACCGTCTGTGGTACAATGACTGCCCTTCGTATATGAACATCGAGTGTAAAATAGCTTCCCTTCATATATGAACGGCGGTGGTATCACGGGTGTCCTTCGTACGAAAATATTGATGTAATGACTGGTATGATGGTACGATGGTACGATGGTATGATGGCACCCCTGTGATAAGCTACGGTCACAACCGGGATACGGTCGCCGTACGGCGAGTGTTTTGGGCTATTCCGTGCGGTAGACGCACGGCAACCGTGCGTTTTTCAAAGGCCCCAGGGGCTCCGCAACGACCGTAACTGACATTAGCGCAAGCGCTTAAGTTGATGCGGCGGCCGTGCGTCAGGCAGCCACCTACGGCCTCCGTACGGGCACCGTACAGTAGACGTATGGATGTCGTAGGATGCCCGTGCGATTTTTAACGCCTACTCGGCTAGCCGCGAGACGTACGGTGTACCTGGGGCTGTCGTAAGGGGTCTTTACGGCTTAAGCAAGGTTAGCTTGCGGCGTCCGCAGGGTTAGCTTTCTTTACCGTGCGATGGCCGTAGGAATGAGGAAGACACCTTGCCGTTCCCGCACGTCGGCCGCATAAGAATAACTGTGGTTTCAAAAACCGAAGAGTGATCTACGGTGTGCGGTGACCGCAGCGGGTTGTGACCGAGGCTTTAAAGAGCGTCCGTAATATAACAGGTGCCCACTTGACTGAAAGGCGATGGTATGGTGGCTACCCAAGTTATATGAATGGTGATTTTCTCATGCCTCCTTGCATATGTTTATGGCGTTTGTATAAAATCTGCTCAAGAAATGTGAATGTTTGTCGCATGTATGAGAATATTGTTTGTTTTTCGGACGCCCTTTGTATATGATTGTTATAGGAATTTTGTTTTAAGCCTGATATTATAACATGTGATATAATATAAATATGACATGTTTATTTCACATAAAAATTGAATCTACATCTAGGTGTGACAAATCAAATGACAAAAATTTAATCTTTCCAGAAGTATCTATCTCTGTCATACTGAACAACTGATACAATTGACCTGAAAAGTTATACTTAAACATATGACATTGTGTCAGCATTTTAAGCATTCCGTCAAAATGTCAATGTGGTTTATATGTACGGTATATGAAACAATGACACTTTTATCAACTTTTATGTTCCCTTACATTAATCAGGCTTTTGTTTCGCGATTCGTTCACTCTGTGTCAGTAATGCAAGACTAGAGATCGGACTTGGACTCGAGTGGAGCTCCATCCCACTTTTTTACACTCTGACTCGGAATTGGACTCGATGGTCGGGGACATGGACTCGAACTCGGACTCTGAGTTTAAGACCCGAGGTCAATTCTGCCTCTAGTCCAACAGAAAAAAAAGTCTTGGTTATTCGACATCTGACGTCTGCTTTCTTGTCGGGATGGCAAAATCATAAAATGTTTTGTGGGTCTCCGAGATTAATTACATGTGATCCCATGTGTTATGACGCTCAGCTGAATTTGACATGTACACAGCAGTTCATTAATTTTTGATGTTATGATCTGGTACTTGTTAAGGAACCTTGAACAATGGATAGAATGACTTCCAGAGTGCTCAAAATAATTTTTTTTTTTTTTGGCAAAAGTCCTCAGAAAATAGGTAAAGGCATGATGATACGGGAAGCTGCTATGATTTGTGTCCATCTGACTTATAGGCAGGGGTCGAAATAACGCCTTTCCACCTGTCTGAGACAGGAATACACGTGCACGGAAACCGTTAATTTTCCACCAATCCGTTGGAAAGATTTACACGAATGTTTTCCAAACCAGTGACTGATAAGTAGCAACAAACATGACACAAAATTTAATATTTTACTCTATAATTTCCTATACTTACCGGCACCAAGGCCCTCATATCCTATATTTTCCATATTTTTTTTACTGCACAATCGTGTTTCTGATATAACATTGCCACTATTGAAAACATGCCGTTCTTTTTACATGCAGGTGTGCATGAAGGATGGCATGTAAGCTGCTGAATCGGGTTTACACTAGCGAAGTGTTACTAAAAATTGACATGATGATAGGATGCATCTTTTGGGGAAAGGTAATTTTTTTTCTGCGGAAAGGTAAACCTGTAGGAAAAGTGCAAATTAGAAAGTATTACGACCCCTGCTTATTGGGAACTCAAATCATGTTGTTTTTCACAGCTCACAGAATACAGATCCATTGCTTTATTTTGTTACGGAACCAATATCAAAAGAACACGTAGTTGTGACGAGCATAAATTTTTTTATGGAGATGAAAAAAAATCAGATTCTGTAACACTAGGCAGCGTGAAATGCCTAGGGGAATGAATAAAGAAGTCAGTGGGTTTTTTTTAGATAATTAAAATTTATTCTTAAAACAATCCTAACATTACAATAGACTAAATCAATACAATTACACAGTATAACAACAGTACAACAGCAAATCAATACAATTACACAGTATAATAAATAAAGTGTACAGTACCTGGATACCACCACTGTTACAGCGACAACAAGTCCTTTAAAATGTAAAATCCAGATGAACAGTTCACATAAATCTTCTCAGAGAATAACAGTACAATTCAATCACAAAATCAATCTGTTGTAATCCAAAGGGAAATCCTGGCAGTGATCCCAAAGGCAAATTTAAGACTATATAAAATCCGTTACAAATTTCAGGAAGATCTATAACTGCTGCAATTATCAGATAGGTCCAAAACTGACTCACACTCCTCTTTGTTCGCTGGAATATATCTCTCTCCTTCCCTCGGCTCTCAAATACAGCCCCTATTTATAACTTTTCATCCGAAAATTCTAGAAACCAATTTCACGAACAATCGAAAGAACCCAACAATACATAATACACACGCCCAAAGAACATTACAAGACCCGCGCTGATAGAGCGCGATCAGCCCAGAAAGTTCAAGATCAGCATGAGCGCTGTTTTTTTACACACGTCAGACCCCACACGTGGGCCGGGCCAGCTCGCGCGTCCCATGGCAACGGACAATGCTAGCGCTACACAGACACGTGTACGACTGCTGCACACAATAAAAGAGACACCTGTAACAATTTTGCATGTCAAAGGAGACATAACAATGACCTCCCTTTATATAAAAAATTATATTTCTAAAGGCAACAGTTAAAATTTGCGACCTGTCTATCTGGGTGTTAATATCATGACCCAATTTCAGGTTTCTGAGGAGAACTGCCAAAAACCTCCCGGGATTAACAATTAAAAGTTTCTAGGTATGAGGCTTACGGTTTGTACCCTATTACCGTCCGGACTGTTTCTTTTTAAGGTCTAAATAATAGAAAAATGCGTAAAACTATCAGGTGGCACGCAGGCTTCAAGAATTGATGAAACACTATTTGATCAATATGCATGGAAAGAATCATGGCTATCGATGCATTAGGTATTGAGAAAAAGTCAGTTGCAACGCAAAGAAAATTTTACCCAGAAGGCCACCGTACTGTGTAACAAGTGACCCATGGGTCATGACGCTCAGCCGACTGCGTGTTGACAATATGTTCTTGCGCAGGCAGCTAATTAAGATAATGTAGGTGGCTTCATCGTTCATGCATATTAGCTTAAGTTCATCAAGACCCATAAGCACACCAAATTTGATGACAATCCAACCAGACCTTCCTGAGAAATCTGGCAATGTGTGAGTAATTAGCTTTATTTCTTTGGTGCTCGAACATACCCCTAAGAATGCATGTCACAGTAACTCAATTTTAGCTTTCTCGGGAGAACTTTTGAGAAACTCTAAGGATGTCAAGTTAGAAGATTATGGGTCCAATGGTTTTGATCTGTGCCATACTTTTGTATCAAATTTTCAATTATTCTGGGGTGGGGGTGCTTATAAGTCCCATAGCTCAGAGAATATGGGTAACAGAGACCAAATTTCACGTTTCCAAGGAGACTTTTCATGGACCTCCCTGGATTTTAAGTTAGTATATTCGAGGCCAAAAGGTTATGATTTTTATTCTGCTTTGGTATCAAATTTTCAATTGTGCTGGGGGTGTTTATGAGCGCATTAGCTCAGAGAATATGAGTAACAGAGACATAATTTCAGGTTTCCAAGGATATTTTTTATGGTCCTCGCAGAATGTCAAGTTAGAAGAATTTAAGAACAACGGTTACGATTTGTGCCCTGTTAACGGACGACCGCATCTTTAGAAAAAACAAATTGTTAAAATTCGAAAACATTCAGTTGGCGCCACCAGTATGCAGGAACTGACGACACACTCCTTGATCAATATGCATGAAAAGAATCATCGTGATCAATGCATTGGGTGCTCAGATACTGGACCTTTTGTATCAAACTTTTAATTATTCTGGGGTTTCTGAGCCCCATTGCTCAAAGAATATGTATAATAGAGACCTTATTTCTGGTGTCGGAAGAGAACCTTTAAGGAACTCTCAGGATGTCGAGTTAGAAGATTCTGTGTCCAATGATTATGATTTGTGCCTTGTTTTGGTATCAAATTTTTAATAATTCTCGGGGGTATTTAAAAACCCATAGCTCGAAGAAAATAGGAAACAGAGACCTTATTTCAGGTCTTCAAGGAGATTTCTCATAGACCACCCTGTATGTCAAATAAGAAGATTCTGACTCAAGTGGCTATGATTTGTGCCCTGTTTATAAATGACTGCATCTTTAAAGGTCTCAAATTAGAGAAAAATATTGCTTAAAATTCGAGAAAATCCAGGTGGCGCCACCAGTCTTCAGGGACTAATGAAACACTCCATGATGAATATGCATACAAAGAATCATGTCGATCAATGCATTAGTTGTTCAGATACTTGAGCTTTTGTATGACATTTTTAATTATTCTTGGGGGTATTTCTGAGTCTCATAGCTCGGAGAATATGGGTAACAGAGACCTAATTTCAGGTTTCCATGGAGAATTTTTATGGACCTCCCGGTCCAATGGTTACGATTTGTGCCCCGTTAACAGACGACCACATTTTCAAGGTCTCAAAAATTAATATAAAAATGCGTAAATTTCGAAAAAAAAAATCCAGGTGGCGCCACCAGTCTGCAGGAACTGATGAAAAACACCATGATTATGCATGCAATGAATCATGGCGATCAATGCAAAAGTTGTTAAGATACCTGAGCTTTTCTATCAAATTTATAGTTATTCCGGGGGGGGGGGGGGGTACTTCTTAGTCCCATAGCTAAAAAATATGGGAGACAGAGACCTAATTTCAGGTTTCCGAGGCGACTTTTTATGTGCCTCCCAGCATGTCGAGATACATGATTCTAGGTCCAGTCATTAAGATTTGTGCCCTGTTAACAGATCAGGTAATCATCTTTTAAGGTTTCAAAAATACAGAAAAACAATGTATAAAAAAGAAAAAATACAGGTGCCGCAACCGGTCTGCAGAAACTGATGAAACACTCAGAAAGCAACATCCCCCTCCCCGCGGGCATGAAAATAACAATTTATTTATTTTGAAATACACAAAATGTGTGGTGTAGCTACAGGTATTTCTTTGAAACGTTTCCTTAGTTTTCACTTTCTGCTTTTCAGCCGATATGAAAATAATGCAAAGTAACCAACACCCCCAGCCCCCTATCCCCGACCCCTGTCCCAATCATGATATATACACATTCTACTGTCTAATGCATCAATTAACAAAAACTAACAATACAAACGAGAAACCTACTTAGGTTTAGATATTAGGTTTAACGGTTACCATGGTTTTTAGTGGAGATATTGATGAAAAAAGGATTTCATTAGTGGCGACCACTTGTAGGCCTGATCGTTTTAAATATGATCTGTTTGAGAATTGTTGTGCTTAAAATACTTGGTCTGAAAGAATGTTTGACCAATCATCATGGTCAATTCTTGATATAGGAAAAGATAGAATTTTCATCAGTGGTGGCCCTTGTATGCATATCAACTATAATATACGAACTAAACCGTGAGTAATGTGCCTTCATTTGAATCAATGACCATGCCAGATCAAATGTTTGACAAATTGTCATAGTGAGTTCTGTCGAGATCTGAGAAAGAAGAATTTTGCATCAATGTCTGTCTTTATTTGAATACTGCATATTTGCATATTCCAAATTTTCCGAGGTCTTCATGAGGACAACCAATCTTAAATGTATCAGTGGACCTGTACCATCACAAATCTCTCCATAAAGTCTTGTTTTACTAATATTTCGGAGATTAACTATGAAAAAATTATAAAGGCGTCCCCCCCCCCTCTATAAACTGTTTATATTGACCCATTTTTCTTGTATTCTTCAAAATCACATTTATTTATCCCTCAGCAGGGGAAAATTCGTGGCAGACGCGAAGTCCCCGTTTCACATAAAAACTAGTGCCATATCAGCCCTCTGACATTATAACGACCAGATTACTGGCTGTAAGAGTGCCTTTACATCTAGGTCTGAGGAACGCATTTAAAGGCCCCATGAAAATGAAAAGTTTTTCGTCATTTTGACAACGCCCTCATGGCTTACAAATACACTGTCAATGGACATAAACCAGACTAATCGTAAGCATTTTTAGTGTACCTTCTAACAACTCCAAACATGAGCGTGAAAAGTTCCGAATACGAATGCAACATGATGGAAAACCACTGCGATGTATTGCTCAATATTGCTTGTATCACGACTCAAGCAGGCTGGATTTTAAGCAGACTTGAACGGTGATAGCAGTGACCTCTATATGGTATATATATGGTATATATTTAATCCAGTCCTTCTGTATAATGTACATGTATAATTAATCTTGTTTTATCTTTTTTGAAACAGTGTTATTTTATTACAACATTGCGCAACTTAACCTTGACTGGTTCTGGTCAATATTCATGTTGCAAGTAACAGGTATCGTGTTGTGAGTGGTAACAGAAATAGCAAATTTGATAACATCCTTGTTGGTTGGTGTGAGGTCGTATCAGGATTGGTTGACGTAACAAGTGACCCATGGGTCATGACGCTCAGCTGACTGGGAAGAGATTCGCAAAAGGAAATTTTATCATCAGAATGGTAGTATATACCCATTCAACTGAAGCATCAAACAGATTAACCAACAGGCCAAGATTTAGTCTGTATTTATATATCTCAAAAATAGAGAAAAATGTGTAAACTTTTAAAACTAGAATACGGGTAACCGACAAGTGACTACATGTATCTGCCAAAATCGGAGAGTGAGGCATGGATTGAGTGGCAAGGGGAAATAGAGTGAGGTATGTTGCATATTAGCATGGATGTCTGCAGCCTAAATGTGTATGTAGGTTGTGCCACCTACCACAAATCCAGAAAGCTGTCCAAGTTGTATACACCTGCAAAATTTTAGGCAGAAAAGTCAAACCACTACATGTATATGAGCGATTTTTGCCCATGGCAGACAAACAGACAAACACTGTGCAAAAATCTTTGCAGGTAACCCCTCCAGTTTTGTGTATGATAAAGACCTATGTGAGATCTAAACACATGCACAATTTTGGCCCAATCGGTCAAATGGTTCCTGAGATATGAGCTTGGATGTGTCCAGCGTTAACTAGAATGTAGGTGGCGCCACCTGTCATAAAATCAAGAAAGCTGTCCACGATGTATAAACCTGCAAAATTTTAGGCAGTTATGTCGAACCACTACAGAGAAATGAGTAATTTTAGGCCACGGCAGACTAACAGACAGACGCTGTGCAAACATTGTTACAGGTGGCGCCACCATTTTTTGTGTATGTTACAGAGCTATCAAAGGGCTACATTTGTATAAATTTTATTTCCTGATCGGTCAAACGGTTCCCGAGATATAAGCTTGGATGTCATCAGCGTGAACGTGAACGTAGGTGGCGCCACCTGTCATAAAATCAAGAAAGCTATCCTGGATGTATACACATGACGAATTTCAGGTGAATTAGTCAATTCACTGCAGAGATATGAGTGATTTTAACCCAAGGCAGATGAACAGATGGACACTGTGCAAACATGGTTACAGGTGGCGCCACCATTTTTTGTGTATGTTATAAAGCAATCCAAGGGCTACATTTGTATCAATTTTATTTCCTGATCGATCAAACGGTTCCGGAGATATGAGGGTTTATGAGTGGAAACAGACCCACAAATGGACACTGGATAGAGAGGAAAGGTCAGAGGTCAATGAAAATTGGTTAGTCACCAGTTCACATGTGACCCGATAATAGGTGTAAGTTTGGGAAAAATCGGTCCATTAGTCTCCGAGGAGCTCTCTGGAAACGAACGCCGCCGCGGGGGGGTATTTTGGACCCATACAGCTTAAAGAATATGGGTAACAGAGACCTAATTTCAAGTTTCCATGGAGACTTTTCATGGGTCTCCCTGTGTGTCAAGAATGAAGATTCTTGGTCCAGTTTTTATGATTTGTGCCCTGTTAACAGATGTTCATATCTTTAAAGGTCTCAAAAATACAGAAAAATTTCGTTAAAAAAACCGAACAAATACAGGTGGTGCCACCAGTCTGCAGAAACTTATGAAACACTCCATGATCAATATCCATGCAAACAATTATGGTTATCTCTGCATTAGTTGTTCAGATACTTAAGCTTTTGTATCAAATTTTCCATTATTCTGAGCTGTACTTTGGAGTGCCATAGCTCAAAGGATATGGGTAACAGAGACCAAATTTCAAATTTCCATGGAGACTTATCATGGGTCTCCCTGTGTGTCAAGAACGAAGATTCTAGGTCCAGTCGTTACGATTTGTACCCTGTTGACAGATAACTACATCCTTAAAGGTCTCAAAAATGGAGAAAACAATTCGTGAACATTGAAAAATACAGGTGGCGCCACCAGTCTGCACAAACTGATGAAACATCTCATGATCAATATGTATGTCGAAAATCATAACCATCAGTGATGTAGTTAATGAGATATTGAAGTTTTTGTATGAAATTTTGACTATTCTCGGGGGTAATTTTGGGCCCCATAGCTGGAAGGATATGGGTAACAGAGACCTAATTTCTGGTTTCCGTGGAGACTTTTCATAGGTCTCTCAGTGTGTCGAAAATGAAGATTCTAGGTCCAGTCGTTACGATTTGTGCCACGCTAACAGATGACAGCATCCTCAAAGTTCTCAAAAATAGAGGAAAAAATCGTAAAAAATCAAAGAGTACAGGTGGCGCCACCAGTCTGCAGGAACTGATCGAACAGCTCATGATCAATATGTATGCCAAAAATGAAGACCATCAGTGATGTAGTTATTTAGATATTGAAGTTTTTGTATGAAATTTTTTACTATTCTGGGGGGTACTTTGGGGCCCCATAACTCAAAGGATATGGGTAACAGAGACCTTATTTCTGGTTTCCAAGGAGATTTTTCATGGACCTCTCAGTGTGTCAAGAATTAAGATTCTAAGTCCAGTCTTTATGATTTGTGCCTTGTTAACAGATGTTCACATTTTTAAAGGTCTCAAAAATAGAGAAAAAAATTCGTAAAAAATCGAAAAATACAGGTGGCGCCACCAGTCTGCAGGAAGTGATGTAACATCTCATGATCAATATGTATGCCAAAAATCATGACCATCAGTCAAGTAGTTAATGAGATATTGAAGTTTTTGTATGAAATTTTTGACTTTTCTGGGGGGTACTTTGGGGCCACATAGCTCAAAAGATATGGGTAACAGCGACCTAATTTCTGGTTTCCAAGGAGATTTTTTATGGACCTCTCAGAATCCCAAGTTACAAGGTTCTAGGTCCAGCGGTTACGATTTGTGCCTGGTTAACGGACGGACAGACGGACAGACGGACAGACGGACGACGGACAAAGAGTGATCGCTATAGCTCAGATGACTTTCAGTCAGCTGAGCTAAAAATTAATAATGATTTGGGCTGGTCCGAGGTCGACCCGAGATTGGTTGGAACGGCAGTTGATAACATCGATGTTAGCTTGTGTGAGGTCGTTTCTGGATTGATTGACCCGGCAGTGGATAACGTCGTTATTGGTTGGTTCGAGGTCTTGTCTTGATTGGCTGATCCGGCTGTTGATAATGTCGTTGTTGATTGGTGCGAGGTCATGCCTGGATTGCTTCTCTTGACTGGCGGTTTTTAAATCGCCGGGTGAAGTGGTTCGTCGAGGGGTATAACCTCCTTTGCCGTTGACACCAGTGGCGTCAATTTTTTTTTACTTTGTATATACATATACACACACATATATTTACCCTTTTCAGCGTGTCTGAGTGACACATATATATATACATATAATTATTATATATACGTAATATTTTAAATAATTATAATGCTTTTTTTAATTATTTTGTGAATTCTAAGCAAGGTTTAGATATAACATTATTTAGTAAATGAATCCAAAGTCTTTAATTCTATTTATTTATATATTTTATTTGCAATATTATAATATTATTCTCTAAAAGACGGGGGGGGGTGATTACATTGACCATCCCCCCCTTGCCAAAAGGGGGGGTATATAAACCCCCAACCCCTAACCCCCCACCCCCACCCCTAAATTGACGCCCCTGGTTGACACTGAAAGAAGGTACTTCTCCATTGAGTTCGTTCGATTTCTATACCTTGATTTTGTTACGGAACCTAATATCAACAGATCACGTACGCGTGATGAACATAAATTTTGTCAGGGAGATAAAACAATCAGATTCTGTAACACTAGGCAGCGTGAAATGTCTAGGGGAATGAATAAAGAATAACATTTAGTGGTTTTTTGTTAACAAATAACTATAATTTATTCTTAAAACACCCCTTACATTACAATACACCAAATCAATACAATTACACAGTACAACAACAGTACAACAACAAACCAATACAATCACACAGTAAAATAAACAAAGAGCACAGTACCTGGCTACAACCACTGTCACAGTGATAAGTCCTTTAAAATGTATAAACCTGGCGAACAGTTCACACGAATTCTCTCGGAGAATAACAGTCCAATGTAAAGCTCTTGTAACAATCCAGAAAGTCAACTTGAGGCAGGCAGCATTAAATTGTATAGAGTTAGTAATAGTAGAATCCCTGAAATTACTGGATAATCGGATAGGTTCCACTGACACACTGACACACGTCTGTGTCCGCTGGAATATTCTATCCCCTCTCTCTCGGCTCTTAAACACAGCCTCTTAATATAACGTTTCACCTCGAGCCGAGAATTTTCAATATCTTGAACCATCTAAAGAATCTAACAAGGTATACATGTTTAAAGAACATACTAGAAAAATGAACGCGAAGTCTCAACATATAAGGGTTCACACGTGAGCTCGCCCCGGCTCGGCCAGGCGAGAAAACCCCAAGCTGGCATGACAACGAGAGTTCAACCAGTAAGGATTAAACCGAGAATGCAACACGCGGCCAGACGCGGGCGCTACAACACGATTTACGCCCGTGTCACACAATAAAAAGGGCACCTGTAACAATGTACTTTTTTCTTAATATAATTTAAATTTATATCAGTTTATGCTCAATGATTTGTACAATCGCTTTTTTCTTATTTGGTATTTGAGAGTTTGACGTTGTTAAACATGTGTCTCCTCATACCTGAAGTATCTGGTGTAGGGGTGTCAGGTATGGCTCTTGACAACTGATATTTAAATATTTATGTCTGCAGATAATCATGACTTGATCAAAGAGACCGATTTCACAAACTCACTGAGTGTCAATATTTCCTTCTCTACCACAGTAGTCATATCGCTTGCAGTCCTCTGGGTCTCCGTAATATTGAACTTAGGTACACAGCACAGGGACACTGCCGGAAAACTCGTCAAAAGAGAAAGTAGTTCCACCCTAGCGGAAGAAAATAGGGTCAATTGAACAAGACTAATACAAAATTAAAATATATACATATAGAAGTAGGAGTATAATGATGCGTCAGTCAGTAATTTTTTTATATATTTTCATCATTTTCATATCTTAGATGAATTTTCAAGAATGATACCAAGAAATCATCATCATAGATAGTGTTTAGTCTTGTGTTTATAACTCACTAGCTGATAGACCCGGTATACCGGGCTTATTACCGGGGTTAGGGAGCTTTATTAACTGAGATGTGAAATGTTGGCTCATTTTTTTTATTCTAAAAGTTAACAGAAAATATAGGTTTTCAATGAGAAACTGTCTCCCTAAGATATGTATAAACATTTTGGTACTACTGCAGAATAACTCACGCACCTCTCTGAGGCACAACACTTCTGTGAACAGAAAACGTTCTGTCCCCGAAGCAAGAAATTAATAGCCCGGTATGTTTACCTTGATGACCTGGCCAGTGATTGTGTTGACATTGCGAACCGGATAGAGACGCGGGGGCATTCAGGTTTTCGATGATATTTGACTGGATTCTATCGGTGGACGTACAAAGATTATAGGTTGATGTGAGGAACACATGAAAGACTTATTAAATGTACGTTGCAAGGAAACTGTTCCTGAAGAAAGAAACAGAATTATGCATACCTCGTAAGCAGCAGAAGCGGACCCAACGGGACTCCATGCAGAGGGTCCTTATTCATTTTCAACCGCCGCAATTTTTATTTCATCATATCAGACAAATTTTGAGGCCTGAAACCCCCGACACCACCCCAGCCCTGTTCCATAAATTGGGAATAAGAATTAGGTTTTGTCAATAATCCTCCTGGGTTGATCTCTTTTTCATAAAGAAAGAAACGTGTTTTTCTCTTTTACTGACCACGCACGTGGGTCAAATCCCTCATTGAAAGCAAGCGTTATTCATATGAACAATAGTCCTTAGTGTTAGAGGTTAAGTGACCACGACGCACGCGTTCCGGTGATTGCCGAAGGCAGTTCACCTGTGCTCGGTAAAAAAAACCGGAAAAAATCACTCAAAATTATATGTATATTAAAAATTATTTATTTTCATATCGCCTATGTCACTGCGAGGATAATAACCTTTAAAATGATGTATGGCACAATATTGTACACAACGCGGTTATAGAGAACACTGCGAACAAACGTGAACCGAATTCCTTTTATAAGTATTAGATGCATCGGTATGTTGTTGACTTATGTTATGGTTATGTACAACATTACTGTAATCACTGCCCTGAGAAGAAAGAAATATTCCCAATATTCTCTCAATCCTGTACACACTGAATGAAGCTGACGTATTTGGTACAGCTGTGATCTTTTCAATTCGTTTTAGGCAAAATTCTGTTACACTGATCAGTAATATTATGATTATATATTGGCTGTTGATTCAGGTTTGTGGCTGAGCGTCAATGACACCAGATTTTATTGTCCGTTAGATTGCGATTAAGACGGCGTTGATATGAGTGTGTTTTGACAACATTAACGAATAAATGTATTCAAATATGTTCATTTGTGCGCACGAAATGACTTTTTCTTGGCGCATGTATATTCATTTTATTAACCAACGATTAAATTTAAGATAACCCACATAATAATTAAGAAAAAGATGTTTACAAATGTAATTATATTGAGAGTGATATAAAAGGAATCTCTGTCAATATTTTTACCAGCATGGCCAATTTTACTTGGCCAGAGGGTACATGATGTTGCATGGAAATAAATAGTTAAGCGGTGTTTCATGCAAAGACATTTTAAGTAATAATTACATTTATATTTTGTATGTAGTCATGAATTTTGTATTTTACATGTCAAGAGCCCAATGTAGTACATACATGATAATTATATAACGATTTTACATATCGATTTTAAAGGAATTTCATTAAATGTAAAGACAAACTTAATAAAACTAATACAACTAAAGGTGCTGTTATGGTGCCGGATAGATAAGAACTTGTTTTATCAGAATTAATGTTTAAGCCACACCCGCCAAAAGATATTGTTCAGTTGATTCGCCGCTCACAAATATCGTTGATTCTGTTTTTTTTTTTTTTTTTTTTTCTTGAATATGAAGATCATGATCTTGGAAATGTTGCTTATTTGTTCTATGGCACACTTTCTCCAAAAGAATTCTCAGAGGTAAGGAAAATGGAACAAATGTTATGATGACACTTCCCATATCCTGACCAGTAAAACGTCATACGCACTGGCACCATATTTTTATTCTGGCGAGTCCGAGATCAATATTTTTATGTGGCCTTACTACTGATATTTATTTAGTTAATTGTCAACCTACCTTAGATGAACGAGGTACATACGTTGAAGATAAAAGAATAGAGAATTCCCCACGACTTATCCATCTCAGAAACGGGCCTTACAAAAATAAAGTATGATTATAATAAATTATAAGTTGACAAATAGTAAATTATATCTGTATTTATGTGTACGTACAATATACAAATTAGATATATTATATATTGTACAATATATTAATTATTGTATTATCTAATATAACACATTTTTTAAGGATTTATACACTCAAGAAGGAGGTTACCACATTATCTTGTCAATCAAATGTCAGTGTAATAAATAAAAAAATGAATATTAAAAATTAAAAACCATATTTAAAATTTTAAACATACTACCAAAAGGTCTGTATGTTCAAATTGATACTGGCATCTATTTATGTTATTTATGCCACAACCAGATATTTATATGATTCAACAATTTCGCGTGTACAGAGCGACAAGGTTTTACATATTCTCTACAGAGCTAAAATGTAGGTACAGCTTTTTTACATTAATGATTTATTGGCACGCAAAAAAGTTTCTATAGACGACGTCAAAGTGTCAATTATTTTTAAATTAAAATCGCCTTGCAATAGAATAAGTAATATATTTAATTCATAAATAAATATACCGTGGAACCCAACAATTACGACCACCTTGGTGACTGACAAAAGTGGTCGATAAATGGGAGTGATCGTATTTGTAAAATTCTAAGGTACCTGGATTAAATATTCGGGACCAAGAAAGTGGTAGTAACTATGGGGTGGTCGCAATTGTCTGATGGACGCAAGGTGGGTTTCCACATATCTTGCCTAAAACCAGTAGTAAGTATATATGCCTGAATGTAGCTTCGATAAGACAGCTAAATATTTGATTAACTAAATTGTTTCATGAAAAACGCGTAACTACGTCGGTAGTGCGTTTCGTGTGTGAAAATATTGCTCTTACTATACCAGGTTCTATGGAAGGTGGGGGGGCAGCCAGTACTTCGTACCGGGGCCATAAGAACCCAAACGGGGCCCGGGCCGGCTAAGAATTTACTTTTGGACAAAGAAGTCTAATTTTTGTTTTTATATAATTATGTCAAGAGAGCCTAAGAGGGCCCGGATTTCCGGGACTGAGTATCCTGTGAGGCATTTAAAAATGCCAAAGTTTCGTTTTTTCTTTCGTGTTTTTTTTTTTCATCGGAGCCCGGGAAAGTAATGGTTTTTCATTTAGCTGCCATTTAAGCACCTGGAAAGTTAAGGTTGTCTCGTTTGATTTACCCAAAATAGCCCAAGGGGGCCTGCGAAAACTGATGATAGTGGCTAACTGACACTTCCCATATCCTGACCAGTAAAACGTCATACGCACTGGCACCATATTTTTATTCTGGAGAGTCCGAGATCAATATTTTTATGTGGCCTTACTACTGATATTTATTTAGTTAATTGTCAACCTACCTTAGATGAACGAGGTACATACGATGAAGATAAAAGGACAGAGAATTCCCCACGACTTATCCATCTCAGAAACGGGCCTTACAAAAATAAAGTATGATTATAATAAATTATAAGTTGACAAATAGTAAATTATATCTGTATTTATGTGTACGTACAATATACAAATTAGATATATTATATATTGTACAATATATTAATTATTGTATTATCTAATATAACACATTTTTTAAGGATTTATACACTCAAGAAGGAGGTTACCACATTATCTTGTCAATCAAATGTCAGTGTAATAAATAAAAAAATGAATATTAAAAATTAAAAACCATATTTAAAATTTTAAACATACTACCAAAAGGTCTGTATGTTCAAATTGATACTGGCATCTATTTATGTTATTTATGCCACAACCAGATATTTATATGATTCAACAATTTCGCGTGTACAGAGCGACAAGGTTTTACATATTCTCTATAGAGCTAAAATGTAGGTACAGCTTTTTTACATAAATGATTTATTGGCACGCAAAAAAGTTTCTATAGACGACGTCAAAGTGTCAATTATTTTTAAATTAAAATCGCCTTGCAATAGAATAAGTATTATATTTAATTCATAAATAAATATACCGTGGAACCCAACAATTACGACCACCTTGGTGACTGACAAAAGTGGTCGATAAATGGGAGTGATCGTATTTGTAAAATTCTAAGGTACCTGGATTAAATATTCGGGACCAAGAAAGTGGTAGTAACTATGGGGTGGTCGCAATTGTCTGATGGACGCAAGGTGGGTTTCCACATATCTTGCCTAAAACCAGTAGTAAGTATATATGCCTGATGTAGCTTCGATAAGACAGCTATATATTTGATTAACTTAATTGTTTCATGAAAAACGCGTAACTACGTCGGTAGTGCGTTTCGTGTGTGAAAATATTGCTCTTACTATACCAGGTTCTATGGAGGGGGGGGGGGGGCAGCCAGTACTTCGTACCGGGGCCATAAGAACCCAAACGGGGCCCGGGCCGGCTAAGAATTTACTTTTGGACAAAGAAGTCTAATTTTTGTTTTTATATAATTATGTCAAGAGAGCCTAAGAGGGCCCGGATTTCCGGGACTGAGTATCCTGTGAGGCATTTAAAAATGCCAAAGTTTCGTTTTTTCTTTCGTGTTTTTTTTTTTTTTTCATCGGAGCCCGGGAAAGTAATAGTTTTTCATTTAGCTGCCATTCAAGCACCTGGAAAGTTAAGGTTGTCTCGTTTGATTTACCCAAAATAGCCCAAGGGGGCCTGCGAAAACCTCTCTTTTGTGTTAAATTACATATAAATATAGCTTTTAACCAGGGTGGGGGCTCAACGGTGCCCGGGTCGACTTTAGAGTTTCCTAGGGCACAATTAATTCCTTGAAAATGCGGAATTCGATCAGTTTCTTTTAATATAACTTGTATATAAATGGAATAATTAGTAATGAGAAGGACTAAGGGGGCTCGGCCCAGAAGCTTCAAAAGATGTATGAACAAAAACAGGAAATCTCATTTGTCTTATTAAATTGTGTTAATTAGCTTGTTTATAGGTTTTAATCCGATTCATGCGCCAAATTGGGCCCGGGCCCAGGCATATATTTCGGAATGATATTTTTATTATGCGGTAAAACACATCCGTGGAAGAAATATAGATTTAATTTTTTTATTTATTTACTATTATCTTACGGGGACCGGAAAGCCGCCGAAAGCGTACCGGCCGTTCTGATTCTGTCTATCCAGTTGGTCTTTTCAAATTTGAATATATTCAATTTCTCCTTTTTAAAGTATATATTAATATAATAATTAATGTTAAAATATTAATAAATTAAATACTTATATTACATTTATGTTGTGAGTTGGTATTTTAAAGTAACGTGTTTTTCAATGGAATTGTTAATGATGCGTGCTGAATATAAATGATTCTGTGGAGAGGTGACTGAGATCCCTTTTACGTTTGTGTATGACGGCTGGGGAATGTTTGAAGGGGAGTCTCACTTTGTTTAATAAATCTTATATTCATATTATACACACTATGATGTCGACTATCAACTTATCATGAACGCATGAAGCTTTCTTTGTGACCATTACCTAGAAGCGTTTTATAGATATATATATTCAACATAAAGCAAATATATACTTGGTCTTTGTATTTTAAACTTTTACCACACATGATGAATATCCTTAGAAAGTAAACAAATATGTTTATTTGTAGGTTTGATCTGATTCGTAGAACATTGTGCTGATATAAGTGAGCTGTCGTGAGATGTTTGTATATCTAATACTTATAAAAGGAATTCGGTTCACGTTTGTTTGTAGTGTTCTCTAAAACCGCGTTGTGTACAATACTGTGCCATACATCATTTTAAAGGTTATTATCCCAGCAGTGACATAGGCGACATGAGAATAAATAATTTTTAATGTACATATAGTTTTGGGTGATTTTTCAGTTTATACTGATTTGCACAGACCGAGCACAGCCGAACTGCCTTCGGCAATGACCGGAATGCTTGCATCGTGGTCACTCAACCTCAAAGGACTATTGTTCATATGAATAACGCTTGCTTTCAATGAGGGATTTAAGCATGTCTTACCCTTCAACTATGAACAAGGCTTTCACCCACGTGCGTGGTCAGTAAAAGAGAAAAAACACATGTTTCTCGCTTTATGAAATGGATAGTTCAACCCAGGAGGATTAATGACAAAACCAATTTCAAGGTCCCGCTATTTCAGGAAGAGGGGGTGAGGTGGGGTGGAGTGGTAGCGGGGTTTCAGGCCTCAAAATATGTCTGATACGATGAAGAAAAAGGTTGCGGTGAAAATGGGATACGGACCCTCTGCATGGAGTCCCGTTGGGTCCGCTTCTGGTGCTTACGAGATATGCATATTTCTTTTTCTTTCTTCAGGAACAATTTCCTTGCAACATACATTTAATAAATCTTTCATGTGTTCCTCATATCAACCTTATCTTTATAAGTCTAACGATAGAAACCAGTCAAATATCAACGAAAACCTTAATGTCTAATTCCGGTTCGCAATGTAAACATCATCACTGACCAGGTCTTCAAAGTAAACATACCGGGGTATGAATTTCTTGCCACGAGCCCAGCCCCACAAAATAAATGTTAAAAATATTGGAGCGACCGCAGTGCGATCACTCACGCACTGTCTCCACCAGGTTATGAGTTTATACAGACGGACGGGATGATGTTTATGATTCATGTAATTTAAAAGTAAGTGGCAAAATTAAGATACAAGCAGCTGCACATAGAAACGTTTTCTATTAAAACAGAAGTGTTGTGCCTCAGAAAGGTGCGCGAGTTATTCTGCAGACGTGCCAAAATGTTTATACATATCTTATGGAGACAGTTTCCCACTGAAAGCCTATATTTTCTTTTAACTTTTAGAATAAAAAAAACAACATTTCACATCTCAGTTAAATAATCTCCCCAACCCCGGTAATAATTAAGCCCGGTATACCGGGTCTATCAGCTAGTATTTATATAAAGGAAAGCAAATCTTTCATAGAATAACAGGAGTCAATTGTACCGCTTCCAATGTTGACTTATCGCCTATCCTTTTGGAGTATATCTTTGAAGGGGGCACTAATTTTGCTTTTACACATGTACCCCGCGGAAAACTGACACATCTGCACTCGTTTTGGCTGCGTCGGTACATCGTGATCTGTCAGACAATAATAACAATAATAATAATCTATCAAACTGCTGTTTATGTTTCAGTAATTCTTATTCCTCGTAAGATCAATTTTTTTGTCATTTTTGTGAAAACTATGTTTGTTGATAATATAGATGGCAAAAGAGTCACGCGCATACTGATTTCTGGGCGACCTCTTGTACCTTACTTGTTTAGAGACTGTTATAACGCCTGCTTAATAAGGTATGAATACAATTTCAGGTTTTGTTTTTTTTATTGGACGATTAAGCCTAATCTGTCACTTGGTTAAAGGTTTGGTCTATGTGAATAGTATATCTGAAAAACAATACATTTATATACAGTAAAATACTATAGTAAAACAACAGTCATCACTTTCATACACGAACTGTTTCGTTCATTTGTGTGTAGGCCTCCACTGAAAGACGGTGAAAGTAAATGCATAAGAACATGCTATACACGCTCTCACTTTCAGAAATAAAAGTCGAATATTCCTGTGAATCCCTCCCTAAACCATTGTCTGTTACCCCTTAATCCAAATAGGCTACCGTGCTTGGGCCTTCAATGGAGTACTTATTTGATTGAACCCATATACTTGGAGGGGGGATCCAAGAGAAGGGCCCGGGAACCTTCTTGTACCTCAAGATTTTCCTTTCGGAGGCCCAGCTAACTATATTCTCCTACTAAGCATATGTTAAATATTATTTCTTGATCAGGACATCTACAAATTAGGCGTACTCCTTGGCATTCGTCTGTTCCACTTCTATAAGTACAAATTTGTACGAGGTAGAGGACGGTTAGCCTCAAGAAAAAAATGGTTTGGAAATAAATCCGTTTTCTTGATCTGTGTTCGTTTTTTCAACACACAACAGGCATGTTTTCGCCACTTCTTCAAAGTTTATGGACACATGTTAGTTCTTGTTTTACTTTCTTTCTGTCTTGCTCATTTTATTAACTTATCATTCTAATTATCATTTCTCTATTTCTTTAATTTTTGCTTCATTATATATATATTTTTTTATTTATTTCCAATTTTATTATTCTTCTTCATTTCATTTTTGTGATTATTATTATTAGTCCCCCGCCTTAATATCGGAAACGCTGCACTAATGTAAAACTTGCTCCTGAACGATTTACGTTGTCTTTGAAGTATCTTGTGTTTTGTTCCGTTCTCAAGATGTGTACCGTATTTTATAGTTTTTCAACCTTAGATTTATCTGCCAGAGATTCCATGTCATGAACTTGAAGCCTATCAAACATCAGAGGTGAGTTATTAACAAAGCTGAGAGGTTATTCTGATAGTAAATTGTGCCACGCGTGATACTGCCTGCATTTATATACTTGCAGGTATGAACGATATTGCACGCATTACTGGACCCCCCCCCCCCCCCCCTGCCATTTTAGCACTTTCTCAATTAATTAAGCCTAACTCGTAGGACGGGAAGGTTGATAGGGGGCTGATCAATTAATTTCTATATCATTATTTGGGCATGAAATATTTGTGGGTGGATTTACACTCCCCCAGAGTGCAAAACCATCGATTTTAATCTCTCTCTCTCTCTCTCTCTCTCTCTCTCTCTCTCTCTCTCTCTCCTGTCATTTTCTGTTTGTGCATGTTTTCCAATATGGCTGTTTTTCTAAACCTAAATGTGGCTACAATATTACTCCCGAGCAGTGATTTTTCATTAAATTTTTATCTTTTACCTTGACATTTCCCAAGGTGCTACACTCCATAGACAATCCCAATTATCGTTCAGTAGGGGGGGGGGGGGGGGGTCTTTATTGTAAATGTGTAGCCACCAAAGGCTTAACACATCCTAAAAGTTAATAACAAATGCTCGCTTCCCAACACATACCTATTGAAAAAGTCAGTTAATGACTTTGTAAAGATCAAGCATTTTTAACAGCGAGGAACAGACCCGATTTTGTAGGCGTCAATACAGCGGCACAGGAGTGTGTAGGTATTTATGAACCTCTGCCTTGTAGATACACGTTTGTCGACATGTCGACATCTTTTACCTTCACTCAGTCAAAATTTGTTTCTCTTTTGGTCACTTTCATGAACTATTTCATTATGTTTGTCAGTTTCATGAGGATCAATTCCCTCCATAAGTTATTCTCATAAGAAACCATTCATTCTGTTCGTCAGTGTCGTGAGTAATCATTCTCTCTGTTTGTAATTACCACGAGTAACCATTCTGTCTGTTAGTCATTCTCATGAGTAATTATCCTCTTTGTTCTTCATATTCATGGATACCTTTTCGCTATGTTCGTCATTCTTTTGAGGAATCATTCTCTTTCTCTGTCCGTCGTTCCCACGAGTAACCTTTCCCTCAAGTCGTCATTCTCATGATCATTTTTCTCATGATCATCCGGCTTTCTCATTAGTGACCATTCTCTCTGTTTATCGTTTTCACGACTAACAAAGAGTAGTCTCTCTGTGTGGTAATTTCAATGTCTCTTTTTATCATTTTTGGGCATAATGATTCTCTGTTCGTCATTCTTATGAGTAACTATTCTCCCTGTTCATCATCTACAAGTGTAAACATTCCTTTTTTTTCATTCTAACAAGTGGCAATTCTTTCTTTTGATGGATTTCCTATATACTTTATTCTCTCTCTCTACCTCTCTATCTCTCTCTCTCTCTCTTTATATATATATATATATATATATTATTATTATTATTATTATTATTATTATTATTACGGGGTGACATAAAAGCGGACCGAACTGTCTCGCTAGTGAAGCTTGCTTTGTTTGTGAAGCGGTTGGTACGCCGGACTTGTGCGCCACCAATATTTGTTCGAATCCAGGAACAGCCCATGTAATCCAAATTATTAATTTGTCTTCGTAACAATATATATATATATATATATATATATATATACCTAAGTTGGTTCCATTGCTTGCAGTAAAGTGCTCGATACAGCTAAGGTAGAGCAGATTAAGTAAACGTTAATCATGCTGGAGCATCGTGATATTACTCCGAGTTTTACGCCGTTGCCGTTATCGGCACCCGGGCGATCATCAGATAACTGCATGACGCTTGTTGGGGACCTAGCTATAACTGTTACTTTCTTTTAACAGGGTTCGGTGGCTTCAGGTGTCGGCATTTCGAAATTAATTCACTTCGCCTGTTTAGTAGGATTATTGACTTGTCGCTTTTGTGGTGCCGATACCGGCAACGGCGTGAAACTCGGAGTAATGCTCCAGCGTGCTTAACGTTTAGTATATATATACATATATAAATATATATATATTTGTATGTATGTATGTATGTATGTATGTATGTATGCACACATGTTCCCATTATATCTGTCCACTACTCTAAGAAGAAACGATTGTGTTTGTCTGGAACTCTTAGAGTAATCGTTCTCTCATTTGGAACTCTCACACGTATTCATTCACGTGAAGCAGAAACCGATAAAAAAATAACTCAGATAAGTGAGGTTCAGTCAATTTTATGTACGTAAAATGCGCATAGGGTTTCTTAAAAATTAAAGTCTCTCTTTAATTGAAGAAAATAGTGAAAGAATATAACGAGTTACTGTCCGTCTCAGGACAGGAAGTTCACCATGAGGCCCCGCGTGGCTCCTGTAGCAAGCAATTGCAGCTGAAATACAAAAAAAAAACTTACATTAAGAATATTGTGCATGACAAGTGTTCAAATTCAACTTAAATGCATGCGCATGTGTTCGTCCGTTTGAGCTTGTTTCTGGTATGGTGTTTCAAAATGGTAGTGCCACCTATCAATGGGTACTGAAAGCAACGCCACGGAGGCACTGGAATGCCAGGTAGACATTTGTATCAATAAAAGTAAGTAATAGCTTTGCTCGGTAACTTGGATAAGGGTCATATTTGCATATCAGTGTGTCTATACCGTATGTTACATGTCAATACATTCTCAAAGGCAAGGAATACAGAATGAAAAGTTCCCAATAGTGGTGTGTCAGTCAAGCGATTTGATCGATAATTGGTCTATTTCTTTCATAATATATTATTTTAGTTGCATAACATGACCGTTTTGTAGGGAACAAGTGTCAACAACCAGTTTGTTATCCGGACCTTCCACTGTGATATACATGACCGGTCAATAATTAGAGAATAATTTTATACAGGAGCATGAGACTACTGGAAATATTCGATTAATAATCGATCATATTTTTTTCTCTTTCACTGATCGAAAAAAGGTTACCACCTCTTCCTGCCACTAGCTCCGGGTAGCTACCGGAGTTTGTGTTCCAGTATCTCAGTCAATACCCCATGTGTTTGTCTTTTCCCAGTATTATGGAGATTTAAATTCATGGGAAAGTTAATTGCTGAGGACTATTGAGGTATGGTAGAGGTGTGAGCTCTCTCAGTGCTCTACAGATGTATCATTGTTTGGGAGATCCTAGGTGTGTCTTGTGTAGGCTGTGATAATGTTCACCTTTTTTCTTTGTTATTTTCAACATAGGCCTATATTCCATTTATTAATTTATGGTTCCTTTTCACTGAACTTTAAAATATCATAATTTTTATACTCGAACATCATTGGCTAAAACCTGCAGATGAGAATCAAAAAGTTTAATATTTTTTTAATTTTTATTTACATGTATTAATATAAATCGATGAATAAACAAATATGAACCTTTTTCTTATTCTAGCGGAAGTGATTAATCCTTAACAGTGGTCATCCTGACGGGCGTAAATTTTATGCGCAATGAATTCCAGTTGCATATTTTCAATGTGAATAACACTTTTGCGTTTTTTGGGTCCGGCTTGAAAAATTATAGTGATCCCCTTGTCCATCCGTCAGTTCGTTCGTCCGTCCGTAAGTTTGTGACATTAGCAGTGACAACACAACTCGGTAGGCATTTACATTGGGGTCGGTAAGCCTAACTTGATCTGGTCGTAGACTCTCTAATGTCAGAGGGCTGAAATGACGTTAATGACATACAACAAAACAAAGTTAAAGGGACAGTAAACGTTTAGAGTGCTTACTGTACTGCAATTATAATAATCAAGACCATGCATGCATTTATTTATATACTGTGTTTAATTGAACGTAAATACCATATAATTCAGTTAAAATCAATCAAGATTGTACTCAGTTATAGAGTTGAATATTTAATTATTCATATCCTTAATGAAGATGTCAAAGCCTAAAGAATTTGAAACATTCCTCATGAACGGGGAGAGTCATGACAGAGAAATCACTCAAATAGAAATTTGTAGATCTGCATAAATGAATATAAATCCACCTTATTCTTTTAAAAATAAAAACAGATATGAACATGATGTAGAAACTAGTGTTGATCCAATTAATCCGTAAAATCGATGATTGGTCGTTTTCTTTCATAATCAACTAATCGATTGCATTTTGCATAATCGATTAAAACGATTGTGTCCGCACATGCAAAGAATCTTATCCTGTCAGAGATGTATTAACACCAAGTAACAAACACCATTAGAACGGAACCTTGCGCAGCAAACAATCGATTGGTGGTTTCATTATGAATACCGATGTACATATCAGACTTTTAACTTGATTCAATATTTTAGGTACGCGTATACGACAGATTTCAAGGTAAAAAGAAAACACATAAAATAAACAATTAATAAAAGATCATCTGTCCTTTTTATCTGTCTACAATCGGTTATAACGATGATGGTTTGTTTTATGGAATATAACCGTCATAAATGATAATATAATAAAAATGATTACTGTGGTTTCGGGTGAGTACATGGGATGGGGTGTGTGCGTGTGTGGAGGGGAGGGGATTTGGTCCTCAGCCCCGCTCAATTAAGTCTCTCTCTGGATCCGCCACCTTAACTATAGCTCGGATTACTTTTAGTCAACCTATCAAGATCATAAATGATTTAAATCAATGACTGAACGGTTTAAATATTTCGATCATTTATCATCATGATTTTCCTTCAGCAAAATGCTCTGCTTTGGTCTTAAAGTCACTATTCGCCTGCATGCCTTGTTTATACAATTTATGTGATACCGGTTTACTATGCATATACTTATTAAAGAACTGATTGTTATCCCTGCTTGGAAAGGTTTTTTTGTAACGCCACTTTGACTGATGTATAAGCATTTTATCAAGAGGCTTCTTTTACACATGGTACTTTAACCAATGTTAACTTACAGAATAAAAACATGTAACCGAAGTATTGAAAATTCCCTAGCTGATATTCGTTAGAGCAGATGAAGCAATGCAATTTTGTCATTTACAAAACTCTATATTGTATGAATTGAGCAGATGACTTTACCAGAAGTGATAACGATAGGTTATTTTCGAGCAGCCCCCCCCCCCCCCCCCCGACCCATGTTATTAAATCGTGGATAAAAACAAAAGCACAACCTATACCCGTTGGATTTGCTCATTTTTATGACAGGTCAAAGGGATTATGTTAATATGACAGACGTCAGATATCGGATTGGATCTCTTTACCTTTGCTTTGCTTTATGTTAATTAAGCATTGAATGGTTCCTTAAACGCCATCGGGGACTTAATTGTTTTTTTTTTTTTGTGAAATTTTATCTTGAGATGTTATGTCGAAATCTCGAGATAATTTTTCCCTGTGTCCTAAATCAGCCACAGTACTTTTTCTGAAAATTCGTCCCTTTTTGACTATTTGTTGTTTCAAATTTCAGACCACTCTGACATCCAATATCCATCTGACATGCATCCGGGGCCTTAATTAACTGAGTAGCTTTACGGACCAAAACCCGTAGTTTAATTCAATTTTGCGTTAAGTAAACTACAGTTCTAAGTTCTGTAACAGGAAAAAAAGGCTGATGAAATTCCAAGCTTGAAATCACATATACAAGATGTGCTGTGTAATGACGCATCTGTTTGTATTATGCACTAAAAATACACATTAAAGATATTTTCTTCATATACTAAAAATAAAGAGAAACCTAATGTTATGTTTGTTTATATTTTTTATAATGAATGTGCAGACTTTCAAGATGACAGAGGTTCCGGCAGACATAGTACTTGTTATAAATGAGAGAGAGAGAGGGAGAGAGAGAGAGAGAGGGAGAGAGGGAGAGTCTCACCTGTGGATCTATTTAACATTTTCCACATGGGATACACGTGTTGATGTCGGACCAGATGTATCCAGGGTTACACACGCATGCGCCCTTCTTCATGCTTTTGTTACAACCTATGATGTGTCCTTTGCATGTAGGTTGACAGGGACTTGCGGTCTGGTCGTACTTTGAGTTCGCTGGGCATGGCGGGTCCCCACCTGGAAATCATATATTCCTGATATATATTGTGCCATGGGTCTTTATTTGCCGTGAAAATGCAATTCAGAAGTCCCCCTCCCCCACCCCGCCGAAAAAAGACTCGCGCTCAAAGTTTTTCTCATGAAACCTCCATCCCATTTTAACAAACAGATAAAATCCCTGTCCTAGAACATAACAAGTGACCAAGCATTATCATGCTCAGCTGACAAGGAAGACATTCACAAAAGGAATTTTATCATCAGAATGCCAAATTTTGTGGGTGGTATCCCCATTCAACTGAAGCACAGCACGGAGGACATGGGCAACACAGACCTAAATTCAGGTTTCCAAGGAGATTTTTCATGAACCTCCCTGGATGTTATTTTATAAGTTTCTAGGTCGAGTGATTACGATGTGTGCCTTGTCAACAGAGAATCACATCTTAAAAGGTCTAACAAAAGAGAAAAAAAATCGAAAAAAAATCGAAAAATACAGGTTGCACCACCAGTCTGCAGGAGCTGATGAAACACTCCATGATAAATGTGCATGCAAAGAATCATGGTGATGAATGCATAAGATGTTCAGAAACTGGAGGCTTGGTATATAATTTTTAATTATACTGAGGGGTACTTACAAGCACTAAAGCTCAAAGGATATGGGTAACAGAGACCTAATTTCAAGTTTCAAGGGGGATTTTTCATGGACCTCTCTGCATGTAAAATAATAAGATTCTAGGGTGAATGGTTACCATTTGTACCCTGTTTACAGATGACGGCATCTTTGAAGGTCTCAAAAATAGAGAAAACATGCCTTAAGAATTCGAAAAAATCGAGGTGGCACAACCAGTCTACGGGAACTCATAAAACACTTCATGATCAATATGCATGCACATTATCATGGTGATCAAAGTATTAGTTTTCCAGATACTGGAGCTTTTGTATCAAATTTCCAATTATTCTTGGGGGTACTTCTGAGCCCAATAGCTCGGAGGGTACGGGTAACAGAGACCTTATTTCAGGTTTCCAAGGAGACTTTTCATGGATCTTCCTAGATATGAAGCTAGAAGATGCAAAATTAACGATTGCCCAATTTTCCATTATTAATTATTTATAATTTACATTGGATGATTTAATTGGTATATACAATATCGTACGTTATCACAATGTTAGATGCATTATTTAAAAATTATTATGCAAAATATGAAACCAAAACTGATTATTGGAATTATTATCAATATGTTGAAGTTACATTTTATATTCCCATAGAAAAGTGTAGGGGGGGGGGGAGGGGTGGTAGACCCAATTGTGGCACTGTTGTATATACAGAACCACAGGCCGCTGCTGTCATGTATTATATCTAGCGGACGGAGCGTATACAAACGGTAGACGCTACACTAGTTCTTAGTACCTTTAACCCTGTATATTGGGTGACCCGGCGTGATTGTGTCAGCCAGAGGTGTGTAATTGTTAAATCAAACTGCTCTGTCTTAGTGACCGATCCACTGGTTGCATTCGCGATTGGTTCAGCCTGTGAGGTGCAGGTATTACATTTCAGCTTGGTTGACCAGGCCGGAGGTTAGCTGCGTCGATCGTTTTTATACGCTCCGCCCGCTAGAAAAATGAAGCAGTGGCCAGTGGTGCAGCTTATACTACAGAGCCACAACTTGCTCTAGGGGTGGAAACAGAACGAACTTTGTCCCAATCTCTAAATTGTGAGGGGCACATGTTCAATTGCCCGCAACGTAACTATCGAACGCTCATTATCAAGCACCAAATATACCTACATCGGCTGTCTCTTTCCCAAGTGCTCGGAACAGAAACTCCGATACTGTTACATAGTCGCACATACGCCCGGAACGTTTCGCAAAGTTTGAAATGAGCAGGGGCACAACAAGCATCTTCTGCGCATGAGTCGTAGTAGTGTAAGTGACGCACACATTCGCCAAAGACAGATTCTTTCTTCAGGGCTGCGCATCGAGCAGCCGCCGGGCAATTTTTGTGGGGACAGGGTGGTGGTTTGTTATGACTACAACTGAAAAGAAATGTATAAAGTTAACACTATGCTACTGCATAGTTAGAACAAATGTTTAATTCGCGTGTTTCGTTATCGCGAACCCCAATTAGTTAAGGGAACATGTTAACTGACATTTTCTAGTCGAGATAGGCTTATGGTTGTTTTTAAAACAGCTCGACTAAAGTCAACACGGGGTTCTGCCACTCCACCTCCCTTCTTGGTTTGGAATCCAAGCTCAATATTTGCTCTTCATATTTGCTGTTTTGCGTTTTGTTTGGGACATAACAGGGAGAATTAGAGATACAAGTTAGAAATACGGAGCTAAATTGTTAATATTAACACTCACTATTTGCCGTTCTTGTCTGGAGCTTCCCAGCTCCAACCTACATCGTTCCAATTGCCAGGCTGTCCGTTTCTTTGACGTTGGTCATTATATCTATTGCCATCGTAGTTTCCACACATTCCACACAGACCGGCGCCCTTCAGGCTAGCGTGTACTTTAACTTGAGCATAGTCACGAGGCCTTCGGTAGGTAAGCATAATTCTCCCACCTGCAAAGCTGAACCGAGTTTCGCAGGGTGGAAAGCGAGTGACAGTCAGCCCCTGGACACCGCCGTAGTTGTTGCCCGAGTGGATACGGCCATCAACCTATTTGAACAAAGATATTGCGCAACATCATTGACGTACACAGAAAATATGTTTTTTTTGTTTAACAAACTAAAGAACATTTGACAAAACTTTACCTTTTATGCCAATCAAACTTGTAGTGTTGTTCATCATTCAGTTTACTGAAAACAATATTGTGAACAGCTTTATAAATTTTCATGGTCCAATGCTAAAATTAAGCTCATTAAATGTCCCTTTTTTCTCTGTTACTACCTTAAGGATTTACCGAATTCCAGAACTTTCATTATTACCTTTTGGGCTTTATATTTTTTTATGAATTCACATTCAGCATCGTATTTATTAACATCAGTCAAAAATCGCTGACCAATATCACTTGATTATCTCCACCTCCAAATACAGAAATTGGAAAATGAAACATATCGACGATCTGTTATGCCAGTAATGTAGACGGAGGGAAATGTATTAATTAAAAATTATTAATGAAGAAACCGTATAAGACAAAAATAGGTTCAGTTCTCAGGCATATTTTTTTAAATCAGTGTAGGAGAGGATTTTTTACCTTTGTATTAAACATTTTTATAATCATTTTTTATGCTCAGGTGACAACATAATAACAGAATTGTTTGTCTTACAGTTAAAAGGGCTTCATAAGAAAGCAAAATCTTATCAAAATTTTATTTTCTTGAAAGAAAGCTCAAAATAAGTCCTTTTTCTGGAAACCAAACTTAAGAAGAAGAAACAATGATGCGGGGGGGGGGGGGGGGGGTGGGGGTGGCAGAAGTTGAATACTGAAGCGCCTTTAAAACTACAGTTTTTATTTATTATTTATTGGCTGAACAAGTGTGCGGTGAAGCTTATAACGAGTTGCATACACTGATTTGGCCCCGAGAGTTGAGAACACCATCAATGCGAACCACGTGGCCACCCAAATGAAGCTCCAGGGCCTTGACATAGGAGACTCGTGGGTTTCCTCTGTGGGTAAATGAAACCAGAATCCGGAAGTGTGGAACATTTTTAGCCTTGCAGCTTCCAAGAAAGAGAAACTTGCACTCTCTACCAAGCTCGTCTCCGCCCATAAAGTCGTACCTCTGGCCATCCAATGACAGCATGTGAGGATCCCCGGTTCCATAACATGTAGCTTTAACGTAAAGCACATAGAATTATACACACATAAAGCCAGTTATGTAGTTTTAGGAATACGATGCGTACACATTAATGAACTTCAGGTAATTCCTGTTATGAAATGTTCTTATAACGCCTCTGTAACGGATCAATTTGGTTGTTTATCAACAAACTGTTAGTAAATACAGTAATGCTGACAAATGTAAAAAATGTATCTTAAGGTGGTTGGTTGCATATATGCGAAATTGAAGGGTCACTAGCTCCAAAATGCCCTTTGCAAGTGGTGGGCCGATCATCGAGTTTTTTCGAAAGTCAGTCGGTTTGCTGCAAATTTCAAGCGCTCGATTACGAAAGGCAACTATCGATTACATCATACTCGTGATTGTTTTTATCAGAATGTCTTTAAGTTATAGGCAAAAATTACTCTTCCATTTTTTACAACATTCCGCGCTTCATATAATGAGTTTATGTTCCTAAATAACCTCCGTATATAACTGAGTATGACACGGTAGATGAGAGAACGGAGGATCTATTAAACCTATGTGAACTGGAGGGAGCTGCAGAATTAGCGGAGAGTTTTCTAACGAGATGTTCATTGCAAAATATGGGCGGTATGGAGTTAAAATGCTCCATAATGCTCCAGATCTATGCCAATTTTGCAAGATTCTCTTAGAAATAATCTCCTCAACTGATGTCAGATGCCGCTGCCGCATGAGTAATTATATTTATAGCATTCAATTACTATTTTTTTATTTTTACCAAAAATTATATGGGCCTGTAATTTTTCTGGCAGGTCTGTGAAACCAGTATACATGTCGGCAGTCATCATAATTGCTATAAAATGAAAGTCCTGATAGTGAAGTTAAAATGATACGCGGGAGTATACATAAGGGCCAGCAAGTAGATGTCCTGGAATGTGGTTTAAATGATTACTATAATTAATTAAAATGGAACTTTGAATAGCATATCTTAGTGATAAAAGGAAAATATGAAAAGGCAAAAACTTCTTTTCGTAAGGTAGAATTACTTAGACATGCGGGCTGGGTTAAGAGAGTACAGTTTCACAGATAATTGCACATTTCTTTATATTTGTCTGAACCGATTAATAATCGATCATCGATCGGTTTGCCCAAAATGATGATCGATTATGAAAAAAGAAACGACTCCCACCACGACCCTTTGCAAAACCCTGATTCACCTGGCCTGCCAACAAATGTCTATATGCTGAATGAGTTTGGATTATTTTGGCGGGAACTTCATGTATTATATACAAAACGAAAGCTTGAGCGCGCTTTGGTTGGCGTTTTCTAGCCTTATTTTATAAATATTTAAAGGGAGTATTACAGTTAACAGACACAAGCAAAGACCTCCACATATACAGACCACAACTGTCTTATAAAGTATCAACCGAACAACTTTGTTGTGTTGATAATATGACTCCAATGTGTCATATTGACAGCTATATTAATGCAAACGTAACGGGTTTTGCTTTAGTCAAAATTTTATTTAAATTTAATTTGAGCAAACTATTGACACAGGAAATTTAAAGATGGCTCATGTGTCTTTCCATTTCATAATTTAACATTTCCTTAAGTAGAAAAAAGTGTTGAGAGTTATATATGCATAACTAGATCAGTAGATTTTGAAGAATGGCCGCTATTAGGTTAGAGCATGACGGCCACCCCACAAATCTGATCCATTTCGGTTACATAGCCGATGCTGAATAACTAATGTTTTATTCAGTCTTTTAATTCGGCAAATCATATACTGCCAACTTTAAGTTTTTATAGGTTTACAGTTCATAATTAATCAGTTCAAATTATATGATTGTTGAACCTGTAACTACGGAATTAAATGAAGGTAACAACAACAGAAAACAGAGCTTCAATGATGTAACCCCCCCCCCCCCCCCACCTCAGTGAAAGTGTTTTGTGTCATAAATTTTGGTTAAACATGCACACATATAAAAAAAATTAAATTATTTTGTGACTTGGACATAACTGCACTTAATAAGCATGTAACACTTATGTACCAAGAAAAGGGGAGTACAATGGTGTTTTTTCCAGAATAGGGCTTATATTAAGGAAGTCCTTAATATTAATATACAGTCCTGCAAAACGCCGATAAGCAACACGATAAATATAAATTATAATAATAAAATTATTAAAATAAAATGTTTATTGTAGGTAAAGAGTGACCAAACTTATTTTTATTTGTTAGGGTGACTGTGGACAAATTTCGAGTGGGAAAAAGTAACATATTCCCAGTAAATCTGGCTGAAGTTCTTTTCATGTCTGTTTCTGGAAAATGTTCCAAGAACATAAATGTGTATAATCATAACCATTTTTCCAAACATTTATACAACATATTATATAACATAACCCCTCAGTGTATGGCCGGCGAAAGAAAAAAAATGGGGGGAACAAAGTAATCTAGGAAACATACGATTGTACATGCTGAGGGACATACGCATACACATTACACATGTATTCCTTAGGTAAGAAAGGGAAAAGTCACAGAGTCGTTAGAATTTTTAGAAATTAGAAATTTTGCATTTGCATTTATGATATATGTACTTATAGGTTATTTTTTGTGTCTATTGGACTAGAGAATGACTGAGTGTGATTTCTCGAGGCATGACCTTAACTTTGAGTCCGAGTCCATAAACACCGAGCCAAATTCCGGGTTCCTGAAAAACTGGGCTCGAATCCATCCTTCTAGTCTTAACAGGCAGATGTTATATTAGAATTAATACTAAGTGACCTTCTTATTCACATACAAAAATACTGATGAAAACATTTTGTGGAACCCAAATTAATCAGGCACTATGATTTATGTTGGAATGACCTAAGTTACCATCCGAAGTGGATTAAAAAACGTAAACGTAATGCCATACTTTAAATAACTAATATTTTCGAAAGCTTTTGTTACCTGACTCTTTGCAACTGATTCAGCTGTATCCGAGTGTAACACCTTCTCTCCATACGGTAGTGATTGTTAACTATCGATCTCGCTATCCCTATATGCAAAGGGGCTCACGTCAGATTCCCCTTCCGCGTGCACCAATATAGTTATACAATTACCCAGTTTTAAAGGCTTCTCATTATCGGCAGTATTAAGACTCTTACTGAAAGATTCAAATGTAAACACAAGCACACCCACAAGCGCTAACTTTCACGCGGGGGATGCGATACTTACCGTACGAGTTGGCGTGGACCTGACAGATCCCGTACACCAACAGTGGAAGCAACGTCAGCACAAATCGCATGGTGACCGGCTATAATCCTGCTAGTAAAAAAAATACCCTATCAACAATGTTTTAACATTTATTACATGAAATTTATATATAAAAATATAGAGTGATCCCCCGAAATTACGACCACAGACGTGGCTTAAGTGGTCACATTTCCGAGGTGTTCGTTAGGCGAGTACTATGTCTATGTATGTATGTTTGTGTGTGTATATATATATATATATATTTATATATATATATACAGGCATCTTAATATTTTGTATTTGCCAGCTTTCCAACGGAAAGGCATTATTACAGATTTGCCTTTCCGCAGAACGATATGCCTTTCCCGTAAAATTGCGTCCTACCATCATGTCAAACTTTCAGTCACACTTCGCTTAGTGTAAACCTAATTCTACCATCTTGCATGCCATCCTACATGCACACTTGCCTGCCAAAGAACTGAATGTTTCAAATAGAAACACTGATATACCAGAAACACGTTTTTATGGGGAAAATATAGAAAAATAGGGAGTCGGTTGAAGAACCGTACTATTTCGTGTTTGTGTCATGTTTGTTACTACATATCGGCTTCTAATGTGGAAAATATCTAGGTATTCAATTTTTTCAACGGATCGGAACAAAATAAAAATATGTCTTTCTGTGCACGTGTCACGAAGAAAGGCGTTATTACGACCGCTGTTATATAAATATAACTATTTGTGGGTCTCATGTTCCCGAGAATCACATCCTTATTTTCTCGAGTTTTGAAAAGTCGGCCTCCTTTTGCCGAACTTATTTCTGTGGGGGATGCAGGTAAACTCGGCTCAACTAAACCTTGCTACAGTATGTTAGGCTTGACCATTGTTATAAAGCAATGCAGTCTAAGGTCTGTGATAGTTTATCCTGAGGATCCTTTAACGCATTTGTCCAGCTACATACAGGCACATATTCCTTCTTGTGGAGCTTGAAGACATCAAATCACCTCTACATATTTTCATTAATACAGATGTTAAGACTTCATCGGGACCAACATTATTGGTGAACGATCAGTTAGTCAGAAAGTATGGCATCATGTATGTAAATATATATATATATATCATTAAAGATATGGGGTTGTTTGGTGATGGTGCTGTATGTGCATGCTTTTATCAGGATCTTGAGAGTTGGGTTAGAGGGTGTCAAAATATGATTAAGCTAATATATATTCAACTGAAGGTATGTGGTCCCTCCCAAGAAACCACTTTTGTAATGTCAAAGACAGGCATATTCCATACTTCTAAATACTCTCAACATTAAAGGAAATGCTTTAATGGTGATTACTTTTTGTGAAAAATATATTGGCTAGCATCTACTGAGTTAAAAATGAAATATGCATTTTTTCATCTTCATTTTTCAATCAAAACGGCAGATAAATTTGTCACATCTTACTTACAGTCTTCCCTAAGTAAAACTTCATGATGAGACTGGAAATGACTGGTGAAGCGACGCAGGGGACATTTAATAGGCTAGATAGTTTATAGCGTCCATCGACCTTCTGCCACACGACCAGAAACTGGCGCCAGAGTGTCCTAACATCTACGTCTGAGGAACGCATTATACGGCCTTATGAAGATGCAAATATTTTCGTCATTTCTGACAACGCTACATGGCCTACAGGTAAACTGTCAGTCAACATAAACTAAACCAATCGTTAGCATTTTATCATGTCTACTTTCTGATAATACCAAACATGAGCGAGAAAAGTTCCGTTTTAACCGAGCACATTGGTAAGCCCCTCGGCATGTTTGTTGAATTTATGACCGCATGAACACAAGCATGTCCCGCACGGGTTACAGGACCCAGGCAGCTTGCAGGCGTTACAGGAAATGACCCGTGTCCATGGAGATTGTTTCAGTTTGGGTTGTGAGCTCATATGTATACTATTGTGTTAATTCATAATTCTTGGCATAATATTAGGATTATGGGCGGTTTACCACAATATAAATGCAACCTGATGCAAGACCACTGCGAAACATTCCTCGATAGTACTTGTATCACGACTCGAGTAGGCTTTGTTGCAACCACTATTGTAATAACGTTCACTATTGTAATAATTATTACAATAGTGGTTGGTAAGGACCAGTTTTTGCCAACTGCTATTGTAATAACGGCCACTATTGTAATAATTATAACAATAGTGGTTGCAAATGCAACCACTATTGTAATAATTTTTTATTACAATAGTGGTTGATGTTGCAGGCGGAAATTTTCCAAGATTCGTCGAGATTCTTTTAAACAAATGACATTCCCGAAAATAAAACCGCACAATTCATACTCAGTATCCCCCAAAACGCATCAGATTGTATTTTATATGTTATTACAATAGTGAACTTTATTACATTAGTGGCCGTGTCAAGAAACCACTATTGTAATAAGGGTCACTATTGTAATAAAAAGTAACGGCCACCTTTATTTCACCACTAAAGAAATAATTCTATCGTCGTTCATCTTGAAATGCCACCATTGTTTAAATTTGTGTTCAAGTCTAAAATGCTGCGAATTGTACTATTCCAAACTTTATAATCCACCCTTACATCATTAATTATAGCAATAACGAAATTTATTACAATAGTGAACGTTATTACAATAGTGACCGTGTCGAGCAACCACTATTGTAATAACGGTCACTATTGTAATAAAAAGTAACGGCCACCTTTATTTCACCACTGAAGAAATAATTCTATTGTCATTCATCTTGAAATGCCACCATTGTTTTAAATTTGTGTTCAAGTCTAAAATGCTGCGAATTGTAGTATTCCAAACTTTATAATCCACTTTTACATCATTAATTTTAGCAATAACGAAATTTATTACAATAGTGAACGTTATTACAATAGTGACCGTGTCGGGCAACCACTATTGTAATAACGGTCACTATTGTAATAAAAACTAGCGGCTGCTTTTATCTAACCACTGAAGAAATAATTTTCCTCACTGTTCATCTTGAAATGCCACCATTGTTTGAAATTTGTGTTCAAGTCTAAAATGCTGCGAAATGTAGTATTTCAAACTTTTAATCCACTCTTACATCATTAATTATAGCAATAACGAAATTTATTACAATAGTGAACGTTATTACAAAAGTGACCGTGTCGAGCAACCACTATTGTAATAACGGTCACTATTGTAATAAAAACTAGCGGCCACCTTTATTTCACCACTGAAGAAATAATTCTATCGTCGTTCATCTTGAAATGCCACCATTGTTTTAAATTTGTGTTCAAGTCTAAAATGCTGCGAATTGTAGTATTCCAAACTTTATAATCCACTCTTACGTCATTAATTATACCTATATCGAAATTTATAACAATAGTGAACGTTATTACAATAGTGACCGTGTCGGGCAACCACTATTGTAATAACGGTCACTATTGTAATAAAAACTAGCGGCGGCTTTTATCTAACCACTGAAGAAATCATTTTCCTCACTGTTCATCTTGAAATGCCACCATTGATTCATATTTGAGTTCAAGTGTAAAATGGTGAGGAATTATAGAAGTCAAACCTTGTAATCCCCTCTTATGTCATTAATTATACCTATATCGAATTTTATTTCAATAGTGAACGTTATTACATTACTGACCGGTTCGAGCAAACACTATTGTAAAAACGGTCATTATTAATATAAACTAGCCGCCACTTTTATGTCACCACTGAGGAAATAATTCTGTCATCGTTCTTCCTGAAATGTCACCATTGTTTTATGTTGGTATTCTGGTGTAAACTGCAGGCGAATTATAGTATTCCAAACGTCGTTATATACTCTTACGTCATTAATTATACCACTAACGAAATTTATTACAATAGTGAACGTTATTACAATAGTGGCTGGGTCGAGCAACCACTATTGTAATAACGGTCACTATTGTGATAAAAAATAGCCGCCACTTTAATCTCTCCACTGAAGAAACAATTGTATCCGCCAAAACAGAGTTTTGCGGATACTATGTTTTCAGTCGGCTGTCGTCGCCGCCGCCGCCTAGGTTTTCGGAGAACTCCTCCCTTACCACGGGGGGAATTTTTTAAAATTCGGGATTATGATCGTCACATGTGAACTGCTGCGCCCTCATTTTTGATTGACCTCTGTCCTTTCCTCTCTGCCCAGCGTCCATTTGTGCGTCTGTTTTCACAGATAAACCCACCCATCTCGGGAACCGTTCGACCGATCAGGCTAAAAATTTACACAAATGTAGCCCTTGGATAGCTTTATAACATACACTAAAACGGTGGCGCCACCTGCAACCAATTTTGCACAGCATCCATCTTTTTATCTGCCTTGGGATAAAATCAAGCATATCTCTGCATTGGTTGGATTTATCTACCTGAAATTTTGCATGCGTATACCTCCTGGATAGCTTTCTTGATTTTATGACAGATGGCGCCACCTACATTCACAGGCTTATATCTCAAGGCTGGATTGACATATTCTTTTGAAATTTTACATGTGTATAGATCTCACATAGAACTTTATCATACCCAAAACCGATGGCGCCACCTTTCACCTTTTTTGCACAACGTCCGTCTGTTTGTTTGCTGTGGGATAAAATCACACATATATATCAGTAGTGGTTTGATTTTTTTTGCCTAAAATTTGCATGTTTATACATCTTGGATAGCTTTCTAGATTTTGTGGCAGGTGGCGCCACCTACATTCATGTTTACGCTGCATACATTCAGGCTTATATCTCAGGACTGGTTTGACATATTCCCCTGAAATTATGCTTGTATATAGATATCACATAGATCTTAATCAAACACAAAATTGGTGGCGCCACCTTCCACCATTTTTGCACAGCGCCCTGCTGTTTGTCTGCTGTGGGATAAAATCAATCATATGCAAGTAGTGGTTTGACATTTTCTGCATATCTATTCAACTTCGATACCTTTCTGGATTTTGTGGAAGGTGGCGCCACCCCACATACACATTTCGGCTATAGACATCCATGCTCATATGCAACATAGCTCGCCGTTTTTCTCCTTGCCTATCAATCCATGCCTCACTTCATCCGTCCCACTCTGATTTCGGCGGATACACGCTTGTCGACTACCCGTATTCTAGTTTCCATCATAGTTCATCCTGAAAGCCACCATTGTTTTATATTTGTGTTCAAGTATAACATGCTGGGGAATCATAGTATTCCAAAGTTGTAATCCACTCCGACGTCATTAATTATACCTCTAACGAAATTTATTTCAATATTGAATGTTATTACAATAATAGCCAGGTCGAGCAACCACTGTTGTAATAACGGTCACTATTGTAATGAAAAATAGGCGCCACTTTATCTCACCACTGAAGATGTAATTTCCTTCATAGTTCATCTTGAAATGCCACCCTTGTTTTATATTTCTGTTCAAGTGTAAAATACTGGGAATTTATAGTATTCAAAACGTTGTAGTCCACTCTGACGTCATTAGCTATACATATGTCGAAACTAATAAAAGTAAAAGGTAAGTGACCTTTATAATTCAGAATACATTTACAATCCTCTCATACGTATTTATTTATGCCACGACATTTATTACAACAGTAACAGTTACTGCAATATTAAAGGCAAATATTTCGTCCCATTTTTAATGTCAAAATTTGAGCTCTTTTATAATTTTGTGGTCTGAGATTTTCATTTTTTTTTTCTTACCACGCTGAGCCAACATTATCTCGCTATCTTTATCAGTAAAATACAACACTGGATTAACGCAGTGTTATCTTATCCTCATTATTGATTTTAAGCGAGTAGTTAAAAAATTCACAGTAAAAGGAAAGTACTGTCGTTGTAAGTGAAATGCAATTCTAACAGGTAATTAAATATTTAACTAAAAAATGTCCACATAACTTTCTCACACGGCTACAATGAATGTGAGAAATACGTATTATCTTGTAATATATTGTTATTGAATGTAAATATAATGTAATTAATTTAGAAATCTTTTATCGAATCAGGAAATAAACAAAGAATCCAGCCAAACCTAATGGACTGAGGAGACTCATTAGATTTACCTGGTATGGGGAGATGCTAGAGGAAAAATTAAACCATTATAAGACATACAAATATAAATATGTTTCCTTGTCAGTTTCTGAAGTTAATGAGGACAGATTTATGAGACCTGAAAATAAGATTCTTTAGAGGATCGAATCAACTGCGACATGAAAAAGAGAAAAAGAGAGAAATCTGTACTTTGGCTAAGAAAATAGCCTGAGAAGTCGTAGAATTGAAACAAATTAAGTTAACCAAGAATATACAAGGGAAAGTTGATATGTTGAACAGATCTAGTATGTCCCCTGCCTGTTGTGGATATAGCTGGAAAAATTTGTGAATACCTATATGAAATTTGAGATGCGTCAATGTCACCCGTCGAGTTTACTCTGAGCTTGAAAACTGCATCAAGGTCATCCATATTCGAACTTGAACCAGCCCTTCATGAAGTAGGTCAATGCTGCTAGTTTGGTGACTGTGCATCAAATTCTTTTTGAATTATTGCGATACACGTTTTAAAACATTGTTGCCTCTGTGACCTTAAAATAATTTCAAGGTCATCAATATTCGAACTCGACTTAGCCCTTGATCAGACGCATCCATGCTGCAAGTTTGGTGGCTGTACTTCAGATTCTGTTTGAGTATTTGCGTTAACATCTTACCTGTGACGGACGGATGGACGGACGGCACGACGGAAAGACGGACGGACGCTGACCATTTCTATGAGCCCCGCAGACGGAGGCGGGGGAGGATAGTAATAACCCAACCATAGGGGGCGTAGTCAAGTAGGCCCACCGGGCCATGCCCCCATCCCCGGTCCTCCCGTTTGGTACTACCCGTTATCCCGGGAATCACTTCGTCTAATCAGAAAATACCTGTGCTGGTGTGGCACTGACGTCAGTTCACATGCAGATACATTGAGCTACAACCTTAAGCTGAAATATAGGAGTTTGCTAGGAGATAATCCAGAAAACTTTAGCCCCATAAATGGGACGGCTAAGGTGTCTGTGAAACATGTATGCATTACAAATGCAGTATTTGAGATTTTATTTATCGATACACGGCAAATATATTTAAATATATTTTTTATTTCTTCATCTTGGACAAAAGTACTAATTGGAATTAATATAATATTATTATGTAGATATATATATATATATATATTTATATATATATATATATATATATATATATATTATGTTACAAATAGCAATCTGGTATGATTGGCAATTGTACCCGTTCAGATTGCATTTGGGATTCGTACCAGTGAAAGTCCCAACTGCGATCTGTACTGGTACAATTGCCAAGCGTGCTAGATTGCCATGTGTACCAAAACATATATAATATATATAAAACATATATAATAAATAAATATATAAATATATATAAAGTAAAAAAAGTAATTTCTTGTAATATAAATATAATATAATAATGATTATATAATAATTGTTAAGTTAAATAAAGACGTAATTGTGTTCACATAGTGACATTCTAAATGACATTAGATACAAATCGAGTGCACTGGATGTTTGGGTGTCTCTATACATGCATGCTAGTATTAAGCAACTTATGTAGGTCATTTCAAATCAACTGCGCATCTATCACCAGCTGGCCTCACAATATCACGTGATCTCATTAAACACTGGACCCTTGTCAACCATGAAAACACTCGAATTTTTCTTTCGGTGTTTATATCGAGCCGCTCATAAACACCCGGGTGTTTATACTGCTCATGTTACAGGGGCTGATGAATTAATGTATAAAGAGAAGGGCATTATAAGACCTATTAAACCTCAAATCTCCGATTAATTATTTAACTGTAAATATATATGGTAAAAATACTGACCCCTGACAATAATGCTTGAAATTCGTGTATGTATATTTTACTTCTTAAATATTACTTCTTTAGTTCATTTACACATATTTGAAACTGCTACAACGTTGTGAGACATTTGTTGACACTTTTAAAGGGACATTTAAACTTGTTGGTAAAAGCACGTCTTGTGTCTATCAGTAGACACCAGTGGTTTCTGCATAACACGGACGTTTTATACACGTGGGTATTCAAATATAACACTGGTGTATTGTACAAAACATTAGACGTGTCATCATTTTTTTACAGTGTAAGGGATTCTCTATAACCGTTATTGTGTTATATGTTTAATTACGTTTTTGTTTAATTGATTTATACTTTTAAAAGGGTACGGTAGGTAGCGTCACCTGTATGTTTGATGGGAAAACTTTCCATAATGGATGTACATGCCAAATTGCAAACCAACACATTGAACCACTCCTGAGATATGAGCAATTTTTACCTAAAGCAAATGTACGGATCGACGCCACATAAAAACAATTGCAGATGGCGCCACCAGTCTTGAATATGAGATTGAGGTATCCAAGATCTATGTACAAGCAAAATTTCAGGTCAATGCGGCAAATCATTCCTGAGAAAAGGATTTTAATATATACTATGAAAACGATAGGGTAAGTGGCCCAATCTTTCTGTTTTTTTTTTAAGAAAAACTTTCCAAGATAGATTTACATGCCAAATTTCAGACCAATTAATTGAACCACTCCTGAGATATGAGCAATATTCAAATAAAGCAAACGTACGGATGGATACCACATAAAAACGATTAGAGATGGCGCCACCAGTTTTAAATTCAAGATGGAGGTATCCCAGGTCCATAGTTATACTAAATTTCAGCCCCATCTGTGCATTTGTATTTTACTTATAATGCTTACAGTACTGACAAGTGGCAATGACTGGATATTAAACGGCGCGAAAACAAGAAAAGGACAGAAGATGGCGCCACCTGTCTTCTGCAGAAGGCAACACTATCCAAAATTGTCGGTCAACCTGATTTTTGGACCAATCCATGCATCACTTACCGAGATGTATATAATTTTGTGTGATTTTCACCATATATGGCAATATTTAAGGTCAAAGCCACTCTCATAGGAAAGGTCATGACCCCATTTTAAATATCATTAATCCTATAACCTATATCTATGTATATATATGCATAATACAATAGAAATCTGTCAACTTGTTTTTGACTTATAATCCAGTACTGTAAAGTGGCAATGATTATTATTCGACAAGTATACAAGCAAAGAAAAATGGGTGGCGCCACCAGTTTCTGGTATATGACCACAATATTTAGGATCTTCGGTTAACTTGAGTTTTGGATCAATCCATGCAAGATTTCTTGAGATATTTAAGAATTTGTGTGATTTAAAAAAAATGGACCTATTCAAGGTCAAGGTAACTCTCCCAGTAAAGGTCATGACCCCATTTAAATAGGTTTCGTCCTCTCACCCATATCTATGAACATGTCAATTTTGGTAAAGATCCGTGAAATATTTTTATCTCGCATGAAAGAAATCTCTGCAGCGGTTGCGAAGGCGGCGGCGGCGCGACCGCGTCTAAACCATTGCATCCCGACGTTATCTAGGGATACAACAATAAGAAACACGTTCCCTGTTTTAACCTTGTGAATGAGGAGTACAAACATGTAAATATGTGTTTAAATGGTCTAGTTTTCTTGACGTTATGAACGACTTTATGTAGCGGAAGACATACACTTCGGGTAAATTTGTCCAGTTAAACGATTTGCTATTCCTAAAACGTATTAATTCACATTTAATAACCCTAATTTTTGCTTAATTATACATCTGTTAATTATAATTTTTGTATAATTTCTACAATATTTATTGTAAAAATTGTTAATTCAAGATTTTAAAATTCCCCATAAAAACACGGCTGCCAGTCTTAAGACATATACAATCAGCTCTGTTCATATGTAAATTATATTGATGACCCGACATTTTCCAATCCCAGCCCCATGTCGCATGCTGTCCCACGGAGGGCCACATTTTGGACCGAGCGACCCGTGACAAACGTCATGCTATGGATGACGACGATATTCATGAAGTTGCAGCAAATTTTCTGAGTCGCGCGTATATATATATATATATATATATATATATATATATATATATATATATATATATATATATATATATATATATATATATATATATGGTAGTGGTTGCTCGACCCGGTCACTATTGTAATAACGTTCACTATTGTAATAAATTTCGTTATAGGTATAATTAATGACGTAAGAGTGGATAACAACGTTTGGAATACTATAATTCACCAACAGTTTACACCAGAACACAAATATAAAACAATGGTGGCATTTCAAGATGAACGATGATAGAATTATTTCTTTAGTGGTGAGATAAAGGCAGCCGCTAGTTTTTATTACAATAGTGACCGTTATTACAATAGTGGTTGCTCGACACGGTCACTATTGTAATAACGTTCACTATTGTAATAAATTTCGTTATTGCTATATTTTATGATGTAAAAGTGGATTATAAGGTTTGGAATATTACAATTCTGCAGCATTTTAGACTTGAATACAAATTTAAAACAATGGTGGCATTTCATGATGAACGAGGATAGAATTATTTCTTTAGTGGTGAAAAAAGGTGGCCGCTACTTTTTATTACAATAGTGACCGTTATTACAATAGTGGTTTCTCGACACGGTCACTAATGTAATAAAGTTCACTAGTGTAATAACATATAAAATACAATCTGATGCGTTTTGGGGGATACTGTGTATAAATTGTGTTGTTTTTTTCGGGAATATCATTTGTTCGGAATAATCTCGAAAATCTGGGAAAAATTTCCGCCTGCAACATCAACCACTATTGTAATAAAAACTTATTACAATAGTGGTTGCATTTGCAACCACTATTGTAATAATTATTACAATAGTGACCGTTATTACAATAGTGGTTGGCAGGAACTGGCCCTTACCAACCACTATTGTAATAATTATTACAATAGCGAACGTTATTACAATAGTGGTTGCAACAAGGCTTACCAGCTCAATTATCCGATTGCCTACTGAGTCGGGTTGTCACTGCTAGATATTTAACTGGCCTGAAATCTGGTATTATGTTATGGTAAGTAGTGTCATTCAGGATATTCTGTAAAAATCGATTCACTGCAAATTTATAATTTCCTTTGGTAATTGCTTTCACATGCACCTGTACTAATGAATATATTTAATATTTCTTTATTGTTTAAAGATTTCAATAGATCATTGAGAAAAAGGGTAAAACGTGGACAATAAAGCCGAGGGCGGATGAAGCCTTGATCAGCCAATCTCAGTTAAACATTCTTGAAAGACATGTTTATAATTGCTTTTACAAATAGCTTTGACTTGTCACAATCAAAATCACTTTTGCCATATCTGCCTTATACAACAGTTCATGACTGAGATCAGTGTACCGTTGTTGGCCGCTTAACAGAAGACTTTTGTCTGATATAATTCAACACTAAATTCTAATGAAACTTCAAATGTTTGGATGTATGAATACTATCTTCGTGTTTAGTGGTGTCAGTTTATTAAAGGCGAAAGTCTTGAAAATCCTTTTAAAAAACCTATACGAATATTAAAATGTTAAATATATATATATATATATATATATAATATATATATATATATATATATATATATATATATATATATATATATATATATATATATATATATATATATATATTCTTAGGGAACCTAATATCAACAGATCACGTTTGCGTGACGAACATAAATTTTTCAATGGAGAAAAAAAAACAGATTCTGTAACACTAGGCAGCGTGAAATATCTAGGGGAATGAATAAAGTCTTTTTGTTTTGTTAACAAATAACTATAATTTATTCTTAAAACCACCCTAACACTACTATACACTAAATCAATACAATTACACAGTACAACAACAGTATAACAGCAAATCAATATACTTACACAGCCTAATAAACAAAGTGCGCAGTACCTGGATACCACTACTGTCACAGCGACAAGTCCTTTAAAGCATCTAATTCAGTTGAACAGTTCACACAAATCTTCTCAAAGAATAACAGTCCAATGTGACAACTCTTGTGACAATCCCGAAAGCAAATTGAAGACTATAAAAGATCCGTTACAAATCCCGCAAAAAATCTGAAGAAAATCTATAATTGCCACACTTATCGTAATAGGTCCCACAAACTGACTTACACGCTTCTGTGTCCGCTGGTATATTTTCTCACCTCTCTCTCGGCTCTTTATATAACTTTTCACCCCAAGCCGAGAACTTTCCATTTCTCGAACAATCTAAAGAAGCTAACATAATAAACACGCTCAAAGAACATACTAGAACAAAGAACGCTGTGTATCTAGTACTATCTACACGCCAGGGTTCTACCAATGCGGATTAAACCGAGCCTGCAACACCCGGCCAATCGAGGCCGATACAACACAAGCATGGCACATGAACCAAATGTCAACAACGCATGGAGCACCCCTGCGCACAATAAAAGAAACACATGCAAGACCGCTGCACACAATAAAAAGGGCACCTGTAACAATATTGAATATTTCAACAAGTATAAGATTTTAAAAAAGTTTTCAGTATATGTTTACTCTAACCAAGACCATTATAACTCTAACTCTAACCATTTTAATATAATATATATTTGTTTTACCTGCTTGGTCACAGTTGACGGCATGTAGTTATATTGGCTGGTTTTGTAACTGAAGGACCAGTAGTAAAACCATGTTCTGTTAACTGAAATATTTACTTTAGAGAATATAGTCATACTGTGGTTGGCTTCAAATTATCGAGGCTATAATTTCGAGATTTTTCCATTTTGAATAATTCGCGAGGGTTTTATTTTCGCGATCTCACCAGAACCTATATCAAAACTTTGGTAAAGCCATACCTGTGTGTATTATAAAATTAGAATAAGTCATGAGTTTGTAATATTCTACTCATAAAACGATGGGCCCGTACACACAGCACGTATAGTTTAATGTTAATTTTAGGTAACGTTTTCCCTATACCTGCATGGTTGTAATTTATTATAAAATTTCCCACTGTTCTAAATGAATCACAAACAAGTATTGGTTTCACTGAATAAGATGGACATACTCAGTTGGTTAATTATTGCCGAGGCTTCATTTTCGCGATTATGCCATTCGCGAATATCGCGAAATTAAAACCCTCGCGAACAAAAAGGCAACCACAGTAAATCACACCTGTATCGTATAAATGGTTAAAGTGTTTAACTCGCTACTGTTTACAAGATGAGTTTTTTTTTCACGTTGAGCATGTGAATCTTAGCTATTCCCCTAATTTCTATAGAAGTTATGTGATTTCTGGCTTATTCTATAAACATGTATAAAAACCAAGTTATTCTTTATATAGAAAGGTCTTATAACGCTTATGTGACGATAGTATATGAGGTAGATTATCTACAAGCTGTTAGCTTACACCGCAATGTTGACAAACGGAAAAACCATGTAACCTATGGTGGCATATATGCACAAGTTGAAAGGTCATTAGTTGCAAAACGCCATTTGCTTAACTCTAGATCTTCTGACTGCTGCCCAATGCCCTTGCTAAATGTTTTGGATTGATTTGGCGGGTACCCCATAAGTTATCACCACGTGGATATAAACAAAGTGAACAGCCTGTGTGCAGTGGGATGGCCGTTTTTCTGAATAGTATTTTATGAAATGTTCAAGGGACTATCTTTAGTTATTAGACGGCAGATATCGCAATAGGCCCCTTTAAGGTATAATTTTCAAGAATTAACCTTCAGTAAGAGCTACTTTGGGACACCTGGTTTGTTTTATTATCCTGTGTGTCACCAACGTGATCGCTCGTTTGACTTGACACTTAACTGACAACCTCTACTGATAACAAAGCAAATTTTTAAAAGTACTGGTTAATAATGTTATCATGTGTCTATATATTATGCCGTTTCTAAGGTGTTTTGCTATGAACAACGTCATCCCTTCAGCGCTCAATTTTAGATAAGTCATCAGGATGTATTGTAGTTGTAGGAACTTTCATCGAAACGGCTCGACTTATTAATTTAATCACAAGCCACATATTTTGATAATTTGTCTTGACAGTGGCAAATATATGGCGAAATAGTACATATATTTGACCATACTATCGTTAGTACAACTTATGGTGTAAATCTAAGGAGATAATTAGTTTAAACTGTTAGTATTGATGTTAAGCTGCTGTATTTTTTAGGTCCGGGCATTACTAAAACGCCAGAATCCATTTATATGTCGACTAGCTCCCTGCTTCACAAAAAACAGCGTAATTCGTGGGGATTTAAATAAACTCTCTAACTTAAATTCTCCAACTTATCACTTAATTCATGATATTTCAAAATTTAACATTTTGACAAACGCTTTTTGTCCTTCAATAAGTTAAATATTTAATTCTGCATGTCTATGTCGAATATTCTGGAACAAACCTATTGGTCAATTTCCTAAAATGTGCTCTTTTGTGTCCCCCGTAGTTAAATTATCAGATACAAATCCGCCACTATATCTTAATTCATAAAGTACTGCCATGTACTGCAAAATCAAGCATATTGGCATTTAAAAATCTAATAAAACATGTCCTGTAGATAAAAATGTGCAAAATATCTAAGGATTTCTACTGGCAGAAGTGAGGTGTCAAGTTTCCCCTTAAACTCCCATTATAATGGAGTTCAACGACGCTGACAGAATTGCCGTGCTTATGTGCTAGCCAGGTCTCCATTATTTTCGAATCTGTACACACAGCAATTTCCATTTTATACTATAACTAAACATCAGTTATAGACATGGAACATCCCTTAGCTTAAACAGGATCAGTAACCACAACATTTCAATATTATTCAGACGCCTGATACCATCCACCGATTCCGTAGTGAAGCCAAACCGTGTTGCTCTAGCAACCACATAAACCTTAAAAGCAACGCCATAATTCATTTCATTTTATCAACCGTGGGGACAGCTAAAAATTTTAAGAAAGGTGTCAATCATGTACATTACGTTCTGTAAATTTTATATATATCTGTGTGTGTGTGTTAACGTAACTATAATCATGGTTATTCCACTAAAGAGTTGAGCATGATGTTATTGTAGTATTGATCATGATGATGTACCGATAGTGATGATGTCACCACATCGATAACGTTGTGATTTATGGATGATGATAATGTCTCTGCGGTAATGAAAATGATGTAATTAAATTAATGAATATACAACCACATACAACATGGATTTTTGTCACTCCGACGTCTTGCTATTTCATCGAGTTTATTCCTTTTTTTATAAGCATTACACGACTACAAGGTCAGGTGACGTGCAGGAATCAGGGCCCTCGATCACCTTCGCTTACCGTCAATATTCCTCTGGGCCCTAGGATTGGCGAATAAACTAGGATACACTGTATAACTTGAGAGAGGACGCCGTGACATTTTTGATGATGATGTCATTAAGATGTTGTTGGTACTATGACTCTAATTTGCGATAATGAAGAAGATGATGTATACTCATGTAAAGTGGTAATGAGGCAACTACAAACAAATCTCGCCTTACGACCACCTCGGCTTAGGGACCACCTCAAATAACGACCACTTTTTCATGGGTAATTCTTTGTTCGTTCTTTATATGAAACCTCGCTTAGATGACCACCCAAAGAATCTGACCACTTAATCGACCATTGCGGGTCCTAATTTCAAAGTTTCACTGTAATCCCGGTGATCATGATGATGATGATGATGAAACTACAGTGATTATGATGCCACTATACTGAGTATGAAGACATGGCTGTACTGATGATGTGACTAAGTTGATAATCCTTTGACTATAGTGATACTGATGATGCGATTACTGGTCTTTTTCGATAAATAAATCCAGGAAACGGGTCAATATCTGATAAATTAAAATTTCAGTTATGGGTTAACTTAGGTTACATTGCAACGGTATTTATTTATGTGGGTACCGGCTGATTGGGATTCAGTGGGAGGGATTTTTAAATTATTTGAAAAATAAATACAATATTGAAGCAAATTTTGAAAAAAATAATAGGGAAATCGTTACCCTTTAGAGACCAACGAGAAGTATAACTGCTTTCGTTAAAAAAATCATGTATAAAATTTCAATTTGTGTTGTTTAAGTTTTTAATTGCTAAGTACCACAATGTCGTAGAAACTTTGGAATCATATCATATTATCAGTCATTTGCTATTTTATTCATTTCTGAAACACTGAATTTTATTGATATTTGACATAATTTGCGACACTGTGGCACACATTTTTCACAACTCTTATTCCTTATACTAATTGTATATAGAGCACATATTTCATGACAAAATTACACCAATTTAATTAGCAAGAGTGGGTGGACATAACATGGTACGTTGCCCCTGTAAAAAGTGGGTGGACATGTCTCCCCTGCCCCTCACCTAGTTGTACCCGTGGACATATGGACATATGCGTATTACTCGAAGAACAAAATATCTGCTTACCTGTATGAGCTTGACTTATCGATTGTGATGTGATAATGTGAAGAGTTACCTCAAAAGTATACATGGTATTCAGACGCATACTGAGATATACTTACAGGTAAACCGCCTCTGTCTCCCCATCTGTGGCACTCGTGGGTGAAGCAGAATTTAAAACCTCATGCACACACGCATAAATATCGCTGTATATCCACCTACCATGCCCAATACAATAGCAAATGTACGCCAGGTTTGGTCGATGTGTTACTTTCGGTAGTAAGAGCATTGTATTCAGAAAATCCGTAGGCAGTTACAAATATGAAATGTCAGTTCTTTTGTTGTGCATGAATAAGACTCCCGCATGTTTGCGTGTTATGATACTTCCTGTCGAAGTGTTACTTTTTTTCCGGGGGGGGGGGGGGGGGTTGTCGGGGGGGGGGTCATATTTTTCTGTAGCCATTCACTGGGGAAAATTCTTTTTTCAAGAAAACCCCTGGCCGTACACCTAAGTTTGCAAAAGGCAATTTATTATTCAAAATTATTTCAGTTATTTATTCTGAGAAATCGGTCTAAGCTTAAATATACTTTAACCCTAAAGAAGACAGTCAAGTTTATTGGTCACGTGAGGGTTGCTGTATTGTGGACTTCCTAAAAATATGGTTATTCAAGAGGAGACCCTGTAGGAGTAGTGAACAACATATAAATCTGCAATCGGTGGGGCTTAAAACCTCCATGGAAACTTACATGTGCAGAATTCACTTTCGATTTAGGACTACATGACAGGGCGTTAGCACACGCTTTCTCTCATTTTATATATCTTGTTTGTAACCGCACCTGCAGGTCCAGGTGTGTAATCTTCCCCATTCAATGTATCATACAACCGAAGAACCCTCTAAAAGCGCACCCGTTTGTAAGTGAAGCATGGTTGAAGTGCACGGCCTTTCCATTAAGGCTACTCACCCTTGATGAGACAGAACATGAAAATACTCATTGCTTCACACCTGAGATCGAACTCACGCTCTCCGGTCTTGAAGCCATGTCCTCTACCACAGACCCAATCTTGGATCTGCACCCCTCGCGGAAACAAAGTCCGACTGTACAGTTCACTTTATCACCCAAAAAGCATTCACTTAATATATATATTGATTGTTTGCAAGAGAATTATTATTCCTATAATTAATTTTTTTAATTTTAATTTTTTGTGGAGGTTACCGCCTCCATTTTTTATGCTGTCTGGTCTCATACCGCATTCACACGGTTAATCCAGAGCGTTTTAGCGAAATCGGTGTGAATCAAGCTTAGGAAGTGGTTTCTATCCGTTTCCAATGCGAATCAAAATATCCCCTTTCCCAATAAATGGCTCAGAACACTTTACAATGAACTTCCCGATGGTAACTCACTTTACAATGAACTTCCCGATGGTAACTCCCGGGAACGCTCTAGTGCCCATACACGGCTTTAGGTCGCTAGGGCCCGCCATACGCAAATGCAACCCGTTTGTAATGCTGGGTGGACATGACCACACTTGCTGCTGAGACCTTGCTTAATTAAGAATCTCGGCAAGAAGGTAAGGCTACTGGATTCGAACTCATGACTGCGTGATCACAAATCCGGCAACTTGTTTACCACCAGTCCTTGTAAACGCCCGATTTTCATTTAAAGCGATTAAGACTAAGTTTTGAAGCAGCAACTGAGTCACAGCACGTACGCGAATGCATGTGTCAGCATGATGTCACATTGATCCATATGTGAAATGTAGACTTCATGCATTGGTGCTAGATGTCTGTGTGAACGCACAATGCGGTTGGAAACCGATTAAGCCAATTCGCTTCGGTTTGGGACTACGGGACAGGACGGTATAGCACTCGCTTCCTGTCATTTAATGTTTGTATCCTGATGTCTTCTAGGCCCGGTGGACTGCAAATGCCGGTCCTTTGTAATGGGCAAGAAAGAGTATTTGTGTCAGAATCACAACCTACACTTTTGGCAAAAACAAATGAAAAACATTACTGGATCTTGTGTAACTGGATCAGTATGAGTTAATACATACCGTTAAACCAGGTCCCCAGTATAAGGCGGTTTAGCATTTAAAATTGTTTCTTACTGCAGTTTCTTACACCAGCACAATTTGCAAAGAATTTCAATTTTTAAGGGTGACTTGTCTAATTTTAAGCTCAGTATTTACATCTGTAGATTTCCATTGCGATTTTGGACTACGTGACAGAGCGGTAGCACTTGCTTCCCGCCATTTAATTTTATATCCCGGTGTCACCCAGTGTCTACCGCACCTGCAGGTCCTCTGTGTGTAATCATCCCGATTGCTGGGTCATGACATCGAGGAACCTACCAAAGACGCATTAGTTTATGAATGGTACACGGTTGTGGGGTACAACCTTCCCATTAAGCCTACAGAGCGCTCACCTTGGGTTTGGACCGAGCATTATAATCTCACCGCTAGTCGGCTTAGCCTGAGCCACAGATGAAAAGACGTGAATACGTTTCCACTATTGAGCAGTTAATATTTACATTTATATATATAAATATATAGTCTTTTTCTTTTCTCTGTTAATTTTTTAAGCTGGTGGCCGATGCATCCACTGAATCCATTCCTGTCTGTCGCGTGGTAAATATCAGTTGGATTTAATTGTAACATACCATGAGCAAATATGATAAAGTTGATATATTTGCGATCATGCCCACACAATAAAGATCAATATGTTAAACTGTTTCTTTTACTACCATATGTGTTTGTGGTGGGAGTATCATAACAAGGGACCTTCATGTACGGCTGGTCATTACATTAGCTCAGTCTCGCAGAGTAATTGCAAATAGTGTTAAAGTGTAGGTGTAAGTATGTTCTGTTTATGTAGCCGTCTGCTGGTTCTGTCAAGCATCGTCATCATTGGTATCATCCGACCAATTTGCGATAGAGGGCGCTGTCATGCCTAGAGCTTACACTTGGAAGAAAAGGGTTTAATGCCAAAAAAAAAGTTCCACATAATGTGGTTGACTGCATATCTGTAAGGTAAAATTTCACGATTTTTTTTCAGCTGTTTTCATATTTTGGAGAGGTTTCATTCTCGCGACTTCACTATACAATAATCTACACAGAGCCTATCCATTGTTATATGAATTTATTTTATTTAATAATACATACGACAAACCCTAGAAAAAGGTCCCAAGTTGCTGTAACATTGAAAAGTATAAGGAAAACTAGATCACTATATCAATCTACTAGTTGGTACAATGGCAAGTAGATTGATGTAGTGATCTAGTTTTCCTAATACTTTTTAATGTAACAGCGAGTAGATTGATAGGGTGATCTATTTTTCCTAATGCTTTCCGATGAAACAGCAAATAGATTGATATAGTGATTTAGTTTTCCTTATGCTTGCCAATGTAACAGCAAGTAGATTGATAAAGTGATCATGTTTTCCTTATACTTTCTAATGTAACAGCAAGTTTATTGATAGAGCGATCTGGTTTTCCTTATACTTTAAAATGTAACAGCAAGTAGATTGATAGAGCGATCTGGTTTTTCTTATACTTTCAAATGTAACAGCAAGTAGATTGATAAAGTGATCTAGTTTTCCTTTTTGAAAAGTGACCCTAGGGTCATGACGCTTGGGTTCGTTTCAAGTATAAGGCTAATATTTAAAATAGGAATTGTATCATCTATAAACCACATTCTATACAGGTTTTTCAAAAGAAGAATAAGGTCACGGTCACAGTTTTTCAAATTTGATGAAAACAACTTGAGTGTAAATCTAAAGGTCAGAATTATGTTAAAGACGAAGTTTAATTTGGCGGATTTGATAAAAAAGAGGGGAGAAATACGTTTAAAAAATAACAGGTGGCACCACAAGTTTTGCAGGAACCGATATGACTAGTCAATAAACACACCAGGTTAATGACACTGGATGAAACACAGCCGAGAAACATATTATATTGATTTAATCTGACAGTCTCAAAAAAAGAAGAAAAAAATGTGTTAGTATTGGAAAAAAAATACAGATGACAACTACCATTCTTCAAGGACTGATAAAAACTGGTCATAATCAATAAATTGATAAGGTTCCAGGACACAAGTTGAGACGTCAGCTGAGAAACTGAAACGATTCCTGTCATTTAACGGTCACAAAATAGAAAAATGCAGGTGGTCATACAATTCAATAGCAGCTAATTGAAATGTCCATGATCAATAAGCACAGCAAAAATCATGGAAATACATGCATTAATTATTGAGATACTGGGGCCTTTGTATCAATTTTTTAACTATTGTAGGTGTGCACACAACCCCTATAAATCGTAGAAAATAAGTTAGGTCTGCAAGGAGAATTTTACGGAACTCCATTATTAATGAACTAGAAGCTGGTAGGTCCGACCCTTACGATTTGTGCCCTGTGAATGTAGGATGGACAAAACGTGGGCACTAAAGCTGAGATGATGATGGTCATCTGAGCTGGAAAAAAACATTGGCATAACGTCTATTGTGGGATGCTCGCAAAACCATGTTTACATGTCATTTATTCGGCCCATATTCCCAGGTTCATTGGTGCATAAGTGAGTTTACATTGGTGAATACCATTTGATGATGTCCCTGAACCCGGATCATAACTGGGTCCACATCAAAATCTGATCAGTACATTCCGTTAATGCCACGAAATTTCATTAGATTCCGTGCATGATTTGATATGGTAATAACAAACACGCAAACAGACACACAAACGGACACACTTACGAACGGAAATGAACGCATACCTTCCTGGCGGAGATAATGATGAGTCAATACGGCGGCTAAATCAGTCACCGTGCAAAAAAATATTATAACTCATTAGTATTACAACCGCTTTGCCCTATGTCTATCAAAGAACTGAATTTGGTCATTTTATTTCAGTGGTAAAGATTATGAAATATTTGAATCCTGATTGTATTCCTAACACCAATGCTATTTCTCATGTTATAAACTGTTAAACGTGATTTCATCAAGACTGGAAAGCATTATGAAAGAAATAGAAATGAAACATGTAACGTTCGCTTTTCGGTGTATTAACGTAACATTTGGAAGTGGTTCTCGTCATTATTATAATCTTACTCTGTATGAGATTGATTTAAAATATAAGCAACAGATGTTGCTACTGGCTCAGTCTTGCTCGGTGTGGGTGTGAGTTGCAGCCGACCGAATGTTATATGACAAGGCCGGCCTTAAGGCAGTCATCATCATAAAAATAAAAGGGCCAAAATACGTGGCTTTCTTTTATGATAATATAGGATTTTAGCTTTTATATTCATGCAATTCTCTAATTAGATACATGAGGCGTCACTTTCTCAGAATTTTTAAATAGAGTTTAAGCCACTCTCGGATGGCCATATGCTATTACTGTCAAATTTTGGGCAGGTATGCTTTATCTAACATATAGTAAAAATAATGCATCAGTCCGATCTGATATGCAAACATAGACAAAAGTAAAAAATATCAGAGATTTACATGGGTTAATGACCCATAAGATTTAAAATATGGGGATTATTAAGACTGGCTAGGTTCAAGGGGATAATTTAATAATATTGGGGTATATTCAGGGTGTTATCCTTTTTAAACAATCAACCAAACAGAAACCATTTTTTTGAATACACACATTCAACAATGTCAAAGAAAGTAATTCGTCATTAAGGGTCATTTCTTAAAAAAAATCAATACATTTACACACACACAGAGAATACCAAGTTCATATCGACTTACATAGCATATATTTGTACATGCACTGTTTTTTACATTGACATGTGAGTATAAATGCATTGCTTGTTTACATTTACATGAGAGTATAAATCTTATACTGTGTGTCAATTACTCCGCCAGTCTCAAGATGACACCATGCACTTCATGTGGCAAACGTGGAAAAGGCGCACCTCTCAACTGATGTCACAATTTTCTCTTCGTAGAAAAAAATGTTGTAGGTAACAATGCATTTCTGTATTGATTTATAAGAATCATCTAAAAAGTTTTACTTAGCCTTGCAGGGACCCACACACGGTAGCCTGCAGAGTGGATCCCAACAGAGCCAAATGGAAAAGGAGAAAAAAAATTGTCTTTTCCAACCTTGATTCATTTAATAAAGAAAATATATTGTTACATAATTCAAGGATAACATTGTGCATTGTGCACCAACAGATTAACGGGTAGGTTTGATAGTATAAATTACTATATAAATTGACAAAGATTTCTATTTGCCTAGGTAAGAATCATAATTATATTTTTATTAAATGCAAAATATTCACATCCTTATTATTCTTCAGCGCTAAACCAACAATTCCAACCGGCTTCCCAGGTCTAAGGGAAGAGCCCAGGATTCAAATCCGGGAGATCGTGAGTTCGAATCCCAGTGAGATTAATCACGCCGCCCCCCCCCCCCCCCAAAGTGCACCATAAATGCGGGATGTACACATAAGTTTCTTCTTATATTATGTTGTGTTTATTCTTCAATTATTGCCTATTGTTAATATAATCAATATCATTGATGATTGTAATATTATTGATGTCCGTTGCAGTCCAGTCGCCGTTAAAAATAATGTCTCTATTCAAAGCAGGCCCTCTGGGTCCAATTAGAACGCTTACTGAGTCCGTTATCACGGCTAGCATGAGGCATGGAATGCCTACTGAGTCGCGTTATCACGGCTAGCATCAGACATGAGGATATAATTAACCGTTACCACTCATAGTTTTTCATTTTTATTATAAAGTCAATATGGATATTTGTATACACTGGACTTGACAGTCAGTTTATGACAACTGTTAATACAGGTTTCCATGGTAAAGTGTAGTATATTTTAATGTTGCAGAAACCTGCTTAAAGTTTAACATGTTTATCGACATTATTGACGTTCGTTATCTAATTATTCAAAACATAACCAGTGTGTGAGCTCTTAACAGCAAAGTGCTAAAAGCCCAACTTCTTGGGAAGGGCTGACAAGGAACATGAACAAAACGGATTAGCATGTACCTGATAAAGTTCCCTCATGACAATCACAGTGTGCCTTTATGCCAATTACTTACATTTTAAAATCTGTAATCCTCGAGAGGAATGGAAGCCGATAATATCCAGGAAAGGTGAAAGAACTTTCACATAAATCTATACTGCACATATTCCTGCAATATTCCGCACATTTGTGCTTATTATTGATTTTTGTTCACCTGTGTAGGCTGGTGAAGAATAATACTGCAATGTCTCTCTCTCTCTCTCTCTCTCTCTCTCTCTCTCTCTCTCTCTCTTCTATATTATATAGAACACTCAGAAATTGAACCAAATTTATCATTCCTGATTTAACTATTGATATAATTTATTTCCAGTCTTATTCTCTAAATTGCACAGGATGGTTACATTGATCGTCCCTTGTTGCTGAAAATTTGGAGGGGGGGGGGGTAATATACCCCACCCTGGATTCCCTTGTACTGGCGCTCCCGATTCTTGTAAGCTTCAGGATTTATACAGGCCTCTGCCTGTGCATTCATTTTCCATGCTATTTATTGTTACAGGTCGTGTACAAGGTTAAGACCCGAGTATCATAAGTTCTTACACATGTTGGCCTAGGTATTCATTTGTCGCATGGTACAAAAGAGTAAACCGAATAATTTGTATATTTACACATTAAAAGTGGTCAAATAAGTGAACATACGTCAATAACAATCACATACGTATGGCATGACCATCAATTCAATGCTACCGTTTTTTTCGTTGCGTCTCACGTAAAAAAATAATATTTATTCTTGTAGCGGGTCTTTAACGATGTCAGTTTTCATATTTACACTTCACAGAAGCTTAAGTATGAATATGACTTATTCTTTCTCTTAATTTGTCATGATGTCTACCCTCTCTGTTACAAAAACACTGTGTTATACCCTTTGATTAATTGAGATAAAGTATATAATTTCAACTTTTTTGCGTGAGCCAGTGTGTGACTCGAGAACAATTTTAAGGCTTGTACAGTGACCAGTCAAAATTACGACCACCAAAGGGATATTGATACAGTGGTCCCATTGGTCATCTAAGCGAGGTCTGATATGAAGAGCGAACAAGAACAAGGGCCGTGGAAAAGTGGTTGTTATTTGAGGTGGTTGCTAAACCGAGGTGGCTGTAAGGCGAGGTTTTACTGTAAATATGATTATAGGCAAACTGTCACTATATTTACAACGTGTTAATAGTACTCATGAAAAGCTTTTGTAGCAATTCGATTGTTAGAAAAAGAACTTTACACGTAACATTGCTTTGAATAAATGGCTGTGGTAAAACTCTATGGTTCCCTCAATTACTTTTCCTTGAATAATATATGCCCCTGCTTTTATCCTCCAACAATTCATGGCAGCACACGATCCGTAAAGAGGATTATGTCGAGGTCTACAAACTGTTACAGTCCCTCGTAAACTTTGGGCCCTCCCACATGAACTACTAGTCATAATTATCTTGAAGTTCGTATACATATTCCTGACACATCCTTTTCATACTTTATGTCTAAAGAATTCTACTAAATAATTAAGAAGAGACAGATATTTTGTCATTTTGATGTACATGTTGGTTTGAGGCTTATAAACTTTATACTTACACGCTATATTTTTTTAACACGATTTATAGCACTATTTTTAAAATGTGAAATTCCATTTGTTCCATTTTCACAATTATTTTACTTATGTTACTCTTAATACTAATGACACATATACAATATTACATATCAACCGATTGTATTGGAATCTGTGAAGAAATGACTCCTAGCTTTAAATATAAATAATATATATAGTGGAACGTTATACAGCGATATTTCATGAAAATTGGCAAGATATATATATATATATATATATATATATATATATTTATATATATATATATTTATATATATAAATATATATATATATATATGATTATATAGTATAATGTGTTTTCCTTAATATACCAGTACAACGGTGTATTTGAGATATTACAAATTAGTATACTAGGAAATGTTGTCAAATGTGGCTATACTTGCACTATGAATGTTCAAAGGTCATCTGTTAATGCTGAATAGACCCTTTGGACCAAGTTCATTGAAGCCCATGCTCAGTAGCTATGGTTTCATTACATTCATAAAATAACAATGTCTGCGGCTGTCTGCTGTCAATCACAGTTCACAGTATACTGTTGATTGGTTAACAGCTTACACCGTTCATTCGTATGAGCAGTCGACTGGTAACTTGACTTTGATTAAGGGTAGTGGTCATACGTCACTCATAACTAGGCTCATTCGGTTATGAACCAATGACTGCCTGAACAGCGTCACATTATCATACAGAACTTTTCTTGAATGATCGTAGATTCGGTACAAGAGTTGAGCTTATGCGGGAGATAGATACAGACACCAGTTTCCAATTTCATTGCATGGACATGTTGCGTTTTGCTGTAGTTGCGATTTTCTGGATCGCAGGTAAGGAGCATATTTTGACAGACAAGTCTGAAAAATTTAAAATAAAAAAGAAGAAAATATTTTATAATGGTGAACATAAACGTTTAAAAGCTGATAAGAAATGTCATGTCTGTTCATGTTTACTATGGTTTTCACGTTTTATATATGCAACTGACGTCACGGGATATGACACCATGGTCAAGCCTGCTTTATTTGTAGGCAGGATAGTTTTCCATGAAGCAAACTCGAAACATATACAGATTATAATGTAGTAATGCATTTTTGATGTATAAGAAAGTTTCTCCAGTCATAATAGCACAAAGGCTTATATAGTAGCTAATATTTTAATATCATTAAGGGTTTTTTATGCTTGTATTCCTTTGCTTGTCTTCAAGATCCAAAAGGAAACATTTTATAAACTTTAAATATAATAACTCTACATAAATATACATTTCACATTACAGTTTTAATTTTATTTCAGGGATAGAAGCAATAGGGAAATGTTAGATACAACAAACCCCTTCGGAAGCGTCCTGGAGTGCGCGCTGTGGCTGCTAATATAAGTCGCCCAGAACTTATATCCATCTTACCCAAATCCCTTTGGAGTACCTGTGTATGCATAAATGCAATGGTTTTATTGCATGCAGTGCATATCAAGTGCTCCGGAATGAAACCTGTGAGTTGCTCTTGTCGAACCGGCAAACATTCCCTCTTGATGAAGATTCCTCCTTGTACACCACTGAAGATTATAGTGAGTGAATATTAAAATGTTCACTAATTAATTCAACAATTAATCTGGGTTTATTTTCCACCGTTAACGGCAATACTGCCCTTTGACCTTAGAGAGTCGACGACGGCTGCTGGCCTACATGTACGCTTTCACTTGACATAGAACAGACTAGTCGCTATAGCGTTAAATATACTTTCTAATAACACCGATCATGTTCGAGAAGTACTTCGCCTTTAACAGAATATAGGCCACAGTGTATCAGCTCCAGGATTCAAAGGAGACTTCCCAAGGATATCCCAGGATGTAATATTACGGCATTCTAGGTCCAACAGAAAGGTTATGTGCCATGTCTGACTGTCTGGCCGCTCAAAATCATGCCTTTTTACCTTTAGCTCGCACAATTTAGGTTACTGGCCTAGTCCAGGTTTCCATGGGGATTACCCAGTCTCCACTGTTTGTCACATTCTAGGGCTAGCAGATACAATTTATGCCCATCTGACTTTCATGGTGCTCAAAATCGTGTTTTGATTGTTGAAGAATATAGGCCACCATGACTTAATTTCAGGTATCCACCGAGATTTACAAAGGCATCCATGAATAACATGTTTGAAGATTCTAGGCAAAATTGATACGCTTTGTGCCCATCTGTTTCTCTGGGTACTTAAAATCATGTTTTCGGCCCGTAGCTCGCAGAATATGAGTCACCAAGACCTAATTTCAGGTCGAATGTGGCCTCATTACACTGATACAAAAGCTCTCCTTGGTCTGATTCTTGGCCTTGTGCTAGAACCGGTCAAATCAGGCCAGTGAGAGCGGTTGTTGCCTGTTTAAATTTGGAACTGAATACACAATGCAGTACCACACTCTCATTTGTTAAAGTACAATTGACGTATCGCCAAAACAGAGATCGCTCCGCCCCTTTCCATCACGTGACTAATTACGCATAAAGTCCGACAACTCTCCGCATGCAACAGCGTGTTTACAAACATGGCGGTGACAGCTGCGCCGGCACGGCTTTCCGATCTGCCAAATGATTTGTCAGAGAACTATTTGCCCTTTACACCAACTCTGAGGCAGCGACAGAAGGCCCATGCATTCAGCAAAGGTCATTACCTACAAAGTGTTCAACTTTTCAATGAAAAAGATGCCGGTTCTGTCCACATCTCCGCGAGGGTTTACAGGAGCCAGAGGAAAGCGGAGTCGCCCCATCAGATCGACCTTACTATCAACAGACAACAACGAAAAGTGACAGTTGGCCACTGTTCATGCAAGGCAGGGTAAGAAACTGTAAAGATATATGAAAATAAACTTTTATTTCATATGGAGATGACATAAAAATGAATTTGCAATAAAAGTATTGAGTAAAAAAATCTAAATGTCAGCAACCCATGAGGAATACTCGGCTATGAAAAAATATTTTTGATTGAAAATGGAAGTTATTTTTTTACAAAACATTGATTAATCTATTGATATATAATAGAATATTTTGCCAAATAAGTATTATTACATTAATAAAATTTGTTATGATACTGTACATGTTGTATATTTTATAAGAATATTATTGTAATTATATAATTTATATAAAATATGAAAATATATAATAATTTAATAATGAATAAAAACATATACCAACATGAATAATAATTATAAATAAGCGAAATGACAACAAAAAATATCTACAATAATCATAATATTCTATTATAAGTTAAATATTAATATAATACCAATAATATATATATATATATATATATATATATATATATATATATGTATATACTATTTATTATATATCATGTGATACATGACTCTTATTTAAATTTTTTTAAATCGGAAATAACATTATGAGAGGGGAGGGGATGCACTTTAATTTAGATATACCAGAGACTTCTGTGTGGGGAAATAATTATTTAATTTGGAACTTTGCAAAGGTATTACTTTATTCAAATTTACATTGTGTTTGGTCATTACTTTGTATATTATGAAAACAGATTATGTCATGCTATTTAGAATCTGAGTTTGTGTATTTGCGAGTTGTGTATTGTAATCATGCGGCGATACGTTAATTCTTTCCTTTGTTCCAACTCTGGTGGTATAAGCCAGAGAACTTATCTGTACAAAACAGCGGAATGCAGTGTTTAACAGCTACGTGAGGATTGTACATAGTCTAATTTAAATAATTATTTTTATTGTATTTTTTGTTCTTTTGTAATGAAGCAACGACGTCGTTCTCTTTACAGAATGCCCGTCCGGATATGATTATATATACATACTGCACTCGGGAGGTCCATTTCCTTCCTGCTATAAATTCGTATTACAACAGATGAACTGGGCAGACAGTGGAAGTCACGCCGCTCCCTTGGTGGTGATCTGATCAGTATAGAGTCAGTGGAGGAGCAACTGCACATACAACACATTATTGGGAATGATTCAAGACTAATACCTACCACCGGTAAGATTATCTCTGTAACAGTGATCTGTACTTAATCGATATTTGTATATTTATCAGAGATGTTTATTGTTTGTGAAAGTACGCTTTGATTTAATGTGAAGATTTAACTTTAACACCTTTACAGGAAAGACATTTAATTTGTCATAATTATGTTTTATCATTTATTTTATGAATTTACTCACACGACTCGTATTATAACATCGCATATAGCATGTGCACATTTATACATTTAAGCCTCCCTCCGTAGGAAGGGGAGATTTAAGGGGGTTGTTGAGGTCATTTCTTTATCAACGTTTTGGTAAAAGAATTTGCATGTGTGGATGGAACTACTACGAAGCTGATATTTTTCGTCCTAAGTCACAGATTTTCACATGATCTTATTCTTGGCCTTGACCTAATTTCCAAGGACGTACATTGCATATCCGATTCCTCATTATTGCTAAGTTGCCGGCCCGGGGGGGGGTGGGGGGAGGACTGGTGCTTCCAATCATCGCTTGGCGACTGCATTTATCTTGTCGCTTATGCAATTGAATTTTGTGTACAGGGTCCACCACTTATTTCACCTCCGGATGTGATTAAAAGGGGTCATGGATATGGAATGCGACAGGTCTCCCGCTGACGTACCTGAATTGGCAACCCGGCGAGCCAAATGGTAAAGATACTGCCATGTGGTTAACCTATGATGGTCGCTGGGACGATTGTACGAGAACTAATTCTAAATTCTCAATATGTGAGATCAAGAAATACTCATGTGTCCTGTGCATTTCAATAGACGTAATGTTTTAACATGTGATCAATATATAAATGATAAAAGTGCAGTATAGGTGACCTGCCACGCATTCATTATATTCTTGCTAACTTTTTCCTTTGATGCTGTTTTTATAAGTGAATCTTATCCTAACCCAGGCATGTTGATTAAATCATTAAGTAAGCATGTAGGTCCATCTTAAGCAAGTCACTAAAATTTACTTTCACCATCTAAAATATAACATGTTGTAATCACTTGATCTATGCTGTTATTTCTAACTGAAAGGGAAATTCTCAGAATATACTGTTACATATGTATGCAGTGTAGGAACCATCTAAACAACATTGTTAAGAAATTTGTAGCTCATCAGTTTTCTTGTAAACAGTACTGTGAGTGAAACAGTTATTGAACTCTTCAATAGTCTTGTATTCTTCAATATTCAATATTAACTGAAAAGAGTATTAGTGTAACTGGCAAGTCGAGGGGTAACACGCTCTGCTTTCCCTTGCCGACCCGTGTTCGTTCCCCGGCGTGGCTGTCAGAGAGGATTGTAGTTACTCGTCCAAGGCCGATGGTTTTCTGCGATGGAGAGTGCTACGTGAGTTATAAAAACTAATTTCACAATCCAAGTAAAATAAATAAGCTTAAATAAAAAAAATGGCTCTGTTTGTACAACATACATGTAAACAGTACTGGGAGTGTAACAAATAGTTGCCTCTTAATTGTTCTTGTACATAATACATAGTTAGTGTACCAAATTGTTGGCTTTTTATAGTTCTTGTACATAATACATATAAATAACACTGTAAGTGTATAAAATGGTTGGCTCATTATTGTTCTTGTACATTATACATATAAGGAACACTGTAAGGCAAAATAAAATAAAAGGTATGGTTCTCAGGCACCGCCAGCGTCAATTTCAACCCTCCGCATCAAACATTTTGATTTTCATCTTTCAAAAAGATAAAATTATACAATTTTAAAAAGATTCCCTTTATTATGTAGTGCTTTTACCTGTTTAGCAAAAAATATCATGTTATTTTCATGCTTTCGCACATCATAAGATATAGTTATCGAAACATACAAACAAAGGTAAAAAATAAAATATCGCCAGCCCGCACTGTTTCCTGAAAAAAGTGCCTGAGAACCATATTTGCCTAAGTGTAACAAATTGTTGGGTCTTTATTGTTCGTGTATGTCATATATAAAAAGAACCCTGTGAATGTACCAAAATGTCGGCTCTTTATTGTATTTGTAAACACTAGTTTGAAAAACACTGTAAGTGTAACAAATAGTTGACCTTTATTGTTTTAGTACACATTACATATAAAGAACACTGTAAGTGTAACAAATATATGGCTCTTTATTGTCCTTGTACTTTACACATGTAAAGAACACTGTAAGGGTAACAAATAGTTGGCTCTTTGTTGTTTTTGTATATATTACATGGTTAACAGCACTGTTAAAGTAACAAATATAAAGCTTTTCAATAACAATGTACATAATAAATATAAACACTACTGTTTATGTAACAAATATTTGGCTCATTAGTTTTCTTGTGTATCATACTTGCACACACCAGATTGAGTGCAACATATTGTTGGCTGGTCAATAATCTTGTGTACAACACATGTGAACAGCACCGTGAGTGTAACGAATATCATGTAAGTATCACTGAGAGCGAAACAAATATTAGGCTCTTTATTGTTCTTTTTTATTATACATGTAAACAACACTGTAAGTGTAAAAAACAGTTGGCTCTGCAATATTATTGTTCATAGTATACCTTTTATTCAAATTTAATATTTGTTTGTAATAAAGTGGCTACAAATTTCTTTTTTGAGAAATCTTCCAGTAGACACAACGGATGTGTGGTTTACATTTTAATAGCGGACCTCATGAACTTGGAAAATGCGATAAATACGGTAAACAAGATTCGTTCCTCGAATACTTTGTGGGTTTAATAACTGACTATTTGATGCGGGGTGTAAGTCCTATATGCGGGCCCTATACGGACAGGAGGCGGATCTTACTAGTTACAGACTGAGAGAATCTTCTTAAATGCGCATGTCCAGTTGAGGCAAAATTAACTAAGCCAAGGTCACACTCTCACTGATGAGGGTACGTGCGGCGACTATAGTCTTGGAATGAGATATTTCCGTTGAAAAAAAAAAAAAAACATTTTATTTTATGGCGATTTTGCAGACAGCGAAGATCACACTTTTTGTGAACGGCAAACGCGCTCTTTGGGATGGATTCCGAGGGTCTCTGATAGCATCGACCACGGTCTTGATACGGTTTCACAGCGACATAATCAGGAATATGAAGGATCAATACGTTCATCTGCGGACCAGATACGAATGATGGTACAGGTGGTACGGTATTCCACAGTTCGGGGTGGTCTGATTGCTACGGATTCTCATGATCAGCCAAGACTGACTGGTCGTGTCGCAAGTCGCAACCTTTCCCCCTACGGTACGTCCGTACTCAGGACGATCGACCAGAGAGACCCTGGGCAACGACGTAGGCATGTGCGGAAGTAGTCATGCCTGGGTCACACTGTAACGGATGAGGGTACGGTTCTCGATGGACTGTCCGAGATCCACTATTCAAGGGAAACGCGCAGTTTTTCGTTCGCAGCCATGATATCAGGGAAGCTTCTCATGGTTTGAGTATGGCGATTGTGCTGCTGTTACGAATTCCCGCGGTCTGCGAGGGGGTCGGCACGCTTTGATACGGTTTCACTGCGGCAAGATCAAGGAACGGAAGGGACTTCTACGGTTAGCCGCGGCCATTATACGGATAACGGTGGAGCGATTACGGATTCCTACGAGTCTGGGCGGTATGAGTAGGGATTTTCACGGAAGCATTACAGGTTCTCAAGATAGGCCAAGCACGACCGATTATGTCGCAAACCGGCCTGTCCATACTCCGGTGCTGACGCGCATCCAGGGAAGACGCCGGCCAACGACGTACGCATGCACGAAATAGAAGGGACATGTTCGAAAAAGCACGGTGGCATTACGGCCAATGGCGGTAGCGTCACTGTCTATCCACGGACTTTCTCATCCTTGCCAGCACCGCGGAGGTTTTGAACATTTCAAACTCACGTAGAGTTTGACGGACTAAGAAAAGCCAGCAGGGACCATGGCGGATGACAACGGACAATGTTACGGACTCTCTACGATTTACTACGGTTCACTGGGGATTTTTAACGGATCACCAGGGATGCTGATGATAGCAGCCAATCCGTGATGATCCATAGTGAGACCCGTGACAGTAGCAAGCCTGATTAGGGATGACGACGGACATAGCCGCGGACTCTCCACGTATCACCGAGGATATGACGGATCACCAGGGACTGTCCTTTGCGGCCAATCCGTGGCCAATCCGTGATAAAGGCATCCGTTATGGATGTATTGAACATCCTTTAAGTTCAGATTATCAATTAACACAACATTCAATAATACATATACCATGGCAATTCACGGCTGAGTAAATGGCAGCATTGGTGTTATCTGGCTGTCTCGAAAATAAATGCAATAAAGGAAAAAATGAAGATTGAACCAGCTGGTTGAATAATACTTCATAAACAAAAGACATATCTGCTTTCAGTGATATCCTTTGACCACTGTAGGTAAAATGGCACGCTGTATTTTGACGGTCTCAGAAATAGTAAACAATGTAAGTGACGCCACCTTTCTTTGTTGTTTAAATAATATGACTTGCCATGAGCAATGATTATATTTAGTTTCAGATTGATTCATTAGCCTATTGCTGGGAAAACTGACTCGATTACTGTACTTCAACACTCTGAAAAGTACAGGTGAAAATGAGTACATAAATTACATGTAGGGGGCGCACCAGTCTTGTTCAACTTATTACACAATTCATGGTCGATAAGTATACAGCCTGTTCAGGACTACACATAAACTAACAGCTGAGAATCTGACACGATTTCTATAATTGTCTTTTATCAAAACTATAAAAATATTGTGAAATATTTGGAATTTAGAAGTATCTGATATCAGTTAATATCAGTCTTATTTGAATAAAGAACATTTCTAGATAATAATGTATAAATAATGTCGCATTAATTAATGCTTTAGTTATTTATTGGATCCCCAGACAAAGTCGTAATTCTATGGTTAAGGCATGCAGAGATTTATTTTAGGCGAGATAACTGGAAAAATATTTTACGGATCTTTGCGAAACTTAAAATGTCCATAGATATGAGTGAGAGGACGAAGCCTGTTTAATATGGGGTCATGACCTTTACAAGGATAGTGACCTTGATCTTAGATAGGTCAATTTTTGGAGAAAATCACACAAATTCTTAAGAAGCTTAAGAAATCTTGCATGGATTCATAAAAATATCAAGTTGACCGAAGATCTTGGATAGTCTCGTCAACCAGACAGGTGGCGCCTCCTATCTTACCGATTTCATAGCAAAAAGTATTGCCCATTTCTCTGGATGCTTTGCTGTATTGGCCTAAAATGGTGCTTGTCCATAGATCTTGGATACCCGAATCTCAAAATCAAGACTGGTGGCGATATCTGCAATCGTTTTGTGTAGCGTCCATCCGCACATTTGCTTTAGGTGAAAATTTCTCATATCTCAAGAGTCGTTCAATGTGTTTTTCTTAAATTTGGCATGTACATCCTTCTTTGAGAGTTTTCTCGTCAACCAGCGCGTGGCCCCATCAACATTACTATTTTCGTAGCATAAATTAATCCCCTTTTCTCAAGAGTGATTCACCGTATTGGCCTGAAAAGGTGCATGTCTAAAGAACTTGGATATCTCCGTCTTGTTTTTCAAGACCGGTGGCGTCATCTGCAGTTCCCTTTCGGAGGCGTTCATCCATCTATTTGCTTTGGGTAAAAAACGCTCATATCTGAGGAGTGGATGGATATATCAGCCTGAAATTTTGGTATGTTTATCTGTCTTAAAATAATTTTGGTTTAGACCAGACAGGTGGCGCCATCTCCTGTTCTGTTTTTATAGATTACATTGATGAACTTTTCCTCAGTAGGGGATCAGTGTATCGGCCAGAAATCTTGCATGGTATGGTCGCCTTCCAAGATGCTACTGAGGATACGACCTACTCTTAAAGGGTGAGGGGGTAATTGTCTTTTTTTAATATTGCAGCCAACGACGCTGCTATAGATTTTATTTTTATTTGGACAAGACTTTTGCGTCGCCAGGGGCATATACTAGAATTTAGAATAGGGATCAAGGCTCATATTGCGAGGCCGCGAGGTGTGTGAGCCGAGGCGCGAAGCCTGTGGGGGAGGGACTGGGGTTTGGAGTGGTGTTCCCCCTCCCAGGTGTAGAACTTTTTGAAAATTTAGGTTGTAATTATGCAATCTGGTGTAGCGCAAACGCATTAAAAAGCAAGACATACGTTGTAACTGGATGCGTGACGGTCTACTATGAGTTTTCTACCCAGATTTTTTTTTTGTTAGTTAAAAGGGGGGGCGTCCCCCCTCCCCCCCCCCAAAAAAAAGGGGGGTTTTACTGCCCAGAATCCCACTCACATGTGCCCGACTCTGCTGGTTTCGGAAAATATGTGTAAAGAAATTTTTTCCCCTCAATGCACTGGGACTTCGAAATACACCACCGGTGTAGGTAAACATAGAGTGAAGTAGGGCAATGTATTACGTTACAATATTTTGGTTATGTATTGTTTCAAGGAAAATTACATGAACATGAATGTCTTAATGGTAAGGTCATCATGGAACAAATAATATTTCGTAAAAGCTTGTGCATGTACAATGTAATCGGAAGGATTAACAAATTTTCATTTTTGTGTTTGACGGTTGAGACAAGAAGTCTCCGCAGTCATACAATTTCTATCTGGAAGAGGTTCGTTTTGAGAAGAAACTTCCCCGAGCGGAAAGGTGCAAAACAATCTGTTCCTCTTAGAAAGGAAATTGATTACCGGTAAGATTAGATCTTCTCGTTATTACATACTAAAATTCTATCCTGATATGTCCGTTAACTCCCATGATTTTTTTTTTTGAAAGCCTGCAGTGCTTCTAGGATGTAAATGTTCCAAGGAGAACCAGGAGATTTCGTCGAACCACCATGTACTTTAAGTGTCTTCTTAGTCAAACTGTAATGGTTTTTGCTCTGTTAATTTCATGAGCAAAGAGCAAAGGATAATGTAGCGCTGTAGCAAAGAAAACTTTGAGATTATGAATAAAATGTACAAAAATAAGCAGATGTAGTTCCTGTTATTCATTGAAATGTACACATACCTTGACTGGTTTACATAAGTGTCCTTTTCCCTGGCGGCGACTTTTGTTAGACATTCAGTGAACTAGTCACTAAACCATTTTTTTTTCTTTACCGCACACTAACATGAAATTGTTTCCAATTAGTATCCCATACAGTTTCGTTTTTCTTAATAGAATTAAATTTATTTTGTTATGATTGCTTAAATTAATTTTTATTCAAAATTATGTCAAGATTTGTATACAGCCAAAACGATTTATATACTGTTTGTTTTAATCCTGTCGACATATTTATGTGAGCTACATTTATTTTTGTGGTTTTCATACAATTTAAGTACGCCTGAAGATTTTTGTCAGTTAATGCAGAACAAAGTAACTTCAACATTTGTGATTTGACGATTTCTCTCTGATATCCTAGAGAGAGAAAAATTCACATTTAGACGTAATTTTTCTCCAAAATATAGACGGATTGTAGGGAGTCACTCTCCCGAGTTGTCTCAAAAGGTGAGTCTTTAAAAATGTTAAAAGGGCCCAATCATCTATATGACCTTTATAAAATAAAGCCAAACCCGTAGAGCCTTTATAACAAAAGGCCAGAAAAAAATGGATATCACGGCGCACAGTCTACTAGTTTGTTTTATATCAACGTGTTTATAATATGTGTGGACATGCCAAAGTAATCAAAACAAATTCAACAAGAATCTGGCAGCAAATCAAATAAGCCAGAGGTTTGCAAATGGGTCTTGGCAACAAATGACCTTTCTACTGCCTCATATATGCAACCAACCACCTTAGGCTTACATGTTTACAAAAATGTTGATAAAAAAAGTTCATACACCCTTCACAAGGCCGTTATAGGATTTTTTCGCAATCAAAATTACCCTAAGATCATTAATGTATATGCACAGAGGAAGCCAGAAATCATATAAATTCTAATTCAAAAGGTAGGTGAATTGGCACCTTTAACGTTAATCTGATTGAGTCTTTGGGTCACCGGGGTCGTGATGTTTGCTAGCGCACATTTTTGTGACAAACATAAAATCACTGATGTCACACCTCGGTTTGCTCCCGCCATGCTATGTGTACAATAATATAATTACTATTAATAATATTTACAAATTCCTAGAATGAATCGCGTAATGTTTACCTCAAAATTTACGATGGAAAAAAGGTTTCATCTGGTACTACCAAGAAACGGTTTCGTCTGATTGCACAACTATCGTGGGGGACATCTGGTGGACAAAATCTTTACTTTCAAAACAGGACAGAGGGAGAAACGATAAGGTATTACTAAGACAATTAAATGGTAATAAGTCCTCTAATGAAACACAATATACAGAGCACTTTATGATTATTTTGCTCACGCTGTCTTTTAACGCAAGGCCAAACACGGAAAAGACACAGCTTCAAAAAAGACACCTCCTGAGATAAAAGATAAATGTCTATAAACAAAAACAAGCGTCTCTTCAAGAGTAGCCATTTAGTCATATGTAATGCAACACGAAATGCTTCTCAACTCGCTTAAGTTTTATCTCTCGATCCCGAGGCATATTTCTGATAAGTTACTAATGACTGGTGAGAAACATGATAAGAAACAGTCCTACTACTCTTGGCCGCTTTTTCTTGAAATACTTTACGGTCCTACCTTCAAAGGAATCCTGATAGTGCACGGCCTCAACGGCCTGTCAGAAGTGAATTTCGAAGATTGAAGGCAGGGGGACATTTCCTTTTGTAATGTGGGGGGGGGGGACACGCCCCTACCCCGACACACACACACATACCCCTTTATTACGGGTTATTCCACATTTACGGTGATTTACCCATCCCAAATCCCCACCCCTCCACACACACAATACTTTCTTAGTATAGTGTAATGATAATAATAAGTGGTTATCTGGGGAGAGTGAGACAATTATCTTTTAGGGAATAACGCTTGTCGAGCGTGTGTACCGGCTGACGGGTATACGCGGAGGAGGGGTGTCTTCTTCTCCGGAGTGGGAATTTTCTAAAATATTCAATAAAATTTAGGCAAATTTAAGATGATTTCGATTTAGAAAATAACAAGTAAAATGTTTTTCAAATAACAAGAATTAAAAACGAGAACCACCGTCGTGGAAACGGGGAAATCATACCACACCATCAGCCAGTTTTCAGCCTATTTATTTATTTCTGAAACATTGCATATCATTGACATTTGAGGAAGTTTGCGGCACTGTGACAAATTTTTCTTTACAACTTGTATATATTTTACTAACAACAGTGAGAATTTATATTTAATTAAAACATTAGATTCATTTCATTAGCAAACTGTTTGAGGGGACATAACATTTTATGTGCCCCGTGGTTGAAAAAAATGGGGTAGGGATATGTTCCCCTGTCCGAAACCAAATTGTGTCCATGATTAAAGGTATATGTATCATAATTATGTGGGGGTCATGGTTTTGTTATTTTGTATGCATATATGATAGCACGGATACCCAACAATATCGATGGAATAATGTCAAAGCATATAATCTAGCATGGGGTTCGAATCCCAATAGATGCCGCCTATATTATAATTAAAAAATGATTTGACACGACCATGCTATTTGGACCTGTAGTAAACCCAAGTTGCTCATATATTAGAAAAGTAAAAAGGAAATAGAAAGACAGGGGATGCAGTCATAAGGCTTGCCTTCTGTCTGCGAGAAAGTTTGCCCCTTTAATTCGAATGTATGAACCCCCAGTTTCATATAAACATAACATGAATTAATACTTAATAGAAAACTCATTCTAAGTAGTGCAATCCTCAGCAATGTGGGGCGGGAGTCCCTATTGTAGGATGTATCCTAAATCGTGTTTGCATTCATTCGTGCATTAATAACTCTACAATATTCCTAGAAGACGTTCCTAAATTCGTATCATGTACCGGATCCACACCAAATTTCTAACCGATTCTTCATTGGCCCAATCCCGAAATACCCTAGAAATCTACTAAGACCGTGTTCATGATTTCGTGAGTGATTTTGTGAACAATCACGGATCCAGGGGATACCGACCGACCACCTCCCCCCCCCCTTAATAACTTCATTATTAAGCTTCAATATCAAGACAATATCAATGCCATAGCCAGTTAATAAGATGTAACAACAGAGTGCACACAATTATATAATCACACTGGAGTCTGTATACAAATTTCATATATATCATGGCTTTTGATATCGCACGCTGCTATACCCTTATTCATAATGACCAATCACATTTGAATATTAACAATAACCACAGTATTTAAAATACATAACAGAGCTTTGTTATTGCTATTACATATTGTCCATGAATCTTACACATTAACTCTCTGGCATAGGGCTACTGGTACACTGAATACAGTGGTAAACGGTACGTGCCTCTTCTTAAATGGCTGTAATATGACTTGTGTGATAACATGACGCAATGATAACCCTGTATGTTACTTAACAACATGTGGGCGACATAAAGTATCATAAATTGTGAACTTCGCTACATATATACGCTGTTGGAGTCCCATATACGATCAAGGATATGTTTTGAGGAAGGCCATTAGTGCATAGTCTTGACATTGAACCTACATGTATTGTCAATGACTTTTGGGTTTATACATCTTCTATATCTGAAATCATTGTTGGACGTTAAGTACGGTGTACAGAATAATGAAAGTTCACATTTATTAATTCATTGAAAACAAAATTATATCAAACTAAATAAATTGAAAGCCAGAAATTCACCCGTCGTTATATATATTTCTTATATTTTACCAGTTTATACAATATTTAAAATGTTAAAAACATATATGCATACATGATTCATGTATGCTTTGAAAGATCCATTATCATAAAAGTATAGGTGTAAACGAAATTTCCGTTTTGCATTAGGTGCCGTGTGAATATGACTCAATAAATCAGCTCTACTGAATGGCGTCGGCTGTTGACCTTCACGGTTTCATAGTTTCATTGTTCACAAGGTTCCAAAAAGCTGATAGACAAACTGTTACACTCCTGCAGAGGGTTAGATCTAGCAATCGGCATTAAGATAGATCCAAGTACTCGTTTAAGGTTAGATTACTTAGCTGTCCAGAATCAAGGTTAACGACCTGGTCCTAAACGGTGTTGTGGCAATTACGAAGGCAGCAATGCCTTCTCGAAAATAAAATTGCAACAAGAGAGTGTGGACAAGTAAGAACCTGACCAAAAAAGAACTTCGTATTCAGCACACTGCTCTGTAGTTGTATGCCTTGGACCAAACATTCTATGACATAGCAAACATTGTATTTATTTTATATGTTCAGAAATTTTAGTGGAGGTTTCAACGGTAGCTTTCATCGAAATGAAGGCAGTTCCAGTTATAAATATTTTGTTATCTGTCTGCATGTTACGTGTGTATAAACTGACACCCCTATAAAAAAAAAAACATGTATTTATTTGTCCGGGGCCTGTCTATAAGGGACCTACTATAAACCTCATTTATTTTACATGGATTGTACAACTAATCATAACTAATTCGAGGCACCTCCCATGGCGCTCGGTAGTTGCTTAGGGTGGAGGAAACCGGAGTACCCGGAGAAAACCACAGACCTTGGACGGGCCACTACAACCCACTCTCATAAGCAGAGCGGGAATCGAGCCCGGGTTGCCAGCGGAGAGGGCCGAGCGTTTTACCACTCAGCCATCCAGGCCCCAGGCCCATAAGGGACTACACGCATGGAATGTTTAATAAGTTTATTTACCAAATAAATCATAATTTACAAATATTTCTTAAATCAAAGTTGTATAAATATTCTGTTCTTAGAGCGTCCCTAATGGAAGCATATCTATGTCCCCAATCTATGTCACCCCAGGTGTCTTTCTTTCAAGCATCAAAGTTCTTGCAAGAGTGCCTGGGTCCTTTGGCAAGTAAACATTGTGAGGTTCTAGGTCGGATCGACATAATTTAGAAACGGATCTGGATCTAGACATTACCTGTTGGACGATTTTTAGTTTTACTTATGTTAGGCTCGGATACAGTGTTCGGTAAATAACACTTGTTTACTAAGCGTTAGATGATTGATGGGTGAGCCGGTGAGAAGAACTGAATCGTGAAACTAATCACGTACCAAGAGAACACCTGGCGTGATCAGATGATATGCACTGTGAATATCTGCGTTGATTATCTGTTCAATGCATAGCCTTTTAAAGTCATTGAACCTTTGAAAAACAAAACGATCGATGTCCCTAGATGACTCGTGACTAGGAATCGTCTGGTATGCTCCAGGTACGAGGAGGACCCACAAAGCTTGGCGGTAAAAACTGTGACATATATAAGTATGTGAAGGACACAACAGTTGAGATTGACACAACAATTGACAAAGGTCAGTGAACGATGCCCCAAAATATATCAGCTACTAAGAACAATGCTGATTCGTCACTGCAGGAAGTCTCGGTATTATGTTGTACTAAATGTAAATCTTCCACACTATTTCTAGTTCTGTCAATTAAATTTTCTGAAACATACGTGTCTTTTCTTATACAGTCGTGACTGATAATCCGATACTGAATGTAATACGCTAATTTACGTCGGATTGCAAGGCTGTCGGACTGTCAAATCAATAAAGGTGACGGAGGGTAAAGATACAATGTGACCTAAATGTTTGGCGAACTTGTTATAATTCATTAAGTATTTTGTTATAATAAACTACGTATATGATATTGTTACGATTAATGTGAATAAGAAAATAAAAAAATCCGTCATGGAGTACTGTTTTTATTTTTTATATACGTGTATATATATACTACGCTCGTCAAGATTGACGACCTATGCAGATTCTAAAATTATGAGATATGCTTATATTTCTGAACAAACATAAACTAAATGTATATATATATGAACCAGCGGTTGATCTACTAAGTTCATGTGCGTGTAAAGAATGCAAGCATATCTGTCTGGTATCATGTTCTTTTATTTTTTTCATTTTCACGGACTTTTCTAAGCGGTCGGCATCAACGTCCCCTGCAGCGAAGCCCTACTCCTCAATATACCGTAGCCCTGTTTCCGTTCCCGCAATCGTGTCTCTGAGAGTTACTGGTTTGGAAAGGACCATCTTCTCCCTCAGACTCGCTGTCACTGTCGCCCCCATCTTCTTTGACCATTGGCACAATATCAGCGGCCGACGGCATTGCTTCCGTGGGCTCCATGTTGTTTAATACAAGGTTTCGCTCTGCGGTCACGTGGTCCGCGCTGTTGAGTGCCTGGAAAAGGTAATTGTAATTGTGCAAAGTGAAAGATCCCAAGACAGACCCGTTTTTTTTTCACAAGTTAAGTATAAAAGAATATTAAATATATATATATATATATATATATATATATATATATATATATATATTTAAGAAGCAGGAACCTGGATTGACACTGTATAATAGTATTATCATTTATAATTTATAATTTATAATTTATTATAATACTATAATAAATATAAATAATTATAATGCTAAATATATTGAACATGCTTACCAGAGAATATATGCGTGCGTCTGGTTTTGTATTTTGTACGCCATCGACCATCGGAAGCTGTATGGGCTGTCCAAAGACGGATGATGTTGTATTTAAGTTTTATTGTTTTTTATAACAAGATACTGGGATTCACCACCGTTAATGTAAGGGCAAAAAGACGGAGTAGGGAAATTGTCAGTGCCTTCGAACGGACTTTCCGCTGAGACCAGTATTTCCTCTTGTGACTATTTTTTTTTTATTAAAAACGAATTATAGTCCTACTTAAGACAGTTTAAATGTTCAAATAGATGCGGATTGGAGTAAGACTTAAACAGAAGTGAATTTAATGTAGGAGTAACAACTGCACCGTGCTGCAGAAGTTTAATATAGTTAATTGGATATCAATACAAATACAGACAGTAGTGACAATCGGTGTCCCATCATATTACATCCGAATAATCGTGAAACTAAAAGAGCACACGTATTTATAGTAATAGAATTTATTGCCATATGTAACCAGGAGCAAAACTAATACAAAACACAAAAGTTAGGAAAGCAAAATAGGCAACATTAACAAAGGCAACACTGGATACAAAGTATGTTTGACAGGAGAAGTTATATTCTCTTCTGTCGTAGAATATTACTTAAAACAGATACGGTAATACATTGATAATATTTCTATTTTATTATGATATAACCACAGTATATATATTTGCATTGTTCTGGAAATAAAAAATGATCATTTGCTAACAGGTTCTTTATGCAAGCATGACGTATGGTTACTGATATTATGTTCTGATTTTCATATACGGCCACAGCAGAAAAAAATCCGAAATAATTCTCATATTTCAGATATATCTAATGTGCGGTGCAACATCAGCAGATCACCAGCAAACCTCTAAGCTTGGCAACTGTAAGGAAATAAAGATTTCCCATAAACTTTAAGCGTTTCATACATTTATCATTCTAATAAGGAATATAACAAGAAAAGAAAACTCTTTATTGTCAAATAAGGAAAATAATGTAAGGTAAGGCTTATATATAAACTAATCCTTTAGCATGTAAATATGTTCCCGGGAATGAATCATATGGATATGATGCAACAGTAGTTACAGGATATATAAAAAAGCACAAAAAAATTACTTAAGCTACAACTAACCTCAAGTATACTTGCTTTTGCACTTGGTCACCGTTTGATTCCTCCAGCGACTCCGTCTAACACCTGCCGGAAGAGCTTAAATATGGCTTCCCTGTGGTTGTCTGGGTAACGGATCCCGAGCTCTGCTGCACGTTGTATCGCCCACTCGCTGTTCTTCTCGTGTTGTACTCCAGATCCCAACAGGCCATACACAGCTTGAAGAAATTCACTTTGTTAATTCAAAAGCATCCTTTACTTATAAGATAACCAACTGTCATTTACAGGGAAAATAATACTATAAAATGCTGAAAATGTTGATAACGTCAGCTGAAGATCCTTCCCGGTCATTATTTAATGTATAGAGTTATGTCTCATAAATCTTTAATAAATCACCTAGCTGAGACGACAATGTCAGTACAATTTGGGGGTTCTTCTCACTACATCTGTGCTAACCTTGATCAGCCCTGAAGTTTGTTTGTCTAGTTTGATGTCCATTTGGTGTGTGACAGGTGGGTGCAAGTGCTATATTGATAATTGACCCATAAGTAACATTAAAGAATGACCTCATGTCAATTAATTAGTTGCATATACTTACAAGCGCGTGTCGTGCTTCCACAGTGGACCAACACAGGTCCTGCCCTGCCGGCGTTCAATATTTTATCTTTATGTCGCTCCCACATCTCCACGCTGTAACCGAGCTGACCACCTTTCACAAAGACATTTCCAGTACAGTATAATCATGCTAAAAGACATCGGTATTTGTTATGACGCCTAACTTGAAATACAATCATTTGTATGTTATATGATTATTTCACTTCAGAAGCGGATCCAGAGGGGCGGTCCACGGGTCCGGACCCCCTTTTTTCATCAGAAACAACGTTTTTTTAGGGCTTCAGGCAAAATTTTGCCATCTGGACCCCCCCCCCCCTTTTTTTCAGACCTGAGGACCTTTTTTTGGGGTTTCCATTTGTCCCTGCACTTTTATAGTGCAAATGGTTGCAATGCTATGTTTCGTTCCTCTGGTTTTCATAGTATGGTTGTTTATTTAACTGCATATGTTTATTTATAGGATTTCAGAAAAGCGCCCCAATGCAAATTTAATTGACATTCAATCTTACCTTTTGGTGTATGAATATACGCAACTCCTTCGACATCGTTCTAAGCAGCTCTCTCTAAGGTTTCGTTGTAGCCAACGTCATCCCCGAATGCCAGAAGGTTCCTGGATGCGTAGTTTTCAGTAGAATTTAAATGTATATACTCGTTGACCTTGTAAGGATCAATCCTCGTCGCCTCCAAGCGGGCCTGGCTCTGTCGTCCCCCATCATCGTAGGTACCTGTACCATCATGAATATTCAATAGAACCACCTCCTCCTGTGAATACCAACCTACAAAAGTGACACCCAGACGGACGTTGACGACGCTCCTGATTCCTGTGTTCTGCAGCCGACCAAGATAATTGGATTTTATCTGACCAGCAATAAACCAGTCCTTGATTACAGGTTTGATTAACCACAGGCTCCGCCATGTGGTCAACGACGTATCAGGCTTCGTGACATTGACCGGGATCGCTTCACCTGTTATACTTCGGATAACTTCCCGAGCTTGTTCGTTTCCGGTATAGTCATTTCCCAAAAGAGCTGCCCTCCGGAAAAATTCATTGATGTCAATCCTTGGTGTTACACTAGGGTCATGGCGACTGACATTGGCAAGATAAGACAATGCCACAAAGGAAGCTGAATACGCAGACCGACAGTGGAAGAGAACCGGTTTAAGAGCCGCCTGGAAATGCTCACCGAACCGCTGAACAGCCTCGATAGTAAAACCGCTCTCACCAGGTTGTAGAACTTGGTAAAACTGAAGACCGGCCAATCTTGTTGCGATATCTTTTGCTTTATCTGTTTTGGGGAGAATATCCTCTCCGATACTGTCAGGCACAGTAAAGTTAAACAGTGATATGATACTCCTAAAGCCGGTCTCTGAAGCGTATTTGATCTGGGTCTCGGTAAGACGACCCGCAGTGTACAGGTCCGGAGTGATCCATTTAACCCACCATCCTTTAGGGGATGGCAGTAACGTATCAGGGCTGGCCTTGCTCGTCTGACACAGCAGACCAATGAAGAAGATGATTTCGACAGCAGTGTTCACAAACATTGTGCGGGAATATATACCGCCACTCTGGCTGTGTGAACCTAAACCGTGACGCATACTAAGATCAGTATGTTTGACGATGAAAGGAGTATGTCTAATAAACACAGAAGGCACTGACCTTTGTCAACAGCATTGAAAAGAAGTACACGCCTCTCGTATTACACTGAGGAAGTAATGTGAACTTGAGCTGATAATTTAATTGATTTATATGATATATGAATCATACCTACAAAAGCGCCATCTGTTTAATTATCAAGCTTCAATATAGACACACAATGACATAATCGATTAACGCGTATTAACAGAATTCATGTGTAAAATGGTGTACCTAAGCGGGTTTGTTTTATAATCTAAAACATGTCTCCTTATTTCGAATGACCAATCCATGATATTCATTATCCACAGGTTCTATAGCGAACCTCTTGAATGGAGCTTTGTTCTTCTATAAAAAAAACCTCACCAGTCTATGACACACCCATTATAACATGCCATCATTATTATATGTCTTACTAGTATAGCCTACCAAAGTAACATAAGAATGGTATTCGGTAATATATTGCTTACATAAGTTACTATACATTATTAGCCTCGCTGCGTAATGTGTTGATTTTGCCCAGGGTCATCTTCATTTAGGGGGTGAGTGGTGCTTGATTGACAACGGCATGGGATGTAATATCATATCTTGTCAGGGACTTGATGGTTAGAACATCGGCTAAATGTAAAAATCCTCTGTTTGCGGGTAACATATTTGGTAATACGTACAAAATCAAGTGTTGAATGTCGGCAGTGTTCTGATTTTAAGCTAAGGAAAAAAATCCTGATATGAGTCGACACGGGCTTGATATATTAGAAATCTTAAAGCATGGCAAGTTTAGCAGGCAAATTTAGTACTTTAAATTCAATAATATACAGGAGTTATTTTTAAAATGGGAAGATCTGTCTTCGATATTAGCATAGGTTGAAGGTTTATAAATCCCTGTCTTTGTTTGCCCGCAGGTTGTCAATATTCAAAAAGTGAAATAAAATTTCCTGGGAGAGTGGGCCACTGGTCAAGGAACAAGTGTTAAAAATACTGGGTCGGATGAATAATACAAGGCCTTAGCTCTTGAATGCTTTCCAATTTTATTTAAGTTTGGTTACAGTGTCCAGTGTCTAGCACCTAGCGTTAGGTGATCAATGGGTGAGCCGCGAAGAGCTCAATCATTTCTTAGCATGAGAAAACCTGGCGTGACTTTCCTGCCCAGAATCTCACATATTATACAAATTATATACACTGTGACGTCTGCAGTGATGATTTAAATATGAAGTTGTATTCATAGCCCAATACAGTGCGTGAACCTTAAAATAATTCGTCACTGCAGAAAGTCTAGGTATCATTTTGAAGAAATCTCTACGTAAATATTTGACACTTTCTTGTTCTCTCAATGATTTTTCCCCAATACTAGATATGCTAAAGCCAAACTAAGTTTCAGATGAATGCGGATCGGAGTAAAACCTTAACAGGGTGTGATACACGCAACGTTGCAGCGAGAGTTTAATATCATTAAATGGGTACTTTACTAAAAGTTGGTGCTGGTGCTTTGTGTAAAACAGACACTACAACTCTAAGACACATTAATAAAAAAATATACGAGAAAAAGGCTGAATATATATGTTTATGGGATGCTTTCAAAGGGTATATGGTACGTAAACACCAGTAAGATAAGAATATATCACACATTTTGGAGTGACACTTGTTCCATGTTAGTACTATAGTTTTATATAGAACACATTACAGGTAAGTGGGTATCATTGTAGCCAATAAATCCGAAGAATAAAAACAACTGAGATGGCACATGTATTTATAGTACATATATTTATAGAAATAAATTTAATTATTTATTGTCATGTGTAACCATGAACAGAATTGATAAATAAAAAAATAGCGACGCGTGAACGATGGAAAAGCATTATTTGATACAAAATATACTAGACAGGAACGACATTTTACTCTGTCGTATAACGTTTCTTAAACTGACACAGTAATATATAAATTACATCTGATGTATCTTATGTGCTTTACATCATGTGATACAAACACCATCAGATCAAGCGCAAACTACAAGCCTGGCTACTGTAAAAATTATTTCAGTTTTAATATATTTACAGTCTGAGAAGGAATATAACTTGAGAATTCTTTGTTTAATTCCAGTGTTGCGAAGGCATTGATTTCACTATCATCATATAAGGATAAAAATGTACGGAAAAGCTTACATATAACCAACAATTTAACATGTGAAATATATTCCATGGCAACTGACCATAATGATACGATGCGACATTAAATACAGGATATCTATGATAAATGGTTAGCACAGAAATGTTATAAAAGCAACAAATAACGTCAGGTGAAAATAACACTGGTATTGTAGCACTAGATCACCGTTAGATGCATCTTCTGTTACGTCTAACATCGCCGGAAGAGCTTAAATATGGCTTCCCTCTGAATTTCCAGGTAACGGATCCCGAGTTTTACTGATGTTCTATTGCCAACTCGCTGGTCTTTCCGTTTTGTTGTCCAGACCCCAAGAAGGCATATACAGCTTGAAGAAATTGTCCTTTGTAAATTCAAAAGGTTTATTCCAGTAAAAGATAATTGACAGTCATTTACTACCAAAATAAAACGACAGCACGTTGAAACCATTGATGTCAGCTGAACATTATTTATTATATAGATTATTCCTTTTAAATCATTAATCTATAGAGTTCTGTCTCAAGAATCATTTATTTCTTCTGATCTGAGACGACTGTACCAGTTCAACAAGAGGGTTCTTTACAATACATACTTTCTAACTCGATCAGTTTGTTTGAACACGTTGCTGTAAATTTAGTGCAGGGGGAGGGTACAAATGCTATATTGATACCGTGCCGGTGTAAATTTAATCGATGCCCCATTAGTACATATAAAAGATATCGCTAGCGCTTAAAGCTCCGATGACTTCGTGTCAATAAATTAGGTTGATTTAGCTGCATATGCTTACAAGCGCGGGTCGTCTTCAACAGTGGACTTTCACAATTCCTGCCCTGCCGGCGTTCAAGATTTGATCTTTATGTCGCTCGCACATCTCCCCACCGTATCTGAGTATACTGCCTTTCAAAGACATTTCAAAAAGACCGAAAGATAGTGGTACTTGTTATGACAGCTAATTTAAATAAAATGTGGTGTATGGTATATGATTATTTCACTTTAATGGTGGAAATGGTTGCAATTCTTTGTCTAGTTCTTCCCACTGTCATGGTTAGTATGTTTATTTTTTCTCACTGGATAGGTTTATTGATATATACATTAGGTCTTACCTGTCGGGGTAAGAATATATACAGCTCCTTCGACATCGTTCAGCGTGGCTTTCTCTAAGGTTTCGATGTAGCCAACGTCATCTCCGAATGCTAGAGAGTTCCTTTAAATCGTAGTTTCGATTAGAATTTACATGTATATAATCGTAGACTTTGTCAGAATTAATCCTCGTCACATCCGAGCGGGCCTGGCTCTGTCATCCGACTTCATTGTAGGTACCTGTATTATAATGAATATTTAAGAGGACCCCCTCCTCTTGTGAATATCATCCTTGTGAATAGTTGTGACACCCAGACGGACGTTGACGACGCCCCTGATTTCTGTTTTCTGAAGCAGTCCAAGATGGTTGGATTGTATCTGGCCAGTGCAAAACTAGTACCTCTTCACAGGTTTGATTAACCACAGTCTCTGCAAGTTGGACAACGACGAATCAGGCTTCATGACGTTGACCGGGATCGCTTGACCTGTAATATTATGGATAACTTTCCGAGCTGGTTCGTTACTTCTAAAGTAATATCCCAAAAGAGCTGCCCTCCGGAAAAACTCATTGACGCTAATCCTTGTGTTTGCATATTGGTCATGGAGACTCATTAACAAGAGAAGACAATGCTAAAAAGATAGCTGAATAGCGGACATACAGTAGAAGAGAACTGGTTTAAATGCTCCCCAAATAATTTATCTTGACTTATGGTGCCACAGACAATATATTTATTTTTGTTATTTCATCCATCCTTGCGTCTTTGAATACTTGGACATCTCTGATGCCACAATGTTGGAGGGCTTCAGGAGAAATTCCATAATTCACTTTATTCATTCCTCTGTGATCCAGTAGACATCTGTAATCGATTCAGCATATTTTTGTTTTGTAAGCAGTCAATCAGAATTTAAACACGACGTGTAATAAGATACTGCATCAGAGGTACCCCCATTAAATTATTCCCTAATCTTTAACACTTTCTGTTTAGAAAGAGGAAATAATAAGTCTAGGGCAATGTACGGGTATAATTATGTGTGATCCTGTTTCACTGTTACCAGGAAATGATAATCACCATACCCTGTCATTATAATTTCCTTATGCTCCTTTCTTCATAATGACTGCCTTCTTTCGAGGCGCAAAGTCAATAATGATCATAACGTCTACACTAAACAATAAAATTTAAGTCCTACATCACTGATAAGAATATTTATCACGAAGAGCACCAGGGTTCTTGTGAATATAATGCAAATAACCGTATTATGAGAATGTGTATATAACAAGGAAAGCAGGAGAGACGGATTTACTCAGCATTATCATTGTTTTCAGACTTTTTTGAGTGGTAAAGAATTTTGTATTTATGTATTTTCTTATATATAAATATACTTTTAAATATATATAAAAATATATAAATTCTCATATATATTTATATATATTTTTATATATATTCTTATATTACTCCTTTCTAAAGCCCCTTTTCTCCTGGGTTTTTTTTGGTAGATATTTCTGTCATATTTTTTTTCTTTCCGCTCGCGAACGGCGCGTTGTTTTGCTATTATTTGCTAATATCTATAATTCTTACCCGTATAATATGACACACTTCCACTATTACGTGGGTACATGGCCCTTTCGGTGGAAACCTGTCACATTACCCATATAACAATACTTCCCTCAGATAACATTTTATAAAATTATTACAAATTATAAACCTCCCTACTTAATTTATTGTTTGACCCCCGGATACGAGCGGAGCCGGATTTATTTAAGGTTTATGGTGCCTTAGTGATACAGGACATACATAGATTGCCTGTAAGGTTACCCTGTGGTTTTGTGATACAATAAAACCTATAAATTACGGCCTTTTCTCGAGGTGTTAAGCAAAACAAATTTGACTAGCTGGGACCAAAAAGCAGCCTGTATGACAATCCGCTATTGATTATAAGTGCTCTATAAACACAATGTAGCTGGCCATTACGAGTTTGATTCAAACTAAAAAGAGTTAAAAACCAAGTACACCTGGAATGCCAACTAATCACTTAATTATGATAATTATGATAAAATATATACAATAAATGCTTGCGCAATATATCATGATAATTAGTAACCATGGATCCACTAAATAAATACAAATGCAGTTTTGCCCAGATCAAAATTAAAGATTGATGCCTATTGTATATCGTTAATGACAAGCCTAATACCGAAAGTAATGAAACCTCTTTTTACTTGAGTTATTGACATTTGTAAGACATTTCTGAATAATGGAAGTTAAAATATTAACTGACAGCATATGCCGGTACAAAACCTTCCGGTTGCAGAATAATAGGTTAATCCGGTCATAGAGTTTTTGATACGAAAGAAAACATTGTTCGATGTATGAGAAACTATCAAAATGCAAGTTCACAACTGGATCATATTCCGGTTTACGTTTTGTTTTGGTGATGTTCTTAAAAAAAAGGGATGTATTGTGTCTCAGTGTACATGCACGAATATGTCATTTATTGACTGCACCAGGAAGAATTTATCATAGTTCTCGTTGATAGACCCCCTGCATTCGGTGAGAAACATTGATATGAGGTATAATCTACTGGCCTCTTAAAATCAAGTGTTACGGCTCTTTCGAAATGCTGTTTCCATGAATTTTTCAAACAACATAACAAGTGTTCCAAATGTATCACACAAAATATTACAGAGCTTGTATGTCTCCAAAAATGAACTGTAAAGAGCACTTAATATTTCCTTTCCATCAATGATACAGCTAGAAACCCTTGTTCTCATTAACAACAATATTTCTCAACTTAGCAAAGCGTCTTTCACAAAACTTGCTAAACTTCAAAAACTTAACCTTGCCTCCAACAGGCTGACAGTACTAGACCTGGATTACTTTTCCGACCAGCTGAGATACTTAATCGTAAAGAACAATCGGATCAGGCAGGTAATCATGAATAAAAAGTAGGATAAGTTACATTGGCTTGACCTGCGATACAACAGTTTGATTCTTCCATTAAATTTCCCATCACATGCACAGGCACCCTTGATGTTATCCTTGGCTGGGAATGCTTTATTCTGTGACTGTAAGGTTGATTCATTGATGGTGATGTATAAAGGGAAACGAACCATTGAATGGTCATGTCACACTTCAGAATCAGATCTGATGAAACAAAAGACTGGTATTAACTGCTCCTACAACTACGTTGACTCCATGAAAGCAGAGATAGTCACTGGGTGCACTCCTACAAAACCAGAGTTTTTGAATAAGTACAGGAACAAGACCACTTGTCAAAAACCACGTTTGGCTTTCGTGCTATCAAAAGAGGACTTACAACTAAGGTGCCGTGTGGTTGATAAACTTCCGATAGACGAAATACGTATATATGGACCCTTAGGGACGGCATTGTCAGAATCTCTCCAAGTGAAGTCGGCTAACAAGAGGATTTACGCCAAACCATCTGTGCCCGGTAATTACACCTGTATTGCTACAAATCCTGTTTGAACAAGTGCAAAAAGTCATCTTTTAAACGAAACTGCCATTCGTCACGGAGCAGGTAGTAAACCAACGTCCAAGGTATACATACTGCCAATAGTTATTTGTATCGCTTTCATCACGATTCCTGTCCTCGTTTTGTATCATGAATTCTCCAAACTCGCGTTTTGGAAGCAAAATCGGGAGACACATGAATCTCCTACCACAAAAAGCCAAGTCTGTGAGGTAACTGCTAATCGTCATTCACTTGATGCTGCGGGAATGGACCATGAGGTTCCGATGGCAACCGTCAATAACACGCACACAGAAGACCATAATATATATAACGAAATCACAAGTTTCTATTAGAGTCTTCTCCTGATGAATATAAAGTATACATGGTTCAAGTGCTTGGGTAAGAGGGAGGACAGTTATCCAGCTGTTTTCTTTGGTTTTTGTTGTTGTTTTTATGCATTTTATATATTTTCTGTTAGCAAACAAAATTCAGCGCCCATTACATAATTAAGTAAATATAAAAAAGGAACACATTTACTTTGGGATTGGCCACATGAGCAACAAACCACAATCGAGTGCAATATCAATGAATTGTTCAAGCTGTTTATATATCATGTTGGCGGAGGACAGACGTAGTTGTAGGGTAATATATGTCGCCTGAATATGTCTAGAGCAGGTACAGTGAGTTTTCCAATCGTGACGTCATCACTGTGTCGGTAAATATATCAGGTTTAAGACGTTTGAATGACGTAGAAAGACGTAGAATGCTTTAATAATACTAATGTATTCATATTCCGTTTTAAATTTATTATAAAGGACACTTAAGAAGCAAAGCAGTATTTCCTTCACATCTGCTATGTATATAACTTACGTCAATGCTACAAAGGGTATTTTTAAAAAAACGGATAGCCAGAGGTATAGAGGAATTGAGTATAGCTGTCACACCTATTTGGGATGATTCATTAGACTGTGTAAATGAAAGGTTTAAGGAAATGTGTACTGTGTTAATTACCTTGAATTCCACGTTGTCTATTTGTTGATTGATGCATTTCAACACGGTGAATTGTGTATCGGCTGCGTGTATATATCTTGTTCGCCTATACAGGTATTGATTTGTCTGGTTAAATTATTGTTCATAATTCTTTTATAAGATTATGTGAATGACGTGCTTACGCATGTCTCATCAATTATTACTCACCCAGTTACTTTCAAGTCTTTGTACCATCCGGAATATGATTAGTAACAAAATAGAACAGATAATAGAGTTAATTCGCGTACATGGAATGGTTTTCATTGCCCTGGGAAATGTGCAGTTCTTGAGTTTGAGGACTGAAAAAATTTGCAGGCCCACATGGTTTTAGAAATGAGGAAATGAGAAAATATTTTAATATTTGACTTGGATACGGGGGATGGTTATTTGCTTCTAATCCTTCCATCAATAAAGAACCATCGAGTGATTATCGGGTTATGATAAATTTGCAGTGATTTATAAAAAATTCATGCAAATCAGAGAAAATAAGACGAATAAACTGCACTAAATATAACTACAATGTAATTTAGCGGAAATATAATTAAACATACAGGCTTTACACGAGCACGGGAAAATGTATTATAACCAATTAACTGATAAATAATGAAATGTAAAATGCATATACCAGAATACGTAGCTTATCTATATTGCATATTTTGTAAATTACAACTTAATATAGGATGCAGATTTGGTAATATTTATCTTTCAAAAGAACACATATTCTGATAGCTAATAGAGTTGTAGCTTTCCCTCTATCAGTAACTGCTTTGAAAAATCATCTTGTATCTGAAAAATATAAAAGATACTCGCCGTAATAAAAAAAGAGATAAAACGGCAGTTCTTTTAATAAGGAGACGTACTGAGGTGGATCCAACTTCGTTGATTGCAGCGCAGGAATAGTTGCCAGACGACGACCTGGCGTTCAATTTATATGCTGGGTGATGTGGGGCATTCACCCCACAAAACCGATTACATTGTTCTTTCTGAGGGGCCATATATACGTACTTGTTTTATCAGACTTATATCAACCACATGGCGTTTCAGTGACATGCTTACTGGTTATAGTACGAAAGACAATCGTAGCTTTAGCAAGTTGACCTGGTTCACGAAGACATTCCTAAACGCTGGTTTCGAACAGGTGCAGCTATGTATACTGTCTCGTATGTTTTTGATGTCCATTTTTATTTCATAACACCGCAAAGGCTATGGTTCCAATATCATTACACCTGTTACCAAAGGATGGCAGCATAAGCAACACAACCAAGACGATCTCCATTCCATTAGACTATTTTGCTACAGAGGGTAGCACATATGGCAGCACAAGAAACACAAATAACACAGGGCCCTGGTTCCTTTATCACCATACCGTTGACCAAGAGACGGCAGCAAAAGCAACAAAACAACAAAACTTCTCATCTATCAGACTATTATCCTACAGAGTGCAGCACAAGCACCTCAACCAGCACAGAGCTATAATATACAGTAGAATCTCGATATTATAACTACCAACAGGACAAAGTGGTTGCATTTTTTAGTCGTTCGTCTGAGTGGTGATTTGCTAGGATCCAAGAGCAGCCTCCATTGCCACGCGCTATTTATTGTATGTGCTGTGTAGCTGGCCATTGCTCTTTAAAGTACTTCTTTTTCACCTCAGCAATATGGTTAAACACGAGCCATCTTGTAAAATTTTATTTAGCATTATTGAAAATGAGTTGGAATCAATCTAGAATTGGGAATTTATAACAAAGCATATCTGGAACGTCAACGTATAACTTATTTTAACCTTTATAATATGTACTACATATCCTTTCAAAGTTACACTCCAAATATTATAATCAGTAAGCATGGATCCATCAAATTAATATAGGGAAAATCTAACCCGTGCTGCGTATGTCTCATGGGTGAAGTTATGTTTCTAACAGCTGATCAAATGCTTCCCAAGAAGAAACCTAGTATTTTCTTTCTTGATCGGTGATCTGGATAAGGAAAACAAAGAACACAAAGGGCCTTTGTCGGGTTGTCAGGTTACGGACTGTGTTTACAAATGCAAAACCAGTGCCAATCAGCGGGGTGATTTTATCACACTGAGTCCATGATATGCACGAGTAATGAATAATTGGTAAAGCAACACCACTCAGGGCATTTGCAGTCATCGGTGACTTCTTACCAGTCACTGGGATTGGGAGATCCTTATCCAGGATTAATGACCCTCTGTATAGTGAACCTAAGCTTGGTGGAAAGGGGGTACGCCCTAAGTATGACGGTGGATAGCATAATATCGACCCTCCGACATTATGACCAGGTTACTGGCTGTCAGAGTGCGTTTACATCTAGGTCTGGGGAACGCATTTTAAGGCCTCATGAGTATGCAAATATGTTCGTAATTTGTTAAAACGCCTCATTGCCTACAGATTCACTGTCAATTGACATAAACCAGACTAATGGTTGGCATTTTAGTATACTTTCTTATAACACCAAACATGAGCGTTTAACTCAACCCCTCAGCATGTTTGTTGAATTTCTGACCGCGTGAATGCAGTTATGGTTCGCATGGGTTACTAGACGCAGCCAAATTATACGCGATACAGGATATGACTCGTTACCATAGAGACATGGTTTCAGTTTGGTTACAGTACAGCCGTAAGACGGGTATGAATAATGGAAGTTTAAATTATTTAATAATTTAACATTTAAAAATCTTTTTGCGAACATGAATTTAAATTTTTAATTTGCGTGTTATCATATTTAGTATTTATACAACACGTATTATTTTTTATCACATGATATCATTTTGTTCAAGAGGCGTGTTTTAAAAAAGATTTTTTTTGCATAAGGATTCTCACCCAACTATGCCTAACCTATGTTGAATAACCTATGTTAATAAGCTGTCAGAACAGAGGTACACCTATTCGGTTAGCGATTATTTGTAAACATCTAGTTTTTCTTTCTTAGAAATACAACATTAAAAAGCACTGGACAAATGAACCATGCTTTAAAATCAAACATAGGAAAGTCTTCAATTTTCAATTGTATAAATTTAATATTCGCGTTAATAGTATAATGGTAGAGGCATGTCGTCTTTTATTTATAAACATATACATGTACTAGATATAGAATCAGACCGTCAACTTAGCCATTTAATTAAATGTTCATCCTAGAAGCTTTGAATAACTAACTTATAAATAACAAATATACGACCGGAAAGCAGTGCGTGTTTTATATCAAATGGTATTGGTACTAATAGGCATTGGCAATTCATATATCTTAATTCTGACATCCGATTTCCTATGAGAACACAAACATTTACAATGCGAGATCTGTCGAGACTGAGTTCTATTGTATTTGTGTGAAACTTGAAAAAGAATATTACAAATCATATGGGTTCTCATAACCATCAAACTTTGATAGGAGACGGGCGTTAAATTAGAATGCTACATTATGGTGAAGGCACATAATTTCTCTGATAATCTTATCAAAGTTCATATATTAATTTGTCGCCCATTATATGTATTTTTTTTCTTATTAATTTACCTTTATTAAACTTATCCTATGCTTAACCCTCCCCTTGCTTTCTATTCGCGGTGGGTAAAAATCTTATCTACAGATAATTTTAGGAATAACCACCACCCTAAAGGGGATCCAGCAGCCGGTGTAATCTTGTCCGAATTATTTCATTATGTTCCATATTTCACAATGGTGGCTTCTTTTATATCAATAAGACCGATTTATGTTGATAACCTCCACACATACAATACTATCTTAATTACCAGGCTTATGTAATGCTCCTGCTTCAAATAACAAATAACTGACAGAATATGCTGCTACAAAACCTTCCGGCTGCGGAATAACAGGGCAATCTGATGCAAAAGCATGTGATGTGAAGGAGAGAAAAAAATGTGATGTGAAAGAAAAAAAAAGTGATCGGTTGTTGGAGAGCTATCAAAATGAATTTTAACAACTGGATCGTGTTCCGGCTTACGTTTTCTCTTGCGGCTTATGCTATTCTGAATAAGGCATGTATTGTTTCTCAGTGTGCATGCACTAATATATCTTTTATAGACTGTAGCAGCAAGAATTTATCAATTTTTTTGTCCATGTCAATGACGCCTATAGATGCGGTTAGACGAGTAAACATTTCTTTCAACATGCTGACGTCAACGGACGAAGTTCTACAGCTCTTTCCATATGCTGCATCAAAAGATATTTCAAACAACATGATAAGAAACTCACCGAACATCCCACATCACACGTTAAGAAGTTTATATATCTCTGACAATCAACTTGGAAGAGGAAATATTATTTGTTTTTCATCAATGAAAAGGTTAGAAACTCTTGTTCTGATAAACAATGATATTTCTGAAATAAACAAGGCGTCTTTCATCAACCTTCCTAGTTTGAGAGTACTCAATCTTGCCTCTAACAAGCTGACAGTATTTAACCTGGATTACTTCTCCAGTGAGTTGCGATACCTAATACTGAAGAACAATCGGATCAGACAGGTTATTCTGAATGGCAGCCTAGAACATATGCATTGGCTAGACCTGCGGTACAACAGTTTGGTTCTTCCTTTAGAGTTTGCACCAGGTGTACAGTCACCTTTCAGTTTATCCTTGGCAGGCAATGATATAATCCGTGACTGTAAAGTTGAATCTTTTATGAGAATTTACAGAGGTAAACGAAACGTTGAATGGTCATGTCACATTTCAGAATCAGCTCTGATGAAGCAAAACACTAAAATTAAATGTTCCTATATTTACGTGCAGTCTATGAAAACAGAAGTAGCCACTAGCTCCACCTTTCCGAAGCCCAAGTTTTGGCATGAGTATCGGAACAGGGCCACTTGTCAAACTCCAAGGTTGTATTTCGCACTATCGCCAGACAACATGTCATTAAGATGCCGTGTAGTGGATATGCTTCCGACAGAACAAATACGTATATATGGCCCCATAGGCGAAACATTGTCAGAAGCTATACGCCCCGCATCAACTAAAACAACAATTGACGCTAAGCCGTTGTTGCCTGGTAACTACTTCTGTATTGCGGTCAACGCAGTTGGATCCAGCTCAGTACGTCTGCTCGTAAACAGAACTGCAGGTAATCACCGCCCTGATAATAAGTTAAGCTAAAACACACACAGCAAACAGATAAGTATCCGTTTTATGGGCATTTGCATATATACATTTGCATACGTTTATTTAAGATGTAATTTTTCTGATGCAACCTGACTTCCCTATTCTCATGGACAAAACGTGTACACATGTGTCTACGTGTTATCCTTATGCATGTATGTTTTGATGATCATGCTCTTTTTCACATGGTTTCCTTTTGCACTATGCTGGCCTTTTTTATAAATTCACTAATTAGGTATGTTAATTATGATTATGAAGTCAATCTTAACTGTTAAAATGTCTATGAATATTATTAAGTTAAATTTGTCGTGCCGCTATGTGTGATCAAATTGATAACTAGATGATTCCATGTGAACTGAAAAATAATCCCTGTGGTCTATATTATTTAATGTATTTCAGCATACTTTAATTTTTTGTAATGTAGACGTAGACCTTTTATTATAATTAATATATATTTGACTTGTATGCACATAGCTTTATGTAAACATTTAATATTCCTTTTTAATATTTTTTCAACATACTTTTTCATTTATAGAATAATAAAAGCACTGACTTCTGTGTAAACATTTGAACTGAACACTGGGCTCAATATTGTGTATCGTGTGTTCCATTCACATTTCGGGGATCGTCAGTGTTACACTCCCAGGATCCGAATGTGCGTAAATAGAGTCCGGTTGACGCAAGGTAATCGTGTGTTTCCGCCCATATGCGCGGCCCAGAATTGAATTCTGCAAATGTACATGGCGCTGAATTAAACCAGCATTACAATGGATGGAGGGTGTTACCTCCACGAGAAATACATTAAAATAAAATAAATTAAAAAAAATACAACAAAAGCACATTCAATATGATGTCATGGAATATCTGTAAAATTAAAACTGATATTCCCTAATAGAAAAATTTCACATTTCACCTGTCCCTTCAACATATATAACATATAAAATATAACTTTAATTAAAACCCTTACCCCTCTCCTCGGATTTATGGCCCATCTGAAGGTAAGTTTTGCACATTTTAAACTCATTGTGCATGGACATAAAATTTATTTACTTCGACTTCAGAAGTCCCCTCCTCAAACCACATGCCTATAACTTGAATAATGTCCAGTCTCATTAGCCTGAGATAAATATATTACTTTAAAAATATATTGCTGTTCATATAAGCACCGCATTTTCCACGACACATATATCCAACTGGAACAAAGCTATATTGATAACATAAGATCTTCATTGTTACTGTAACGTTGATTCTTTCATTAGGGTTCAGACGATGAATAAACAATACAACGACCGGCCCTTATGATTACAAAGTATCGGTCAAAACAAAAACAGCCTTGTCCAGTAATTATCCAAGCTCAATATTTCTATTAAATAGAAGGACATTTCAATTTTTGTAAACTCCAGCTGTCTTACATACAATCATTAACAATACACTCATTGTAATGTCATGTGTTAAATAACAGGTGTTATACTGGCATACATTGTAAGTTTATAAACGGAGAGTAGGTGCATATCATACCTAGGTTTTCTCATCCAACGGTTTTCAGAGAATGCTTAAATATTGAAATAGGCCTTGTGGGTCAACTACAGCTCGTTGTAAAAGACACCATCTGTGCCCTTATCACCTATTCATAAAGACTACTGTGTGTCAAATTAAACCTCTAACTGGTTAAAATCGTTTTAAATTTTGCATATCAAATAGAAGATACAGTTGTAAAGCTCTTATATAAATCAACGTGAGGTAATGAGAGGGGTTTAAATAACACCGTGAGAAACTAAATTGACACAAAGTTTATGCAAGTTTTAGATAAATCATTTCATGTTGGTAAAAGGGTGAGAAAATTCTAATGTGAGATACATGTACAATAAAATGTAAAATCCTATATACGGGGGGAGAATCGCTGCATGGACAGTAAGTAAAGAAAGAGCTGGTTGATTTTAGAAAATATCCACATCCAGTTTAGCGTTCATGATTGTGACTATGTGTGACAGTTCACATGGGGAACTCTTGTTCCTGTTTTATTCTAGTAAACCACATATTTTTGGGCAATATATAATTTATAAACGCTAGTCCTAATCTTATATTTTACAGGTGCTCTACAGAAAGAAGTTTGAGGTGTAGTAACAAGACATGGGAACGTGACAAGCTACTGGTCCCCGGGCGGGCGAGACCTGTGGTGGTTCTACATGTTGGTAGTTGCGGCTCAATGGTAGAAAACGCATATTCTAACAAATCGTGTTATATCTGTTTACCTGATACCTCGGAAAGCTACTGGCGCCTTAAGTTAGGTATGAAAAAAATATGTGACGCTTCACAGAAGGAAATGATGATTTAATCACTTGCGATTCGCTTTCACAATTGTCACTACGCGAAAGCATTAGAATGATAATCGTATTATTTAACAAGCAAAATTGAAATCCCAAAGAAAGATCTTCGTGAAAAATGGTAAAATGGTACGTTCTTGCAATTAAAAAATCATATAACATAAAAACATATTTGTGAGTTCAGAATGTGTTTTTTTAATTCACCACCACGTTCCCGTTAAATCAGTACTACAGTCTGTAATATTTGTCTGATCAAAAAATTTGATCATACCCGAACAACTCAGAATTTGTTCACGGATCAACATGTTCAGAGTGATTCTGCTGAGAAACATAACAAGGCAATAATGTAAAAAGTAATATCATTCATTCCTTTGATACAATTAATGCATAAAGTCATTCCGGAACTACTAAGATTTTAACATACATATAATTGTGCTTTTTCAACTAAATGTAACTGTAATATGGCCAGAGGATTCTAATCGAAATTCCAAACTATCAAAGCCTTCATGATGGGGCAATTATTTTTAGGCCTTCAATCAGATTTGAATAACTGTTTTCAGGAACTCCTCCAGAGAATACCTTTGTTAAACTTAACCATTTCTTGATATGTCAAAGCAGAAGGAAAAGTAGGGGTGCATGCCTGCCCCATGTATTCATGCTGTATTTCCAAATTCTACAGCATTCAAACACTAGACTATGCATTACTCATATGGAATGGTCTATGGATAATAAGTTTTTCTTTTTATTCGAGACGAAATCGGAATCACACCAAAGGAGATCTTGATAAATCTAAGTGTAACACACGCAACGTTGTGGTTTTTATGTATTTCATGTGTTGAGGCATTTACATCAAATAATAATACCCCAATATTCAACTGGATTATAGTTAACGCATGTTTTAAAGCTGTGTATATCAGACGTGCAAGTAGTTTAGATATATCAGTGCCATTTCTTTATAATCCTTTTGACATGTCTAGACAATACGTAATTCATGTGAATGTGAGTAGCAATAAATAACATCTCAATTCCAATATTAAAACATTTCCTCATTCGTTAAACCATGTCCGCCTGCTTTTCGTTACATTCCGCAAACACAGGAACGTAATTAATATTAAAATGTTGTTGTCTGAACGTTGTTTACTCTCTCATTACCCGTATCAAATTATCATTACTTCCTTTATAGCACCCAAGATTTTTAACTTATGTATATAAATTAAAATACCATTAGATCATATTCATGTTTTATATCAAGGATGTTTTAAGGTCTATTGTAACAAATTTTTAATAAGCATATGCTGGATAACTTAATAACTGTAGTAACTGCTGCATTTTTATTTTCCTTTAAACCAAAATAACAAAAGCAGGAAAATTACGTGTATAAGCCCTTGTCCTGTAGTCTAAAACCGTAAAGATGTTTTGCAGATGTACATGTTACTTAGATAGGCAAACATTTTAAACATGTTAGGCGGTTACATAAAAAATAAAGGTTAAGCACCGTCAGGTTAGGAATGTTGATAAAGGACGCTTTGCTAAGTTCGGAAATGCTGTTGTTCATCAGAACAAGGGATTATAACTTCATCATAACTAGCTGATTACCCCGGTAACCCATATTAAATGATATGACGAATGTTGGCTCAATTTGTTTGTTTTTAAAAATAAAATAAAATATAGATTTTATGTAGGACACTGTCCAAATAAGATATGTACAAATATTTTATATTTATTTTGTGGCGCTGTGTTGGTGATAGGAATTTCTTACATCGATATGTTTAGCTTGAAGAACTGGTCAGTGATAATGTTTACTTTTGCAAACCAGAATAGGGCGAAGGGGCATTCAGATTTTAGAAGATCTTTGACTTGTTACATATATTATTATTGATAGACGTATGAAGGATATATTGTGGTAAGGAAGATATGAAGGATGAATTATCTTGATGTTTTACGGCAAGCAAGCTGTCCATCAGAAAGAAACGGGAATATGAAACGGGATGGATCCCTCTTTTCCTAAATCATGAATCCGCCCTTGGGAAGGCCTACCGATCTTTCTGACTGTGCAAAAACACTCCAATATGACACTTCAGTTGACACCTCTTGTCAGAAGGTACACGGTAGATGTAAAAGAGATTGAACATTCCAAATTATGTTTTTGCAGGGATAATGTATGATGTATTTTAGGTGGGAAACCACTCAAAGTAAAAGAAGATGTGTTTTGTAGGGACTATAAATGATGTCCTTTGTAAGGATCATGCATGATGTATTTAACGTGGGAAACAACTCAAAGTAAGAGATGGTCTGTTTTGTGGGGACTATAAATGATGTATTTATAGTGAAAAAAACTCGCAAAGTAAAGAAGCAGAGTTCAATTAACGAAATTTTGATGGAGGGCCTGAATGCGGGGCCCTGTTTCCCCCTGATTATCGGCCGCTTCATCCTTGTTGACATTGTGTCCCTTTCTCCCCACAGAAAGCCCATCTATGAATTTCAAGGATAAACTACCTACCCATATTCATTCACACGTCGAAATCAAGCTCTTTCCCTGAGATGTAAATTACAAAAATAAAGTAAATGGAGCAAATATAGACCAAGTATCTACAACATCATGCCAAATGTGACAAACGGAAGGTAATTGTCCCTGAAACATATTTCATATTTTGATAAATCCGTGGATCTATTTAGCTGAGTAATATCCGTGACGCTGTATTGTAAATAGAAAAAGAAAATTATGCACCTGCGTCCTTAGCTAGTTTACGTGACACAACTGTTTCCACAATTGTCGAAGATGTAAATGCAAGGTATAGTGCAGCGACAGTTGTCCTGGTCATTTCATGACAATGCAAATTATTTTTCTGGGTGAATTGGGGAATTATCATTATTGCATACTGATATAAGAAATAAGTGCCAAGGGATAGAGAGTCACATGTTGTTCACTGACTAAGCAATTTGGTCATTGACTGGGTCAAATGTTAAGTGCTTAAAACAATGGCTAACATGCTTAAATAGGTCAGTGACACCAGGAGTCATCTATGTGCACATCAGACTAAACCTGCACAGGTTGATTGTGTCGCATGCGAGTTTTGTAAATAATCAGATTACCAAGCGCCGAGGCAAGCATTCCGGTTTTGCCAAAGGAAGTTCGAATGGATTCATCTCTTATATATTTATCTGCTTTAGCAAACACATTATCCTCCACTGTGTGTTTAGTCTGGAAGTGCTTATATAAATGTTTTGGTACTTATATAGATAACCATCCAATTGTGTATTAGTGTATAATTATGACTGTACATATATAATTTTCTTATCTCCAACAACTTATAAATAACAAATATATGACAGCCAGTCTAATCCGCACAAAACGCTGCCGGTTACAGAATTACAGATCATCTGAGGTGGGAAGCAAACGAAAATCATCCGATTGCTGTGTTGGATGTATCAAAATGGATTCTAACAATTTGGCCATTTATTGGCTGATTTTGTGTTTTGATTTTGTTCCAAACAATGGATGTACTTCTTCCCAGTGCACGTGCCCTAATATATCAGCTATAGACTGCAGCAGGAAGAATTTATCAGACATCTCGTTGATGAACCCTATGGATTCGGGGATTAATATTGATATGAAGTACAACATGTTGCCGTCTTTAAATCAAGCCTTACAGCTCTTTCCATGCTGTATCCATGGATATTTCAAACAACAGGATAACAAGTGTTCCAAATGTCTCACACAAAAGGTTACAAAGTTTGTATGCCTCCAACAATAAACTTGGAAAAGCATTTAATATATCTTTTCCATCAATGATACAGCTAGAACCCTTGTTTTGATAAACAACGATATTTCTAAAATTTGCAGAGCGTCTTTCGTCAACCTTGTTAAACTTCAAACACTTAATCTTGCATCCAACAAGATGACAGTATTAGACATGGAATACTTCTCTGGTGAGTTGACATACCTAATCGTAAGGAACAATCGTATCAGACAAGTGATACTGAATAACATAACAGAACAATTGCACTGGCTTGAGCTGTGGGATAATAATTTGGTTCTTCCATTAGATTATCCAGCAGGTGCACAGGCACCATTAATGTTATCCTTGGCAGGCAATGATTTATTCTGTGACTGTAAAGTTGATTCATTTATGGCGATTAATAAAGGTAAACGAAACACTGAATGGTCATGTCACATTTCAGAATCTGATAAGTCGAAACAAAAGACTGGAATTTACTGCTCCTATAACTACGTCGACTCCATGAAGGCAGAAGCAGCCACTTGCTGCACTTCTGCGAAACCAGAGTTTTTGGATGAGTACGGAAACAAGACAACTTGTCATACCCCACGTTTGACTTTCGTACTATCAAAAGTGAACTTAAAATTGAGCGTGGCTGATATACTTCTGACAACAGAAATACATATATATAGCCCCGCAGGGACAGTATTGTCAAAACCCTCCGAGCGACGTCAACTAAATCAGCGATTTCCACCAAACCATTTGTGTCTGGCAATTATACCTGTATTGCAACCAACGCTGTCGGAACCAGTACAGAAAGTCTTATCATAAACGAAACTGCCGGTAGCCACGAAACAAATAATACACCAAAGCCTCTAATGCACATACTGCCAATAGTTATTTGTAGTGCTTTCATCACCATCCTGGTCCTCGTTTTGTATAATGAATTCACAAAAGGAGCGTTTTCGAGGCAGAATCATGAGTCAAGACACACGAATATCCTTCCAGAGATACTTAAGATAACCAAGCGTAAGAGGTGAACCTCAGTCTTTTGGAGCTAAGGGATCGGACCAACAGGTACCGATGACCGTGCATACCCGGAAGACGGAAGATAAGAATACTTTTAACGAAATCACAAGTTGCTACAGAATCCTTCCCTTTCTGCATCTTAAATATACATGGGTGACGTGACGGGAAAATTGATAATACAGTTGTTTACCTGGGGTTTTTTTATCTCTTGTATATTTATTTTGTTAGCAAACAAAATTCAGCTTCAATTACACGAAGTAGTGTAGCGATATATAATTAATGAATAATATGAAAGAAACATTTTTACTTTGCGATGGTGTTGACTTATCTGTGAAGAAGAACAGATGTAGTTGTGGCGTAACATATGTCGCCTAAATGTGTCATAAGTTGATACAGTGAGAAATGCCATTGTCACCTCTGTGTAACTAAATGGATTCAGTTTAAGGCGGTCAATGAAAATGTTTGATAGTACTATTTTTATAATATTTCTATACAGAATTTCTCAGAAGTAAAGGACTACTTTCTTCACTTCGACTATGTAGCTGGAAAAAAAAGTAAAATTACGTGCATTTTACAAAGAGAATTAATAAAAAGAAATTGCTGGACTTGGCCATAGGGATATTGAGTAAAGCTGTAAAGATTATCCGGCTTATATGTCTATTGTTGATCATTCCGAAACTGGTGTAAATGAAACGTTTAAGAAAATGCAATAAAGAAAGTTCGGTTTACAGTGTTAATTATCTTGAATTCCACGTTGTTTTCTCTGTAGATGTATACATTTATACACGAGAATTGTGTATTGTCTGCAAGTAATGTCCGTCTATATATTTTGCTTCATAGGTTTTGGTCTGTCTTGTTAAATTCTTGTTTATTATTGTTTTATATGGAGGTAGGACATAGTCTATTGGTTTAGGCGTTAGACTTCGGAGCTGAATTTCCCCGGTTCGAACCCCACCGGAGCCTCAATTGCAAAATGCATGGTGTAATCTCGTTACAGAACAAGAGATTCGCCCTAATGTCTAAACGACAGGTCAAAGGTTGTGGATTATTCCTGACCCCATGCAAAGAAATAACAGAAATCCAGAAGACTAAATTATAACACAACATTCTTATCATATGGATACCATTAACCTCATTCCATAACTAGTGCCAATAACAGGCCATGGACCTATTTTAAAAAAAATATTGTTTTATAGGATAATGTAAATTACGTACTCGCCCACTTTAAGATATTTTTTACATTTTTGTACCATATATATTTAGAGGTAATCAAGGATATGCTTAGCAACGGTGTGTAACTGTGGACGTCAAAATACTCTTGGTATCAAACATAACTAAAATCTGCTTGCCTCCGCCATATTTCTGTTGTAAAATGCTCCCTTACCAGCCTTTGTATCTACTTACCTCAGAAATGAAAGCATATGTTTAAAAACGCTCTGTTTACATTTAAATCCTGGTGTTGAAGTTTTCATTGATATTGCCGGTGTGCAGAAACTGTATTGCAGTAAACCAACGGACAAAGTCACTTCATAGTGATGGGCCATGACCCGAACAAGTGGCCAGGTAACACAGTGCAGCGCATGAGGCTAGACCTTGTCTGTATTCACTTATTGTATGGCCTATATTCCAGGTTCATTCGGGCATAAGTGGCCTTTCATTAATGAATAATTTTAGTGACGCTCCAGAATCTGTAGAAGATCCTAGATGCACACCAAATTCTAATACATTTTCCTTGGCCCATTCCCCAAATGTCCTGAAAATTTCTTGATATTCGGTTCATGACAACACATCATCTAACGAACTATTCCTCTACAGAGGGCAGCTGAAGCAACACATCAAGCACAGGACTCCAGCTCCATTATTTCTACCCCAGTGACCTGGAGATGGCAGCACAAGCAACACAAATCCACAACATGTCATCTGTCACACAATTCCCCAACAGAGGATAGCACAAGCAACACAAATATTACACGATTATAATATATGATAGAATCTCGAAATTACGACCACCAGCAGGACCTTGTTTAAATGGTCGCATTTTCGAGACGGTCGGGGTTTAAAACGCTCTCTAAGCTGGCGACCCAGGTTTGATGGCTATGCGAGTGTGGTGTAGTTGCCCGTCCAAGAACATTGGTTTTCCGGTTTCCTTCCCTATAGATTTCCGAACTTCTTCATCAGAACCATGGAGAGGACCGATTAGTTTAAAAACTATTTGTACAATACACCGGCTTATATGGCTCAGGGATAGAGAACAGGAATCAAAGCCGGAAAATCGTGAGTTCGAATCTCAACCGAGTCGGTAATATTTTTAACGGTCGGCCTCCACCTAGGATGAGCGCCCACAGGCTTAATTGGAAGGCCTCGTCCTACGGCCATGTTTCACACATAAACGAATGCGCCTCTTCGGGGTTCCTCGGTGATATGACCTGCAATTTGGACGATTACTCACCCAGTGCCCGCAGGTGCAATAGTCACCGGGCCTGCTTGAAGCCAGGATATAAAAAGAGAGGAAGCGTGTGATACTGCCCTGTCACATAGTCCGAAACCGGAAAAGAATTCTGTACATGTACATGTACGTAGTTAAACAGGCATAAAAAATGGATGCGGTAACCTCCACCAAAAACCATAAAAAAACTATTTGTACAATATAGGTAAAATAAATAACTTTATAAAAATGTTAAGTCTAAGTGAGTTTTGACTGTCTAGGATTCAAAAGCAGCCTGTATGGCTACACGCTATTAATTATACGTGACCTGTAGATAACCGTTTCTGATTGTAAGTACGTCTTTTTTCACCTACCGTTACATTGTTTAACATGATCCATCTTGTAAAATTGTATTAGTGAAAAATCAAACTGGATAACATAAATTAATTACCAAGCATATCTGGAACGTCAACTTATAACTTTATTATTATTACTATTATAATACATTTCGTATCATCACTGACTTCTTATCAGTCACTGGGATGGGGTGATCCGGTATCCAAGATTAATGACCACCTGTGCAGAGAACAGGTGTTCAGTGGTAAATGGGTATGCCCTGGGTATGACGGGGAAGGGAAAAAAATCAGGGTTCGATAAGGGTATGGGGTTGTGACCTTAGAGTAGTCTGATATAGAATATGATTTAAATATGACTCAAAGATAACTGTGACATTTCTTATCCGATGAACCCGAATTATTCAATCTCAGTCATAGGGGTCTCTCATTTGATTTGGGTGTTTATTCATTAAGTTTATATGAATACTTGTGAATAGCCATTGTTAATACTTGTACCCACCATGTATCAGTTATCCTTTACAAAAAGGGGACATCATTTAATTATATTTGGCTCTTTAATTCACGTTATTTATTTTTTATGCTGTCATTTTTTCTACACAACCTTTGATATATGCTTATCAGTAAGCAAGAGACTGTTTACATGTTTCGCTTTTTCAAACATGAATGATCTGTCGGAACAAAATACACCTTTTCGTTCAACGAATATTTTTAAACAGCTAGTTTTTTTTTTTCTTGGAAATTAAACTTTATAAAACTGGACGTAGTAACCATGTCTTTAAATCAAACTAAGGAAAGTCCTATATTTTCAATTGTATAACTTTAATATTTGCTATAATAGTACAATGTCTTTGGCATGCCTATTATTTATAAACATTTACATGTATAAGAATGTAAAAAAAACAACAAAGCCATTTACTTTAATGTTTATGCATGATTTATTAAAAATTATAGTGGTACTATCCGGCTAAAGTAATTCATATAGCTTAATTCTGATATCGGAGATTTTTTAAGTACACACACATTAACAAAGTGAGATCTGTCGAGATTGAGTTCTTTTTTTTTTATCTTGAATAAGAATTACAAATCATGTAATATAGTTTTGTTATAGGCTTCTCTTAACCGTCAAACCTTTAAAGGAGAGGGGCGTTAGAGTTGAAGCGAAATGAGAATGCTTCATTACGGAGTACCCACTTAATTTCTCTATTTATGTTATCTAATTGCATATATTATTTTGTCGCCTATTTTACCTTATTTTTTTTTATAATTAATTGCTTTTTATTCGCGGTGTGTATAAATCTTATTCACATATGATTTTAGGCATAGGAATAACTACCACTTGAAAGCAGATCCGGCAGCTGCTGTAATCTTGACCCAATTACTTAGGCTTCTTTAATATTGATAAGGCAGATAAAGAGTTATGTTTATAAGCTCTACATATGCAATAATAGCTAAATTACCAGGCATATGTAATGTTCCTGTCTCCATTAACAATTGTCAGAAATGCCGCAACAAACTTCTCCGGTTACGAAATAACAGAGCATACTGATTCTAAAGTATGTGATGTGAAAGAAAAACAATGTCCGGTGTTTGGAGAGCTATCAAAATGCATTTTCACAACAGGATCGTGTTTTGTTTTCTTTTTTTTGCAGCTAATGCCTTTCCGAATAAGGCATGTATTGTTCTCAGGGTCCATGCAATAATATGTCTGTTATAGACTGTAGCGGCAAGAATGTATCAAAATGTATGTTCATGTCAATGAAGCCCATGGATGAGGTTAGACGAGTTAACATTACTTCCAACATGCTGACGTCAACGGATGAATTTTTACAGCTCTGTCCATATGCTGCAACAACATGATAAGAAGCTCACCGAACATCCCACACACACGTTAAGAAGTATATATATATATATATATATATATATATATATATATATATATATATATATATATATATATATATATATATCTGACAATGAACTTGGACGAGGAAATAATATTTGTTTTTCATCAATGATAAAGTTAGAAACTCTTGTTAAATTAAACCATTGTATTTCTAAACTAAACAAGGCGTCTTTTAGCGACCTCCTTAGTCTTAGAGTTCTTAATCTCAACCTGGTTTATTTCTCCAGTGAGTTGCGATACCTAATACTGAAGAACAATCGATTCAGACATGTTATTCTGAATGACAGCCTGGAAAATATGCAGGGGCATATACTGTGGTATGACAGTTTGATTCTTCCTTTAGAGTTTGCACCAGGTGTACTCTCACCTTTAAGTTAATCCTTGGCAGGCAATGATTTATTCCGTGACTGTAAAGTTGAAACTTATATGAGAAATTACAGAGGTAAACGAAACATGGAATGGCCATGTCACGTTTTGGAATCGGGTCTGATGGAGCAGATCACTAAAATTAACTGTTCCTATATTTAAGTGCAGTCTATGAAAAGAGAAGTAGCCACTAGCTGCACCTTTCCGAAACCAGAGTTTTGGCATGAGTATGGGAACAAGGCCACTTGTCAAACAAGTTAGTCAACTTGTCATGAAGATGCCGTGTGCTTGATATACTTCAAACATTGTCAGAACAATATGCCCAATATTACCCAACATAACAAATCGCGCGAAGCCATTGTTGCCTGGTAACTACTCCTGTATTACAGTCAACGCAGTTGGATCCAGCTCAGTACATCTACTTGAACACGAAATACAGGTAGTCACAGTAATAGGCTAAGCTTGAACACACACACAACAAACAGAAAATTATCCGTATAATGGGCATTTGTATATATACATATGCATACGTTTACAAATGATGTCATTTTTCTGATGCAACCTGACTTCCCCATTAGCTTGGACAACACGTGTAAACATGTGTCCACGCGTTATCCTTGTGCATGTATGTTTTGTTTATCATGCTCTTTTTCACATGGTTTCCTTTTGCACTATACTTGTTATATTTTCAAAAAAAATGTTAATGATGATTGTGAAGTGAATTGAAACTTTAAAAATGTCTATAAATATGATTAATTTAAATTCGTCCTTCTTTTACTAAATGTAAATGTGCCTATGTGTTACTATGTGTGATCAAACTAATGACCACATAAACTGACAAATTATATCTATGTGCCAGATTATTAAATGTATTTCAGCATAATGTTATTTGTCAAGTACTCGTGGACAATTTATATATATATATATATATATATATATATATATATATATATATATATGCTTTGAATGCATATATCTTTATATAGACATTATATATCCTTTCCCTTTTTAGTTTATTGATCAACATACTTTTTTCATTCACAGAATAATAAAAACACACCGGCTCCTGTGTCTGTATAGGAGTTCTGCACCGCGCTCAATATTGGATATCCTGTGTTTTATCCACAAACAAATGTGCCTTTCTCGGTTACTCAGTGTCATACACCTAGGATTCGAAGGTATGGTAAAAAGCGCCTGATTGACATAAGGATATCATGTGTTTCTGCGCGTATAAGTGGCCGGGAAAGGAATTCTACAGATATACATGATGCTGAATTAAGCAAGCCAGTATTACAGTGAATAGAGGGTGGTTCAGTAAAACCTTGCCTAACAACCACCTCTGTTTAACTTAAAACTCAAAAACCCGACCATTTTGTCATGGTCCCGTTTCTTTTTTGCCTTTAATATTAGACTTATCCGGAAATGCGACCACTTTATCGAGGCCCCCCTTTTGGTCGTGATTTCGATATTTACATAAAATGTAATTATTTGTCTCAATTATTTGTCTTTGAAACATAAGATCTACTTTGTAACTATACAATTTTGTTAAAATCGGTACATTTAAATTATTGCATTGGAAAGTGGGGACTGTTTTCCATGGCATGTCACTAATTGTGATACAGAAGTAGTATTTACCATGACATGAATCAATGGGAGATAATGATATGTAGTATTCGAGATTTAAATTGCACCAAGAGTAATTTAATGTAAACAACGGTATAGTAATTTTTGAATACATTATTCCATGTTGGTCAAAAAGGATGAAGATTGAAATGTGAGATATGTGTATTTTTAAGTGTTTTCTTCGTATAAACGTTTAGATGCACCCTTCCACCCAAACATCGATTTTTACTTGAGGTGGACGTACAAGCTGTTGGGTTGCCATCAATTCGGAATCGGATGAAATGCAGGTATGCATGCAATTTCTAACAGTACTTTTCGAACTGTGATTTTTTTCCGAGAAAAGATATAAAGTGACTTTAATCTCTCAGGAAGAAAATATGTATTACGTTCAATATTACATTATGGTTGACTCACGTGTATTGATGCAGCAGTTATTAATAACGGTTCTGGTTTTACTCGAAAAATTTGTCTCTGCATCCGTCATAACGGATTCACAGCTTCGTGTAACACTGTATCGTAGAGAAGATGTAATTAATTTGGTGTAACAACATTTTTTCATCATTATTTAACCAATATAAGCCTCTGGTGTCAAATATGACACAGTAAATATTTCGGTCCGACCTCTAGAACGGTTGTTCTATTTTGACTTGCATTATGACTCACAGGCCCCTATCAGTTTATTTTGGCAGTGTAATGTTTTCATGTTAATATACGATGGGAGAATTGAAGCATTAACAGTTAGTAAAGAGACAGGAAAGAGCTGGTTAATTTTAGAATATATCAACATTTGATATAGGAGTACATGATTGTGGTTTGTGTCACAGTACTCATAGGACCTCTTGTTCATGTTTCATTCTGGTAAACTACAAATTTTTGCATGGGCAATATTATAAACGTTACTCCTAATCTTAACTTTTACAGGTGCTCCTCGAGACGAAGTTCGATGTGCAGTAACGAGACATTGGAACATTTTACAAACAAGATGCTGGCCACTGGGCGTTCAAGACCTGTGTTAGTACTGCACATGCATGTTTGAATTTGCGGCTCGATGATAGAATCGTGGGTGCTAACAAAACGTTTACCATCTTTTTGCCTGATATTGTGAAAAGCTACGGGCGATCTCAATTTGGGAAACTATTTATAACGCTTTGTGAGAAGTAATATTAACATAAACAATTACGATTCCTTTACAAAATTGACACGCAAGGGAAAATGACTTTAATATAAATATTCTTATCCAAGCAAAATTGAATTCCCAAATAGAGATCGTCGTGAAGCATGTTCCGTTACAGAATAACATTTTGTACATATACTGCCTCTCACTTTCCTTTAACCTGCTGTGGTATCAGACAGATTTTCTGTGGCCACCTGAAGTCATCAGTACGGAAATAATTGCAGCATTAGACGTTACTCAGATCTGACTTTCTCGTGTTACTATGGGAATAGCTGTTAGATAGAACTTTAGCACAAGCGTCAACGTTAGGTTCTGACTCATTGTCATAGGCCTCTGGGGTCGAGTTTGACAGGAACAACACGTGGAAGATTCACCGAGTAGAGGTTATCGACTTTCGGAACCCAGGCAGCTGAATGGATGGCGACTTTATCCTCTTCAGGATAGTGTTAGATGGAACATCTGCTTAAACACTGTTGAGTAGTACGGCGGCAATAGTTGCTATATATTACCTGCATATCACAGTATTTATGTTTCCTTTATATTGAACAGCTGGTTTCTTGAACATTATATTTACCAAGTTATTATGCTTTTATTATATGTCAAATCATGCGAATTTGTAGAATATATTAACTTTTAGTTACCAGCTTCACATACATGTAAATGCAGACTGAAGCTGGCCCTTTAAATCAATATTAGTCATATAAGTGTACCGCTTGCATTTTAAAACAATTTTATTGAGGCTTTCAATCGGTATTGTTATCTAAAGAATAAACTATTTATCACAGTATTAATGTTTAGTCATTGTGAAACAATTATATCCTGATGTAAATAGCATTCGTATTCTCAAAATAATGTTCTTGACATCGCAATATAATCTTAAGTAATATAAAAAGGCGTATGCATCTGCTGCGTACCGATGCGAGGTCGTTAAGGTCCAGCTGAAATAAAGTCAAACGACCTGGGCAAAATCACCAATAGGTCGGCCTATTCACGACCGTGAAAAGCTATTTCATCCGGCATCTGACCTAACCAAGATATAATCTTACCAAGGTTTATTTGCCAGAGACCTGGCAGTGTTCTTGTATATTGCGACATTTCCAAGGCAACTACCCAGCAGCTACGGCAGTCAGCGTTAGAGGATTTAACCAACGTCTAAGATGGTATCGGTGTTAATCAAGTATAGTTGTTAGTATTACAAAATAATGTTAACTTTGAAAGTTCGGTACACGGAGAGTAAAACAAACTATCGTGTCCATGTTATTTGAACTGATTTGATATTTGTGCCAAACATGGGGCAACCTGCACAGAAAGCCATAGGAAATGTAGCACGTTCTTGTGAATGAAAATCAGATGGTAAAGGGATATATTTGTAAGTCCAGAATGCTTCTTTTAATCCTTAACCCCTTTCCTTTATAATCAGGACTTGAGTCTCTAATAAATGTCTGAATGAAAAACAATTATCCAACAAGACAGAAATTTTTACGGGTCTACTTATCTGCTGAGAAAAATAGCAAGGGCAAAAATAGTCAAAATCTAATATTTGTCCTACAAGACAGAAATTTTTACGGGTCTACTTATCTGCTGAGAAAAATAGCAAGGCCAAAAATAGTCAAAATCTAATATAAGTCCTCTCCAACATATGGTTGACACAAACAATTATTAAGAAAATTATTAATATTTCTAAATGATAATGACTTACAATGGCCGCTGATAATGATACACAATGATTGTTCAATAAAGTAATCTATAAACTTTCTTAAACGTTCAGCTCTCATTGGAGATGGACAATTTATGCTTTGATAAAAAAAAACACAAAACATTCAGTGAAATTAAAGTACATTTGCACGTAATTATATTCTCCTGAAAACACATAAACGGTTACATTTGTGGGGGAAATAAATATATTTTTTGACACTTGTATGACTATGCAGCTTGTTGATGTTATACTTTAATGTGAGAAAAGGCCTTATTTAAATTTTTACACAAAAGAGTTTACATGAATGATAATGAGATATCTTATTTCAAAATTGTTAACTACCCTAAGACATTTGCTAATCGAATACCATCATGAAGGTAAGAGAGGTGTTAGATATAAATGATGAACATTTAAGCTTCGTGTAAGCATGTTTAATCTCAGCTGTGTGGCTCAAGATATCCCTTCAGTTACAATGATTGATGTGAGTCAATTATTACATTCTACTACAATTGAAATCACTGCTACTACCTTTTTATCTGATAGAGATTAATTTGTCTAATATTAGGAATCTTTGCTGTCTTCCTTCAATACTTGTTTTCTTGGAGGATTGACGTCAACCATAGTAGAACAAATGCCCCAAAGGATATTACGATCTCCTAAATGCATGAACTGTGAGTATTAGTTATGACATTATGGGCTAACATTTACGACTTTAACATAAATTGTTTGCTAAAGTGTTATTAACTACTGTAGAACAAATTTATGTCTTGTCAAGAACTTGGTATAAAAGAGAGACCGTAATGTAGTATTTTTCCAAAACGTTTTCAATATAATAAAGAGGCAATCAATGCAATCAACAAAATCCCATATCGTGTTCCTTAGAGTCTAAATAGGGAGTTAATCTTTCTTTCTTTTGTAACGAGATATTTAGTATTATACTCAAGTTAACAGTAAACGATATGTGAATATTTATCCGGTTAACAACTGGTATTGGAAAGATACAAGGCATGGTCAATTCTTGTGTGACAGAGCTGAATTATTTTCAACAGAATGTGAAAGAAATTAACTATTTTGATAATGCTTTATTTTGTTTCTTGTCTCAATCCTGATAATGAGCCACAGTTTAAGTGTTATAGTTATGATTATTAGTTCGTCAACAGACGAGGTTTAAGTGAAACAAACCAAGGATACTGCATTAGAGACACTCACAAAAATATGCTTCAATACTTTCAACCTGGCTGTTTTTTTTTATTTTAAAAAGAAAGTCCTGATCAGTGCATTTATAGGTGAAACAAATGGATTCGCCACATATATTTATCTCCTTTAGCAAACAAAATATCATGCACTTTGTGTTTAGTCAGGAAGTGTGTAAATAAAACTATGGATCATTATTCAGATAACCATCCCATTGTGTATTAGTGAAGAGTAATAACATCTTAATGATTGTGCATATTTTATTTTCTTATCGCCAATTACCGAGATATAATAAATAACTGACAGAATAAGCCACATAAAACCAAGCTGGTTACCGAATTATAGATCAACTCCTGTGTGAAGCGAAAGAAAAACATCCTATTGGTGTGTTGGATATATCAAAATGCAATCTACCAATTTGGTCATTTACTGGCTTATTTTTAATTTTGATTTTGTTTTTCGAAAATATGGGTGTGCAGTTTCTCAGTGCACGTGTTATAATGTATCAGTGATAGACTGTACATGGAAAAATATTTCAGAGTTTCCATTGATGGGCCCCCAGGATACGGTGAAAGAGATTGATATGAATTACAACATGTTTGCGTCTCTAAATCAAGCTTTACAGCTCTTTCCAAATGCTGTATCCATGGATTTTTCAAACAACTGGATAAAGCGTGTTCCCAATGTCTCACACGGAATGTTGAAAACCTTGTATGCTTCCGACAATGAATTGGGAAGAGCACCCGACCTCTTTTTTCCATCAATGATAAAGCTGGAAACCCTTGTTCTGAAAAATAACGGTATATCTCGACTAACCAAAGCGTCTTTATCCAACCTTCCTAGTCTGAAAGCACTTAACCTTGCTTTAAACAAGCTAACAGTATTAGACTTGGAGTACTTCGGCAATGAGTTGCGACACTTAATATTAAAAAGCAATCGGATCAAGCAAATCATTCTGAATAACAGGATAGAAAACTTACAGTGGCTAGACCTACGGAACAACAGTTTGCTTTTTCCATTAGATTTTCCAAACGGTGTACAGCCACCTTTAATGTTATCCTTAGCAGACAATGAATTATTCTGTGGATGTAAAGTTGATTCATTTATGGCGATTTATAAAGATAAACGAAACATTGAATGGTCATGTCACACTTCAGAATCTGATATGATGAAACAAAAGACTGGCATTAACTGCTCCTACAACCACGTCGACTCCATGAAAGCAGAAATAGTTACTGGATGCACTTCTACGAAATCAGAGTTTTGGAATGAGTACGGGAACAAGACCACTTGTCAAACACCACAGTTGTCATTCGTACTATCAAAAGAGGACTTACGACTGAGGTGCCATGTGGAAAATATACTTCCGATAGAAGAAATACATATATATGGACCCTCAGGAACGTCATTATCAGAAAATCTCCGAACGACCTCGACTAGCAAAACGATTTCTACCAAACCATCTTTGCCTGGCAGTTACACCTGCAATGCAACCAACGCTGTGGGGACCAGTTCAGAAATTCTTATTATAAACGAAACTGCTGATCGTCAAGGATCAGGTAGGAAACTTACGCCTGCGACATACATTCTGCCAATAGTTATTTGTACTGCTTTTATCACCATCTCGGTCCTCGTGTTGTATCATGAATTCTCCAAAAGGGCGTTTTGGAACAAGAATCAGGAGACACCAGAATCTTCTACCACAGACGTTCAAGATAACAAAGTGTGTGAGGTAACTGCTGATCGTCAATCATTTGGTGCTGAGCAGTCGGGCCAAGAATTTCCGATGTCAACCGTGAATACCCCGCCTACAGAAGACCAGAATATATATAGCGAACTCACAAGTTTCCAGTAAAGCCTCCTCCGTTTGAATATAAAATACATATGGTTGATCGAAGTGCTTGGAAAGACGGAACACAACCATCCAGCAGTTAATTGTTCGTGATTTTCTTAATATATTAATTTTTTTATTTAATAAAATTCTCCTGCCGTCAAATAAGGTAGCGTAGAGATATATGATATTTTAAGTAAATATAAAAGAAACATAATTACTTTGCGACTGTGTTGACTTCTCCGTGAAGAGGAACCAGCCATACGGGAGTCAATTATAGTGTTAAAGCTATTTGCGTATCCTGGTAGTGTAGAGCAGATGTAGTTGTAGCGGCAAAATTGGTCGCCTGAATGATTCACAAGCAGATACAGTAAGTAATCCCATCGTGACGTCTTTCCCCTATATGGTTCAATATATCCAGTTTAAAACGGTCTCTTAAATGATATGAAAACTTATTATTATCATATTCAGTTTTAACTATATTATACAGATCATTTAAGAAGCAAGGCATTACTTTCTTTACTTCTGCTATGCTGCTATAACTAATATGTTAACTTGAGTGCTGTAAGTTTATTAAGAAAAAGAAATGGATGGACCGGGGTATAGAGGAATGAAGTATAACTTTCAAACTATCCACCTGACAGGTCTATTGTGTATGCTTCCGGAACCTGTTAGACAGTGTGTAAATTAAACCTTTAAGGAAATGCATACAGTTTTTATTACCTTCGACCCCAGGGAGTCTGCACGAATTTTGTGCTCGTCTACAGAGGTACGGATATGTCTTGTTAAATTCTTGCCCATTCTAAGATATTTCTAAATCTTTGTACCATCTACATTTAGAGGTAATCCAGGAAATGCTTAGTAACAATCTGTTATTATGGACGCTTGAATGTCCTTTATATCAAACATGGCCATTAGTGTGTTTTATTATAAAACGAACTGTTTAAATCAAGAGTGCCAAAGTTATAGTAATTTATTACAACATAATAGAGAGTTTACACGGTCCAGACAACATTATATTTTATTAATTTACGTACCTGATAATTGTTTCCTTTCCCTGGAATATATGCATTTCTGGTATTTGTTGACTGCGAAAGAATTGCAGGCCCACATGGTTTTAGAAATGAGGAAATATTTATTGGACTTGGTTTTTGCGGATGATTAATGACTGCTAGTAACCTTTACATCAATAACGAACTATTTAGAGTGGTTGAAGGGTTATAATAAAATGACACTGATTCTTACAGATTTCTAGGAAAACAGGGAAGCAGAGACGGATATCCTGATTTAAATATAACTGCAGTCACATTTGGCGAAAAATTAATCTGATGTAAATATTATATATATAATGGCCTTACATGAAAATATAAAATATAAATTATTACTGCTTAAATTATTAATTGTAGAATGTCAAATGAAGCAATTAACTGAAATATAAAGCTCAACTATTAAGCATATTTTTTACCATACTACATTTTAAATAATACGGATTTGGTAAAAATATAAGTTAGGTCCCAGTATGTCTGTTTTAAGAGAAAACTTTTTTGCATCATCATTCATATATATATATATATATATATATATATATATATATATATATATATATATAATCAAAGTAATACATATAGGAATTCAATACATCATAGTGAAAGTGTCACCTTGGCCCCAACAACAACCCCACCGAACCAAATAACCCCAGATTAATCCTACCTATTATGGCGAACTTCACCCGCATCTGATAAGTTTAGTTAGTACCTGAAGAATGAGCCGGCTAGTCAGCTGTACTCACAAAGCAGTTCTGAAATAAAACTAACTGTATACGACACATTGAATTATATTGAGAAACCTCGGTATTACACATGGTACAAGAACATCAACATTTTCAAATAAAGGGAGTACTGGTACTCTGAGAGTTAGGTAGTTTTATCGCCGTACTTATAATCAATGTTGAATTAATTCATAAGAGATTAAAGATATCCTCCTAGTAGCTGTCTACTTAACCGACGCACATCACCTCTACTATAACCATCCGGCATGAAATTTTTACCCTGTAATTTGTTCCATAAATGAGATAAAATGCATATATATATATATATATATATATATATATATATATATATATATATATATAAATTATTATATATATACATTAATAATTAATGTCTGCTTCTTTATTAACCAATAACCAAACGTCAAGTGTAAATTATAATTCCTATTATAATTCCTTCAAGAAGTAATAATGCGCGTTTATATGATGATAATTTCGAACATCACATCATTTTTTTCCACCTGCAGTCGAATAATACCACCTTAGGTCAAACCAGTTCACACAACATGGACGCGATGTTTTATTATTGTATTTTCAGTGCACTGAGCTTTATATGCATTTTCAGGCCACAGTAAACATTGTAAACACTGCCAACACTATTTGTTAAAAATTAATACAGATTTAAACGTGCGTTAATTTATAGTTCCCTCTAAGGCTAAATAGCGGCTGAATGTGGGATTATACAGGGCAATTGGCAGATCTCGGGATGATAAACCGGTTTTGGTCCTGTTAGATGCCGGATGAAATAGTTTGTAAAGTCGACTCAACTGCACATTGCTCCTTTATACGCATATCACATTTTATATTACATTGCTACATGTGATATATGAGAATATACATGCTTTTTTATAACAGCACCGATTCATACTGAACAAACAAAAACACTGTGAAATACATTTCATTTGTTTAATAACGATACCGTTTGTAATGTTTATTACCATTGACCGTCTGGTGTTAATAATGATTTCAAGGGCTCATGGATACACCGCTGGTGACTTAAAATCGAAATATCCGACAAAACCTTATGATTTAATTATATACAGACTCTTATGTATTAAAATAATGCACAAGGACAACAATTAGTTTAAAAAGAGGAGAAACTAACAGTGTGACTGTTTGTCACTTTTAAGGATGTACTGATAATCAGTGTTCAATCAGAAGTCCCACCTAACAACATCCTCCATACAGATGTCTGTTTACCGGAAACTATCTTCTCCTCTCGTTGAATTGCATTTATGTTGTTCTTAAGAATATAAAAGCTCGAGATTACATGAGTAAGAATCAGTACTAAACTTTTACATTACAAACGTTAAACATGGGATTATCTTTAGGAAGACATCATAGAGAAATCTATGCTTGTTTAAAAGCTCTGAGTTACAATACTTACCTTTTCAGGAATTATCTCAAAGTACCATATGAAACAAGGTTTATAGAAGGTGAGAGTACTATATATATACAGAAGGTTAATATATATTCGGAAATGTTTAACGATTAAACGATTTTATTTTTGTGAGAATGTATACATTGTATCTGAATAGTTCGTGTATAAGTTTATGTGAAGCGTTTCATATCTGTATTTGGTAATCAAACTGAGATCGCTATTTGCTTTTCACGTTATCTGGTAAAATGAGGGAACACGTTTTTTGCATTCGAATTTCGAACATTGCGAGGCAAATACCAACATGCACAATGTGACATCACCAAATGCCCCACCCCACCCCCCGGAAGGCAGTACCTTGTCTTTATATTAGACCCATTTGCCTCTACTGCAACCCACACTCCAACCTGTAAACTAACCTAACGAACTAAACTGTTGGAGTGTTATTAATAAGGTATCATTTCAGTTGCATATGTGCTTCGTGGGATATAAAGAACTGATATGGACAGCAATATATTATTTATGCATTTAGATGTCGCTTTACTTAACACAACAGTTTGAACTGTAATTTGAAGACCGGGAAGTTTGTTTTGCAGCAAAGTCAGTCAGTAATTTAGTATTATATAAATAGATAATCCTAGTAAATTATGAAGCTATTGTTTGGTTAGAGGTTATGCTTATTTGTACTGGTACCCACTTATCAGACAATAAATAGCCATCTACAACGCAAGAAACGGTTTAAAAGAGATTAATAATTACGAATTCATTTGCTGTTGACAATGATACACAATGGTTGGTTATTCAAGTGATTTATAGACTAACCTTTTATTAACGTTCACCTCTGTCTTTACCAGATGCAAATGGATAAATTTTGTTTTGAAAGACCATTAATGAAAATCAATATTTATTGTCAGGCCCTTATATTACAGTGATTACTGGAGGTAACATTTGTTGGAATATCTCGATTTATTCTCAGATCAAAACCCTTAACTTTTTTTTATTAAGGGGATGCATACATTCCTTGGTTGAGTCTCATAAGTCCTGTAGGAGGCTTCATAAAATAGTAATATTTTTAGAGATAGTGCCACCAAAATATAGAAAAAGGATAATTGGCATATAATTTTTCATGTGGTTCCCCGGTATAAGAATCTGCCTCATGTCAGTGACAAAGGTAAGGTTGTCTTTTCTAAAAATGGCATGTAACAGATAACGGTAACCGTAACAGATGACAGGTAACTGTCATAGATAAAGGGATTGGCTTCTATAAATGTCCCAAACTTACTTAATATTCAACATACATGTTTTACTTCATAAAACCTTCTGAGTATTGCAAAATAATGTTCACAAAATGGCCCGACCGACTGCTTGATTAATATTGTTAACTGCTGTGGCTGTGCATTGTAACCTGTTTTATCTTCAAGACCGATCCATAATATACATATAAGTGGTCTAGGGATATATTTTATCTTGAAGACAACAATCAAGTCCATTTACAAGTTGTAGGTTATATTGCACTGCAGCTAGAGGGATGTAAAATCATAAAATGTCACACAGTAATGATTGGTTTTATGCTCTCCTCCTTCATGAAGCAGTATTGGGAGACATAATGGGAGATTTATATCCTAATATATTTATATATATATATATACGGATTACCTGAATTTCGATAAAGAATAATTAAAAAGATGCAACAAATTGCCTTTCACGACATGAAACTCAGTGGAACAAATACTATTCCAACGGAAAACAACCCCATTATATTCGCCATGGGCACTGTTTACTGAGAACATGTGAGGTCGACAATTCAAAGGAATACAGCGCTTGAAGTTCACATTTTCTGGCTTTTCGTCACTTGACAAACACCATAACAGCTCGTTCAATTTACGTAATTTATAAGAAGACGATTATAATTCCATGTGCACACTGTCCACTATTATACCCAAGAATTGCTCACATGTGGTGGGAGGTTGTACCTTTCTCAATGATATGCCAAACCTAAGCTTCTCAAGAGTCTAATAAGACAAAACTGACCTTGTCTGCACTCTTCATACCCGTCGACAATAATTAATTACACAGTTACCCTCATTTAGCATTGTTCTTATAATAAAATTAGATATTTCGTGAAAGTGAAACGAGCGCATTTGAGTCCGAAGCACGAAAAGTTCTTCGTATAAAACTGTGGTCCCTCTGATTTATTGCCAAACTGCGAGGAAATGCGTTCGTAGTTTCTGTGATTTGGATAAAAAAGCACACATCTGTAGGCCTTAGCGATGTCCACGATACAGAAATAGCACTCTGGCGACATAACTTTTACCACTTCATCTAATGAACAGTAACGGAATGATGGGACATCAATATAAGAATAAATATACCTATCTCAAAGCCTGCTACATTCCGTAATAGGCCAAATCCCTCAGTCGTATTTCTCAATACAACTGATAGCATGCACACAGTGTGGAGTTTCCTAGCTCCGTGTAATTTTGCCCTCTCGTATTTCGTCTCTCAACAATTCGTCCATGCACGATATGATATCGATGTTTGTGGCACATTTATAATTATCACTGCAGTAAGACGGAATCTCATTAGGATGGTCCCCTATTTATTAAAACCGTTACAAACTCAGTTTCACAAGATTTCAGCATCAGGGTCTGCGGTTCCCTGTTTGTATAGTTCATTATACCTTGCTTCTGGTTTCAGTTGAGAAAAAAACACGATCAATCAGGTAATCCGAACGACTCTCCACTATATCCTTATGCTTAGACTATGTTAGGCCTTCCTTCGTGACTATCTTTCTTAACATTACTTTATTCTCATCCCGTTTAACCAGGACTAGAGTCTTCATATTTGTCTGAGTGAAAAACAATGATCATAACCCTGCGCCACCGAAATCCTTTACGGATCCACTTATCTTCTGGGAAAAATAACAAAGCCAAAAATAGACCAAATTTAATATTTCTCTTTGATGGAGGAATAGAAGTACATCTGAAACAACATGGAATATGACCGAAGAGAAAATCGATATAATAATTGAAAGAAAGATCAACAATTCTAAATAATATTGACTTACAACGGCTGCTGATAATGATGCACAATGGTTGCTCATAAAAGTAACCTTTAAACTTTTTTTACATGAAGCTCTCATTGGAGATGGACACTTTTAGCCTTGATGAAAATAGCACAGAACATTCAGTGAAAGTAAAGTATATTTGCACGTATTTATATTCTCCTGATTACACACATAAACGGTAACACTTGTATGACTATGCAGTTTGTAAGTTTTATTCCTAAATATGTAAAATGCCCTCATTAAAGTTTTTACACAAAACAGTTTACATAAATATTAATGGAATATCTTATGTTATGTAGAGTAAACTTCCCTGAGGCTTACGCTAATCTAATGCCAATGGCGATCAATTAAGCTTCGTGTAAGCATGTTTATTCTCAGCTTTAGCTTAAGACATCCATTCAGTTACAATGATTGATGTAAGTTAATAATCACATTTTACTACCATTGAAATCACTGCTACTTCTTTTTTTTTATCTGATATAGATTCATCTGTCCAAGTTTAGGAATCTTTGTAAAAGTCTTCCTCTGATACTTGTTTTCTTAGAGGATTGAAGTCAACCATAGTAGAACAAGTGCCCCATAGAATATTACAAACTCCTACGAGCTTTGAGTATTAGCTATAACATTATGGGCTAAAATGTACCACTTTCTACATAAATTGTTTACCGAAGTTTTATTAACTACTGCAGAACAAATTTAACTTGATAAAAAAAGAGGAACCGTAATGTAGTATTTTCCCAAAATGTTTTCAATATTATAAAGAGGCAATCAATGTTATTTTAACAAGAAAACCGTGAGTTCCGCATTTTCGTTTTAATGAACCACCCATGCGGACCAATCTCCGGAATCTGCGGTTTCTCGCTGATCTTAGAGTCTGAATAAAGAGGTACTCTTTCTTCTGCTACTAGATATTTAGTATTATACCTAAGTAAACGGTAAACTATTTTTGTATAATTATCCGGAAAGCTACAAGGCAGGAGCAATTCTTGTGTGATAGAGCTGATTTATTTTCAATGGAATTACATACTGTGAAAGCAATTAACTATTTCAAGAAGGAGTTCTTTCTTTCCTCAATCCTCATAATGAGGTACAGTTTACGCGTTATAGTTATGATCATGGTTTGGTCAACAGACGAGCGTTAAACGTGAAACAAACAAAGGATACTGCATTTTAAACACAAAGAAATTGCTCAAATACTTTCAACCTTTCTGTATTTAAGATAGAAAGTCCTCACCAGTGCACTTGTACGTTGAAACAAATAGATTCGCCTAATATATTTATCTGCTTAAGAAAACACATTATCATCCACTTTGTGTTTAGTCTGGAAGTGTGTTAATAAAACCTAAGGATGATATTAAGATAACCATCCCATTGTGTATTAGTGAAGAGTAATAACATGACTTGATCACTATGCATATCTAATTTTTTATCTCCAATAACCAAAATATAATAAATAACTGACAGAATAAGCCGCATAAAACCCTGCTGGTTACAACATTGCAGACCAACTGATGTGTGAAGCGAAAGAAAAACATCCGATTGGGGTGTTAGATGTATCAAAATGCAATCTACCGAATGGGTTATTAACTGGGTAATTTTTTATTTTGATTTTGTTTTTCCTAAATATGGATGTACAGTTACTCAGTGCATGTGTGATAATGTATCAGTTATTCCCTGTACATGGAAGAAATTATCAGATTTTTCGTTGACGGACCCCCTTGATACGGTGAAAAAGATTGATATGAAGTACAACATGTTGGCATCTTTAAATCAAGCTTTACAGCTCTTTCCAAATGCTGTATCCATGGATTTTTCAAATAACAGGATAAATCGTGTTCCAAATGTCTCACACTGTTCCAATGTCTGCGACACTTAATATTTAAAAGCAATCGGATCAGGCAGGTCATTCTGAATAACAGGATAGAAAACTTATAGTGGTTAAACCTACGGAACAACAGTTTGGTTCTTCCGTTAGATTTTCCACACGGTGTACAGCCACCTTTAATATTATCCTTAGCAGACAATGACTTATTCATGGCGATTTATAAAGGTAAACGAACAATTGACTGGTCATGTCACACTTCAACATCTGATATGATGAAACAAAAAACTGGCATTAACTGCTCCTACAACTACATCGACTCCATGAAAGCAGAAATAGTCACTGGATGCACTTCTCCGAAACCAGAGTTTTGGAATGAGTACGGGAACAAGACCACTTGTCAAACACCACGTTTGGCTTTTGTACAATCAAAAGAGGATTTACGACTGAGGTGCCGTGTGGAAAATATACTTCCGATAGAAGAAATACGTATATATGGACCCACAGGGACGTCATTATAAGAAACTCTCCGAACGACATCGACCAGCAAAACAATTTCTACCAAAACATCTTTACGTGGTAGTTACACCTGTAATGCAACCAACGCTGTTGGGAACAGTTCAGAAATTCTTAATATTTACGAAACTTCTCATCGTCACGGATCAAGGGGTAAACTTACGCCTGCGACATACATTCTGCCAATAGTTATTTGTGCTGCTTTTATCCCCATCTCGGTCCTCGTGTTGTATAATGAATTCTCCAAAAGGGCGTTTTCGAACCAAAATCAGGAGACACCAGAATCTCCTACCACAGACGCCCAAGATAACCAAGTATTTGAGGTAACTGCTGATCGTCAATCATTTGGTACTGAGCAGGCGGACCAAGAATTTCCGATGTCAACCGTGAATACCCCTCCGACAGAAGACCAGAATATTTATCACGAACTCACAAGTTCCAAGTAAAGCCTTCATCGTTTGAATATAATATATATATATATATATATATATATATATATATATGTTACAGGCAATTTGTGAAACCAGGCATTTCGTGAAATGACTGAAATTTTTAGGCATTTCGTGAAATGACTGTTTCACTCAGGCATTTCATGAAATGACTAAAATTTCCAGGCATTACACGTAATGACTGAAATCTGGGCCCAGTCATTTCACGCAATGCTTGAATGCTATTTCTTGCTGAATGAGAACACCCATGGTCGGTTGAAAATCAGTTTATTTTATTTTTCGCTCTTGTAACACAGAATATTGTTTTAAAACAAAGCTTTAATGCAGGAGCACTTTGCAATTAAATAAACGAAATAATTTTTTTTAAATATTTCACAACATATATCAATTATATATAATATATAATATATAAAATATATATAATTATATAAAATATATAATAAATAAAAAGTATAGATAAATAAAAATAAATAACTAATAATCAGGAATTTGGCATTGTTCTCAATTATTTCAGAATTGGAACAAGCAATGTGTGGTAATGCTAACTTCTAATAAAGAAAATTAAATGTATATAATGATATCTGACTTACTTCTTCCGTATATAGTAGACATGCCTTGATTTGGTAGAAGTGCTCTGTGAGTCATTCTTCAGCTGATCGATCGTAGAGTAATATTCATCTCTAGGAATCAGATACTTCTGACACTTTGCGTACTTTTCAAACAATTCTTCTCTAAATTTAAGTTCATTAGCCATATTCAATGAGTTAACAAATGACAGCAGTTCAGTTGTCATTAACAAGTGACAAGTGATGAACAAAATTCTGGTCACCTCTTATACCCCCCAATCTCAACAGTAAATCACTGGAGGATGTGAGCAGATCAAGGTAATTAACTGCTGGCAGACCCGTACTGTGGTTTTGACAGATTGAGCAGATCAGCGATTCATTATGGCATGTGCCCATAACATTCAGCCCTAATAAGCAAATCCCTGGAGAGCATGTGTGTTACCAAACTGACCTGTGACTATGGGCTGCAGAGATCTGAGCAGGTCAGTTGATTTAGCAAACAGTCATAGTTGATAAAATATCATGATGTAAGCAGATCAGTTGTGAATAAGTGTCATTGACAATGTACACAGCCAAAATGCATGCATGGACCACTTGTGGTGACTATTTTGAAAAATAAATCACAAGAAATGAAGATTCGGTTGTTACACTAATTGCCTAAAACACCCTCAGGCAAAGTGTGTAAAAATGATCACCAAATTTCAGTCATTACGTGTAATGCCTGGAAATTTTAGTCATTTCATGAAATGCCTGAGTGAAACAGTCATTTCACGAAATGCCTAAAAATTTCAGTCATTTCACGAAATGCCTGGTTTCACAAATTGCCTGTAACATATATATATATATATATATATATATATATATATATATATGGTTGAGGTGCTTAGAAAGAGGGAAGACAACTATCCAGCTGTTTATTGTTCGTGATTTTTTTTTTATATTTATATTTTTATCAAATAAAATTCATAGAAAAAGAGACGGATAACCTGAATTACATATAACTGTAGTAGAATTTCGTGAAAAAAATAATCTTATGTAAATATTATATATAAGGGCCTTACATGAACATGTAAAAATATATGATAACTGCTTATTTTATAAAAAGTAGAATGCCAAATGAAGAAATTAACCGAAATATGCAGCTTGAATATAAAGCATATGTTGTACCTTACAACATATTATACGATACTGATTTTGGTAACATATACCTTCACAAGAAAGCATATTTTGCCAGCTTATAGAGGTGTAGCCTTCCCCTCTCTGTTTTCGCTTCAATAATTCTCTCATACCAAAGAATTCTCGCAGTCAATTCAGTATAGGCTGCGTTGGCTTTGAAACTTTCATGTTTTGAAACATGAAATGGTTACATCAGGACTTTATAATCTTCGGTTTAGGAACCAGTAGCATGAATTATATTTGTTCTAACAGATATACAACTTGTAACTTTCTTCTGATAATGGAATACACTGATCATATAAGTTAGGTCGTAATATGTCTGTTTTATGAGAAAACTCTGTTTGCATTATCATGTTAACTATACACATATATATATATATATATATATATATATATATATATATATATATATATATATATATATATATATATATTGTACAGATACGTTTGATTTGAATTATATTTAGAAACTTTGATATTTTACATAGGGTACAAGCTCGTTAACATTTTCAAATAAAGGAAGAATTAGGAATCTGAGAGCTAGGAAGTCTTATCGTCGTACTGATAATCGATGTTTAAGTAACCCATAAAGATATCCTCCTTGTAGCTGTATATTTAATAGACGCACATATCCTCCACTTTAACTACCCTGCATTAATTTAATTTGCATATCCTCGTACTAAATGCTCATTTTCCTGCTATTCGTTCCATAAATGAGATAAAATGCATATATATATATATATATATATATATATATATATATATGCAAGTGTATAGAATATGCCACTGTTCTGTTACTTAATTGATAAGTTTATTAATTTTAAATCTCTGTTTCTTATCAACCACCAACCATACGAGCAGTTTAAATAATTACTATTATTCGAATACTATAAAATAATTTCGAATATTATATATTCCATCAGCACTCTAAATATAACATTTTTGGCCATTTTTGTTTTAATGTTATATTTTCAGAGCACTAAACTGTCTATGCATTTTCAGTAGACTGTAGACATGTCGGCTGCATGTGGGAAAATACAGGAAAATTGGCAGATCTCGGGAGGATAAACCAGTTTTGGTCCTGTCAGATGAAGGAATTAAAAATTTGTAAAGTCGTCTTACGGCCTTCTGACAGTCTTCTTTAGGTCATTGGACCTTTTCTCAACTGCACCTTGCTCCTTTATACGTTACATACGCATATAACCATAACCGTTTGAAATATGTATGACTATAGATCGTTTAACTTTGAGAGTTAAATACCAAAAGGCACGTGTGACATCATCACATGTCCCCCCCCCCCCCCCCCATCCGGGCAGGCAGTGCCTTGTCTTTATATTAGTCGCATTTTTCGCATCTGCAACCCACACTTCACAAGTAAATCAGATGAAATATGGTAGGACTAAACTTTTTAAATATAATATTATTAATATGTGGTTTGCCCGAATGAACCAGGCTAAGAGTTCCATATGAGTGCTTTTACACATACCCATAATCACGTACCCCTGAGCAAATGTGGATCAATTCTAAAATCAATAAGCTCTTCTTAGTCTCTTTACCTCTGTTTCACAAATCGATTCTATAGCCATGTAAAGAAAATGACGCTTTAAAGTACGTCTTGCAATGGCATTTTCACAATTTTTGACCTAAGTTGAATTTAAAACTTTAATAAACTGTTTCCTCTTTATTTCCTTAGCTTGAAGCTACTTTATTCTGTTTAAATCCCGAATGTTACGTCCCGTTACCTTTATTGAATTCTGAGGAAACACGTTCAACCATCCGCACAAAACTCACAGTCACTTTACAGTTACAGAATAATATCAGTATGGTATCATTTAAATCTAATATCAGAGTGTTATCAATATGGTATCATTACAGTTGGATATGAGCCTCGTGTTAAATGCAGTGCTTATATATGGACAGCAATATTTTGTTTATGCATTTTGATGTCGCTTTGCTTTTCTATTGCTATCAGTTATTTGGTATTCTATAAAAAGATAATTCTAGTAAATTATGAGCCATTGTTTGGTTAGTGGTTATGCTTATTTTTACTGGAACCCATTTATCATACAATACATAGCCATCTGCAATACAACAAGCGGTTAAAAAGATGAATAATTACTTATACATTTGCTGTTGACAATGACAAACGATGGCTGGTTATTCAAGTAATCCATAGACTAAACTTTCAATAACTTTAACCTCTGCCTTTATCAGATGCAAATGGATAATCTTGGTTGGAAAGACAGTTTAGTGAAAATAAATATTCATTGTCAGGCCTTTATATTTATGTGATTATAGGAGGTTACATTTGTTGGAAAATTTATCCTCAGAACCCCATTTTGAAAAAAAAAATCCTCAGCGTTTTTTATTACGGTGACGCAAAAGTCCCTTGGTTGGGTCGTTTAAGTGCGAAGCTTTTTCAAAAGGAAATATTTTTAGAAATAATGCCACGAAAAATATAAGTAGAGGCATAAAAATATCCATGTGGTTCTCTAGTATAAGAATCTGCCTCATGTCAGTGTCAAAGGTGTTGAGGTTGTTTTTGTAAATTGCACATAACAGATAACAGGTATTTGTAACAGATGACAAGTAACTGTCACAGATAAAGGGATACGCTTCCGTAAATGTCCCTAATTTACTTAATATTTAACATATGTTTTACTTCAAATAACCTTTTGAGTATAACCAAATAAATGTTCATAAAATTGACTGACCGACTGGTTGATTAACCATTTATTTTTCTTTGATTTAGGAATAAAGAGGTAAGTAGTTGGTTAATAAAATAAACTGCTTTTGCTGTGCAATGTAGCCTGTTTTATCTTCAGAGCCGATTCATAATATACATATAAGTCATTTGGGATATTTTTTATCTTAAAGACAACTAACAAGTCCATTTATATGGTGTATGTTATATTTCACTGCAGCTAGGGGAAGTAAAATCATAAAATGTCACATAGTAATGGTTGGTATTATGCTCACTTCCTTTATGTTGCAGTATTGAGAGACTAAATGGGATATATATATATATATATATATATATATATATATATATATATATATATATAACACTGAAGAAAAACAACACTTAAACTTCACTACAAACTGTTTCACGGGATGCCACCAGATCATCAGGTAAATGTTGTTAGAATATATACATATATATGCATATTGTGTTTATATATATATATATGTGTGTGTGTGTGTGTGTGTGTGCATATCACCTAAAATTCGATGAAGAATAATTGGAGAAGATGTAGCAGAATGCCTTTCACTACATGACACTCAGTAGAACACATACTCTACCAACGTTAAACATGTTGTTTGCTGAGAACATGTGAGGACGACAATCCAAAGGAAAACAGAGCTAAAAGTTTGCGTTTTGTGACTTTTCCTAGCTTGACAAACGACCATAACAGTTCGTTCAATTTACGGCTGTTAAGCCGTACTTCGGGAATAACTTTCTCTACAATGGTTCATTCACCACTATTGTGGTCCTTAGTTTCACCAAAGTAAAGCACGTGCTCACGGTTGCACGGTCAACCTTCATTAAAACGACGAAAATTGTAAGCCAATAAATCTTTGTAGACGAATCTACCCCCGCTTCTTCCTGACAGGGTCGGTATAGTGAATACTGTATAAATTTTGGTTTTTGTTGAATTTTCATATAGATTTTTGCATACATACTTTTTTCATGGCTTAAAATCAATGTTTGTATTTTTCCCTCTATCTTAGATACTGTGGAAGTGGTTTTGTTGGCGGGGTTTTTATTTTCGCATATTTTGCGTGACCATGATTTGCTCTAAATTAAGAACACGCAGTATTTCGAACACCCCAGACATGTCGGTGTAGACTTTATTACTTATTTACTTTATAAAATATAGGTAAAGGGTAATGACGAATTGAATAGACGATCCTGTGTCATATAGATCGTTCGCCGCTTGGAAGACTGCTGGTTACTCGCCTGACTTTGGAGTACGACTGAGAGCCAGCCACGATGGTGGTCAGCTATGTTTGTTGTTCACACATAGCGGGACCTTAGCTAGTAAACAGTTGTTGTAGCTGAGCAATTCTACAACTCACTCAGCCGTCAAACAGCGTGTCTGGGTGCAGTACCAATAAATAATCGAACGTAACTAGTCCAGGTAATTACGTATTGTTTTCCCGGTACAATTACGGTTTCCACTAGCCCGTAGCATGTACGTAGTCACCCGAAGCTTGTTAGGTGAGAGGTGGGTTGCGTTACAAACTTGTCTTTATATGAATTTTTTAATTTTATTAATTTTTAATAATTTGGTACAAATTGAATTTCCCAAACATACTGATTTCCGCGAAAATTAGAACTGCGCTAATACTTTAAAATAAAAAGCGCGAAATATCAGACGCGCCAAATTAACCACTTACAAAGTAAATGGCGGCCATATTAAAACCAGGACCAAATATCTCTCAAAACCGTCATTTTAGAGAATGGTAGGACAAGAGCAATTTGATAAGTGTTTCGTAAGTGTTCCTGTCGAATCAATTTCCACTAAAAGATGCTGTACTCTACATATTTAATAAGATAATGTAAAAACTCGCATATTTGAATGAATGCGTTGAATTAATTATATAACGTATGCCTATATGAAATATCTTATTTTTTAATTAATAAATGCAAATATATTATGCAAATTAGACAAAATATCGAGATTAAAGTAACGTCTTTTGAAAAGAACATCATGACGGAAAAAAAATTCTTAATAATTCATTATTAGCGAATATATATATTGTTTTTAATTTTGAAGCTAATTTATATCTTTGCGTCATTTATTAACTAATTGCTCATATAATTAAATCTGCGTTTATATTTCAGATTTAAATAGCGATGCTGATTTGATTTTTTAATTGAGTGTGATTAAGAAGTACACATTAGAAACAAGTGGGATTAAACGGTTTGTCTACTGACTTGGTTAATTGGTCTATCAAACCAGCAATAACAAATAATCACAAATTAGCTGTTATTCATAAGGGGCAAGTGGAAACTGAAATTATAAAAGGTATATAAGCGGGACATTTGTGTATATGCTCCTTACAATTCTCCCCTAAATATCAGTGTCTTAGGGGCCATCCTAAAACCAGGCAAAAGTTATGTGTTGATGGAAGTGAGAATAACTCTCGCAAGTAATGCATAACAAAACTGTGTCTACTGGTAACCCGTTTGCGTATTCCCACCGCACATGAGCTGTCCGTGTGGACTATGACTCTTTTATTTTCCTAATGTCTGCCCAATTTTCCAGCTGCTAATACAACAGAGAGCAGTTCTTTAAAAGTAATATGCATGACTTTTACTTTGGGCAAATGAGCTGCCAAGTTTACATACAACCAATCCTCGTGCCTTTTGCTATTTTTGAAACATTCATAAAAAAGAACATGCGTTTTAACCCGGGCTGATAACACTTCATGTACCCATGTTTACACAGGCAGGTTTGCCACCACCTAATATTTTTGTGGAATTCGCAAGACAGCTTGTCCAGGTGGAATCCTTTCTTTAGCTTAGTCATGGTGTCTAAAATGCGACGTAAAAATACTCTTCGGCTCCGCACAACCTGGCACGCCCAGTTTAATTTCCCTGCAAGGTGCTGTAGCTGTCTAAGGAAAGCACGTTTGCATGTGCTTAAGAAATCACAAATCTGCTTGAACACTAGTATATTATTACAAGGTAATGCAATTGAGAGACACCGTGTGTCAATTGAGATACCCAAAAATGTTAAGTTTTGCAAAGGGACATCAACTTTTTCCAGATTATACAAAAGCCTAGTTTTCTCAGAAGTGCCATTAAATGCAACATGGTAATTTTGCACTCTTCAAACGTTTTACTTACAATCAGAAAATACATCACAATAGATTTAAACCCCTCGCGGGCCATCATGTCTCTATCAGACTGTGATAATCTATTAAAAATATCCGGGACCTCACTGGCTCCAAATGGGATCCTGGTATAACATAAGAGTTTCTTTTGTTTTTCTTTTTAAAGTCAGTTTTAACCCAGACGCAGTATTATTTGATTTGTGAAGGGGAACGGACCTATACGCATTATGTAAATCATCTTTTGCTAAACAATAATTTTCTCATAGCAAGAATAAGTCCCTCCTGCAAGATCTGATACTTGACCGACTGATTTCTATGGCAATGACCATTAACCGCTGAACCCTCAGCAACAATCATGCATATTACTTTTAAAGAACTGCTCTCTGTTGTATTAGCAGCAGGAAAATTGGGCAGACATTAGGAGAATAAAAGAGTCATAGTCAACACGGACAGCTCATGTGCGGTGGGAATACGCAAACGGGTTACCAGTAGACACAGTTTTGTTATGCATTATTTGCGAGAGTTATTCTCACTTCAATCGACACATAACTTTTGGCTGGAACCTTGTTTCGTGCCGGGAAAATTGAATCACATTCCTGATGGTATTTCTAGGCTTCACCAACCAGGCCAGATTTTGCGTCTGGCGTCCTTGTTATATCAATATCGAGTAAGACCAGTGCAAATTATGCTAGCTGACATTCAGTGTCACATGTCAAGTAAAGCCTTTGTATATATATCCCTACAGTTTCGACGGACATACAAGTGATTGAGTGGCTTGATGAAGAAGCCAGATACTACAGGTCCACGGCCCTTGCAGACAAAACAAAACAAACATAAATTGTACATAGGAGAACATATTTGAAATTTTGTTTATGCCTTGGGATACAACCAGTACCTGTTACAAATGATAACTTGTGTAGATTTGCAGCTTTCCTAGCACGAACCAGGAAATTTGATACACGGTTGAGCAATATATAAATATTTTACGGATTCTTCACAGGGAAGTAGAATTTCCTAACCCATTGTATGACAATTATTTCTTTCAGTCTGTTGTATAAGGTATAAGAAGGGTAAAGGGGGATGTGGTGAAGAAATAATTGCCAATTGCCCCCCCCCCCCCCAATTTTGCATAAAATTCGGCCCCTTCTTAGTCTGTCGTGGGAAGACGCAGTTTTTTGGGCGGCTTGTCTGGAAACCTTCTTTGGGCTCTTAAGGAAGGGGGATATGTTGGTAACATCACTTTCCAAAACTGACCCAGCATTTCATTTGACAAGGAAAGACTTTACAGTAACAGCGTCATGGGTCTTAGTAAGAGTGAAAAAGACTAAGACTGTTCAGTTTCGTGAGCGTGAGCATTCTGTACCGTTACCTACCTGAAAGGTCACCCTCTTTGCCCCACCTATGCTGTAATCCATGCGTTTTCGCTCACTGTGACCCCATCATACAGCGTCCAAATCTTTTTAATCAACAATGCCCCTGTTCAAATTTTGACTTAAGACATGTTTGACATGAAATACACTTGGTATTTACAGGCACCTCCTAATTCCCGCTACAGATACTCCTACATTATGGACACATGCATGCCCATAATTTAAATCAATGGGTCGTTTGGGGAGTTCTTTCTAATTGTGGACAGTGGGAAGCTTGTTTGAGCTTGAGATTTGAGATGTGATCCCATAACTGGGTCAGAGTGGTTTGATTTGATATTGAGTTGTAGAAATAAAGGTCTCCTTGTATCTCCATTTATGTCTTTATTTTATGACTGATTTTAGTGACTAATTTAGACTTAATTTTATCGATTGATATATCTGGGCCATATAACACGCCCGCACTTGTATTCACCCATGTGTATGAAAAATAAAGTCTTAAAAGGCACTTACTGATAAATATAATATGCGGATAAATACTTTTTAGTTATTGTTTTGGTTCCTTATCCTGACCTTTTTACTTTATTTCAAATCTTTATCTTAATGCCTGATATTGAATGTGCTATAGAGTATGAAGTTTGTGCATCCTTAGTCTATCTCTAGAAACTGAACTATTCTGGTTAATGGCCATGTACTTCTCCAAGTTTGCAGCGTTCTATTAATCATTAGTATACTTCTTCATCCATTAGTAATATTTACGCAATAAGTTTCATCACATGAATATTTAATTTGATACAGACTGATACATGATTTGATCATATTTGCAAACAATTATACATTACTAATATGAAAATGGACATTAAAACGTCAATCACATTATAATACATTTGTTATTATACTGATCAAATTAAATTATATATAAGCTCCAGGGGCTAGACACCTCTTTTCGAACTGTACAAAATGGAGGTGCAGCAAATAGTTAATGTAAACGGCCTTAGGTTATAGAGAGAAAAAGGGCCATAATATAACTGTCTCTTTTAGTCTTTATCATGCTCTGATATACATGTAACGAATGGACTTTATCTGACGAAAAATTATGCACTCGCGAATAGAGTAGGTTGAAATTCAAGTATGACATGTGGGGTATACATTAAATGCATTTGTTACAATATGTACAGCAAAGTATGAACTGAAAGTTTATATTTTGTAACATGTTAAGTCTGAATAAGTATAATTTATGGTCATATCTTCTGCCAGTCATTTATATTACACTCTAATTGATGCATGTAGTAGTCTTTTATCCTAAACTCCTGGCATCCTTATATGTCTATATATATTCAAGTGTCAGAAATTTATTAAACGTCAATTTCATTAACCACTTATCACCCTTTCTATAGACGTTTACTCAAAAACTGTTCATTATTTTTAATTTCTCTTAAAAGAGTGACCAATATCAAGAATGCGTTACTGCAAGGAGTTCTATTACTGTTTTTGCTCAGATGGTTCACAGTGTCGTCATTCTTTGACCACATTGGCTTATAACATGGATTCGGAACAAGCATTTTTGTTTATTGCAAACTAAGCCCTGTAGATATGCCTAATGGCAATCATGCAAACATGTATAAATATGTATTAACTTTATTTATTTTACATGGATTATACAACTAGTTATAATAACTAATACGAGGCACTCTCCAGGGCTCGGATGTTGGCGCTCGGTAATCTGTAAGGATGGAGGAAACCAGTGGACCCGAAGAAAACCACCGACCATCAATACAACTGGGAAGAATACCATATTTACTTTAAGCCAACCAACACACAAATATGAGTTGGCATCCAATGTTCCATATTTATATAAATTTATGCTTTTATGCATGATTAAAAATGTTCTCTTGAATTAAATTTAATTTTGAAATTAATAAATTTATAATGTACATGTTAAACCTTGGTCTCTCACAACAAGGCATCAAAAACGAATTTATGTATTACACCCCACAACTGATCATGATTCGACCATCTTCTCATTGCATGTGCAAATTATATATGAATTAAACAACTTACTTGGAAGCATAAAAGACATTTAACCACACTGAATAAATGCTCTCAAATAACTTAATTTCCTTTAAATTTTCCAATCAGTATCGCTATTCAAATTTGGTATATAAATATTTATCTATGCAAATTAGTAAATAAATGACTGAAACGTTTAAATTTGCTTTAAAACTGAAAAACGCCACATATTACGGCTAATAAGTGAAACAATAAGCAACTATTGAAATAGCCGTAAACTGAAATAATAAGCAGCTGTTTAAGTTATGATATTCTTATGAAAAGACCACTACATTAATATCATTTGCTTATTACATACACTAGACAGTTTATACTAGACAGCTGACATTGTATAAATGGACAAAATACGGGAAATGCATGGGCAATAAATAGATCAGGACAAAACTGACATGTTCTACGTTTTCTATTGAAAACATTATTCCTGTAATTAAAGAGTTCAGAGTATAAATATGAAGGGCAATAAAAATAAGGTGCCTGTTTGGAATAAAATAAGTCTTCAGACCAGTCGGGAAGTGACCAACAGTAAAATGATCCGGGCTGGACTGACGAGGCAGCTCCGAGACTTCGTAGTCATTCCGGAGCTGCCAAGCCTCGGTGCCCAAATTAGACCATACGACCGGGTAACTTATCAAAATATGAGACAGACTTAAACAACAGAAGCAATGCTTGTAGCTTTTGTCCATCGATATATGTTATACTATATATATATATATATATATATATATATATATATATATATATATATATATACAATTTTTACATTTTAATTTTTATCTTTAAAAGAACAATAAGTACATGCATAATTCTAATGAAGCACTCTCAAAACAGGAGTATCTAAAGCAATATTTCAAAGTAGGTAGCAGTACTAAAAGCGTAAGCTATTACCTCCATATAGTGGGCAGTTTGGCCCAGTCCAAAGGGTGCCCACATTATAGAGGTTCAACTATATATGCAACTGGATAGTAAATCGTTTGTATCTGGATAGTATAGATTTGTATACAATTCTGTCAGTAACTGACCGTGGAGAGATGTAAGGCAAGAGAAATTCTTTGGCCGATTTTTTTTTCAACGGAAGTGCAATTACATTAACAATGTGTATTATGATAACAATATATTCATTTCCATGTTTGAACCCTGAATAAGAAAATTGATTACGGTTTACATTTTTCAGTAAATATAGTCATTTAACTCTAATTGCCATTTATTCTTTATTTCTCAGGAGAAGGGCGTCAAATTGAAGCAAAACAAGAATGCAGCATTAGAGGTACCAACATGAATTGTTTCTCGAGTAATTCCATAAAAGTTATTTATACAGCAATGTGTATATTTATTTTCAAATAATTAATTCGAATAATATATGTATTTTTGTTCGCAAATATATAACCCTCAATTTTGTTTTTAGTCTAGGGCTGTGTAAATATGATCTTCAAATGATAACCATATATAATTAACCATCCCATTCTGTACCAGCGTTTACATATAAGGTAAACCCCTATTAATTGTCAAAGCTATTTACTAATAGCCTTCATTTACATTGCCTTCCTTCACCCCTTTGTTGGAATTGTTTTATCAAATTAATTGAGGAGCACAATCAATAGCGGTTATAACCTCCACATATACAAAAGTATCTTAATGACTATATACATAAAATTTTCTTGGCTCCTATAACCAATATGCAAATACTAGGCGGATTAAGCTGCAACCAAGCATACCGGTTTCCAAATTAAACATCAACTGAGGTGTGAAGCGAGGGAAAAACATTCGAGTGTTGTTTTAGAGGTATAAAAATGTATTCTACCGATTGGATTATGTTCCAGCTTACTTTTTGTTTGCCTTTATTCGTCCAAACGAGGGATGTATTGTTTCTCAGTGCGTATGCAGTAATATATCAGTCATGGACTGTACCAGCAAGAATTTATCAAAGTTCCGGTCAATGAAGTCCATGGAATCGGTGAGACAAGTTAATATTACTTTCAACTTGCTAACATAAATAGATCAAGCTTTCCAACTCTTTCCCAATGCTGTATCTATAGATGTTTCAAACAACTTGATCAGAAGTGCACAAATAATTCAACATCAAACGTTACGAAGCTTATATGTCTCCAACAATGAATTGGGAAGAGCCAACAATATGATTTTTCCATCAATGATAAGGCTGGAATCACTCTTTTTGATAAACAACAGAATTTCTGAACTAAGCTATGAGTCTTTCACCAAACTTTAAAATGTTAAGGTACTTAATCTTGCCTTCAATGAGTTGACAGTATTACACATGGATTACATTTCCGGTCAGTTGCGATATTTAATACTAAAGAACAATCGGATCAGGCAGGTCATTCTGAATAACAAGATAGAAACGTTGCACTGACTTGACCTGCGGGACAATAGTTTGGTTCTTCCATTAGATTTTCCGGCAGGTGCACAGGCACCATTGATGTTATACTTGGCAGGCAATGATTTATTCTGTGACTGTAAAGTTGATTCATTTATGGCGACTTATAAAGGAAAACGAAACATGGATTGGTCATGTCACACATCAGAATCGGATCTGATGAAACAAAAGACTGGCATTATGTGCTTCAATAACTATGTCCACTCCATGACAGCAGAAATAGCCACTGGATGCAATTCAACGAAACTAGAGTTTTAGAATGAGTACGGGACCAAGAACCCTTGTCGAACACCACGATTGTCTTTCGTTCTATCAAAAGTGAACATACAACTGAGATGCCGTGTGGATGATATACTCCCGATAGAAGAAATGTGTATATATGGACCCTTAGGGACGGCATTATCAGGATCGACCCGCACGATGTCTAATAACACAACAATTTACGCCAAACCATCTTTGCCCGGTAATTACACCTGTATTGCAACCGACGCTGTTGGAATCAGTGGAGAAAGTTTTCTCATAAACGAAACTGCCGGAACAGGAAGTAAACCTACGTCTGTGACATACATACTGCCAATAGTTATTTGTATCGATTTCATGACCATCTCGGTCCTCGTTTTGTATCATGAATTCTCAAAAAAGGCATTTTGGAAGCAGAAAGAGGAGACACAAGAATCTCCTACCACATATAACCAAGATAGCTTAGCCTGTAATGTAACTGGTAATCGTTATTCACTTGTTGCTGAGGGAACGGACCAAGAGGTTCCAGTGACAGCCCTGAACACCTCGCTGACAGATGACCTGAATATATATAATAAAATCACAAGTTTCTCATGAAGCCTTTCCTTGTGAAGATAAAATATAAAAGTTTGATGTGCTAGGAAAAGAGGGATGACAGTGGACCACTTGTTTTTTTTTTTTGTTCGTGATATTTCTTTTATATATATTTTGTTAGTAAATGAAATTCAGCTGCCTTCATATGAGGTAGCTTAGAGATGTAAGCTATTTTAAGTAAATATAAAAGAAACATTTTACTTTGCGATGGTGTTGACTTATCCGTGAAGAGGAACAAACCATACTGAAGTCAAATTAAGTGTTCAAGCTGTCTGTGTATCCTAGAAGTGTAGAACAGACGTAATTGTGGCGTAAAATGTGTCGCCTGAATGAGTAATCCGTTTCAGACGCCATCTCCGTGTAGCTAAATATTGACATTTGCAGGCTAACATGGTTTTAGAAATATGGAAATATTAAATATTATACCTAGATAAGCGGAATGGTTATTTGTTGCTACAGAACCGTTCAATCAATAAGGAACCATCTACATTTACTCGTTTAAGGATTATAAACAAATGGCACTAATTAATACAAATTTCTTGTAAATCAGAGAGAAGGCGACGGATAACCTGCATGTAATATACTTCAATAAAATTTGGCCCAAAAAAATCTTATGTAAATATTAAATATATAGGCTTTAACCAAAAACGTGAAAATATATAACCACTTAACTGATATATAATAAAATATCAAATCCAAAGATTTACTGGAATATGTAGATCAACTATAATTCATATTTTGTACCCTTCAACGTATTATTTAATACGGATTTGGTAACATTTATTTGTCAAAAGATCACATATTCTGACAGCTTATAGAGAGGTAGTCTTCCTCTGTCAGTAACTGCTTTTAAGAATCCACTTGTATCAGATATGGACATTTTTTATAATAAAAAAAAATTACAAAAGCCACTCGCAGTTGTTACAACAGGATATTTCAATCTTCGATATAAGAACCAGGGACCATGAACTTGTTTTTATGTTTACAGCAATTCGTAACTTTCTGCCAATAATGGAAAGAACTAACCATATAAGTTAACTCGTAAATGTAATGAGTCTCTTTCAAAGGAAAGCTCATAGAAACGTTTGTACTCGTAACGTCCTTGAAAACTTTTTAAGACATATATTTTATATTACCATGTTAACTATTCTTCGTGCCTTATTCCTAAGAAAGGAAAAGACCAACTTTATTTGAAAAACTGGCGCCCTCTGTCTCTTCTTAATACAGACTATAAAATAGTAGCAAAAACATTAGCTAACAAACTTAAATTAGTTTTACCATCCTTAATACACTCCGATCAAACTGGATTCATAAAAAATAGGTATATTGGAGAAAATATTATTAAAATTACTGGCATAATCTCTTATTTAAAAGAAAATAATAAAGGCGGTTATTTACTATCAGTAGATTTTGAAAAAGCTTTTGACCAATTAGAATGGCCTTATATTCAAAACACTCTTCAAATACTCAACTTTGGAACTAAATTTAGGAAGTGGATTAATTTATTGTACAACAACATTCACAGTTGTGTATTAAACAGAGGCTGGGCAACAGAATTCTTTCCAGTTACCAGAGGTGTAAGGCAGGGTTGCCCCCTTTCCCCTTACCTCTTTATTTTGGCAGCAGAAACATTAGCAACGGAAATAAGGAACAACCGTAACATAAGAGGAGTAACAATAAATCAGAAGGAACATAAAATCATTCAATATGCCGATGATACAGTTCTAACCTTAACAGGGGGGCCTCTGTCAGTACAAGAAACCTTAAAAGTATTCTCTGACTTTGAACAAATATCGGGACTCAAAGTAAATATAGAAAAAACAATAATAATGCCAATAACTGCTAATACACAAAACCAAAATACCATAAAAAATCTAGGTTTAAATTGGTGTACCAATCCTGTAAAAATCTTAGGAATCTATATTCATCAAGAATGGAAAAAAATTATAGAGATCAACTATAAAGAAATCCTCAGTAAGATTAAAGTTATAATTAATACTTGGAGTAACAGAATGATGTCTCTTTCAGGTAGAATAACTATTGTAAAAACACTTATAATCTCTCAATTAACCTATTTATTCTTAGTCCTACCAAGTCCTCCAATCAATTATATTAAAGAGATTGAAAAATTAATATTTAAATTTATCTGGAACAACCGGCCAGATAAAGTTAAAAGATCTACAATTATTGCACCAAGAAATAAAGGAGGGCTTAATATGATTCATCTTCCATCTAACATGCAATCTTTAAAAATTTCATGGGTTAAACGGTTCCTCAGTGGCCCTTTAGAAGATGGATGGAGACAGATTATTAATGTACAATTTAAAAACCTCGGTTCAATTATTTTTAAATGTAATTTGAAAGAACATGACATACATAGCTTTAGTGACTCATGTGATCCATTCTGGAAAGATGTGCTTCACCATTGGTGCAAATACAATTTTAACAAGTCCGTTAAATCAGACGAAATTCAGTCACAAACATTATGGTATAACTCTCATATAAAGGTTAAAGATAAAGTAATTTTTTATAAGAAATTACATACTGCAGGTATAAACACTCTTTCTGACATAACAAAAAAATCGGGCAATTATCTAGCATTTTTGACATATAAAGAATTCATTAACAAATACAAAGTTAGTACAAACTTTATAAAATATGCAGGTTTAGTGAACGCAATTCCAACCTGTTGGAAAAAAGAGATAAAAAATAACCCTAGTCTAGAAGCACAAGAATATACAGTGGACAAAATAATAAATAAGAAAAACACGGCACGGTATGTATACTTAAATGTAATTGAATCTATCTGCGTGAAACCAGAAAAGCAAACAAAGAAATGGATTGGTGAATTAAGTTTACAAAATGAAGAAAATATCTTTAAGGCATTCAAGAATATTGCCATGATTACTATTTCAGAGAAACTAAGAATCTTTCAATTTAAATTATTACATAGGATTTTACCACTTAATCCACTTCTTTACAAACTGAAAATAAGCCAAAGTGAACTTTGTTCTTTTTGTAAAAAGGAAAAAGAAACTTACTTACACATATTTTATCACTGTGAGGTAACCCATAATCTATTAGTAACATTTAAGAGCTGGTTAAAAGACCTGGAACAACTTTTAAACTTAAGTAATACATTAACAGAAACAATATTAATACTCAACACCTCGGGCGACAGCTTACTGGATACTCTATTACTGTTACTAAAACATTATATATATACATGTAAATGTAAAGGGAAATTACCAGTATTCTCTGTGTATAAAACGTATGTCACACAAATTTATAAAATTGAAGAACATATTGCAAGGACGAAAGGTAAAATGGTGACACATATTCAAAAGTGGAAAACTTTCAAAGCATACACTTAGGAAACGAATAATACAGTATAAAGAAAAAATATTTACCCCACATTTCAAATCACAAGAACATTTTTATTTTTGTAATGTACCTTGTCGTTTGTATTCGTATGTATGTATGTATTGTCACTGTCATTACACTGTCACGATATATAATGTACTGTGTTATATGTAACTTATGTTTATAATAAAAAAGAATGGACTCACAGAATGGACAGTCAAAAAAAAAAAAAAAAAAAAAAAAAAAAAAAAAAACTATTCTTCGTGAACTTATTGCTAGCTTTGCTCATTTTACATTTTATATTCGTTTATTTTTTTGGTCATCCATGAGTTGTTTATCAATTAAATGGATTTAGCATATTTGCGCACTGATTGCTCTCATTATTGCGTTTCGTTCCATCAATAAAATAAAATGCATTTAATCTTCTCCAACAAAAAAATGTACACTGACACATTGGTGAGGTCGCGCTAGCTTGTTTTGGTGTTCCGGGTGAATAAACACTTATTGATATTCGACCGCCTCAGCGTATACGCGTAGACAATTATTCAAAAATGAGGCTACAAGCTCAGGTCAGTAGTTTTAAAGGTCATCAGTTCAGAGGTGAGAGGATACGACACGTGTATAAATGTTTTATCTTGCGTGTTGAAGTTAATGAATATTCCTTGGGCTACCGAGCACTTTTCGTATTATATACGACCGTATTAACATTCCTGCTTCTTATGAATATTCAGTACCTATAAGGATTGGGCTTTAATGCAAAGTTAAGGCTAAATCAGACACACTGACAACGTGAATGGCTCTCCAGCTGAAGTAGATCTCCGAGTGTCATTGAAAAGGCTGGAGCTGAAGACCCGTAATTTGTTATTACTTAACACTTTGTTTGAGAATTTTATTTTATGTTTTTATTAATTACTTCCAGTATGAACATATATTATGAATACTTAAAGTAGACATTTCAAAGGAGGGTTCGTTAAAGAGATCATTTGAAAATGTTTAGCTCGAATGTACGTGGAAGTGCAAGTGGTGTTGAGAAGCATGATTTTCCTGGCACTCTATTGTAAAGCAGTAAGTATAGCTTAAATACTAAGTAGACAGTTTTAGTAGAGGCTGTCATTAAATCCACCGGTGCTCTCAATGCACGGATTATAGTTGTGAGGGAAAAAGGTGTTTTTATTACGTAAATATTCGGGGTATCGCTAATATTGTTATCTGTATGGCTAAGAGTGGCAATGTTATTTCCTTGGGTGTGTACAGCGGCTGTTAAAGGTAATTTCAGTGTGTAACTTTATGTATGTACAACGGGGTATGACGTAACGTTCCAGGTGAAGGAATCGTTCTAGGCAGTGCCCTCAAGATATACGTGCCGTGGTACTTAACAAGGGAATAGAATTTATGAGAATGTTTGTGTATTTTTTCCTGATTATTTTTTATCCTGGTTGAGACCACCTCGGAGAGGTCGAATGGTGCAGGGCGCACAGTGGGTTACTGTCCAGCTGACGAAGAAGCGGACTTCCCGGGACGCTGGTTGGTGTCTGGTGAGACGCAGACAAGCACAGCAGAACCCCACGGGACGAGAAGGATCGAGTTACGGGTAGTGACTAACGGAGGACTGAAGCGTACGGATCCGCACAAAACACCTTGCTGACACCAGAGTGCAACGGACCGTGTTGGCGCTCTAGATATACTATCATATATCCTTCTATTACAGTTTATAGTACGGAATCACTGTAAACGAATTAAAGATACATTTATCTTATATGCTGGTCTCCGTCATTACTGTGTGTGTGTGCATCAGCGCGTGGTTCTGACAGACGGACAAACACGTCACAGCATTATTCATATATATATATATATATATATATATATGTATATGTATATATATATGTATGTATGTATGAATATATATCTATATAAACATTTAATATAGTTTCCTGTTTATACTATAACGTTCAAAATATTGATTAATTTAGATTATTATCAGAACAGTACTAAAATCAAATTTGATGCCATAATACATCTGTGAAATAAACTCTGATATCTCCTAGTGAAGATAACACATTTCACCTTAACTCCTACATTAAATTTTTTATCAGATTATCTGATTCCCAACGAAACAGCCGTTTATCGTTTTGGCAGTTTCGAGTTTTTTCCTTTAGAATGAGATGAAGATGTTAATATAAACAATATATTTCATTTTTTTGCTATTAAAGTATCATGTAATTGTAAAGTAAATTCTTTCTATGGCTCAAGCTTAATGAATAAACCAATGGTATTGTAATTACTTTCAGTAACAATTCAGGTATTATGAGGTAATGTGCCATGTGACAGGTGTTTGACTGGCATACACGGTAGGCTAATATATAGTGTCTACCATATCCAAGGCCCCTTGGTAAAAAAGAAAGTATTAACTATAAATTAACTGAAGACAACGGGACGTATGATAGGGGTGTAAAAAAACCTAGTAGCTTCGGTAGAAAATCAAGGGAAAAATTTAATTGCATCATTAAATGTAGGTCAAAATGTGAAAATGTAAATGTAAGACTTGTACTGTAAAGTGTCATTTTTTCTTTACACTGTGGGAGAATCGATGCATGAACCGAAAGTAAAGAAACCAAGAAGCGCCAGTTGATTTAGGAATATATCTACAAGATATATGATTTAACAATAGATAGATGATTTAACAATATATCTTGGTAAGCGTACCTGATTATGGGCATGTGTAAAACATTCATAAAGCACTTTTATTCCTGGTTCATTCTGGTTAACCTTATATTCTTGAGTAATATAATATTTATAAAAGAGATCCCTTCACCGGCTAGAAGTTCCTGCAACTCCCAGATAAGTGCTTTCCCCCGGACCACAAATTGTACAAGATTCTGAACCAAAATACAGTCAAACTCAGCTACAGCTGCATGCCAAACATGAAACAAATAATATCGGCACATAACCAAAAGCTCCTAAGCCAGGAGAGAGAAAGGAAACACGGAAGTTAACAACGCAAATTGCAACTGCAGAAATAAAAATGAATGCCCCATCAAGGAAGCATGTTTAACACGGAGTGTAATTTACCAGGCCACAGTCACTAGACAAGACAATAACCACACCGAAACATATATTGGACTGACAGAGAACACATTCAAAACACGGTACTACGGACACAACAGCAGCTTTAAAAACGAGAAATACAGAAACAGCACCACGTTAAGCCAGTGTGTATTGACCCTGAAAGACCAAAAAACACCATATGCCATCACTTGGAAAATACTCGCGAAACGCAGGGCATATTCAACCACTAAAAAGAAATGTAATTTATGCAACACGGAGAAATATTTCATCATATGCTACCTGGACCACGAAAACCTTAACGAAACCAATAACCTAAGCTTAATCCAGCTAATTTAAACGGACTAATTTCACACATTATCATTTCAGATTGTACCTGAAGAGTGGGCCGGCTAGCAAGCTGAACCCACGAAACAGTACTGCAGTACATCATGAAATCAATCTAACTATATACATAGTATAATATTATAAATGCTCCACGTACGGTAGAGCACTTTCAATGTGATGTATTGAACCTGAATGTATTATATTGTATATATATATATATATATATATATATATATACATATATATATATATATATGGATTCAAGTGCACAAAGCTTCACTTATAGCAGTGTGCTGAAATACAATTTATTTATCTTAATCCCAGGGATAACATTCCTGATAGCTTGCATATATGTGATAATCAGTTTGATCATACAGGGTAACACAGAGATAAATTTTAATTAGCCACAAAAAAGTACGAATAGCTTTTATAGTATTTTAAGATATACTAAGCAGATTTTAATATCACAATACAGCCTTAAGATATTGTATTTGTGAATTATAGTACACAAAACTAACATTATGTGGAAAATAACATAATAAACAATGCATGAGTGCATAAGAAAAACACCTAGACACATATGTTTCATTTGCCTCAAAGAGAAAAGCCAAGGATCATCAGGTAAAATGCATTTTAACTAAACGTACAAATATGTAAGCAATTATCCATTAAAGGGACGGTGAAAGCTATACAAATACCTTTTGGCTGTGTATGTGTATGTGCGTGTATGGTATTGATTTAACTGATTGGTTACTTGCAGCTCTGTTTACCAGCTGATGTACCGAGGTGGATAAAACAACGTTGATTGCAACGGAGGAGTATTCGGACAAGCGCACTCGTTTGTGAGTGAAACATATTCGAACTCACGATCTTCGAGCTGTTGGGCCCAGTGCTCATATCCTATAGACACACAGACGTCGGTGTCTATTGCCTACTTTTTATTTTAATTATTCCATTAATGAAAACGTATTTTGTTCAGTATATAAAAACGGAAAAGTATATTAAATGTCTGCAAAAAGATATGTGCAATGCAAACCGAACAATGTACATTACATAATACTTTGCACTTTTGCATCTTTTATATACGTAGTCCATTTCATAAACATGTATTTAGATTTGTTAAAAAGTGTAACAACTTTACTAACAACCTATCAACAATTCTTTAAAAATAGTAACTTAATAACTTAAAATATATCTAATAAATATTTTTTCTTTATGTCAAATACGCAATGTGTCAGAGGTGAAATAAAATGTATTTTAAACATTTGAACTTTCTTAACCAAAGACAAAAAAATGAGTTTACATGTAGTCATCAGATGTCATGTAAAATTGCAGAAGAAACTGTTCGTTATTAAATCATTTTCAAATGTGTTAGACCTATGATGTTCAGAATGTGATGGTGATCAGTTTAGACTCCTTTTAAGCATATTTATACTTAACTGAGAAGATCAAGCCATGAAATGCTTGTAAATGCTTGATCCTGTTTAAAAGTCACTCTCCATGTGACTGTTCTATCAGAATCACTGCTACCAATTTTTATGAAAGACATTCATCCCTCATAGATTCAGACTGTTCATGGCCTATGACATTATGGTCCAAAATATGCCACTTTTTACGTAACTTGTTTGCAGCATTTGTACTAACGTTTAGGACAGATTTGACAAGTGGGCTTGTACTAGCTTATACATTCTAACCTATTTCATTCGCCCCTTGTTCATCCGCCAACCTCGCCTTCCGCCAACAAATAACAAAGTCCCGATTTCCTTACCACTTATTTATCTCGTTCATTTGCCAGCCTCGCTACCCGCTATCCGCTTTTTTTTCGCCAACTTCCTGATTTCAGCTTAAGACACGTCGGAATTATTTCGTTAAGCCGGGGTGTTATCGCTGGGCTCAGCTGACCTGACCGCGTCTGTGTTAACAACACGTCACGCCTCACTGCTTATGGATCAAGTACCCGGTGCCACTGATAATTAAAAATGACTTAACATCCTTGAGTTGTTTAGAGACAGCTGTCATCAGCTGAGTGACCGGTGTTGATTTCACACACACTGGCTAAATTTCCTTTACCCGTGTTTTCTAAACTGTATTGACTTTCCTCGGAGTCATTATGTCCTCGGAGAAATTATGTGGTTAATTTCAATTATATTGCATAGGCATATAATGCATTCTTAGAGAACACTGAGAAATTCATACTTTTTTCTTATGAAACATTAAATTACCATATGATAGAAAAATAATTAAACATTCCTTAACCGGGTTTACATATTAATTATGACTTTCCTCCTTTTAAATATATAGGTAATTCATTGATATTGTTCACTATGAATGCAACCACTGCTGACATACGAACAAATGTTTAAACACTTGTATGGACAGCTATATTCAGCACTAGTTAGTTTTTGACTTTGTAGAAAACACAGATGTGCTCATATACGAGAGGTAACTCATTGATAAGTCTGAACCTTCCTCAGCAACAACGATTCCATTCAGTTCGTATTTACCTGAAAATGTATTTATATATGACAGCCTTGTTCGTCTCTACCAGTGTGGCGTGTGGACGTCAGATGTCACACATGAATCTTAAGAATAAGTTGTATCAGTATAATGAAACTACATTTATGTGTACGTAGAGCGGATTATATGACATTCAGTGTGTCAAAAACGTCTAAGGTCAGTTTTTCAGAGCAATAATAACATCAATTGAGGATATTTTAACATGATTTTCAATGGGGAGCTCCATCAACGTTTCAGGCAATAACAACCAAAATCTCGAACCTTGATTGGATTTACGTAATGTTATATTATAGGTAATTTCCTATTATTTAATGGTAAGCCCCGAGGACATGGCCTTTAAGTCGTTGCCTGCTTCAAAACACTTGCAATTTCCGACAAAGGATAAGGATTGTGAAGAGGAACACTTAACGTTCCACGGTTTAAAATATTTAGATCTTGTAAATAACAAACTAACGGACTCCTTCTCACTTTCGATGTTCCACGGACTTTCTCGTCAACCCGTTTTAGTTTGTCTCTGGTAGGCAAGCCAATTTACTGTCAATGCAGATAAGTTCATTTTACTCTTTTGTCCAACAAAATAAAATTGGTCGAACGGTCATGTCGCAAGTCAGCAGGAGTCACTCTCCTACATCCTGAAGTTAACTGTTTTATACATTTCTGCGAAAAAAAAACAGGATCGGAGATACCGTCAACATGTCGTGTGATTGACAGTAAAATGTCAATGTGGTGCCATTTTGCGACTTTGGGAGAAACTGACTCATAGTACACAAATTAGAAACATGAGGCGTCACTTTCTCAACATTTGTAAATAGAGTTTTAGCAAGGCAGTCATGGCCATATGCTAGAGCTGTCAAACTTGGGCAGGTATATTTGAAACACCGCTTTATTTACAATAACAATGAGTCAGTCTGATCTAGATATAGTCCTAGGCAACTGATACAGCCACCTATACCGAATAAGCATACTAAGTTTGAGGGCAGTTTGTTGATGTTCTTCTCAGAAACTAACATGTTTACTATATTTGGTATATAAAAAATACAAGTGAAAATACCTGAAAGATAAAAATAAACTTGGCGGTACATTTCTCTCTGGTCGCACGTATATAATTACTAATGATAAATGAGCATCCGATAGTCCACTCTTATTAAATAATAGGTGTTTCCACTTTCACTTTGGCACAGCTTCATTAAGACTCTCTTTTTTATCGTAGCCATGTATCCGTTGCCAGAAAAAAAGGAAACCAACCCAGTAAGGAGTGTCCAGAAGCAATGTTATTACATTTGTTTTGATTGACAGCTAACTGGCCCGATAGCCCGCGTTCATAGGGCCCCTGTGCCGGCGGGATGTTTGGATTCACTTCGTTAGCATGTGGCCTATACACGAAAAAAATTATAACTGTACATAGAGGTAGAACGAAGGTTTAATGGTTGATTTTTGTTCTTCAGACTCTTCTGATTAAGGACCTGCAGGGTGCAAGCTAGATGAAATCGTAAATGTAAAAACAATGTGTTTACAGTCACAATTTTATCCGAATTTTTCAAAATATTGTGACCGATTCAAACAGAAGCGACAATTAGCGAGCCAAACAACGTGCAGGTAATTTTAACAAAACAACCACAGGAAATCCATATTAAACTTCTTCCTGTGAGCGTTCCACGGGGCTTCTGGTCCATCTAAAACGACCGCCTAGTTACTAGTGCTATATATACATATAATTTTAATTGTTTCTAAAGATAACTTTTATAATAATCAACTGGTGAACAAAGCTTGTTCCATCTATTGTTAAATCATAGAAATATAATAAATTCCATGAAAAGATTTTACATATAAATGTTTGGATTATTTTAAAATTGTATCATACATTTTTTTTTTATTTTACCACCGATAAAGTTGCTTTGGTTTAAGAGAACATTTGTTTATGTTACATATAGTTTTTTTTATTATTTTAAATTAGTATCATACATTGTATTTTTATTTTACCTTAGATTAAGTTGCTTTGGTTTAAGAGAACATGATACTAATGTATTGAAATCATACAGCAACGAAAATATCGACCTTCATATCATTAACAGACTTTAGGTCTTAGAATGAGATAATATTTCGTCAGAATATTACAATTTAATTTTGCAGCCACAAATAATTATGCACCGTGTTTAGATGTGTGTTTGCACATGTGTGTCCATTAAAATGTTAAACCATAACACAGCTCCAATTTATTTCCAGTTCAATTATATGTAACAGCGAGATATGGATAGGTAGTCCATATATAGTCGAACGCCAGAAGCTTTACATGTTGTGCAATAACTCTACAAATTTTTCAGTAGATATTAAAATGCCTTCGTCTCAAGGGGGTTTTGACAGAAATTGGTGAATATGTTAATTCTGGCGTAAAAATACCATCAAGTGTCAACGTCAGCGTAATACTTACTTGAACTTCAGTCCATAACACACAACCATCCCTATTTATATATGTCATGGATCGACATCAATAAAGAACTGGAGAAAGCTGACTTTTCATAGGTTTTAATCTTAGGTTCACCTTTCTTTCCAGACCAACAACTACCCGGATCTAAACCACAAATATAAATTGGTAATTACAAATAGCGCCACTAGATAGCACACCATGTAGTATAATGAAACCACAATATACTTCAATCTATTTATATCAGTGATGAGTCTATTATTCTTACACATGGAGTGCCGTTATTTTATAGATTCCACGTTTCTGCCAGGCCACAAAAGGATACTTAGAAATGTTAATTTTGATATCAACATGAATTTTTTTTATAACCTTGGCATTTAAACATATGTTATGTGGTTATGTTTATAATGTATATTAATAAGTTGGTGAAAGCATAATTTACTCTCATAAAATGTGATATTTCCATGAGATCAACCTGTCAATAGCCTAATTTCCTTTTACCCGTGTTTTCTAATTTTTTTTTTTTTTTTTTACTTTCCTGGGAGTAATTATGTTGTTATTTTGATTTATATTGCATAGGCATATAATGCATTGTTAGAGGTTACTGAGAGGATTTCATAATTTACTAATGAAACGTTATATTACTATATAATAGATAAATAATTAAACTTCCTTTAACCGGATGTACTTATTAACTAGATTACGGGTAGTCGACAAGCGACTACGTGTATCCTCAGAAGTCCAAGTCAGACGTTAAAAATGAGGCATGGATTGAGTGGCAAGGGGAAATAGAGTGAGATGTGTTTCATATTTTCACGGATCTCTGCCATGTAAACATGATTGCAGGTGATATTTGCCACCTGATATTTGAAAGAGAAAACTATTAAAGATGTATATATATATATATATGCAAAATTTCAGGTGGATAAGTCAAACCACTGCTGAGATATGAGTTAATTTTACCCTAGGCAGAGAAACAGATGGACACCATGCAAAAATGGTGTGAGTTGGGCCACCAAACTTGTATAAACTTTAGAGCCATGTAAGATCTATAATCATGCAAAAGTTCAGGCCGATACGTCAAACCAGTCCTGCGATATTAGCATGGGTCGCTGCAGCCTTTTTGTGTAGGTGGCGCCACCTACCACAAAACCCGGAAAGCTATCCAAGATGTATACATATGCACATTTTTAGAAAAAAAAAACACTGCTGAGATATGACTGATTTTATCCAATTGCAGACAGACGGTATCTGTGCAAAAATAGTTGCAGGTGGCGCCCCCAGTGTGTGTATGATAAAGAGCAATGTGAAGTCTATACATTTGCAACATTCCGGAGGATAGTTCAAACCAGTCCTAAGAAGCCTGGCTTTCTGCAGCCCGAACGTGAATGTAGGAGCCACCTGTCATAAAATAAAGAAAGCTATCCAGGATGTATAAGCATGCGAAAGGCAGATAAAAAGATAGACGCTGTGAAAAAAAAACAGTTACAGGTGGCGCAACCATATAAAGCTATCCAAAAGCTACATTCGTAAAAAATTTCAGGCCGATTGGTCTAAAGAGTCCGAAGATATTTGGGTTAATATGTCAAAACAGACGGACAGATGGAAGCATTGTGGAGAGAAAAGGTCAGAGGTCAACGCAAAATATTTTGGCATTAGTTCATATGTGATCCGATAATGGTGTCAAGTTTCGGAAAAATCTGTCAGTGGTCTCAGAGTTCTATTCCGGAAACAAACGCCGCGGCGGCGAAATCCGGTTGTAAACATAGTATCCGCAAAACTTTGTTTTTGGCGAATACAATAATTACTTTCCTTCCTCTATTAAATATTTGGGTAATTCATTGATACTGTTGAAGTATGAATGCAACCACTACTGACAGACAGGAAAAATGTTTAAACATTTGTATGGGCAGCTATATTCAGCACTATTTGGCCTTTTTACTTTGGAGGATACACAGATGTGCTCATATACGAGAGGTAATTCATTGATAAGTCTGAAACTTCCTCAGCAACCGACGATCCTGTTCAGTTCGTATTTACTTGAATAAGTATTTATATGTTACAGCCTTGCTCTTCTCTACCAGTGTGACGTGTGGAATTCAGATGTCAAACATGAATCTTACAGATGAGTTGTGTCAATATAATGAAACTACATTTATGTATACACACGGCGGATTACATGATATTCAGTTTGTCAAAAACTTCGTATTTGGGAGGAATATAAAGTTAGTTTTCCTGAGCAATAATATGTTAACATCACTAGAGGATATTTTAACATTATTTCCAATAGGGAGCTTAATCAACGTTTAAAAAATAACAACAGCAATCTCGAACCTTGAAGTGGTTTCCGCAATGTGATCTTATTGGATATATCCCATTATTTTATGGGACGCCCCGAGGACATGGTTTTTAAGTCGTTGCCTAGCTTGAAAACACTGGTAATTTCTGAAAATGGATAATGATTATTATGAGGAACACCTTCCACGGTTTTAAATATTTACATCTAGCAAAGAACAAACTAACAGACCTTCATATCGATGTCTTTAGCAGACTCAAACAACTGCGATATTTAATTTGAAGAATAATAAAATCAACAAGTGTCCTCGCTCGTGGTGTATATCTAGACCAGCTTCATTTCTTTGATCTAGGGAATAACCGACCCCTTTTCCCTTTCGATGTTCCTTGGACTATCTCGTCGACTATTTTCAGTTTGTCTCTGGTAGTAGTCCGATTGACTGTGAATGCAAGATAAGTTCGTTTTCTCTTTTGTTCAACAAAGGAAATCGGGCGAATGGTCATGTCGCAAGTCAACAGGAGTCCCTCTCCTTCATCCTGATGTTAATTGTTTATATACATTTCTGCAAGCAATAAGATCGAATATACCGACAACATGTCGTGGATTCCAGATACTGGAAGACGCCCTTTTTGTTTTTGTTTCAGCTTTGGAGCTCCGGCATTTAAGGTTACTTTAATAACACGTAATAGCAGAGTTTAAGATTTAAGAAACGTGCAGTGATGAAGAAGGCAGGAAATTATACATGCACAGCAAGGAATATGATTGGTCAGGTACCATCAACTATTCTCGTCACTAAAGCATATGTTAAGAATATTTCCGAAAGAATATGCTCCATGTGTAGTTCGCGGGAAAACTTTGGACGTGTTTCAAGCTCATATTATTTGCTCTATTTGCAAGTTTATGCTGTTGTATCCATTATTTGCAGCATTGTACCTTGTCTCATTATGTTAGTCACGTTTTGTACGAAACTGTTTTGAAAACAGGAATTGTAAAATGTCATGTCTGCTAGGTACACGGTGATTGTAATTAATGAAGTAAAATAGCTTGTTTGACAGAGCTATGATTCGTACATGAGGACAATTAGAAATCCACAATTTTGTAACTTCATGCAACATGCAAGCCCTGTTTTATATTTGGTGATAATTCACATTATAGGCGATATGTACACAAAAAGACTGTAAATATGTCCAGTAGAAAAACTGGTGTTAAGCGAAATTATGACAGCCAAAGCTAATCACAAGCTTAAATAATAATACTCTAAAGAATAAAGGGCTGCTACCAACGAGAATTCTTTGTGTGTATTTCTTTCTTTAAAATAGTTCTGACGGGCGATATCTACTGCTTAAACTTCAGTACATGGTAAGGTAAGCTTATAAAGCTGTTTAAGTTGATATTTTTCTACTAATACAGGTATTATTATTTTACATAATTTTTGGATTTGTATGTAGCCTGTTGATAAAAAAATAACAGGAAAATCATGAACGCTTAGTGCGATAATATGCATCTACAAATGAATGATTACATCGCATATAAATAAAGTATGTAAATATTGTACGGTTCATAGTTCAGCTGACCATAGGATATACAGGCTTTTTCTATCGTCTGACCGTCCTTCCAGGCGTCCGTCCGTTCACAGGGCACAAATCGTAACCGTTCAACTGGGGACATCTAACTAAACATCAATGTATGTTCTCGGTAAATCTCCTAGCATACCACGAATTAGGTCAGTGTGACCTATATTCTGCGAGTTGCGCGCGTTTTTGTGTTTTAAGCATTTGGAAAATCAGTTTTGTGTTAGTGCTTTCAGCTGTAAAACAAAGATTTTGCACTCAACCTAAAATATAAACATATAACATTGTTACTCTGTAAAACATGAAGAAAAGATGCCGAGTCATTTCTTCAGAATTGTTGCGGAAACAATTGAAAAATATTAACATTTTCGGCTGTAGTTTTTTTTAAATTCTTACTTTAGATCAAATATCTTAGCAATGATTGCATGGATCTTTCAGTAAATCAGTAGGTTTATTGATTATAGAGAGTCCTTTCATCTGTGGAAAAATCTACATTTTTATTACTTTTATGCTTTTTTAGACTTAGAAAATAGCGTGGGAATATCACGATTGTAGCCCAGAAAACAAAATCTTAACATTTGATGCGCATATTAAAAAAGATGTATCATTTACACATATATGTATCTTACACCATGGGAAATTTGAAGAAAAAATCCCATTTGATCAATTCTTCACAACTCCCACAAATCCAGTTTTTTTTTTTTTTTTTTTTTTTTCTTCCTTGGGGTTTGTCTCAGAGCATCTTTTTTTCCATACATCTCATTTCCTCATCGACATCCCCCGAGAAAAATTTAATATTAAACATAGTCAAACAATATACAAATATATTAAATCTAATAATTAATATAACATAATTGCAGGATCACATTAAGCCTGGTTGGATAATTTTCCATTTTTGTACATGTTTATCGAGTTTGTTGCTTTTTCTGCTACCCTTCTTTTCAACTGTTCAATACTCTTTACTTTCTTAAGAAAATTATTAAAAGATGGAGCATCAAACTTTTCTCTGTCAGAAAATATCACAAATTAAAAATTAACAATAGAGTGTCAATAAGAGCCTTATGTTGGGCATCCTTGCTACTTCCCACAAATCCAGTTTAAAAAGTACTAAAATGACAGTTATCTAAGATGATAGATTTCTCAGTGTCATGGATCGGCTGAGCGTCATGACTCTGGGGTTATTTGTTTTATGAAGCATTGTTGTAGGATCAGGAATGTCTCGCTTTGCAATTCATCGATACACTTCTGATTAAATAATGTTATTTAACAATGTGGTTTTCTCTGCTGCTTCGGTGATTGTTCATCCTTTCGACCAGATTAATAATTTGTATAACCACGAACTCTCCCAGGGGGTACAGTGATAACAGCTAAATACAGAAATCATCGAACGATAAATCATTCAGAAGGACCGGAAAATTTCCTAGGACCCTGACACAGCAATAATATTATGTAATTTATTCTTTAATGTACATATGTTTATAAAGAAATAGCTATGAAACCATGTGATTATATAGTGCTAGCTGCACCCGTGGAAAATCCATGGTTAGATAAGATTAACAGCTCTGTAATGAGCTGGTAGTGACTAAATGTCTAACATTTTAATCCGGAGATATCCGCAGGGAATGTGTATTTCATGTGGTACTTACAGGATATGAAAATATTCGTTGATTTGCTAGAATTCTCCAGGACTGACACCCCACATATATACGCAAAGAATGGCAAATATACTACTCAAGAAATCACACAGTAAAATGGTTTTTTTTTTTAATGAAGTGGACCAGATAGAGCAACTGTTGAGCAAGGTCATTTCCGAATATAATCTGATCAAAACGAGTACAATATCATTATTGCTTGATTGATGACAATACAAAAGATATAAAGTTTGTTAATAGAGGCCAGTCCTAAGAAATATATTTTATTTGAGAATTAAGTGTCATGTAAATTGATATCTATCTATGACACCGCCGCCCAGCAAATTTGATAATTAAGTGGTAGATACATTAGACCTATAAAACTATACTTATGAAGATGAATATACAATGAAGCATCACACATATGTGTGAAACGTAAATTAGCGAAGTAAGATTAAAACAAATTTTTTCTAACTTCTTAACAAAGTTACCTTGATATGCCTTTTTCCTTAAGGGTTGATCATGCAGTAAAAAGGATAATTGGAACTAGACTACAGAGCTAAGAGGATTCCTTGAATGTTAGTACAGATAAGTCTAATGTATTGACAAAGTACACACGAAACTATCAAGAAATGCATTGTCATTATTTTTACGCTCAGTAATATTACACGTCAATACACTGTCTCTTTTAATTATACCGGTGATGAACAGAAAGGAGAGACTAAAAAGCACCAGAACAGGAATGCGGTTTGGTTATCAAAGGGACGAGTCACGTGTGTATATCTGCATATCTACAAACAATGCAGTTTTAAGACATTATAACTACAAAACAAATTTTAGAGCAATCATACGTATGATGATAGGTTGTTATTGTTTCAGCATCCAGGTCTGTATTAACCATTGCATAAAATAATAGGCGACCAAGGAGTCGCCACGATTAGCTGTTGGTCATTTGTGACACAGTTTGTCGTCAGAACTTTAGATCTGGGATATCGCATAAAAATTGTTAAAAAGGCTCTGTAAACGCTTAAGGTTGATTTACAGACCCTTCATGGCGAAAAATAGAAATGGGTTAATTGGGTAATATTTCTGTTATTTCTATTTCAATGCAACCATTAATTTTGCTATGTCAAAACTGTGGTATTTGTGTAAAAGTGTATAAGTGAAGAACAAATATCATACATGATTAGCATTCGACAGTCCATATGTAGGGGGCTCCTAATGTCTGAACGATCCATGAATTCTGGATTATTCCTAACCTTCGTGCACATAATACACTTAATCCATAAGGCTTAAAAATACAAATCATTCTTATAACATGGATACCTTCGTCTTCATTCGATAGACAGAGTCACCAACAGGCCACGGACCTATCCTTTAAAAAAGACAAGCTGAAAGTTATAATACATAAATTATTCTTAGGTTAATATTAATGGATGTAACAATCCGGTTTCAGTCGAAAATTAAATAATGATGAATAATTGTCATGGTTATAAACTTCCGGTTTTAGTCGAAGATGAAATAATGATTAATAATTGTAATGGTTATAAACTTCGGGGTTTACAATAACCTTATTAATTACTGTAATTAAAATGATAATTGTACCTTACGTATTCATGTAGTTATCTACAAAGTTAAACAAACAAAATCAAAACTACTAAAATAACAGTGGTTGATGGTACTGAACTCGACATTGTTAGCTATCAATAATGTTAACAGAAAACATGTTCTGAAACCATACTTTTTTCTTGATCATAAACCTGTGTAAAATCTCTTTTCCTTGAGGCCATTTCATGACTCGTTTCTTCTCACAGACAACACTTTAACAAAGGTGCAAATCGTGCATCCATTTTATATGAAAAAAAAAATCCCCTGCTCTTTTTTCAATGGTTTCTGTGCGCAGGACAAACCTATATCATGCATGTGCGTCTTTTCTATGCATGCATGTCTCCTAATCGCAAAGACGCTTTTTTTTGTTTCTCACAATGCCAACAAATAATACGTTTCTTCCGTAAAACGATCATAATGTCACGATCCTTGCCTGAAGGACCACGTGTTATAATGCGAGGTTAAAATAACTAAATGCAATTGGTTTGCGTTGGTCTGATTACACAGGTCCGGCACGACCAAGAAACTGATTAATGAGAGCGGGTGTTTCGGTGTAATCAAACCAACTAGGACGGGTGTCGCAAAATTTGGAGCAGTTTGCACAATGACATACCACGCTCTCATTGGCCTGATTTCAATTCTATGCTATGTGACAACCCTGTTGGTCAAACCCAGAGCGCCTTGTTAAACATAGCAGCGGTTATAGACAGGGAGATCTGGAACGACGGCAGTGTATAACCGGAGCATGAGGAACATATACCAGTGTTAGCTTTCCAGAATTACATCTACATATAAAGACTTCTTCCTTTAGCGCTTTTCTCGGGCTTTATCTACCATCAAACAAATGACCTAAAAATCCATTCTCAGGCAAAATGGTCTCTATGCCTCGGTCCTGTTTGTGGCTGACGAGAGAACTGAGTTAGGTCCATAAACACTGTCTTCATAAAGACCGTCTTCTGGGCCATGACGCTCGTCCGACTCTTGGTTATCTGACTTAATGTCTTGGTAGCCAAACGAGTCACATGACATGCGTCGTTCAACCGGGACCTGTGCACAGGGCGCCATCTGACGTGCATACATGGCATTTGTTACGCTCGGCGCGCTTTTTCGACGGGCCTGCTTGCACTGCACCGTTTTAGAACAACATATCCCGAAGAGGAAAAGGTTAGGAATAAAAAACAACAGTGACAGCATCCACGGAAGATGTGTTTTATACCAACTTCTCTGACACGTGCGGTTTTCCAAATGTTCCCGCTGAAAGTATTTAGAAGGATCGGTCTCATTTATGCGTATAAATGACGTCACCTGACCAATCAGGTTTGTGGCTGTGCATGTGTAATTTCCTGCCTTCTTCATCACTGCACTGACTGAGATAAACTTACTGTGTTCTCTATAATCATAAACTTTGCTGTAAGGTGTTATTAACGTGACCTTTACTGCCGGAGCTCCAGAGCCTGAACATACCAAAATGGTGTTTTCCAGTATCTGGTGATGTATCACAGGACGTGAGCATTCAGGTAATGTCCCGTACATGGTTGACGTTTTATTGTCAATCACACGACATGTTGACGGTATCTCCGATCTTATTTCTTGGAGAAATTTATATAGGCAGTTAACATCAGCATGAAGCAGTGAGACCCCTGTTGAATTACATGCCCATTCGACCAATTTCCTTTCTATGACAAAAGAGTAAAATGATCTTCTCTTGCATTCACAGTAAATCGGATTGCCAACCACAGACAAGATGAAACGAGTCGACGAGAAAGTCCGTGGAACATCGAAAGGGAGAAAAAGTCGGTTGTTCCTGAGATCCAAGAACTGAAGCTGGTCGAAGGATACATCACTAGAGAAGACACATCGGCTGATTTCATTATTCTTCAGAATCAAATGCTTCAGCTGTGTAAGACTGCTAAAGACATCGAAAGTAAGGTTTGTTAGTTTGTTGGCTGCTAGATTTAAAGATTCTACAAATTTTAATCCATGGAAGGTAATATTCCTTACATGCCTTATCCCATTGTCAGTCATTAACAGTGTTTTTAAGCTAGGCAGCGAATTTATGACCATGTCCTCGTTGCTTCCCAGTAAATTATGGGATATATCCAATATGATAACATTATGGAAATCTACTCCGGGATTCGAGATCTCGGTAATGTTATTATTTGAAACGTTGATGAAAATACCCATTGGAAATAATATTAAAATATCCTTCAGTGATGTAAGCATGTTATTGCTCAGGAAAAGTGACGTAACATTCCTCCAAGCTGCGGTATGGACAACAGACCGAACATCATTTAATCCACGGTGCGTACAGTTAATTGTTGTTTCATTATATTTACATTGTACATCCTTAAGTATCCCGTGTAATCCCCGATTCCCAAACGTTACACTGGTATAAACTATAACTAAGGCCGTTATATATAAATACATTCTCAGGTTTAAATGAACTGAACAGAATCGTCGGAATCTGCTCTAGAATCAACAAATTGTAATCTGATGTATCCGATCACTTCATACATTACAGAATGCAAGGCTGTGACTACTACTTCTTTCCTGCCTGTCAGTTGAGCTTGCATTTCGTACAAAAATTAAAGGGCAGAAACAACAATACATGGAGGACAATCAAAATATGTACGTGTAACATGGCCAGAGGGACTCTGATCTTTCCAGATAGATCAAATAATAGAACAATGTTTTCTGACAATACCTACTATATAAATAACCACCATTTCCACATATTGCAGACGTTAACCACAACTAAAATAAAAGTCAACTTTGTTTTAATTGTTAGGGTTATTACTTTATATTGGCTTTCAAAGAAAAAGCATAAAAGACGTCAAACGCATGGACATGTGTAAATTCACCTTGTTGCATCATTGCAGTTAATGACAATTTTGTAAACAGTGGTTATACATAATACAATCATAATAAGTTTGCTAGCAACAAACACAATTAAGTAATTCAAATGTCTGTGGCTTGACGACTCAACCACATTTGTGCGGGTACGTTAATTGGCCGGATTGACCTAGTATCTTTAGTATATAGGTGTTAACAAACCGAAGCCGGTTTTTCGTTCACATGTGAGTTATATATAGCCATGTATGACTCGGCGTTCGTCCTCTGAGCGTCTGACGTCCGGCTTTTCAAGAGCTTTCCTCAGCAATGCCGGGCGAAGTCTTGCAAAGGTTTACGCCTATATTGGGACTTCCTGTTAAATTTTTTGGCACATTTTTTAAAGAATTTATATGCATTATTGTGTATTTTATTTATAACCTTTAGAAAATTGTACTTTTTCTACTAGGATGGCCTATTACGTTATCATGGTGTAACAAAAAAACTATAGTCTATCAAATGAATGTTTGTCCTTTGTGAGTTCAGCCGCAACCAATATATTTTATCAACAGTTGTTGGGTTGATTCTTAAAACAAATTTAAAATGTACTTATTTAGGTAAAGGTTGGTCAGTATGTTAATTTTTAGGACAGGTCATCTAGTCCATTTAAGTATTTTCCTCTTGTACAATCTGTATATACAGGCCTTTCTTGTAACGGCTGCTATTGACTTGATTTATAATCCAAATGTTTGTGACCAAGCACGAAAGGAAGAACTCTGAGTCAGAAAGTAAAAGTTCAAGGTCACATTTGAAAATTATTCTCAATTTGGTTTCCATATGGTTAATTCCTGTTAAGAGTGTTTAATTTATTTTAAACTTCACCTCGATGTAAGTAAACAGGTACTAAAGGTTAAACATGATTTTGGAATAAAAATATCAAGATCAAAAGTGGAGATCAACTTCAGATTTTTATCAAATGGTTAGCTCCTGTTAGGATTGATTTATTCGATTTAATTTTTACATTTATTGATGTAATTCCTTTCGTAAAACACTAATATTTCACTCAACCAAGTGACTGGTTGAGTTAAATATTACATCGGCGTTTCAAGACACGCTGGTCTGTTAAACATATGCAAGAATATGGATACTTATGAATATGTAAAATATATCCCTTTATTTAAAAAACAGAAGTTGTTTGAAAGTGATGGTAGACCCCAAAATATCATTTGTAATTTTTTTAACACTAACTGGATTTTCTTAAAGCTGTTTTAAAACTGTTTTTTATCATTGATATTTACTGAGTTCCTTTTCTTCTTTTAAAATTGAATTCAATCTTGTTTTATTAAAAAAATTTGATTGCAACAATAGGCTTAACTTTTCAGTCATTTTTTTACAAAGCATCTGACATTCCATGAATGGATTGTCCTAAGACATGATGTAAGAGTTGTTTATGCTTGGATTCACAGCAAGAGACTGGTGGTGCCTCCTGCTGTAATGCCCTTTTGTGTTGTTTTGCACATTTTATTTCTCCACCATTTCCTCATTTACAAAATGTAATAACTAAAATAATTGATCTGATATCCTTTAAATTTTGCCAATATGTAAATAGAGATAAGGAGACAGAGCCCATTAAAAAGGTTATCCTGAACTTAGCATGAGCGATCTTTACTTCCTGGTGGTGCATTTTGAGTAAAATCCATGTTAATGGTTTTTATAGAGTTTTACAATGTTATGGTTGGCCCATTAATCATTATGTAATTCCATGGCACTTAATGCACATTTAGGAGAGCATTGGGTTCTTGGGTCCGAGTTGCCATGATATATGCTTGTCTTAAAAATAGGCATTTCTTCAAAGGTCATGTCTTCCATGGCACTTACTGCACATTTAGGAGAGCATTGGGTCCTTTGGGCCCTAGTTGCCATGATATATGCTTGTCTAAAAAATAGGCATTTCTTCAAAGGTAATGTCTTGCGCGCTTCACTTTAATTAATAAATTTAGACCGTTAACCTTTCATATGGTTTTGATCACTTAATTTTAATTAATATGGAGGCATATTCTAGCTTCTGTTCAAGAATCCCCTTTGGGGTTGAATGCCAGTCTTTCTCAATTTAAACATGATCGTCAGGCCTCTAATCATATGAACATCACCTAGAAATGTGCATTCCCCGGAATGCTGTCCTTAATGTGGGTACTTCGTATTCCATGTTTTAATTATTGTTCTATATTCCCAGGTTCATTGGTGTATATTGTAATAATTGTAATCCCCTTCAGTTATTCGACCAATATTCCAATGTCGAACCAGGCATATGTATTTGTGAATATTCCTGGGTACTCCGCATTCCATGTTTTCATTCAATTATTGGTCTTTGTTCCCAGCTTCACTGGTGTATATTGTAATTATTGTAATCCCCTTCTAGTCATTCGACCCATATTCCAATATCTATATTCGGGCACATGTGACTGCCCATTTGTTAATATTCATGGAAGCCTTAACGGATCAGGATTATGAGGGGACCACACCAAATCTATGCCATGTTTCATGGGCCCATTCTGAGCTACCCTGGAAATATCATGGGTTTCGTTCATGATTGCGTGAGTTATGTTGTGAACATAAACAAACTCCCATTACAGGTAAACTAACCTCTTTAACTGAATCCATGAGGTCATGTTCTGATAGTAAACATTGTGATTCATACTCAGTTTAAGAACTATTTCATGATTTCCATAACCATTGGTTAATTGTAGTGCAGGTATTTCTTCTGTCCTACACTTACATTCCATTCATTTTAATATTTAAATGTATCAGCAAAATGCATATTCTTTGAGAAAAAAGGACGAAGCCTACTTAGGTATTTACAGCTGCAATACGGTAATTTCTTGTATTTATACTTGTATTTATACTTGTATTTAAAAATATAATGCTTTTTGTGGAAAAAAAGATTCGACACAAGTGCTTAAACAGATTGTGCCTGTACAGTACACCACTGTTGTGAGGCTTGTTGAAAGCTCATGCCGGTTGAGAGACCCATACTGCTATCTTTTTTTTCAATTTGAACTAGATGGGTAAAATATTCCGATATTCAGCGAGTCGTATTTAACATTTATATGTGTGTGTGTCAAATTGTGAAGATTAAAAGTTAAAATATATATATATTTCTTTTTATAAGTTTGTTTACCATTGTCTTCTCATTGTATTATTATATATCGTGTCATATGTTATGGACATTTGTCAGCGATGTTTACAAGTTGTTTGTTTGTAGCAATCGCCATTGTTAAATGACTGCTGCAAGAGCCAGTTTTGAATATCCCGGTCCTACAGCTAAAAATTAGCGAGTCTACGTGATATGACGCGAACCGAGCGTCCGAAAGGGATTTCGAGCGCCCCGGAAGCTTACCCCGCTATATGATAGTCTTGATATATGTACAACCCAGGTATCCTATGTTGTGCCAATATTTTATTATGAAATCCTTCACTATGTACCACAGACGTTTTCTTCTTGAGTATGGTGACTCTACTTGTTGATATAAACGTAACTCCACAGTTCTCTCCTTAAACAAGGAAATAGGACAGGGAAAAGTAAAATGGATAGTTCATAAGTATGTTTATGAAATAATGATAGGTTCTATGTCAATTACCTATTTTATTTAATTTTTTATGAAGCAGTCTTAAAGATTGTTAATCGGTACAAAAGATATATGCAATTTTTAAGCGAAAGTTGCCGTTTTCGCAATATATTATAGGTATTGTGGTACTTTCTCACTATTTATACTGTGAAACAAATGATAAAATGTCTCAACCCTTGTGCCAAGGCCAAGGGACATAAGTCTCAGGCAAACAGACTTTTGGCAGCTATGGTCGGATGATTTTACATAGATGCACTTCTCATTGATGCCTCGGAGCTGCAGTAGAGCCCATATTTACTTTTGTCGGGCTTACATGCATCTAACGTGAAACATTGTTGTATGTAACAGTTCCCCGAAATATATATATATATATATATATATATATATATATGTGTGTGTATATATATATATATATATATATATATATATATATACGCAGACTAAGATTTTCTTAAAAATAAAACAAAATGTTAGCGGTTAGGGTATTTTTTAAGCTTAAATATAATTTTGTTCTAATATTTCACCAGGTTGTACCATTTAACTCAATATATTTTAACATTGAAGTATTTTAGAGTATGCTAAAAAGCCTGCTAACGGACAGAAGTTGGAAATTGAATCCACCTGTTTTCGGGTTCTGCCCACTTTTCATCGCTGAAGGAGGATAATTTCAGTGGAATCTTATCAAGATGTTGACCCCGAAATATCCATTAAAGTTTATTTAATATTTTATTCAACAAAAATCCAGTGGTGAATGTCCGATTTTGTTTTACAGTATCTGTTTATTTACTTCTTTATGTTAAAGTGCGAATAAACGGAAACGCTTGGATAAATTTAATTGAATTCATTTTTTCTTTAAGAAATTTAGCTGGAGGGATAGGTGTGTTGATCACCGTTTAAACGTAATATGGAAGCTATTATAAGGTATGTTTGTGTTTTCATAACCCATCCAATCATGAACGGACCTCATGAAAATTTCAGGACATTTAGGGTATGGGCGAAGGAAGAACCGATAAGATTATTGTGTTGATTCTGCATCTGAGACGCCTTTTGGAGTGTCATCAAGGAATATTCACATTTATGGGGCATTTATGGAATGGGCTTATCACTAGTGTGCTTATGCTCATGCTTTGTGACCGTTCGACGAGAATTAACATAGCTGCAATCGCCATCTATCGACAGAGATCGTTTTTTAAACGTACTTCCATTATACTCCATTTGCAATTTACATTTTAATAAGAAATATTAACAAAGCTTATGTAAAACTTATTATATAAACTTGTATTTCATTATAATATGATCTCGAATCTTGATATAACAACGCATGTCTAGAATGCATTTCGATGGAGAATCCCCATGTCATGACCGTCGGCGGGGACCGCATGTCCCAGGGTTCACAGCGAGATTTTGACAGCCTTAGTCCTATTTCATCTGCTTTATAATGTATGTAAATATCACCCTCTCATTTTATATCCTAGCGTCAATTTAGGTGCCTAGAATGGCGCGCTCGTTAAGTCTGCAGAGCGCTTACCCGCATGTCCCAGGGTTCACAGCGAGATTTGACAGCCGTAGTCCTAATTCATTTGCTTTTTAATGTATGTAAATATCACCCTCCCATTTTATATCCTAGCGTCAATTTAGGTGCCTAGAATGGCGCGCTCGTTAAGTCTGCAGAGCGCTTACCCGCATGTCCCAGGGTTCACAGCGAGATTTGACAGCCGTAGTCCGAATTCATTTGCTTTTTAATGTATGTAAATATCACCTTCCCATTTTATATCCTGGCGTCAAGGTACCTAGAAAGGCGCGCTCGTTAAGTCTGCAGAGCGCTTACCCTGGATGGAGGCCGACTGTGAAAAATCTCACCGCCTCGGCAAAGATTCGAACTCACGATCTCCTGGCTTTGAGTCCTGTGCTCTACCCCAGAACCACAGAAGCCCATTAGGAAGCCCTACTTCATAAACGCATTTTCGGTTTTATTTGCCATTGATCATATTTTATTGGAACTGCAATCTCCAGGGCGTTGTTACATGAACACTTGCTACCAGTATATTCAAACTAATAGGGTTCAATAAGCTTATAAGTCTCAGCCGGAATCTCTTTGTCAGACTTTCTGGTGTACATGTTTCATGTGTAATACTGTAACGCTTCAGTACGCTTCGAGTTTCAGAACAAAAGCTGTCCCTAATACCTACGTTCAGGCGGTTTCTACAAGAGAACAATGAACGCATCCTTTGTTATAATGGAATATTAGAAATCAAAATATATGGTGATCATGATCGCTTCCAAAATTTAATGGAGTTTTCCCATGATGTAAACCTAACGCCATAAAATCAATAAAATTCAATAACAAAATGAAATCCCTTTCATAATGTTTTGCTCACGTTTGCTAATTTACAAACCAACGAACCGAGACTAATATTATATCAATGGTCATAGAATGAGAAACGTTTCGCTGATTCCTCGGATATATGTGAACCTGCGTTAGTCTCGGATCGTTGCCAGTTTCTGGTCAAATTTGTTTATTCCATGACAATCAACAATGCTCCAGGACAAACATTTAATACTTTTGTAATCTGTTTATTTCTTCCTGTCTTTTCACAAGCATACTGATACGTTGCTTATACGTTGCATACATATGATGTTTCTGTTAACATGCAAAAGACTACCCTCAACTCACAGCTAAAACATTATTTTTCATGCTTTACTTTATACAATGTCTTTCATATAATTTTACTTTGCTTTAGTCATTCCAATTCTTTATTGACTATTTATTGACAAAGTAGATGACCTCAATAAACAATCTTTATACCTGCTTTATTATATTGTGTCATTGAAGACCATGTTTATAGGGAGAAATGTTCTCGCTCTTTCGGCTCTATCTGATTTTTATCAAAACGAATTTCTTTGAATAATCTCTTGGGTAGCATATTTTGCCATTCTTTGCGGATTATTATTTACTTATTCATTTTTTTTTTTTTTTCAAAGGGGGTATTGGAGAATTCTAGCACATAACAGACATGTTTTTAACATATACTGTACGTGAACCAGATTAAAAATAAATTCATTGCGAATATCTCCGGATTATCATGTTATACATTCAGTCACTATCAGCTCATTACAGGGCTCTTTATCTAATAGAACCATGAATTTTCCACCGTTGCAGCTAGCACTATATAATCACATGGTTTAATAACTAATTATTATAATTATATGTTCATAAATGAATAAATAACATACATTTATTTCTGTGTCATGGTGCACAGAATTATCCAGTACTTCTGAAGGATTTATCTCTCGTTGATTTCTGTATTGAGTTGTTATCACTGTACCCCCTAGGAGAGTTCGTGTTTATACAAATTGTTAATCTGGACAAAGGATTGAATAATCACCCAAGCATCAAAGGAAACCACATTGGTAAATATAAATTATATATTCCGAAGTGTATCGATAAATTGCAAAGCGAAAAATATCTGATCGTACAAAGAACAAATGACCCCTGAGTCATGACGCTCAGCTTATATATGACATTGATTATGTCAACTTAGATAGCTGTCAATATGATATTTTTGCAGCTGTTTTTGTGGAGTTGAAAAGAATTTATCAAACGGATTTTCTCCAAATGTTCCATGGTGTAAGATACATATATGTGTAAATTATGTGCAATCCTATTTTCTAAGCTTGAAAATGCGTTGAAGTAAAAAGATGTACATAGGTGAAACGACTGTCCATGATCAATAAAATTACTGAATTATTGAAAGATGCATGCAATCATTACCGAGATATTTGATCTAAAGGAAGAATTTAAAAAACGAACCGTTGAAAATGTTATCATTTAGCAATTGTCTCCTCAACAATTCTGAAGCATTGACTTCGCCAATTTTCTTCATCTTTTACAGGGTAATAAAGTTAAAAATTGAAACCCCGGGCTGCGGACACTCCTCTGGGGCGGACACCCCGCCTCACGGACACTTTTTTGGCCGACGAGCGTTGTTACTACTTTAAGAACCCCTCCTGGGCGGACACTATTCAGGACAACGGACACTTTTGTCCGCCAGATGGCTAAAATCAGCACGGCTAAGGGAACCCAAGCGGCCACCCCGATCGAACTCGGGATAAATACTTTTAAATTGCAGAAATTTTTGCTTTTGGTACGCCTTATATCACTTAAAATTTCTTATGATTTAGGCATATTGCCATGACTATAAGACCGCAGCTTGTTTTACTCAATTTACCTAATTTTTCAGCTGGAACATTAACTTATGTATCCTTTTATCAATAGCAGTGCTCATAAAAAAATGACGGAATTCACGGAATTTCTATTGTGCCGAGCTCTCAGTGAAGCCACATATTCAATCTTAACTTGAGCCACATTTTTCTATTATAGGCCAAGAAGCGAGGATAATGACTTGTCTGTTACACAAGCGGACGATAACAGTCACGGATCATGACCTCATGTCCCCCGGGAGGGGGCTCAGCGATATCAACCAATCCCCGATCCTGTAACATTTGCATCACGGAAATTAGTCCTACCCACCAATCATAACGTGTTATGATATAATGCATTTTTTGTCATATTACCTTACGCTCCCGAAGGATGTTAAACAAAAATTGAACGAGATGTCAGAAATTTATTTATTCTAAAAGCGATTCATTTAATATCATGGAAAGAGTGATAAATTGAAAAATTGAACGGACCCAGTGCAGAAATGTATATGTCGAGAGTAGTAAGTCCTGTCGAAGTCAGTCAATGTTAGAATATTATATTCTCACAAGTAATGATGATAATTTTCTAGTTAATATTAAAACCCTCATTCCAAAATAAAATAAATAAAACAGAATAACCGGTAGCAATAAATTTATTCACATGTAAGATATATATAAGGTGAAATATTAGAGTAAAAATACCGGCTTTCATGGATGATAAAGTCCCATACTTAGTACTCCGGCATGTGGCCTCAGCCGGACTTCCTTGGCCCGACCCCTCTGGGGCGGACATCCCGCTATAACGGGCATTTCATCCGGTATCATAACTGCCCGCCACAGAGCGGTTTCACTGAATGTCAAAATGATGCACAATGTTTAATTTTTTTCGGTTCAGTGCTAAATCTTTGTTCTACTGCCGAGAGCACTAACACAAAAAACTGATTTTCCAAATGTTAAAAACACAAAAACGCGCGCAACTCAAGGTCACACTGACCTTATTCGTCTTACACAAGAGGATTAACCGAGGACAGACATTAATGTTAAGTTAGATATTCCTTGGCTGAACGGTTACGATTTTGCTCCGTCAACAGATGGATGCCGAGAACGCTCGGACGGAAGGAGAGACAAGAGACAAAGGGTGAACGCTGTAGCTCAGAAGTCCTATATGGTCAGCTAAACTAGGAACCGTGCAATATTTACAATATTTACTTTAATTATATGCGATTTTACCATTCATTTGTTGACGCATATTATAATACTACGCTTTCATAATTTTCTTGTGATTATATTTCAACAGGCTACATACAAGTATGCTATATGTAAACAAGAAATGCCGGCATTTGTAGTACAATATTAACTTAAACAATCTTATAAGGTTACACTACCCCATACTGAAATTAAATCAGTAAATATTGCTCGTCAGAACTATTTTGCAGAATACTACACACAAGGAATTATTTACAGCTGCTAAGTATTCTTAAAGGTATTATTATTTAGGGTTGTGATTAGCTTTGACTGCCATAACTTTGCTTAGCAACAGTCTATCTGTTGTCATATTTACAGTCATTGTGTGTACATATTGCCTATAATGTTAATGTAGAAGATATCATCAAATATAAAACAGAGCTTGCAGCAGGACGTTACCAAATAGGATTTCTAATCGTCCTTATGTATAAATTATTAACTCTGTCAAACAAGATATATTAATTTAGTATTTAAAATCACCGTGTTAGTAGCAGACATAAGCTTTTTACCATCCCTATTTTTCAAAACAGTTTCTTACAAAACGTGTTAAACATAAGACAAGGTACAACGCTAAAAATGGATACAACAGCAACACCTTGCATATAGTACAAGTAATGTGAACTTGACACGCGTCCAAAGTTTTCCCGTGAACTATACATAGAGCATATTCTTTCTGAAATATTGTTAAGATATGTTTTATTGACGAGAATAGTTGAAGTTAGCTGACCAATCATATTCCTTGCGGTACATGTGTAATTTCCTGCCTTCTTCATCACTGCACTGACAGAGAAATACTTATCGTGTCTCCCATAATCATAAACTCTGCTATAAGGTGTTATTAACGTGACCTTTAATGCCGGAGCTCCAGATGCTGGACAAACCAAAATGGCGTCTTCCAGTATCTGTTGATGTATCACAGGAGATGAGCATTCGGGTAATGTCCCGTACATGGTTAACATTTTATTGTCAATCACACGACATGCTGTCGGTATCTCCGATCTTATTTTATGCAGAAATGCATATCGGCAACTTACATCAGCAGGAAATAAAGAGAAACCTGCAGTATCACATGCCCATTCGACCAATTTCCTTCGCTGGACATAGGAGTAAAATGAACTTCTCTTGCATTCACAGTAAATCGGATTACCAACCACAGACAAGATGAAACGAGACGACGAGAAAGTCCGTGGAACGTCAAAAGGGAGAAGAAGTCGGTTGTTCCGGAGATCTAAGAACTGAAGCTGGTTGAGGGATACATCACTGGAGAAGACACATCGGCTGATTTCATTATTCTTCAGAATCAAATGCTTCAGCTGTGTAAGACTGCTAAAGACATCGTAAGTAAGGTTTGTTAGTTTGTTGGCTGCTAGATTTAAAGATTCTAAAAATTTTGATCCATGGAAGGTAATATTTCTTACATGCCTTATCCCATTGTCAGTCATTATCAGTGTTTTTAAGCTCGGCAGCGAATTTATGACCATGTCCTCGTTGCTTCCCAGTAAATTATGGGATATATCCAATAAGATAACATTATGGAAATCTACTCCAAGGTTCGAGATCTCGGTAACGTTATTATTTGAAACGTTGATGAAAATACCCATTGGAATTAATATTAAAATATCCTTCAGTGATGTAAGCATGTTATTGCTCAAAAAAACTAACGTAACATTCCTCCAAGCTGCGCTATGGGCAACAGACCGAACATCATTTAATCCGCGGTGCGTACAGTTAAATGTAGTTTCATTATATTGACATAGCTCATCCTTGAGTTTCCCGTGTAATCCCCAATTCCCAAACATTACACTGGTATAAACTATAACTAAGGCCGTTATATATAAATACATTCTCAAGTATAAATGAACTGAACAGAATCGACGGTAGCTGCTCTAGGTTCAAAAATTGTAATCTGATGTATCCGATCACTTCATACATGACAGAATACAAGGCTGTGGTTACTACATCTTTCCTACCTGTCAGTTGAGCTTGCATTCAGTACAAAATTAAAGGACAGAAATAACCATGCGTGGAGGACAATCTGATCTTAACCAGAATCATAAAATAATAGAACAATGTTTTCTGACAATATCTTATATATGAATAACCACTATTTTCAAATATAACAGATGGTAACGACAACTCAAACAAAAAGTCAGTTTTGTATTAATTGTTAGGTTTATTACTTTATATATGCCTTCAAAGTAAAAGCATAACAGACGTCAAACGCATGGATATGTGTAAAATAAGGTTGCACCAATGCCGTTAATGACAAATTTAATAAACTATGGTTATGCATAATACAATCATAATGTTTGCTACCAATAAATACCATAATTTTATTCATTAGTCTGTAGCTTGTTGATTCAACCACAATTGGCCGGACTGACCTCATATCTTTAACATCTAGGTGTAAACAAACCGTAAGCCTGTTTTTTCCACATGTAGATAATATATGGCCATACATGACGCGGCGTCCGTCCATTGTACGTTTTTCGTCCGTCTCCCGTCTTTTTAACAGCTTTTCTTACCAATTTCGGGCGTAGGCTCGAAAAGGTTGTACACATATATTTGGCCTTACTGTTAAATTTGGTGCACATTTTTTTAAAGAATTCATATGCATTTTTTTGTGTATTTATATATTACCTTAAGAAAATTGTACTTTTTCTACTAGGTTGATCTGTAATTTTTCCATGGTGTAACAAACAAAGAATGTGTGTCAAGTGCTTTGAAGCTAGTATGATGGAGGCTTCTAATTTTTTTTTTAAGACAAAAGAAAATATTTTTTCTTAGTTCAGTTTGACCAATATATTTTATCACTAGTTGATGGGTTGATTCTGAAAACATATTTGAAATGTACTTATTTAGGTAAAAATTGATCAGTTGTATATCTCTAACGGTAATATAAACAGTCCATTTAAGTATTTTCTCTTGTACAATCTGTATATACCGCCCTACAAAAAGGGAATATCTCTATCAAATGTTGTGTCAGAGGGAGAAAGTTCGAGGTTACATATGAAGATAACTCTAAATTTGGTTTTCATATAATAAATTCCGGTTTAGAGTGTTCAAATTTATATAAACGTTAACTCAATGTTAGTTAACAATTACAAAAGGTAGAGATTGATTTTGGGATAAAATATCAAGCTTAAAAGTGGAGGTCACATTTAGTTTTGTGTTCAAATGATTAGCTCCTGTTAGGATTGAATCATTCTTCCTTTACTTCCATTCCAGTCATTTTAATATTTAAATGTATCAGTAAAATGCAAATTCTGGTAAATTTATAAATCTGGTAAATTTATAAAACATGTTACTGTGGTAGTATTTTTAACTATTTTTTTCTGATCTACTTGATTATGGTGACACTACTTTGTTGATACATTCGTAACTGCAAAGAGATTTCCACTAGATAATTGTCTTCTTCAACAAGGGAATAGGTCAAGGAAAAGTCCAAATGGATAGGTCATGAGTTATGTTTATGAAATAATAGGTTCTATGTAAATAACCCTTTATATTTAAGCAGTCTTAAAGAATCAAATTTTAGCAATACAAAAATTACCTGCAATTTTTAAAGCAAAATCTGACGTTTTTGCAATATGTTTATAACACATTTTTATACTCAGGAACTAATCATAAAATGTCTCACGCCCTCATGCCAAGGGACTTTAGTCTAACGCAAACAGACTTTTTGCAGCTATGTGATAACTGTTTATTGAGGCCGGGAGTTGCAGTAGAGCCGACGTTCACTTTTCCCTGACACAAGCATCTGACTTAAAACAAAGTAATAATGTATGTAGCCCTTAGTTCAAACATATTTGTTCCAGTTGAATTGTAAGAGTAGCAATATATGCTAATGGAGGTACTCTTCAACATTCATATGATATAATATATCTAAGTATGGATTAAATGAAGCATGTTAACATTGCAATATGTGACACACAGGTATATTGCAATACACACAGGACAAACACAATGAATGTCAGCGAATTACAAACTTGGCTGTTCCATATATAAGTCATATTTCTAGTGAACAGCAATGCTCTCATTGGTCTCAATTATGCTTCAGTTAGTCTAAAACTTTATTTTGTATATATAACTGAACCTGATAAAATATCACACTTTTTGCATCAGGATTTTATTTTATGTCTCCATATAACAATATTTTAACACGTTTACCCTGGATGCTCGTTTTCCTCTACATTCGACTATGTGCAAGTCTGAGTTGATTTAAAAAAGAACAAGTAGTCTGAACCTGGCTTCTAAGTACATAGGGCATTCAAAGAAAAATGGTAGGGATATTTATTCTCGTGACCACACAAGTATTTTGGGCTTTTTGCGAGACCATGCAAGAATAAGTCACTATTAAGAGTACTTGTACCCAAACGCAATATGCAGTGCAAAATATTTAAGTGTCGAGTGCTTTGAAGCTAGTATGATGGAGGCTTCTTATTTTTTTTTTAAGACAAAAGAAAATATTTCTTTAGATTCAATGTTTGTTGTAGTTTTTTTAAGATTATTCCAGGCAGCAATAACTGAAGGAAAATACGAATTTTTGTATCTTACAGTTTATGTTTTTGGTAATAGAAATCCCGTTAACTTCTTAAAGTTACTGACAATTCCGCTCAAATTTTTATTTGTCTAAAGTTGGATTATTTGGACGGAGACCCATCTTTATGTTTGACCGCTGTCTCCGTTCTTTAAGTGTTTCCCAGCCCCATTCTATCAGCAATTCTCTCTGTTTGTTCTTTGGATGGTACCAGTACATACCCGCGCTGCTTTCAACTGAATCGATTCCATTTCGAAGCTTCCATTTCTGTACATTTGTCAAATACCACACGTGCATATTCAAAAATCAGTCTGATAAAAGATAAACAGAGGCGCTCGAACGTGGTTCAAGTTTATAAATATATAAATTGAGTAAGCAAACCTAAACCCTTTAAGCTTTCCGCTGAATACTGGTTTTATGCTTTGACCAACTCATATCTGATGTTAAAATAACCACTAGATATATAAGTTCTTGTACCTCTTTGACAGGAACTGAATCTAAGTAGAGTTGATTAACCCTCGGTTGTTCAAATTTATATCAAAACATCATTGAAACAGTGTTAGAGGGATTTCACATAACATGCAATTTCTTCGCCCAAGCCGTTAGGTTGATCATATCATCATTTGAAACTGGCTGTTACTGTCTGAGCTGTGATGGCGTGTAAACGACATACGTCATCTGCGAAAGGTGCAAGTTGGATTTTATGTTATCTGTCAAGGTGAAACTAGTCTATACTTATTTTTATATCCTTACGTTCGCCTTTCTCATGAAAAAGTACTATATTTGCACTTTTCCCAGCTTTGAGAACGTCTGGCTTTGTATTGAATACTTGAATATCATACATAGTGATTTGTAAATTCCAGATGAAGCATTCTTTAGAAGTAGATTTCTAGTAACATCTAGACCAGTTGCTTTTTCTGTCTGGAGTGTTTTAATGCCATGAATACTTTCATTTAATCAATAATAAAAGGAGAGAAAAGAACTATTATTATTAAAAGATTGGGTAAGATAAGGTTTTGTGGTTTTTTTGTGATGAGAAATAATGGTATTTACGCTATGTTCATGGTAGAATAAAAAAATGCTGGCCATCCACATCATCACAAAGAAAAGTCCCTGCAAAACATAATTTTTTTTGGGCGCCTTAAACAAAGTGGCGAATTTTCTTTTATTCTTATATGTACTTTATTGATTAAAAGTTGGAAAGAAAAATCTCATGATTTCTGAAAAAGAAATCCCACTATGTTATTTAGTAATAGCAAAAAAAATTCACATATTTTAAAACCCAGCCCAATCCCTGGGTCAAGCTTCATTAGCCGCGAATTGTGGCCCGCCCACCTATTTCTTTCACGGTCTAGCGCCCGGCATTTTGCATTTCCGAACCAAAATGGCAGCAATCAAAGTTTCAAAGACTTTTTAGTTCTTATAAATGATAGACTGAAATGGACAGAAATAAAACAACTATTATAAATGAATGTACACGCGACATAGCAAAGATATATAGATTTACATGACATTAATATTAACATCGATTAATATCGTGGCCCAATGGCCTAAATGGGTGTTATTACCAATTACATGATGCCATGGTTGAACTTAGTATTATATATAACTATTATTAATAACGTCACTCACCATCCTAGAAACTGATAACCAATACACATAGTGAATCACTCACACAGAATTACTCTTCTATTTAATAATAAACGAGGTTGGAATAAATCACGCGCTCGCCAAATATAGCACAGAAGCAAATAATTGAGGAAATAATTTTTATACAAAACCGTTGGACCTTATAAAAACACATAAATGTGTGGGGGGATACATGAATAACAACGGTGACTGAATAGTACACTAGAAGTAAATAACGGTATACGATCTGAAGAGTGGAGAGGTACTAGAATAATACTGGACTATGAACGGAAGCAGATATTGGTACCGGCTCCCGTTAAATATATATTCTGAGACAAGAAGGCTATTTTCAAAGCAAGGAAAAGGGCCCTGCATACCTCGCTTACAACCATTGCAGTGCGCGTGGCTCTCTCGGTGACACTTCGTAAGTTCGTACACTCCAACTTCGTCCCCATACAACATCGTATCATATAATAATGTTTGTTTGTAAGACTAAAATAAATAATCTTACATACATTATAAAACAAAAAAATGGCAAATGCACCAGAGTGATATCTGCTGGGACACAAAGGGGTAGGGGTACGAAATGATAGGGTCTAAAGTGACGGGGTACGAAATGACTTAAATGTTTTCAAATTTGTGCTGTGATTTCGGTCTTCCCGAAGGTAGTTCGGTGGCAATCTGTACGAATCTCTTCATAACGCGTAGCCGACAACACAGACATTCCGATCATTGCCGAATGCAGTTCGGCTATTTTTGGTGGTAACCTATTCACAATTTAGAAACTAAGCAGAAATCACTCAAAATGATGTGTTCATTAAAAAGGTTTATTCTAGAATCGGCGAGGTACTGCAATACAATACAATAGAAAAGTGATCTTTAAAATGAGGTATGGCATAGTGTCATACCCAACGCCTTCAGAGATCACTAAAGGTGGACACACTTCCTTTTATAAATATCATATTTCAAAGAAACCATGCATGGTGTATCTCTGTCCTTTTTGTATCTTTAGTAACCAGATCATCTTCGTGTTTTTCAATTATGTTAATATTACTGTACACGTAATTTCAGTTGGTGTCAGTACTTTACTTCATGCTACACTGAGCACAGCAATACAGGATAATGCCGGTTAGTTCCTAGTCCGTATGCAGTTCCTTCTTTTGTCAATACATGTAGTTATTGCATTATAAACCGCAGGTCCGATTCTTTGTACTTGTAATGTTCTCAACTTATATTGTCGATTAAGATTCGTTAAAATATGCAAAATCAAACTTAGAAATACAAAACAATTTAGACGAAACTTATACACTTTTACACGATTTAGTCCTTGACTTTGGGTTATAAAAAAAAAATTTTTTAAATGTACTTGTATATTTCAAAGAAACCGTGCATGGCTTTTTCCGAAGGAGATTCATCACTCCTCGATTCAAAATCTTTGCGAGCATTTTCCACGAATACTTGTTTTGACCTTTCCTTGGAGGATTCATGTCAACCATAGTAGAACAAGTGACCCATGTGTCATGACGCTGAGCTGTTAGCATGACCTATGACATTATGGTCCAGAATTAACCCCTTTTTACATAACGCCTTTGCCACATTTGTAATAATGTTGCGGACAGATATAACTGGCACGGCACATAACCTAATGATTTAACAGAAATTGGGACCTTGTACTAGCTTATACTGTGAAATTTTAGATGGTACCACTGGTGAACTACAGTGATAAACTCTACATAAGATCAACACATATAGTAAATATCAAACAGATTTCTAGGGAAAAGCCGAAAGAAGTAAGGGGAAATCGGTGCCATTGCATGCATTTTTACGATAAGTCCGAATGCAGAAAAACTTCAATTCATATTCTTGAAGAAATACTCTGTTTAAACTGCTTAATAAATGCTTAATGTCTGATTAATGGACGTTATTTTAATTGGATGACCAAAGGCAACAGGTGTCATTTATTTAAAAAATACCTAACTCAAGTATACTATGTTGCTTAGCAAAGAATCCCTCACGGAGACAATCGTACGTTGCTGTAATATCGAAGTTTCAAAATAATAGCACAATTTGTTATAAATGAAAAATAGTAGGTGGTGCCACCTGTCATGTTCATGCTCATAAAACATGTTAAACCATGTTTGATGACAATTAGATCTCGCACACAAAGGAATAAAGAAAGTTGCTTTATAGTGTGATATCAACGACGATACTAGTGTGATCTTACATTAAACTTTTTATTGTTTTTATTCTTGTAGCTTTGCTTGGCTCCCTCAGGCGCATACACCCATCAATTGAGACGCTACGAAGTTATTTTTTTTTTTACAGCTCGCCTGCAGCACAAATATTAGTAACAATCCACTCCCAGGTTAATAAGGCTCACATTTGTATTTAGGACATTGGTTGCGTTGCCAAGTCCGGCACCTTAAATATAGCGCCTCTGATGTTTTTCAATGTGTGATACTGGTAAGAAAAATAGTATACATTTGTGACCGACAATTAGAGCATTGGCAATTGTGTGTGTCGGGTGGGGGGGGGGGTCAATCGGACCAAATGTAATATGTCAGGGCCGAGTTTAAGGCTTTCATAGAACGGCCATATAATTATATAGCTTTCTCTTTTGATAACATAGGATTTTAGCTTTATAATCATGCAAGGATAATGTTTCTGCAGAGAGAAAATATGACATTAGATGCCTTGAGAGGTGTGCCTTTTCTACAGTTTGCGCTTGATATAAAAAGTCGGCGGTACATTTCTCTCTGGTTGCACCCATAAAATTACCAATGAAAAATGATTATCTGATAGTCTACTCTTATTAAATAATAGGTCGTTCCACTTCCACTTTGGTACAGATTTATCAACCTCTTGTGACATTAAGACTTTTTTACATCGTAGCCATGTATCCGTTGCCAGAAAAACGGAAACAAGCCCAGTGAGAAGTGTTCAGAAGCAATGTTATTACATTTGTTTTGATTGACAGCTAACCGGCCCGGAAGCCCGCGTTCACAGGGCCCTTTGCCGGCGGGATGTTTGGATTCACTTCGTTAGCATGTGGCCTATACACGAAAACGAATGGTAACCTTGCACGGAGGTAGAACGAAGGTTTTATGGTTGATTTTTGTTCTGCAGACTCTTCTGATTATAGACCTGCCGGTTGCCAGCTAGATGAAATCGTAGATATAAAATATGTGTTTACAGTCACAATTTTCTCCGCATTTTGCATGATAGTTGGGACCAATTCAAACAGAAGCGACAATGAGCGAGCCAATCAACGTGCTGGATACTTTACCAATACAACCGCAGGAAATCAATATTTAACCTCTTCCTGTGGGTGTTCCACGGGGACTGGTCCATCTTGTATATATAGGTATATATATATATATATATATATATATATATATATATATATATATACATGTAATTTTAATTGTTACTAAATATAACTTTTATAATAATCGACTGGTGATCATGGCTTGTACTGTCTAGTATTAAATCATTAAAAATATAGTAAATTCCATGAACAGATTTCATATATTAATTTTTGGGTAATTTTAAAATTGTATCATACATTTTATTTTATTTAACCATAGATTATGTTCCTTGGTTTAAGAGAAGATGATACTAGTGTATTGAAAACAAATACCAAAGACAGTATCGACCTTCATATCATTAATAGACTTTCAGTCTTAGTAAGAGATAAAATTTGGTCAAAGATTATATTTTACTTTACAGCCAAAAAAAAATTATCCACTGTGTTTAGATGTGTGTTTTGACAAGTGTGTCCTTCAAAATGTTAAAACATAACAAAGCTCCAAATTCTTTCAAGTTCAAGCTGTATGTAACAGCGAGATGTGAATAGTTTGTCCATGTATCGTAAAACGCCAGACGCCTTGCATTTTATGAAATAACTCTACAAATTTATGAGAAGATATTAAAATGCCTTCGTCCCATGGTGGTCCTCACAGCAATTGGTAAATATGTTAATTATGATGTCATAAATGCAGCCGAGGTCAACTTCACGAACGAACGTAATACTAACATGAACTTCAGTCCAAAAAACAACCATCCCTAATTATCTATTTACATCAGTGACGGGTCTATTATTCGTTAACATTGAGTATATTTATTTTATAGATTCCATGTTTCTACCAGTACACAATAGGATACCTAGAAATGCTATTTCTAATATCAACATGAATAGTTTTATACATTTGGCTTTTATATGATGTTAAGGAATAAAAAAATAACACAACCCAGTAATAACAGTTCATCTACAGTATTATTCCTGGGTTATTTTCGAAGGTCTCCTCCACTTCTTTTAGTTTGATTTGTTTTATTTCAATAGTAAATAATGTTTTATATTAACACAGTGGTTATGTTTTATAATGCATTTGTAAAGGTCAGTGGTAAATAAATATAATTTACTCTCAGGAAATGTGATATCACCATGTGATAAACCGGCTTTACCCATAATTCTATATTTAATTGACTTTGAAGTGAGTAATTATGTGGCTATTTTCATTTATATTATATAGGCAGGTAATTTATTGTTAGAGGTTACTGATAGAAATTCAACTTTACTCTCATGAAAACGTAATGTTACCATATAATCGACCTGTAAATAAGAGAACTTAATTTATTCGTGTTTATATATTTTATATGACTTTCCTGCAATTAAATATATGGATATTTGAGTAATAATGTACATTTATAAATATGCAACCACTACGGAGAGACAAATCTATAAACAGGCAGCTTTCACGGCAACTGTGTGATTACAGCTATTTTATTTTTTTTAATGGATAGGTCCATGGCCTGTTGGCGGCATTGGCTATTGGATGAGGAGAAAAGCATCCATAAGACAAGAATGATATGTAATTATTAAGACTTCTCCACTCATGTTTTATATGCACGGGGTAAGGAATAATCCAGAAGTCATAACCTGTCGTTAAGACATTAGAGCGAATCTCTGAAGTTCTGTAACGAAATTTCACCATTGTGCCCTTAAGGCTCAGGTGGGGTTCGAACCAGGGACCTTCAGCTCCGAAGTCCAACAACTTAAACACTAGGCTACGTCCTACCCCTTGTGTGATTACAGTTTGCTTTGCACTTTGAAAGATGCAAATATGTGCTCGTAACCGAAGGGTTACTAATTCGTTAGCCTGAAACATTCCGGCGATTTCGATCAGTTCATATTTAGCTGAAAATGCATTTATATGTAACGGCCTTGTTATTTAATACTAGTCTACACGGGACACTTATGTATGGGTTGTGTCAATATAATGAAAATACAGTCAACTTATATACAGCGGATTACATAATATTCAGTTTGTCGCCAATACAGTAGGTCGAAGAAATATAACGTCAGTTTTCTTGAGCAATAATATGCTAACAACACTCGAGGATATTTTAACATTATTTCGTACGGGGAGATTCATCAACGTTTCAAACAATATCATAACCGACATCTCGATCCTTAGAGTGGATTTATTTTGGATATTTTCATAACTTAATGGAAAGCAACTAGGAAATTGTCTTTAAGTCGTTGCCGAACTTGAAAACACTAATAATATCTGATAATATCTAATAATTTGATGAGTTGATATCTTTACAATATTTCAGCAACCAACAAACTAACAAACCTTCAGCTCGCTGTCCTTAGCAGTCTTAAACAACTGAGATATTTAATTTTGAAGAATAATAAAATCAACAAGTGTATCGTCGCTCTAGTGATATACTAAACCAGCTTCAGTTGTGGATCTCAGGAACAACCGACTTCTTCTTCCTTTCAATATTCCACGGACGTTCTCGTCGACTCGTTTCTTTCCCTCTCTGGCAGGCAATCCAATTTACTGTGAATGCAAGAGAAGTTTACTCTTTTGTCCAACAAAGGGAACTGGTCGAATGGGCATGTGACATGTCAACTGGGGTCTGTCCATTTATTGCTGATGTTGGTTGCCGATACACATTTCTTTAAGAAAAATTTCGGAGTTACCGACAACATTTCGTGTCATTGAAAGAAACATTAACCATGTACGGGACATTACCTGAATGCTCACCCCTACAATAAATAACCAAGTGCTTGAAGACGCCATTTTCGTATGTTCAGCTTTTAGGGCCCTGCATAAAAGTTCATATTAATAATTAACAACAGTAGAGTTCATGATTATGGAGTACACAGTAATATATCTCAGCCAGCGCGGTGATGAAGAAGTCAGGAAATTATACATGCTCCGCAAGGAAAAGGATTGGTCAAATAACGTTAATTATTCTCGTAAATAAAACATATGTTAAGAATATTTCAGAAATATTATGCTAAATGTGTAATTGACTTTGGACGTATTTCAAGCTCCCATTATTTGCTTTATATGTAAGGTGTTGCTTTTTTTCAGCGTTGTACCTTCTGATTATGTTAGTCACGTTTTGAACAAAACTGTTTTGTAGACAGGAATTGTAAAATGTCATATTTGCTAGTTACACGATGATTATAATTAATCATGTAAAATATTTTGTTGATAGAGT